>CM030894.1:11269237-11869237 GCA_018136845.1 Heterotis niloticus | reverse complement strand
GGAACATAAAAAGAATTAAAGAGTGCAGATGTGTGCATGCTGTTTTTATAATTAAGATACATACATCAAATTTATAAGTTGTAACAAGCACAACTCAGCTTCTAGAGTCAGAGTTCCTTGCACAAAGAATCAAACAGGAGTTGAACTGGAAGCCTGCAAACACTCAGATCTTATGAATCTTATTTTATCTCCATTTTTGAGAAGCTGACTAGGCAAAAAAAGGAAGACAATATGATATCCTGATCATGCTGGCCACCTAGAAGCTGTTCCAGCTGAGAAGTCAAATGGAAGCCAGTATGTCCACTAAGAAAAAGGTTACCACCTGGTGTCACACTTTTGTGGCACAACTTTCTAGCAGAGGAATATGAGCTAGATGTGTTTTCAATACTGTAGCAGAGCTGCAAGCAAAAGGGAAAAAAAAAAGGTGGAAAAATGTCACAAAAGAGCTGCCGGCCCATACCTAGTCGCCTGGTTACAAGAACCACACCCGTTACAGAACAAAGTGTAGCTTGGCAAGGTCTTAGCTTGTCTGCTTACACCATGAATCATAACTAAAACATACAGTACTCATACAATAGTCTACTACAGAAGGAAAAAAATGAGTCACAGGAGTACACTAGTTCTACAAAATTATAAAATTCAGCTTACACAAGCTGTACTAAGATAACAGAAAAATAAAACAAGCAGACAGGCATTATAAAACCTTGACCCTTACAGTAACTACCAGTCCTTTGACTGCACAGTTAATGGGAGGCTATATACCCTGATCCTATCAAGGTTTCCAGGTTGTAGGGGATTTGTTTCTTCCTTGCTTTATTACTCTCCCTGGTTCTGCATAGGAAGATGAGGCACTGACAAGTCATTCTCCAAAACCTGCTGCTTTGTAGCTCTTGAAGAACATGAATTTACGTTACAGGCAAAATTTGGCATAATTTTCACCTGCAAACAAGGTAGCACAGAGCAGACAACACAGCCAGAGAACTCTCCACACCATGGAGATTCATCATGGACACTGTTGCTTCTCTGCTGATAACTGACATTCCTTATTCAACCCTTATTGATACAAACCCTTTGTATTATATCGTCAGGTCTAATGATATGAGGTGCTGAATGTGAAGCCATTTTCCATTAAAATTTTTGTCTAGCTACTTCAAACAAGCACTCTTAAAGACAGTTGTAATATTAGCTAAACAAGTTCCACAGCATCCCCTACATGACTCTTGACCGTGGTCTACAAGCAGTAGAATTAGAACTACACTGGAACTAACATGAACTGAGAGGAATTTTTCATCAATTTGAAAAACAAATGATAAAAAGTCTAAACAACAAGCTGCAAAAGGCACATTAAAAAAAAGCCATTCTTTTACTATTGAGCACAAAATCCACTAAATGGTTCATTAATATTTACCTGCCATTAACAGTTCAGATATATGTGACACCTGCCTAAAGACCATTGTAAAGAAGAATGAGAAAAATCTCTCTCTCTCTCGCTCTCTCTCGACAGGTTGCCTTAAACCAACTACTCCATCCACTTCAAGATCAGACACAAAGCAAGGGTAATATAAAACTAAGAAACTGACAGGCATTCAGCCTGAAGACAGATGGGCAAGTAGCTCAACAGGATACGTGTAAAGTTCCATGTATCGCGATTTGGCCATACTCTGCCTGGTGTACACCTGCTGTATTCCTGCTCGGAGGTCATCCCAGATCTGGTCCAGCCCGATCTGTTTCAGTCCATGCGGGTTCTGGTTCCTGCTGGATGACATTGTCTCTTGGCTTGCACGTTTGCTTTCTTTAAATATTCCCTCGTTTCTTTGTTACAAAACAAGTTAAAACTACTCCTCCATGGGTAATTCAGAAACAACCCAGAAAAAAAAGGGGGAAAAAAAAAATCCTCCTCCAGATGCTCGCCTGGTCACCTCAGTGGTTCCTCCTCAAGCAGCAACTAGGAGACCACTTCATAAAAACACCTGTAAGAAAAACAGAACAACACATATTACAAACACATCAGGACACAATTCAACAAGCCACACATAATTGGCCACTTTCCCCAAACTACTACTGCATAAAAAGTTGTGGTGATCATATGACTTCCATACTGCAACACCTCATTAGCTCTGAAACATGTGGATCAACCACTGAATTAAGATTTTCTTCCAAGGACCATTTTCTTGTGAGATATGGCCATCTATTGGGTGCACAGTTCATTCAAGCACATATACAACTAAAAATAACATCTGATAACAGGAAGAGGCTACAAACACAGGCTATTTTTCAACCTGAAAGAAAAGGTCCTTTATCAGTTATGTTCCCATTTCTGACTGCTTTTCAAGTCTTATTATACCATCTCGCTGACAGATAATGCTGCATTTGAGCATCATATATAACTAATGAGACCCGGCAAACAAATATGCAATAAAACTAACAAAAGCTGTTGTTCCAGATCAGGGTTTCAACACAGTTGCATTACTGAGTGCACAAAATTGAAAGAAACTATAAAATTAACACTCATTTTTTTCCTCTTCCAATTTCAATATAATAGCTTTTAATTTATTTAAGTGTTTGCAGATAACTGACACAGCAACATGTAAATAATTTCACATGGGACATGAAAAATATTTGAGTGGATTCAAATAAATAATACATAAAATATCTGATTTCTGTAGTGTAATTGGGATACCCCCCAACATTTAGACACCCAAATTGTAACAGCAAAAAAATAAAAAAAACAACCACTTAAATGAACAATCCTAAAATTTAATTCTAAGACTGAAAACCTGAAAAAGAAGAAGCGACAGCATTCAAAAGTTATAAAAGGATTTAGAGAATACGCACTGAAGCTGAAAATCCCACGTGTTTACATTTATTCTCCATTTGACTTTTGCTAAGCAAGGATTCAGCTACTGATGCTGCCTTCTGACATTAAAATGTTGATGTGTTTCTGTGCTCTGCAGTGCTGCTGTATGCACAGACAGGTTATGCTGACGACCATAGTGTAGGCATGACATTTTTTGGAAAATTAGCCCAAATTTGTTCAGCTCCAGCTAAATGTAATAAAATAAGAAAATAAGAACAGTACTTGAGTAGGTTAGTGAAACAGCAGCAGAGAAACAATATCAGAAACATAGAGAAACAGAAAACTGGCACAAATTGCAGGGAGAAAAATAGGAGTATAGAAAACAGGAAGATGTATCTAGAGCGCTTTCACCGCTGCAGCACAAGATAAATCAACAAGTGGCTAACAGCCAAAAAAAAAGACAAATGGATTGAAACAAATACAGCTATGCACTATGCGTTCAGAATCTCTAAATAAAATTAGCTGGAAAGGATACTGTTAATGTACAAGACTTTTCATTACATGTCAAAATGCATCTAATGGTATATCATTCAGTAGGTTGTTCAATCTTTGAGGATACACTCAAATATCAAAAGGCATGTGGTAACTCGCAGATGAAGGTAGTGGGGCGTTCAGGAAAATTACTTCATACGTCGCAGCTATAAAACGATCACAAATAAGATTTTTTAATCCCTGTTTTTAGATAAGCCTGTATGCTGCTATGAGGTACATCTAAGTCTGAAAGATACTGTAATAAAAGTGTGTTCTCTCCAACCAACAAGGAATGTTTTCAAAATGTGCACATTGTGGTCTAAAAAATTTTTTATGTTGAAACTACTACATTTAAATTCACAAACACATCAAATTCTGCTCAATCCAGAAAAAAGGCAGACTTTTGTTTCTTTCACACTACATACCTTCCAATGTGCCAGGCACGTCAAAGAGGTCATAGTAGCTGTCAGCAGCAGCAAACAAACCCACTAACCAAAAGCAAAACAAAACAAAAACAAACAGGCAGGCAGAAAAAATAAAAAAGGCTACCTCCAGCCAGTGGGTCAAGCTGGGCTGGCCTGCTGACGCACACGAGATCTGATCGCAAGCTGTCTGCTGAAGAGCTTTGTGGGACCCATGACAGCCAGTGCAGGAAGTAGCTCTGTAATCCTGTTGCCCATGTGTGTCTGGATATGCAAGAGGGGAAGCACACCTATGTGCTGATATGGTGGCTTGTAGCTATCAGTTTGGATCACTCCTGCTGGGTTAATCCTGCGTTTTCCACTCCCAGGGGAAGCCTCTTGGCTCAGGTGGTTGACCTGTTTGTAGTAAGCCAGACCCAACTGAACTCAGCAGTCAGTCAAATTCTCTTGCATCCCACAATTCCTTATGAAATGTTAGCAAAACATTAAATATCTGAAACAAGATATTAAAAAAAGAATTTAAAAAACAATGACAGTGGCATACTGAAGTCATACTGAACTGAGTAACTAGTACTAGTCAACCATACGATGGTGCCAATAAGCTTTTTCATAAGTGGGCTTTTCAAAACAAAATAGTCGAAGACAAAATACTGCAGTTGTACCCTCACCAGAGTTCAGTGATAAGGGAAGTAACAGAAGAGCATAGCAGAGGATAGCTGGTAAAAACAATGGGCCTGAAAATTATGACAAAAATGAATCAATACCTCTGACCCATTTTTAATAAAGACGTACAGTATTGGTATTTATAGTATGGACGTCTTTTGGAAACCATGATGTCAATGACCTCTGTATATTGAACAAGTAGTAGGTATGAAGCCATTTTAAGTGCTGGTAGTCCAGGATAATATATCTACAGATTCAAGGCTGATTTCACAAATACAAGGATGAAGTGTTTAAAAAAAATATTTATAAAAATAAAAAAAAAAAAAAAAAGGATATGCAGAACCCCTGCTGGGATTTAATACCAATAACCTTTTGGTTGCAAACACAGGTCTCTATGCAGTACATTCACTTCAGCCAGACTGTAGTTCTTAGTTTAGTAACAGGGGCTGCAACCTAAGCAGAACAAAGATAAATCTGAAGCAAATACAACACAAACTCCTTTGGAATCACAGATCCACAGATCTTTATTCCCAGGACCCCTAATTTTCTTGTAAAAAGAATAGAAATTCATGCACTCGAGGAATTCTGAGAACTTACCAAACCAAGCAAGCTTACCCACTAACTTTGAACACAAAAGACCACTCGAATGAGAAAAAACGCTCAAGCACCGCCACTCTCCTGTCAGGTAATTTTCCATAAAACTGTGCAATTGGTCATGAGGATTAAAAGGGTTAAAACCAATAACAATATACAGCTATATTTATATAATGGCGCAGACGATAATTTCAATGCAAAGTAGCGCCTCAGTAAATTCAGCTGAGGTATTTAACCCATTAAAGCAACCATATAAGACATGATATTCAGATAATTCCTCTTTGTACCAGATTTCAGAAAAATTACTGAAGGCATTTCAGATACGTAAACACTAGACGCTAGCCAAAACGAGTGTGTAACAAATTCTTAAATGCGTTTCCACAGATTGTGTCCATTTATAAAACATGACAACACTGACTTTTTAAAGACTGTAAATCTGATCTCAGTGCTGTACCATGCAGGAGCATAATCGTTTTCTGCAGCACAGGTACCCTCGTTTATTCCACCCAAGGGGCTCGCTCCGTGTAACCATGGCAACAGAACAGAGAATAGGTGTGAATTTTGACAAGCCATCGTTCCTGCTAGGAGAAACGACTAACTGATTGAGATAAGAAAACAATTTCAAAGGGTGAAAATGACTGACAAAAAGGTGGACACTGAGCCAAATGTATGACTAACATCAGGCTAAGATTCAACTCCCACTGGAGAGGATTTTGGGGGTTAACAATCAGCGAAAAATTCAACTAACACCATAAGTAATACATGCTACGCAAATGCATACAATTGTTAGGCTCCTGCTCAATACATACGTTACCAATAAAGTAAAAACCAGTAGTAAGCAGGGGCAGTAATTTTATTGTTCATATACTGTGTATATCTATCTATATACAATAGTGTACTGTTATTCTTAGTATCACTAATTATGATACTAGTGACTGTCATACAGCCTTCATTGACTTTTTTTTTTTTTGTTGGTTGGAGTAAGTAAAACATTGGGTTGGTACAAAATAACTTTGACTCTTTATACATTTTCCCCAGAACATCCCTTATTTCCAAATGAGTGTAAATTGATGAAAGCAACACTGTATGTTTGCAAGCTGTCTTCAGCCATCACACAGTTCCTCAGTCCTCTGCATTCAGTTACAACTTCCCCAGGTCCAAAACTAGGAAACCAGAGGCACTTGGACAATGCAAGGGTGAAAAAGGTAATACATTTAGAAAAACATTTTTATTCATTTCAGCCAAGCAGCCCTTTATACTGGTTGGATGGACTTGAATGACAGTAATACCTGTGAACAACCTTGTGCTTAAGCAGAAAAATTAGACTTTAAGGGGACTCTGATGACAGGACTTTTTAAGATCTTTCTATTTTAAACTGTAAAAAGAAGGCTTAAATGTGTATTGCATACATAGTTCAGTCCACCCTTGAGACCCTTTCTACCTCCTAAAAATTGTGCATGTATGACATTTGCATCACAATTGCACCACAGAGGTACCTAAGGGAGTTTTGGCTGCCTAAATATTTTGAACTTGTGTTACCATTTTTTAATGTTCAAGGAAAGTGAGAGATATAAATGAGGAAAGTAAAAATGGCACAGATTGCAACAGAAATTAAAAACGTAGGAACATGTGACTAATAAACATAAATCTATTTGATTCCTCTGTTGTGAGAGATGGGTGGTACAGATGGCCAAAAAATAAACACTGAATCAGTTCCTTTTTATTATTTTAACAGTAAATATATTTTTTGAAATCCTGATATTACCAATACCTTATAAAGTTGCTCATTAAATGAATCATTAAACCAGATTAAATGTAATCTAGTTCTGATTCCACTCAAAAAAGCCCATATATCCTGCATTACAAAGCAAAAGAGAAATTATGTGCAGCTTCAGTAGCCTGACTGCAGCTTTGTTCCTTGGAGTGTGAAACAGAAACACCACAAATACTTTGCTGACCGATTACAAATTTTTATTTCAAATCTGGGACAATGTCAACTTTACCAACTTTGATCTAAGATTTTTAAAACTGGATGACTGTGGCTCAGCCACCCTCCTTTATATGATGGCATTTACAGATTTAAAGAACCAATTACAACTTTTAATTACTAATGAAATGTTGGAAAGTCCATTACAGTGCTTATAATTCATTTAAAAAGTATTGTCACATTACGTGTATTACATTAATAAGCTGCCATACTGGTTTTTGACAAAGCTCTAGTTCTAAAGTCTCTGTTTTGTGGTTAGGCATGAGAGTTTTTTTTACTCACTTCAAAGAATTCCTTTCTAAATGAATTGGACACCAGGAATATGCGATGACGTGTGCTAAATCTTGCTGCAGACTTCCAATAAATGTTCATATATTTAATTATTTTACTAAATAGAACCAAGAAGTTACTTTAAAGTTGTACACAGTGACAGCATACAGTATTTATGCAAAATGCAAGACCAAGATTATGAGAAAGCAAAGGCAACTATGTCCTGAATTTAGTATTCACTGAACTCAAGAAAACCATAAATAGCAAGTCATCCCAAAAGCATAGTGCCACATCACAAGGCTGTCCAAGATCCTGACGAACAGGTTTCACATACGATTGTGCACACCAGTCCAGGGAGCCGTATCCAAAGTCTGTCACGTTCACATAACAGGTGCATAGTTATAAACCTCCACACGAGTTAAGTATACTCAAAATAAAACGGACCTGCAATATGAAATAGGAAAATAAAAAAAATCTAAAAAAAGTGATATAGAAACTTTCTTTTAAAATTGCAAAACCAAAGCTGACACCAGGTCAGTCATCTAAATTTATTGAGGTTATCTAATATATTTTCTTTAAAAATAAATTACACAGAGCCACTTTGACTTAACTGCACAAAAATCATGGAATTAAATAAGTTAATGATTATATACAAATAAAATGGGACTCAAATGATAATGCTGTGTACAAGGAGGAAAAAAGATTACATGAAAAAGCAGAAAACATATTTCTGTCAATTAGATAACCCAGAAATGCGCCCATAAATTGCACTGCTGGAATACTATCAAAACAATCTTATCAGATTAGGCTGGTCAGTGCAGGGCCACACTTTGACTTACTGTAAATCCCTACATTTATCAATAAGAGGCAGGAAACAAAATTTACATTGGTTTTGCTTCTTAAAATTCTGAAGGCAGATTGTAATGAAATATCCCCTTTTCATAAGCTTCCATGACAGCTTTTTTATTCAACAAAATTAAATGTCTTGTGATGACATGTAACAAATGCTTTTCTTTTGTACTGGCACCCTGGAAAGACACTTTCCTCTTCCGTTTTATTTGTTCTTTGCAGCTCCCAAAGCATTTTTACAGTGATTTGTTCAAGGGCCATAATGATCTTCTCTTGCAGTATTTCTAAGTAGTATAGTTCTTATCAGGTGTTTTTGCACACATCTTTAGTAGTGTCACATCATACTTCCTGCCCTGTCCTCTGGCACTGCCCACTCATCTGCATAGAGAAGCAAATATTCAAAAACAAAAGATTTAATTTTGCTCCAGAACACAATTACACAGACAGCAATGCATGCTCCTCACAGTACCTGGCTTATACAGTAGGGAATAGTTTGGACCTGTGCCATGGTCATATGGTCGCTCTGTGTTTGCGCGCGTTTCCTGCCACAGGCCAAGGATGCATTCAGGCAGACTAACAACCCACCAGTATTACCTGTAATGCGCGTATGAACGTGTGTACCTCCACCAAGGACTGTCAATATTATACCTTACCTAGCCTACAACCCTATGCTATAGGACAGACTTAGCAAGGTCCTGACCCCAAGGACCCTGCCTTAGGATTATTGACAGTGAGTGATGCAGCAGCAAATCTAGTACATGCTAATGCTGTGTGATACCAATATTTATCCACTTCCACTTCAAGTGAGGACAGAAGGCAGAGGCATGATTAAAGGAAAGACCTGTAAACTAAAGACTTCACACCTTTTTGTAAGGTACCATTCCCAAGTAGCCCCCCAACCTCCATGCAAAAAAAAAAACAAAAACTTTACATAGCAGAAAAAAGTACCCTGAATAAAAGTATGAGCTACCAATTCAACATCTTCAAACACTGAGGGATTTTCTTGTTTTAAGTTTTAACTCTAGCCGTTCCATCTCTAACTTCAGTTTATCTTTCCAGTTTAGGTCATAGCACATAGCCTCCACTACTTCTTAACTGGGGGGTACTCATTAGTGCCTAGGAGGGGCAGTCCTAAGGCTTTATACCTCCAGTCAGCAGCAGGTTTCCAAGTGTAAGCTGTCAACACTATTTGTTGCAGAACTATGAATCTGAGGGCTGTTCTGCTGTACTGGCATCAGCAGAGCACTAAAACAGCACTGTCAACATATATTCATGCCTCACTCACTCATTCAATCCCCATTCGAAACAGCTCATCTTTAGGCTGAGTCTCAGCAGTCTGGAGCCTATCAAAGTACACCGGTGACTGATACCAGTCTAATCAATGTAGTCAAACGTACATCATTTCTAACATTCGCACACTGTGGGCAATTTAAAGTCACCAATTCACCTGAAACACATTTTGGACTTTGCGTAAGCAACAAATGTGAACACAGGAAAACATGCTAACACCACAAAAACCGAGAGCAGACAGAACAACAGTCCACTCTGGTGTACCACCCACATAATACACTGAATCACAATAAACTGTAGAGTCACTGCTTCCACTAAGAATCTCTTCAAACTAAAAGTTAAATGCAAAAATTTTAATTTAAGGTAACCATTTCCTAATTCAATAAAAGTGAGTAAACTAACAGCAGTTCCTCCAACATAGGAATAAAATAAGTATTTTTAAAACCATGTTACACTCAGTTTTGACAAATACAGGGGCTTATACTCAAAAATAATATTTACAGATATCCCTGTAATTTATTATGAGATGCATATATATTTTACATATCCATGTTTTATACTAATGGGCAGCCAGCTGCCATGTAAACAAAACTCCACTAGCTAAAAAGTTCATATTCAGACAAACAACCAGCCACAATTAAATTCTACCTGCTCCACAATTCACTATTACTTATGGACGCATACTTGCTTCAAGTTAACCCTGACCCAAAACTGACCCTGTATACTGATTTTAGTCATAGAACAGGTCACACTTTTCCTAAAAAGCTCATTTAAGTCTTGAGACATTTAGTAGATCAGGTTTCAGATGTTTGTTTCCATTCTCTAACTCAACACATATAACAGGACTTGAGCTGGAAGACCTTAACACTTAAACAGCATAAGAGATGTAGGATGCAAAAAAAGAGAGCGGGGGGGGGGGGGGATCTTGAATAATCGGGTGCAGAACTGCAATTTAAAAAAATAAATAAAATTAGATGACTGATTAATTAAAAAGGTTGCATCTTTTTCAGGCAGTAAATGAGAGCACATATAAACATGCTTGAAAACGTTACTGAATTCACATATGCTTTTTAAATAACAAATATTGCAATAACCTTTACAAAGTAGCTCTGCAACCATGAAAATCGCACTACAACTGATGGCAGCAGAACCAGTTTGATCTTACCTAATTCTAACTGTTTTCCAGTTCACACATAAACCAAAATCAAACCTGCATTCACATCCCATACAGGAAACCACAATGGTGCATGCTTTTGGTTTTTGCGTCTAACTTTCTTGCAGATGATCAGGTCCAAAGAACTGCTCGACTTTATAGTGTAAAACAACCTTGCTTCATTGTTAGATTACTAGCAAGTTCAATCTTCAGTTGTACCCAGCTATGTTCCCTTTTCAGATATCATTCACATCTTAACTAAATTCAACTGCTAAGTGTGGAGACTGCAAAATCCCACAAGGTAGAAACTAGATTCCCAAGTTCTCCAGGGTTAAGTTTGGGAAGAACTGTGGCTATGCAAAGCACAATCAGTCAGACACAACATCATTCTTGACAATTCTATTAAAATGACATTTCCCGACAACAAGAAGTTCAACTAACATCTTGCTGAAAGGAGCTAGCAACCAGAAATCCAAACATCTTAAGAAGTGGTTAAGTGATTTTGGTGGTTTGGGTCATATTCAGTTTCAGGACTTTAATTTGAGATTAAAAGTTGATACACAGAAGAACTCCCTGATGAGGCAGCACCTGATGGAGAACCTGATAATGTGGTGGGGAAGGGGGGTCTTGTAGACAAACTAGGGAGGAATGAGACCCTCATGGTAGCGATGAGCTGGTGGGACTGGAGACCTGATGGAAGGATCTTGAGAAGGTGGTGGGAGGAGGGGAGCCAAGGGAAGGAAGGAAACCCAGTAGGGGGAGAGGAACCTGCTGGAGAACCTGCTGATAAACACAGCCAAAAAAATCAACCAACCAACCAACCTTCTGGAGGAAATCCGAGACTTGGTGGCGACCTGGGCGGTGAGGAAAGAAGCGAGTGTGTATGTGCGTATGCGGCCTAGCAGTCACGCTGGACTGGGAGGAGGGGTCCGGTCGTGTCTTCTCCTACTGCCAGAAGGCACCGTTCACGGTGGCGGAGAAAGAACCACCGTGAAGCGGGGAAGCGAAGCGCAGCAGGTTACTGTCAGCCGGCGGTGTGATTTACCTCACCGCTTCGCGCGCTTTTTCTCTAAACGCTATAACCTGGAGGAGGGGTGCGGGGGGAACGACACGGAGCGGCCCGGCCTCCGACTGGAGTTCCTCGGCTCTGTCCAGTCTTGGCTCCGCAGCTTTCCCGCGGGCTTATTCCCACAACATGGCCGGCCTCCTCGTGAGTCAGGCTTATTCACACAGCGGTTCTCAGCGGCCAGAAAATACCGCGGAGGAGGGGGACAGCAGCTTCCAGCTGCCTGCGGCTCTTCACCGGCACAAACAGAACCACTCTTTCAGTCAACTTACCATCGCCCTACTGTCGCTCTGCTCCTCGGCGCAACCATGGAAATCGGTTTCAATCGCTGGTGCCGTTTCGCTAACCGCTCAGTCGATGGTTTCTGCTCTTCGTTCCTCAGCTCTGCTGCGAACCCGTTTCCCTCACAGCTTGGAATAGCCTCTGTTCCCGTGTATGGCCGTCGGCGAGCCGCGAACAACGTCTTCCGTAAGGCGAACTCCACCGTCGTAGCTGCGCTGAAGGGGAAAAATAACAAAACGTCTCTTGTGCGGTGTTCCGGCAAAGGCGTCCCCCTCGTAACTGAGGCCCCTTACACATGGTTCCGAGTGTAAGCTGATCTCCACCGAGCACTACCTTTCGTAATTATTGCTGTAGACTGAATAATAATAATAATAATAATAATAATAATAATAATAATAATAATAATAATAATAATAATACACCGTTTGCGCTAAGTGAATTAAATATTTTTACCTACATTGAGAAACGAACACCACGTGCTTTTAAATTACCGTCTGGTTACCCTCTGTGTGGCAGTCCACATACAAGGAAGCTCTTACCCAATTCTTGGAATGTGATTTAGCTGAATCTTAATTTTGGGGAAAAAATGAAAGAACGAGAGGAAGATATTTAGCGTGAATTCTTGCTGCAGGTGAAACCTGCAGCATCAGAATTTTTTTTTTTTTTTTTTTTTTAACAACTGTCGCATTAATACAAAAGAGATCGCAGCTTTAATTTATGTTTGCAGGTTAAGTTATAGCTTTAAAGGATGGGGAAATAAAGCTATCATGTACTATATATAGGTTTAGGCTATGAAGGCCACACCAACAACATGCTAAGCACATGATGATGGCAAAATGTTACTTACATTAATAAATGCTGCATTACTGCATTAGAAATTATGCAGTTTTTTTGTCGCCCTTAACCTGTTTCCACACTGTGGGTTCCCACAGTAACAGTAAAAACAATGCCGAGAAATTCCTGGGTTAAATTTTGCACATCACTGGCTAAGGGTGCATTATACTGTATTTTGTACATTATCTTCACAGTATTTCATGTGTTTTGTTCTTAAACTTAAGAACATGTGTTGAGATTTGTTGATGCAAAAAAAAAGTCTATAATAGGCTTATATAGTTTATATATGATAACTGTAATTATATAGTCCAATATCAAAAGCCATACATTAAATTTTAATTAGGATTTTTTAAAACTTTTTTTAATTTGGCTTTTTTTTTTTTTTTTAACTGAAAATCACCATTGTGAGATCTGGTCCTTTCACAGCTAGGGGAGAAACATTTCTTTATTTAAACTGTTCAACTCTCCTTTATTATTTAACTGAAACCTTTCTACAAGGTGACATATAATAGTAAGCATACAAAATTAAACAACGTACAATTACTTGTGCAGTTTCCCATTTTTACAGTTGGTTCATTTTTCCTACAGCAGTCCAGGGTAAGTACCATGAGCAGGGAACTACAGCCAGAGATGGGATTCAAGCCCAGGTCCTAAAAATGGTTTTTTAACCCTCTTCATTTAATTCAATTTTTGTAGGAGGGCATGTCACACCCTGGACAGTAGCACACTAAACTCCCAGAATTCATAGCACACAGTCCTATGTTTCAGCTATGGTCACCCTGAACATAGGCAGCTTCCATGTTTCTTGAGCACAAGTTCAAAAAGCCAAAATCTTAACAAATACCCCACTCCACAAAGAAGATTCCTGCTAAAAACACATCTTATTGACAAATATATTATTATTATTATTATTATTATTATTATTATTATTAATAATAATAATAATAATAAATAATAATAACAATAATAATAATAATCATAATAAAGAAGGAACATATCATTAGTACTCTACCCATTCATTATTCTGCGCCACACAGTCCTCTATATATGCATAAAACATGACAACTGTGTTTAACTGTGTGTGTGTGTGTGTGTGTGTGTGTGTGTGTGTGTGTGTGTGTGTTAGTTACTGAATGATCTGGCGGAAAGAAAAATGTGTGAATGTGTGAACAACGTGTGAATGGTTGGTTGGTTGATCGGTTAGTTGTTCGGGAGGGAGGAAGAGAAAGTAGAGAAAATTGTGTGTCTCCATCTAGTGGCCGAAAGTCTAACTGCAGACTTCTTCCTTGAGAACAAAGGAAATGTCCAAAGATAAATGCTTTTTCTAACGCCATGCAAGTAAAAAGTACAGAAGTTGGGATGCACACAAGAAGGAAACGATTCATCTTTACATTTGGACATTAATGTTCAATTAAAAATAGTATTAAACACTGCAAACTAAAGTCCTTGTTTGTTTCATGTCATTTTAAATTATGTAATATATCAGTTAAAGTAGTCAATTTTCCCTACATCCAATAACAGGGTCATGGCAGTACAGAGTCAATCCCAGAATCACAGTGCCAGGCTATAAATCTTCACCCTGGGTGGGACACCATTGCATTACACGGAGGCCACACATGTGCCATCCGTCCATCCATCTATCCATATCTGATAATCCTAAGTAGCAATCCAGTGGTCCAGAGCCAGTTGCAGCAGAAGCATCATCACAGGGTAATTATATATTTCCTCCTTCAGTCCAAAGGAGGAACTGGTGACCTGAAGATATGCAAATCTTTGGACTGAAGGAGGAAGCCCACACAGAGGAAGAAAAAACAAGCACCAGTTGCATTTAAATCCACACCTGAACAAGCCAGATGCTTTGAGGTGGCAGCACTACTCATTGAGTCACCATTCCAGTCAGTTAATTTTTACCCAAGATTTTTTGTGATTAAAAAAAATATACTGTATAATAACTAAAATTTATTTTAATTTTCACATTTATATTAACATTGATAAACTTTTAAAGAAATTAATCCAAAGACTAGATTTATTTAATCAGATAACTGGTAATAAATGCAAAGCATCAGTGTAAGTTCTTGACTGTAAAGTCAATTTTGAAATAAGTCACTGATAACTGTATGTACTGACAAAAAGAGGTGACAATTAATTTAGGCCAAGGCGCTTTTAATGTCTTTACTTTGTACCAAACTGCATTACATATTCAAATTAAGGCCTGGAAGATTATATAAATTTTATGAAGAAAGAAAAAAAAGAAGTTGCAAACACCAATGGTCTCTGAAAGAGACAGGGTCTCCTTTTCTGTGAGTGAAATCATCTTGTAATGGAAGTGGACTGTTTTCCCCACAGAATGACTCTTGGATGAGTGTTTTCAAGAGATTTCTGTTTATTTATAAAGGATTTATAAAGGCTTTCTTTCCCTAACACATTATGCATACTAATGTGTCTTTATGCACTCTGGGTGTTCCGATGCTGCTTTAATGAATAAACTTCAATGGAACTATCAAAAATAAGGACATAAAGCCTACTGAGTAGCACATAAAACATGTTTCAGCTATTTCTGCCATTTCCCATATTATAAGAAAGTTAAAAAATATTTTCCCAAGAGTAAATATATGTATGATCTCCACAACTGCCTACAATACAATATTTACAGATTAACACATAGTGATCATGCTGCCATTGAAAAAGAGTTAAGGTATACAAGCAACTGGCATAAACTGTTATCATAAAAGATATAAAGACAGAGTGTATAGATAATATATTTCACAAATTTATTGAAACCCCAAGTCATTTTTACTCATTCCAATTATATAAATAAAAACCGGTTTAAGCATTATATACGGCATATCCAGGAATTTCATAAAATGAAATGTAAAATTATCCTCTTCAGTTACTCTCATTTGTATTTACAGTTGCCTAATTTATATATTTATATACGTAAAAACAAATAGCAATGTGAGACGTGAAGAGGGGTTCTGTGTGTCCAGCAATTGAAGTGGTACCTGGTCTATGCCCTGCTCTAGACTGAGAAGATGTGTTGAAAAGACAATATTGAATTGTACTGGCCTGCTTTCCCACCAGAGTGGTTACGGTATCAGGTTAGTTCTATCCCAGAGCTCTCATGTCCCATTTTAATTACTTAATTTCCTTTGTCTGTCAGATTTCACAAGGGTTTCACCATGTCTGTGAACATTAGGCAAAAATAAATGTCCATACAAATATTACATAAAAAAAAGACATCTGATGAGCCCAGCCAGACTGCTATATACTAGAATTTTCATTTTGAGTCGTATCATAAAGAACCTCTACCAAGACAGCATGTACTCTTTCACACACGTTTTCCTCATAATCATAAACAGCATAGTTGTCTTTCTAAAACTGAGTGCATACATGGACAGGACATTGATTGCCTACAAAATATCACCATAAAAATATATAGTATTCTTACACGTTGAAACAAAAAAATGGCCTGAAGCATCAAGTTACAGAACAATCATATAGTGACTGTGTGTCACATTCACCAATTAAAATAAAACTGATGAACAGAAAGTATACAATAGCACTGACCAATGACATAAAGCAGCTGGCATAAATTCTACGTAAAATTCCTGTCCTGTACAAATAAGGTCAAAAGGAACATATAAACCTTTTTAAAATATTCTATGTTTTATTGAAAAGGTACATGATATGTTACCTATTATGTGAGCGCAGTGGAAAAAACTAATATGATGCAATTGCTTAATAGTTCCTGCCTCAACTGTTATGTATTTAACATTTTCAGTACTACTAGTAAGGAAATTAAAAACTAAAAACTTTGTCCTGTTAATAGCAAATGTTCTGCAGGGTTTTTTTAAATTTTTTATTTGTGCACTTATTTAAAATAACAGGTATTAAATACATTTTCATTTCACTGTTAATTTGGGGATTTTAATAACCCAGCAACAGCAACAACCAAGTGACAGTTTCATAAGAACATTTTTGATAAGATTAATAAACTTATTTTTTTAGGAATCAGGATGTGAACTAGACTACCTAACATAAACAAAAGTGTATTATAACATTATACTGATATTTTTTAGAAACCCCATAATTAATCGAGCTATTCCATGTTTGTATTATGAATACTATATTTTCTATTTATAGTTTTTAAACCATTAAACTTGCTGGCATTTGTACAAAATATAGTAGCTGAGTATTTAACCTTACTCAGAGCCTACTTTAGGCCTAATTCTCCTGGTTGTATTTATCAGTGAAACATATTTCAGTAGTAATACATTTATTTGTTAACATAAGCCTTGAAATGTATACAATAGATATTGTGTGATAAAAACTGGGAAAAAGATGTGAACGTGCATAACTTACATTTTATGCGTCTCAATTAAACAGATCGATTCATTCCAGACTGAGTCATTTAGGCCACAGAGCAGTTAAAGTCTGGGTTATGTCACTGAATGAGTGATGTTGTGCAGGTGTAAAACAGCTGCGTTGTCATTCAGGGTTGGCACACGCATTTGCACCTTTTTGGAATTTACCCACATTGTCAGCAGGTAAGACGCTGTGCTCCGCAATACAAGGTTACTGGTACTGTGTGTGTGAAGTCATCTTTCCACGTTTTGCAGAGGGAGGGGGAAGTGTAGGTTGTTTTGCAAAGTCAAGATAAGGAATGAACTGCTACTAAATATCGGTGAAAATCATGTAACATTAATTTGCACTAATTTTTGCCCCCGCACAGCCCATCCCAGTTGTGCTGTGTGGATGGCACTGACTAATAGCTCCGAGCTCAGTAACACTGCTGGGAGGGATTGTGGGAACACCTTGTGGGAGCTGCCTCTGCTGTTTGCTGATAAAGCCCAGACACACAGTGGGATGTGACTCGCCTTTCTGGGCACATAATTACCACTTTGCCTGGAACACACACCGTCTACCAAATAAAAGCCAAATTGGGCAAAAACAAACAAACAAAAATCTGTTTATTGACTGTTTGCTTTGCATGCTGCGAGGGGTGTCTCGTAGCTTCGGCCTCGTGAGAACACGCTTATGTGGTGCAGACATCTTTTGATGTGGGCAACAGGCACGGACTCTGTAACCACTTATAAGAAGGAAAGGTGACCCAAATTGGATTCTGGGAAAGCATAGACCTGTGAGGGTGCAGCGAGTCGATTGTGAGTCCCCAGCCGTGAAATGGGCCGTGATGACTTATACAGGCTAGGCATGCACAATGGGAAGGCGCTTGCTTACAGTCATCGGCACCCTGGATGAAAGACAACAGATTGTCCAAAACCATCCAAAAAATAGTAAGAAAAATACAAAATTTCACAATTAACAGACAACCCATAGATTGTCTAGGATTGAACTGATGCACAATGCTAACAACCTAAAGGAAACTCAGGACTGGCACAAAAGTGTTTCTTTAAATTAATAGAAAAATGGCAGACAGTGAATTGCGATGGCATAATATTTTAACTGAACAACACCAGTAGGGTAACATTTAGTTTACATTTGGTACAGAAAAAGAAAATAGAATATCTGTCATAAAACTCAGTAATACCCAGTACTGATTTAGCATATTGGCCGCAGTAGAGGTCCCACAAAGCCATATAGCCGTGAACAGCTCTTAGATGGGTAACCCATAATATAAAAAGTCCTGCTGATGCTCATGTGCACTCCTCCGTACCCTCCATCCCTGTGCAGCATCAAGTCACCTCAGCGAAGGCTAAGTGGCTGAATCCCCAAGGCACCTTGGATTAAGCCAGTTAACGCAGTTGGCTATAGAACCCAACCTCTTCCGGGATTGTGTATGCTCAGTGCTTCGTCAGAGGTGAACGCGTTCCACACTAGATTTTCATGTAGAGAAATTTTTGCAAAAGAATGCATGTTAGCTCTGGATTGTTTGGCAAATAAGATGCGCTGTTAAGAAAAGCACTGATGTTTGATGGCCGATTATCACGTCAGCTCCCCGCATCCGTGCACCAAACTGTTACCTTTGTCGTTCAGTTCTCACCAAAATAACATGGATACAATCTAATGTCGCGTAAATTAAATCTGCTTTATGTATGTATCATTTATAAATCAAAATATATACACACAGGCCATTTGGAATAGCTGTGTCCATAAGATTTTATGTCTTTAAAAGATGTTTGGGAGTTTAAGGATGAAAACATAAGTGTCAGACTTTGGATATCCAAAACTGTGCGAGATAAATAAATGGCAATAAAGCTGTGCTGCAGCGTGACATAATACCGAGCCGATTCCTCAAACTCCCAAACACCATGTAGCGATAAACAAATGCCATCCACAATACACAGTCGCTCAACAGGAACATCTTGACATTCCTTAGTTTGCCTGCTTGTCCCAATCTTTAAAAACCCATCCCAAAGTGTGCAGATTATAATAAAACCTACCCCCCCCCCCCCCCAGCCTATATCCCTTCTTTGCATTAGCTGCTTAGATAAACCATTCCTTCTTGCTCTCGTCTATGGTCTCTGTGAAATTGGGATCATGGCCTATGATGGCGGCGTCGGCGTTTTCCGTTGACTCCACCCCTTTCGCCTCATTGGTGTGGTATGTGCCCTTGTGACGGAACATGTAGCGAATCAGGAACACCAGCGTGCAGAGGATCGTGAAGATCACCACAGCGATGACACCTGTGTGTGAGAAGAGAGGACAAACACACGGTGATCGCATGCCAACACACACGGCTTCCTTGGTTTTCTGCCGGATTTACTTCTCCCTATCGAGGACGGCCAGGGCCCACCCCCGTAGCACTTAGTTTACTGTAGCTGAACAGACAGTCCCTCGACAGTAAGTCCTACCGCCAATGATTGCAGAATTCCTGTTGACGCCATCCGGTATCACACGCTCTTCATTGAATGGAAAATCAGCACCAGCTGGAAAGGGGAAAAATATATTACATTTCTAAGTTCTCGCAAATACTTCAAATACTGCATCAAGAATTTGCCAGACGACCGAGAAATTTCCTCACCAGCCGAGCCAAATATGACACCTGCTTCCACAGGCTGAAATCCGTGATTAAAAATCTTATTTTAAGTTTGAAATACTAAATGTTGCGATGAGTCACAGGCTCTTTTCCGCACGGTGTGCCTGAGAACCTGCAATAGCCATCAATAGCACAGCAGCCACACTTTTGTTAAAATATGAAGTATAATGCGGTGTCTTTTCGCAAACTGCACCACCATATTTCATGTTACTTCTCCCATTTTGCTGAATTATATGGACAGACAGAGAGCAATATCTGGCTCGTTTCTATGTTAATAAAATGGACCAGGGTTCCCACTAAGGGGATATTTTCAAACATTCAAGGGTCATTAAGCTTTGGAGAGAAAGCTATTTCTTCACTTTGTGGCAGTGATATGATAGAATGCATTTTCTGCACCCTTTCTGCAAACTGCAGTTCGATAATACATTTCTCTTAACTAGGCCGTTGCAGTGTTATTTCAATAGCGTTTTGAGCCCATTCTCATGGGAGCGCTTCAGGAATCTCCAGCAGACCTTCCACAGGGAGTGTGAAAGCCGGAGGTAGAGTTTGGGGAAGGTGGTTGTACGGCACTCTGGGTAATCACCAAAACAGAAAAGGCGAACCTGGCAGTACCTTTAATCTCTCTGTTGGACAGCTTGTTGACGCCAGTCTGAATAAGAGGAAGGTTATTAGATGGCAGTTGAAAATGTGAGCTCTCTGCGGATTTAATCAACGCCTGCATGAAGCCCACAGCACTCATCTTTCTACTGTAGTGTGAGAGAACGCCACCTTCACCGTGGCCTTAATGGGCCCCGGTGCCGCTCGGGAAAACACATCCATCATTCGATAGTGGGGAGCAGTGATTACGTTTCGATGGATGCTCTCGGCCCGGTGCCGCTTAGATGGAGACGGAGAGGTGTGATGCTTTTCATTACGATTCGCTGCTATGTTTCATTATGCATCCGGACCATGAGGGAAAGACACTGTTTTGAAGTGTATTTCAAAACAATTTTAATGAACTATTATATCAACTCCAAGTTAAATGTCAGAGCACAGCAATTAAAAAAACACAATGTTTTCATTTATTTATTAATATTTTTGGGAAAGGGGTTATGGGTGGGCTCCAGCACTTCTATAAAGTTGGGCAAATGCCTTTGACAACAACTTGAACAGAATATAGGATCTTCTATCAAAGAAACTATGTATGGTAATTTTTATTTAGGCTGCAGTGGTTAAGAGTGTGGCATATATTAATAGATGAAAAAAAAGCAGATTAATTGTTATGATAGCAGAATAATTTTTATACGTATTAGCACCTCTTTGTCTACAATAAAAGTACTGTAAATGCAGAATTCCTCACGTGCATGCTTTGATCTCATCGTTTACATGGTATATAATTTCTGAGAATGTACAATTGCTCAGTTCTAGTTTCCTCCTTTTGGAAGAACTGGATTTCAGTGTGTCAGAGCTGGAAAGATCAGTGGAAACGTTAAAAAGCTCTAGGTAAAAAATAAAAAGTAAAATAATGATCGAGACTCTAGTTAGCCTTGTTAGTCCCGGGTGGCAGGACTGCGTAGGCAGGCATAAAGTAGGAGGAGAATGTGACGGCCGGTCTGCTCGCTCCCACTGCCAGCGCCGTGGGACTCTGGGCAAGAGGCTGCCAGGCTCTCGGGGCCAAGGCTCTGACTGTGTGCCAAGCACACCAAGACCAGCGTGAGCTAGGACTGTGCTAATCCTCTGCAGTGACCCAGCACTCTAAACAAGAAAGACCCTTGGAGAGCACACCCTGCAAAACTGTGCCTACGCAGAGAGCAAATGGAGCACGATGCACAAAATAATAATGTTAGCAGAGAATCCCCCAAGACTTGAAACAGTATTTGTGCTGGGGAAGAAGATGATTTCAATTCTCAACCTGTTCACAGCACAGGCTGGATTGCTTCCTTGTAATAGGGTATAAACTGCAATGTAAACAGTACTTAAGCCAACGAAACCGATAGTGTTTTGCTATAAACTTCAACATCAACCTGGAGAATGAGACCTATAGATCTTCTGTCCTGGACAATTGCTTGACCATGCATCTAATAAAGACCTTGGATCGATAGGCCATTCCTCTAAGTGCACTGATGTGGCTGCAGCATAAATCCTGCGGGAAATACCATGCAGGCTAAGCTAAAACCAAAGCTAAGCCAATGGATGTGGCTTGTACAAATACGTTTGTCAAAATCCGATAACACCGTTTTAAAGTTTATGCATCAGAGCTGTTTTTTTCCATCTTTGTGCGAAAGGAGAGCTATAAATTCTTGAATATGTTCAGATGCGCAAATTAAAGTCAGTGATGGCAAGACAGTTACAGTATGCATGCTAGGGCATGGATCCTAGGTTATCCTGTTTATGGTAATTTGTAAAGGAATAGCTTGGCAGCGTGCGGGTCAGCCAGAGGGTCCGACAGGCGAAGTGGATTTCACTTAAAAAAAAAAAAAAAAAATTGTTTCCCAAATAATCTTAAATGGTGATTAAAACATTTATTATAAATATTTGTGATAATGAGAATCTGTCTATTTTTCTTCAATAGATTTGTTTTAGATTCTGTTCTTTAATTTGCAGTCTATAGAAATGTGTTTCAAGTGGCTATAAATTGCCCATAGTTTCTAAGTGGAAAGAATGTGTGTGTGTGTGTGTGTGTGTGTGTGTGTGTGTGTGTGTGTGTGTGTGTGTGTGTGTGTGTGTGTGTGTGTGTCTGTGATTACCCTGTGATGATGCTTCTGCAGTTGGCTCTGGGCCACTGGATCCCTTAGGATGATCAGATATGGATGGATGGCTGGATTATATTAAATGTCTATACAAGTTGGGACTTGTATTATGTGGAAGGGACAAAGCAGGACAGTAATGTATGAATTTCAATATTTTACCCAAGAGAGATTCTTCTCTCCACAGCCAATCACTGTTACCTGAATCCAGGTGCCACGGGTCTGTAGCGGCAGACATCGGTGGGATGGTCAAAGGCGAGGCCCCACAGTTGGACTCGACCAGTTTCCCTTGGATGGACACAGGAGCGGAGATACGTGACCTCAGTGCAGCTTTCAGGGGGGCGATGCTGTTAAACTGCACCCTGGAGAGGCAGCCCACAAAGCCTGGTGTGTTGTATTTCTCAATCAGGACCGGGTCAATCTGACCCGTTTCTGGGACAAAAAGGAAAGACAGAAGAAATGAAATTAGAACCCAGTGGTGCAACCAAACCAAAGTGCTGAACTGTACAGCGTTTAAATGTTACGTCTCACAAAGAAGCTATGTGGAACTTTATCAAAGCATTATGTTACATGCAGCGTGAAATTATCTTTGCAGGCCATAAGGTAATTTTTCTCTCATTTACATGCATTTCATGTTTGTCTCTGTGGTCTGGTGCTTGACAGCTATAGGATCTAGTTATAGTGTATTACTAACAAATGTAGGTTTGCTCATACAATGGGAGAGACATTATTATAAAATCTGCACCTCATATTAATTTTACAACTTTTTTTGTTGTAATAAAAACACTCCATTTTTGTACAGTATGAAACATTAAATGTTTTTATGACTCACACTACAGAAGTCAAGGTAAACAGCAATTCCTTTTGTACATTTATGAAAGAGTATTAAATAAAAGTACACTCAGAAACTTCATATATTACATATATTTTTATAACTTTCCCTGATACCATATCATGGTCCACTTCTTGACAAAAAAGCAATGCAATAAATGTAGACCCAGTCAAGGCTTCAAAGTCGAGCTGAATTTCAAAGGCAGCTCAAAATAAATCCAATACAAAGGCACTACTTCTGACTCTAGCATGTATCTTATAGGTATTAGATTCTGTCACTCAGATATTCCAAGAACTACCACACCTTTTTGTTTTTTTAAAGATCTACAGTTTAGTTCAATTTCATATCTTTAGCTTATTTTAACATTGCTGCAATAAAATTTAAATTGGTTAAGATGCATAACTCATAACAAATCTGCATGTGGCATGAACATGTTCAATTCTGCAACCTTTAAAGGTGTTGTTGCAAACATAGACATCTACTGAATTAATAAACAGTCTGCCTTCTGACAACTGTAAAGTCTAGCATTGAAATTCTTCTGGTTTACATTGACTTGAATTGACTCCGCCTGTACTATCTAAATGCAAATTGATTCTTCATTACTTTGTTTAAAGCAACATAAATGAAGTCATTGGTTCTCTTGCGTTTCTATTAAAGTAATTTTCTGCTCATACACTGTTCTGGTAAATGTGTACATTCATGGAACTTTTGCCATTTTTCTGTCATAGTCATTTTAAAGTGATTAATATGCCCTTTGGTTTCTAGCACAGAATGCAGAAAAAAGGCAAATTAAGAACAGTGGCTCCTTTACTCAAGTGACCAAGGAGTCCGGACTAGACCGATGTGAAAAATTTTGAAAGTATAAGGAGTGTCCAATGCTGAATGAACAGAATGTCCTCCAGCTATAACGTTAATTCTCCAGCTTTTGCTTTCTTAATCTTATTTTTAAAACTTGTCCTTTCTACGGTTGAATGGAAGGTGGATGAGTCTGGCATAAATTATGAGCTATGTGGTCAGGTGGTTTACCATAAATACTCACTTATTGTGTGTAATCTATAACAAAGTGGATATAAGTCCATAATGAAGGACTCTGAAAGACTCTTGGGTATTTTGATATGTTGTTATTTTCACTCCAGCTATGTCCCTTGGGCTGTTGTACGGCAAAAAGAAAAACCACAGCTGCTAAAAGCGGTAAGTGAACACACAGCCTCTTATCTGTAACACAGAACACTTCTGGATCACCAGTACTCATTCATGCAAACTTCCAAAAAAGAAAAAGAAAAATATATCAGAAAATAGAGCAAAAAAAAAAAACTGAGGTACAGTGACTACTTATATGTTGCTTTGATCAAGTGTTACATACACCTCAACCATCCAACACACACATACAACCAAAGGTCAATTTAGAGTCACCAATGCATCTGAAACAGCCCTCTTTGGACTGTGGGAGGATACCCATGCTCCACAAAAGAAAGACATACAAGCTGTACACAGACAGGCATCAAACCCAAATCCACTCCAGCTTCCCCACCACTGGGACTCAGCAGCTCTATCTGCTGGGCCACTTTCAGGGGCTACGACAATAAGCAAAACAGACAAAGTAAATGTCAGCTCCATCTCACAGAAAATGATTTTCACCTCAGGGTGTATTCACAAGGACCAAGACCATTGTGCTTAGGATCGTTTCATGAATACTTCATGTGATATTAGGTTTCCGCTGCCTGCCTGCGAGATAGAAAACCACTGCCACATGCCGTCTATTTAAAACTAAAAACCTCTGTCCTCTGGTACAATAAGCTTCACAAAACAAATAAAGACGAGGAAAAGAGCTCATACTGGCTGTCAAGCGTTAATTCTGGCGACAGAATAAGACGACACTGTTAAAACACACCTTCTAGATAAAGAATTTATGTCACAACAAAGTTCTGAAGTCACAGTTTGCAGTGATAGAAGTGTTTTCCTCATTTTTCCCACTGCAACATCCTCCTGTCCCCACCCAGACGTACTGCAGATTACCGGTAGTAGACAAAAAACAAGATATTTCTCTGTTGTTTCAGATGGCAGCAGTGCTAATGTGAAACCATGCCATGAAGATGAGGCATAAATATTCACACACATCAGAGACATAAATCAACAGTTAACACTCCATTTTCCTAGTTGCTGCACAGTTGCACTGTAGATCAAACCAGGCAATTTGTTATAAATGGCGGATTACATATACAGTCCACCCACTTCACCTAATGCATTCCTTTTGGTGGCATGACTACAATTACTGTGCCGTGGTTGGCCTACCCCTAATTTTTCACTGCACACCTGTTTCTTCACTGGCAGAAATGTTATATTTAATGCAAAATACAGAAGTGGATTTTATCATATGCAGAGTAGCCCTCATATTGTGAAGTGGTTCTCCCTGTATTATGTAGAAGATGACAGGTGTCTTCTTCTTAACCTGGGACTGTGGCACTTATGCAAGAGAAAATCAAACTATAAAAGAAAGCGGGGGCTCTGACAGAAATTAGGAAAAATACCCCCCCCCCAACCCCACCCTTACAGCTTCAACTTTAATCTCTGTACAATGTTAACATGTTGGTACCACGAATACAAATCACGGCAACAAACGTGACAACTGCTGGTGAATAAACAGGGGACTGGCCAGCAACATTCACTTTTAAATTTGATGGTGTTTGGTATGCATTCATTCAAATTAAAGCAATTCAGATCACTAGGGTCTTTGTTCATCCCCCATAGGTACAAAGTGCTGTTTGATAAATGATAATCTGAACGTTGCATCGTACGTCCTGGCTCCCTGGTGGGACACGCCATGGGAAGGGAGGGTGAAGGTGGATTAGGACCTGGAGAGGGGGGTCAATGAATGGAGTAGATGGTAAAGAGCAGAGGGGGAAGGATTAAAGCGTTCCCATGGAAACAAATAGATGTTTATCAAAGGGGAGTGCGACAGACTGACTTGAGAAAAGAGGGAGTGTGAAAATGAGAAATAAGAAATGTCACAGCGGCAAAGGAGCGTTGTGCCTCCTGTATGCAGACCACTTCCAGCCTAGCTGTTTGTATCTGAGCGATCCTGTTTGTGTTTGGGTGTGAAGGTGGACTGCATTCTGCCACCCTCTGCAGTGTGAGGAGAAAGGGGAGGAGCTCCTCTGTTGATAACACTGCGTGGTGGTTCCGAATGGTAATGAACCCCAGTGCTGGATAAAGGATGTCAGGCTGAATTCAGTGACAAAAGACAACTAATGGGCTGGGCCAGGGACAGAAAGAGATCGTGGGCACCCCCAAACCTCGACCCCCTGTCCCAGTAATGTGGGCACCTGTCCGAAATAAGAAGGTACCATTTTACCTGTCACCCCCACCAACCCCCACCCCTGCACACACTCTGTGGCTGTACCAGGTCTCTTTAAGAGGGCAACAATAGAGAAGTGCATAAAACCACACAGTGCACAGCAGCAAAAAAAAAAAAAAAACAACAGCCAACTTCGTCTCTTGTCAAAAGTTGTAAACTTAACAGTCTTCACTATGGACCACATAATAATGCAGGTTTTTGTGAAAACAAGTCAAAATGAGCTTTCATGTATATGAAGATGGATTCACATTTCAGGTATGCACTGAAGATCCATTCACAAGCTGCAGAAAGAGAAGATGGGGAATAAAAGTGTACTAAAAACACCTTTGGCACACAGACCCCCACGCCAACATCCGCATCCTTGCTTACTGCAGAACACAATAGCTGTGCTACCTGTTTGTGTGGTGACTCCTGTTCTGCTCTCTCTCTCTCTCTGCCGCCCAGGCTTCTCTTTCCTCCTTCGTCGACCCTGGAAGCCGGTGTCTCCTGGATGTGCTGCTCTGTCAGCCCCACTGTAGTCTCCTCTCGCTCTGCCACCGCCTGTGTGCCTGAAGCCTTGGCTCACGAGCTCAGAATGCAGCCGAGGAGCTCCGGCCCCTCGCTTACCCCCCCCATCTCACACTCCCCACCCCCTGCCTCACAAGTAGCCTGGGAAAATCCCGGAGCCTGGAAACGGATCGGGAGTCCTCTCTGGATGTGGCTGATAATGTGAAAGAAGTGCTCCCTAGCAAAGGGGGTTCAGTAACAGCAGTCCACTCTGATCCGGACCAGACCTGGTCTGGTTCGGGTCCAAATCAAAAGACACTGTATCAGTCCAAAAGCAGAAGTAAATGTTGATTTATAATGTCTTTAATTATCATGAGTAGAAATAATAACAACAATATAAAGGGAATACGTCACTAAAAGGCTATTTTTACTTTGGAATTTCAAGATTCACTGAAGCTTCTAGTTTTGTTGAATATCAGAAACATCGTATGCATTGTGGCCAGGAAGTGCGTAACACTGCACAAATGAATGATGAATTACAAATGGACAGGTGTGTGTGTGTGTGTGTGTGTGTGTGTGTGTGTGTGTGTGTGTGTGTGTGTGTGTGTGTGTGTGTGTGTGATGCTGTGAATCTCTTTCTGTGACACTGGAAACAGTAACATGCAGTGTTGCTGATACCCTGGTCAGAGGGTTAAAAATAGCTATGAGATATTTCCACTGTATAATCTACCACACTTTCTGTGACCCCAGAAGGACGCGAATTCATAGGCTGCTGATGACATACAAGCATCTCTTGGAAATCAAGCCTCCACTTAGCTTCTTAGGTATGGTCTGCTAGGCTACAGAAGAATGGTTATTTACAACCGAAGGTAAAGGTATGGATGAAATCACCCAATGCTAAAGTACACAGTGGGCAGTAACCTGGAGGTGTTTGTGTTGAACTGCATTCAGATTTCTAAACCCCATCTGCAGACTTTAGTTGTACTGCTGAATGTCATACTGTCCTTAATACATAATATTTATAATGGTGTATAAAGTTATTCCTACCCTGTGATAGACTGGCATCCCTTCCAGGGTATAGGCTCCTAGCCTAATGCCTGGTCACACCAGGATAGGCTCCAAACTGGACAAGGACAAGCGGTTAAGGATAATAGATTGCTGGATGGATGCACAGCATAATGTGATTCCGTTCCATATATTATTATTACATAAATATACACATTATTACATACTATATTTCATATCTGCAAATGTATCTTACAAATTCAACAATGAAAAGTAAAATGATTATCACTCCCTATGACATTTTTTAAAGAAGGCACAGCTGATATATTTTCAACTCAGTACCCACTGACTGGTTGTCCCTCAGTAAGACCTTCTAGTACATTGCGAAGAACACAAAATGAAATTTATGTCACATCAGACAATGGCCTGAAGGTGGCTGGTTTCTACAAGAAATGTAGGAAAAAAATGTTAGCACTAGCAAATTCTAAAAGTCATTGCTCAGTTAACGGAGGTAAATGTTTTTCTCTTTATGCAAATAGAACTATTCAAGGGCTACTGGCTTTGGGACCCAAGGTGGGCTGTCACCAGCATGGGGGGGTCACTTACAGGAAGCAGGCAGCCAGTCTTTCTGGGCTGCGGGGAACTATCGCTCATAGTGAAGGAGTGGGCCTGTGTAAATTAGATCAGGTTACAGTGACAGGGGTCTTAAATAAATTGTAGCTGGGCATCCGCCCATTTGTATTTATGTGGAATCATCACTCTAAATCATTTTTAGATGTGAGTTAGTATGTTCGAAAAGACATTTAAAACACTGCACATTCAGGAGGAATAAGTTTAACTGCATGAGTCGGTGGTGCAATACCAATGGAAATATGATTTATTAAAAAAATAAATTAATCACGATAACACTTTGCCCGTAAGTATAAGCTAATGGCAAAGTTGCTAGTACACCTAGAAACTGTTAAACTATTGTCAGATATATTGCTTAGGATGGATCTGGAATCCATCTGTAGTCTTGATGAGATTTAAGTGAATTAATGTTGAGGGGATATGCGGTATTGGCAAGCTTGTGGCTGTGATTTAAGAGCAGAGCTGTCAGTGCGGTAAATATAGCAGCGGAAAGAAATAGCTTTCACATAGACCCCCTAAGATCCTTAAGTGGCAGCTAAATGCTTAAATTTAACTGAAAACAATGAGAACAAAGAAAGCAAAGCAAACAACAACAGTGTTTAAAAGGCAAGAGCGGTGCAGCTAAAAACATCTTTTTTTTTGTATTTATTAAATAAATAGAAATTTTACAATCATTTTGTATTTATGTGACTGAGGCTTTGGATGGTAATTGGAAAAAATAAATGAATCCGCAGTACCAGCTTCTTTTGCAAAATCAGATATGAGGACAGCATCGGCTTTGGGGTTATTTAAAATGCAACTGGTGTGTTGCATACGATGTTTCTGATATTCAACTGTTTAATAAAACACCAGACGGGCTCAAGAGTGTGAAGAAAGGTATACCGTGTCCCACAAGACCCAGAAAGACACACTGCCATCCACACAATGCAGGAGACGGCACTTGGGATGAACTATCATGCAGAATCACAAAGGACTCCCTTGCAATCCCTGCAGCCTTTGTGCTGCATGCAGATATGAACAGCGACACACGATGTGTAGCTGTCACCAGGTCCAAAGGGACATTTTTAACACCCGGCAGGAGATAAACAGCCCTGCAGCATCTACAAACATAATGCCTCAAGGCTATTTTTTAAAAATGGTCTTGTTTCCATAAAACCTTTTCGAAAGGCAATTTCCACAATTATTATTGCAAAGAATGTGTCAAAAAAGTGCTGAGGAACCTGGAGGTCTCTTGCACAAAGATGAAGGCTATTTTCTTAAATAGCCATATTTAAAGGTTCGGTGCAGGGATGTGGGAAATGCTGAATAAATTGCTGAGTGCTTTTTTCTCTCCGTCTCATTGTTAAACGTCAGCAATGTGCAGTGCAGGTTTAAGTGCTTTATATTTAGTTCTAAAATGTAAAGCAACCTCTCACTCCATGTTGAAATGCTTCTTCTCTCTAGCGCTGAGGTTTGGATGGTTGCTGGAAAAGACACCTGACAGACACCACCCTATATCAAAACTGGCAGTTGGCTCATGTCATTAGGATAATATTTTATGAATCCAGCTGTTTTTCAGAGCTTGAAAGACAGAACAAATACAAGCTGAACATGGCTTCTTCAAATGACCTATTAATGTACTGTACTCATTTTGTGTCAGAATTATTGTGGCACAGAACTGCAAGATTCACCCATTTGTAGGCATATCTATGGATGTAACCTTTTTCTGTGAAATTCATGTTCCCAGAAATGCTTAGCTGAGGATAAACCCTTATAATTCCAATGTTTTAGAAATGATACTTTAACCAGAGTAAAGTTAATAGGATTATGCCTTTTGTGGAAAATACCTCTTCCTTGTTCTGTGTGAATTTTGGCGGTCACAGTTTAGCAGTTGTCAATTTTTACATTTTCTATGTTAAACACCGAATGCAGACAGACAGTCAATACAAATTAATATAAAACTAAATACACACGCAACAAAATAACATAAAATAACACTAGACAGTTACCTGTATTAGACTGAATTATGTGTCACTTACAAAATTTGCATCAGTTTTTTTCTCCATGCATTATCAATAGAGATTCATTCACTGCAAGATCTCCAGAGCCTATCCTGGAAGTCTATCCTATCCCAATCAAAAACACACCCACACACGCACGCACGCACCTCCAGTTCACCCAAAACACATATTTTTGGACTGCGGGAAGAAACCAGAGCATCAGATTCACTTCCATGTACAAACCCACAACCCAAGTCCTGTGAGACACATGGTTCACCTGCTCTTTTACCTTGTCATCACCTGAAACAATCAAAGTCAAAAGAGTTTATTTGTCAAGTATATGTTGTGTACCATGTATTGAAATGTGCTAAGAAAGCAATTGGCAGCGGTGGGATGTACAATGTATGTTTGCTGTGTGACTCCATGAAAGGTTTTCAGAATCTCATAGGCAGGTCTGACTCAGTTAACTGTGCTTCATTAAAACAAAAGAAGGCGCAGGAATAATGCACCGTTTCTATGCTATTCACCTAAAAATATACGCCAAAAATGTCAATGATGGGAGGAAGTGTGAATTTCCCCGGGAAAGCAGAATGAATAAAACCAGGTTGTGCGTAAACCACACGTGCTGGAATTGAATGCAAATCAGTGCAAATAATGTCATCTCTCGGGACAATAAACCGCAGGCTGATTTAATTTCCAAGCGCAGTTTCCTACAATTACGGCAATTCACACAGTTTACCAACAATTTAACAGCTGCAGCCGCTGTTTATCGTACTGATCGTTCCTTAATCTTCTCATGTGAAGCCACACAGTTTCTGACAGGGACCGTGGATTTGGGAGCTGACCCACCCAAGAGTCTCGGAATATAAGGCAATTTGATGTCTGTGAAATTCTCCCCCCATCAAGCGAACATTTGCTGAACTACATTATGACAAAGGGGCATGCATTTCATCATCCTTTCATATGCACTCCACAATTAAAAATTATACAGCAAAACCCTTTCGGTGGTAACAGGGGTCATTACTGCATATAAAACTGACATAACACAAGCAGGTTGTGAAACAGTAAAGGTTATGTAGGCTGTATAAATGAATGTTGCCCAATAGAATCAGATGGGATGGATTTTGTACCCATGCCAGATGGGAGTAATAATTTGTGGGGAGCGATGGTTCTGCAAATGATTTTTCAGATGTTTCTAAGCTCTGCGACATTTTCAGTAATCCATCTGATCAAAGTACTTAGGAACATAAAAGTACCCTTATCTAAATATGTGCAAGAAAAGGACTGGTGCGTAGCCCCAAAACAAGGATTTCAGTGGCTGATTTAGAATGCACAATGCATGAAAAAATTGTGGCGCATCATATATGATGCACAATCCCTACCAGCTGTACTTGCATCCCTTGTTTTTTCCCCTCTTGAATTTCCCCCCTTTATATGTGCATGTATGAATATATGAAATAATGAATGCATAAACACATACTGTAGGTAACAAATAAAATAGACAGTTTGCATTAGGACAAAACAGCCCACTTTTTTCCCACTGGTGAAAGTAAGAAATAGATAAATGTACAAAAAAATGTGTGAAGAAAAGTAAATAAATAATTATATTTAAATTTTTTCAGGTTCTTCCATAGTTTGAAATTTTTTTCTCTCATTTATTGCCATCTGGTATCTTCACACTAAATTTTTTCTAGTTCTTTTAAACAAGCTGTAATATTGCAGATGCTGTTGCAAGCAAAAATATTGTTCAGATGCCCTGTGATGATTGGCATCCCCCCAGAGGTGGTTTCATAGGCTTGCACGTAATATTTCCAGGATAGGCTCCACACCCGCATGGCCCTGACCAAGATACAACAGTTAATGATAATGGATGAATGGATGAATATTGAGATGTTAAATAAATCCGTAATACATTCTATGATAAACACCCTGGGGACAGTGCTATGCAAGAACAAAACAAAATGAATCCAGCATTCCATTTTTTTCAGACTTCCAGGAAACTGCTTTTTTAAAATTATTTTTATGTGTTGCCTCCTGTATAGATTAGAAGAAGGTGCAAACTCAGGAGGTGGTGTCAGTGAAAACCACCGGCTGCAGGATTTGCTTCGGTGCAGCCGGTGTGTCTGTGGAATGCCAAGTGTCCATGTCCAGCTCAGTCCTTCACCTTCACACTAACCTGTTTCCACAGCAGCAGCAATTCTTTGGTTTTCACACAAGCATGAGATATGCGGCCATTTCTTTCATCTCCACCTCCCTGGTTGCGCCGCACAATTGCGAACGAGGAAATAAAAAGCTCTTTTCTGTCACTGTGCCGTATTGCAGGATGTCGTGTTGTGCTGTAGCTGCTGCCGCAGGCTTACTTTCTATAAAATACTTGCTGATATAATTTACAAAGCAGGTATTGAAAGTTCTCATCCACTGTATTTGTCAACTGTATCACCAAAACAAACTGACCAGTAAACAAATAAAATTCATATATATTAAAGGATTGCACTATCCTGTATGCCAATTTACATTCTGGGAGAACAAACATCACAGTAAAAAAAAAAAAAAAGATATTGAATCATCTCTATCTGCAGTGCTGAAAAGAAAAAGTGTGCTTGAATGAATTAATATATTTGATTAAATTAATAATTAAAAAATAAGAGTAGCAAATACTGTTGCGATGGCAGGCAGAGCTGTGACTCTGCTGTCATGCATTGCTGTGTGTGTGCAAATAGTTGCAGGTTGAGCCACAGCAGGGTGTTTTAGGAGGACTGCTGACCTCCTCACTGTGCATGCAGTTGGGCCCGGTGTGGTAAACCTGAGTCAGTACTGCTGTTTAGACCCAACGGTTAAGATTAAAGTTTCTTGTCTCCCGAATCCTCTTTCTTTAATGCAGCCGACAGCACGAGCCGAGGTGGGTCATTACGATATCTACATCATGGCCTCAAGTAAAGAAGCACTGACCATGCAGACTGGACGCTGATATGAAAGACAGCCTTTACCAATAGACAAAAATTACGAGCCTCCTGACTGGGTACCTCTTGAATCCACAGCTGTGTATTATTAGGGGACAACTAGCAGCCAAGTCTAAACCATGGCACCAGTTTACAGTACAAAAAAGAAGAATTACCAGATACAGTCCTAAAAATTCACCAACTACAGTATTTGCATCACTGCCACTCTGGAATACGCTTGATGTGCTTGTGCTCCTCTTTCCAAACCCACATGTCTCCGCGAGCCAATACTACGTGCTCGGTCTTGCTTAGAAAGTAAATCTCGGTGCCGTTTGCTGTGACCTCTGACACTCAGCTCGCATTTGCAGCGGATGGACAGCCAGCTCACTAAATACAGTCAACAGACCCAAGTGTGTTTGCTGATGACCATCGAGTCACGGTGACAGCTGCTCTCTTTCTACGCAGTGGTTATTGTAAAAATAAACCACTGCTAGAATGCAGTAAGAGTATATGTACATGCCAATGATGTGGTGCTGCAGTGGATTTTCAGCCACTTATTTAGCAGGCAGCATCAATTGACTTTTATGTTTAATTTGATGCTTTTTACATTAAGATGGGTTTTCACCCGACGACAAGAACACTTCCTTTGATTTCTTTTCTGTCCTTTCGGATGAACTATTCAGGGTTTTTGTTCAGTCATCATAATTCAGGTTGGAGAGCGAAGATTTTAGATGTTAGATTTTACAATTTTATGTGGTGATTTTATGCTTGGGAAAAATAGGGATAAGATCCATCGCTATGTATGGAATTGACTTGCTCCTCTTTTTGATAGCAGGTCACACCGAGTTATCACTTGAATTGACAAGCTGGGACACAGGCTGAGCTTCCCTTACTGTAAACATATACTGGCTGTTATTGACATACTGAGTAATTGGAAATGAACAATATTCTGGGTGTGACAATACGACAGCACATTCCAGGCTGCAAATCTCATTCATCTTGGGAAAATGGCATGAATTCATATGGGATAAAAGGCCTTGTCAGATTTTCATTTGTGAAAAACTACTGATCTGAGGGGTGAAAAAAAGTTTTTTCCTGAGACAGACACTTCTGTGATTTCTCCTTTAACATTAAGTATAATCCTGAAGAAGTGCCAAAGAGAGAGAAAGGAACGCAAGCTCTCGGATTTTTTATTCAGCAGCTATGCCAAGATTGTTAAACAAGCAGCTGAGGGTGAAACCCTCACTGTTACCCCTCAAACAGCAATCGGCAACAACACAACCTTGGGGGGTATCCGACCAGGAGGTGTAGGGGTGAAAGCTGCATCATGTGGACTTAGAGGTTGCAGCTTCGATTCATACACCTGCAGTACTGCCCCTGAGCAGAATACTTACTCTTAACTACTGCAATAAAAAAACTAGCCCGGGAAATAAATCACTGCAGGTGAATTTGGAGAAGTGTCAGCTGAACAAATACATTTAAAAACTATGTGGGTTGTGTTTGTAAAAAAGACCCAGGAACAATAACTGTGAGAGCAAAAGTATGAGGGTCTCTAGATAAACGCCTGTGTGGGTCGCCTGTTCAGTGCTGACAGCACTTGGCTGGCTCTCAGAGACAGCTGACAGCACAGAACTAAACCATCTTTGGTTTCAGGGGTTTCAGAGGCTTGTTGTTTGGGCAACAGAGAGTGAGGTATGGAGTTCCTGCATCAGTGGCTGAGACAATAGTGACAGGTTCTCCCCAGGGCATCCTTGATGCACCTGCCCATCAAGGTGGTGACAGCCCCACAGCTCCCGTGGGAAGGGTCACGCGTTTGTAGCCTGGGCTGAGCGAGCATGGTGAGGAAGTGGGAGAGGACGTTTGCAGTCCAGAAGCTCAGTCTTGGCTAACACGCACTAACCCATGCAGGCAGCCGTGATCTTGGAGCTACGCCAGCAACTTGTTATCCACCATAACCTCAGAAGTTACCCTTACCTGCTAAAAACTGGTGTATAGCATGATGGAGTAGGTGCAAATGGTGGATGACATCTTCCAGGCTGTGGGTTTATGTGCTGCAAAATCTGTGTGGAATTTGCATTTTCTACCTATGTTCTTGTAGGTTGTTTTCCACAGTCCAAAGACCTGTGTTACAGATGGATTGGTGACTCTAAACTGCCCATAGAGAGTGAGTGTGTATGACTGGCCTGTGATGGACGGCCATCTTGACCAAGTTGCACACTGCTTCACTCCCTATATTTCTGAGAAAGGCATCGTGACCTCAGCCCTGTAATGAACAATGGATGACAGCTGGAGAAGGCTGTCCCACTGCTCTTACTCTGCTATTATTTAATAGCTTGATGGACCCTCGAATGCAGGGGGTCTTATGCACTAAGACAAAACAAAAAGTGATATTAGAGAAGATGAAAGGTGAGGACATAGGGCAAACATTCAGTGATGCTGTCAGTGAGACAACTAAGATTTCAAGCTGAATAGCGAGTATGATGGCTGCAGACAGAAGCTGAAACGTGATCTGCAGCAGGGCGCTCTTGTCTGAAGTGTAAGGGGTGGGGTGGTGTTTACAGGGGAGGCTTTGAGGCTGCTCTACACATCCTTACCGCTGGATGCAGGACAGTCCAGAACTGAATGTGGCTTCAGTTACAGCAAGATGCTAGAGGATGTAGGTGAGGACAGGACTGATCATTTGTAAGGGAAAAGGATGTTTAGGAAAGGTAATGCTGGCAGAGAGCAGGAACACAAATGGATCGGGAATGGGAGACCTTGAGTTTGATTTTCGCACTCAGTAATCTGTTCACTAGCGACTTTTTGCTGTCTGGCCATCTGTTGGTTTACTAACAGAAAACAGATTTATTTAACCTTCTTAATCAGAGACAGAAAGGGGCAGAAGCACATTTTCCCACAGCATTACTGTCACCATAAAGAAGACAACCTGAAATGCGGAAATGGGAATCATCCAGCCACAGAGCACAGGAATAGTCCTGCGGGACAAATTTGAAATCCCCAAGTTGTTCCAAGTGGGATGCATCACTATAAAGTCTGCCAAGTTTATGCAGGTAAGTGCAGCTGTTTCATTTTCTTGGGCCTCTAGTACAAGAAACTCAAATGTTTGAAAAATAGTTTTCGATTTGAACTGCAGTTTCAGAAAGTACTAAGTTCTCATAAATGAGTCGCCAGTAGTTTCAGAAAACATACACAGCACATCTTAAATATTGTTATTGTTCATTATTTAGCAAACACCTTTCTCAGAGAGGACTTACAATGTTAGGTTTGTAGAATAGACTTATAATATCCATACACATTTATATGCAAGTTTGTATGTAAGTTCTGTTTTGGACAAGTTTGCATATTAAGCTACTTGCCATTGTATACTCTTTTATACAACTGGATAAGTTTAACTCTGAAAAATCCTAAAGTGTAATGTGATCAGGGGTGTGACAGTGAGAAAGAAGATCTGAACCATGCAATGTGACTGCAATGAAACAGCTCTAACTGCTCTAATCCCTTTTCAGAAGATTTAAACTAAATAATACTATTACAGTTTTATACCTCACCAAATTACTGAGCAGCACGTCAAGGGACCAGTTGAGAAAATTTATAGCTGAGAAAAATGCACCTATAATAAAAATCAAAGTCAGCCTTCAGCCTCTCCCTCAAATTGCCCCGCTTGTTCACAGTATGGCAATGACGGGGGAGGAAAGATATCACAGGAATGGAGTGTGACCGACAGGAAAGGCTGTAAAAGTTCAAGGTGTTAAATGGCAAAGCCTGTCTCTGCTCTCATAGGTGGGGGAGATGCACCAGCAAAGCCCGATATGTGCCAATAAAAAGTAAAATTTGTGAGACCTTCTGCAATTCCAAGCTCCGTTGCTGGATTTCTGTTTTAATGAACATAATTAGAAAGCCATCAGAACCATCAGCTTAATCTTCACACGCGGGACCCTCCTGTCATACCCTAGAGGGAAAGCAACTTCTTCATTCAGCTGTAAATGTGCAAAGCAAATACACAAACAACCACATCTAGATGGCAGAAATAGCAGGAGCAGCTGGGTGCATCATAAATAACCAGGGCACTCACCGAAAACTTTGCCCAAGAAAAGCGTCTTGACAAGGTTAAGCTGGGTGTCCGAGGCGTCGGGCAGGGCGTAGCTGACTGCAGGGTAGTGGTCCAGCTGCAAGACAAACAGTCACACGTCACCATGTAACCGTCAAAGCGCTTGGCAGGTTGCACTGCTACCTCAGCCTCTGCTGTCACTGGAGTGGCGTCTCTGCTGTGACAGCCACCAACCGGCCTGCTGTCTCCACTGTTTCTTTTCAGACCCCAGGGGACACAGTCTCTCCAAGAAGGCAAAAGTCTGACCTTGATGTGAAGGTTGTACCCATCTCTTTCTAAATCATATCCGTCTGTACAATATTGCATGATAAAAACAGTTTTTGTAACACATATAACACCAATTTCCAATCTGTTATATCAAGAAGGGAAAACTAAAATCACATAATTGAATAATACACTTCATAATAAATTTGGCCCAATAATGTACCTTTATGTAATTAAAGTTTTTTAAATCACCCATTATTTATTTCAGTGTGTGCAATGATTCAACTGACACCAATAAACATTACACAAACATAACTTTTTAAAATGAACTGCGGCCAGTTATTATGCTCCAGTTGAATAAGAGGCCATGCAGCGCAACATAATTTTATTTAAATAGTACTAAATGAAATTGCAATAGAATTTTAATTGTATTAAAAAAAAATTGTATTTGTATTATTGTATTTGTATTTTTCTGTATAAAACTGTGAATTACATACATAACAATTTTCATCTCACATGCAGCTTGCGTTTTTGTGAAATCCCCTGAAGTGTAGCTGTCAAGTAAAACAATAATAGAGCTACTGCTCCCCCTGATGGTCATTGTTGATATTGCATAAACTATCGCTGTTGACATTGGAAACAAAGTATTTTGGCTCCACCTTGTGGCCATACTGCAATTGTTCACATGAGAAAAAGCGATAGAAAGATTAAATGGCAGCAATAAGAAAGGTTAAATTTAACGTTATATCAAATCAATAACAGTAACCCTCAGAATACAAGAGAGGCTCCAGTGAAACTTTTTCAGCTGTTTAATCCAAGTATCAACCAGAGTGGCAACTCACTAAAAAGACAACAGTCAGGCAGTTTGCAAAGCTGCGCTTATAAATTTTTTAAAACGTGTGTGAGGTTGCAGAGGTCTAGAGCTTATCCCAGAATCACTGGGCACCAGGCTATGAAACTACACCCTGGATGGGATGTCACTGCTTAAATAAAATTTTATAAAAAATGAACTGAATAGGTATTCTGACTGGCCATAGCATTATTTTTGTAATGACAACAACATAAAAAATGCTATTCAGTATCCTGTAGATTATGCAATTTAATATTCTGGCTTGGTTCATTTTGCATTTACCACAATAAGCACGACACTACTTCAAATAAACAATCTTCATAAAATTACTTTTCCTGCTTGAAGATGCGTTGTTTCGCTTTCTCATCGACACTGCGAAGGTACTGTTATTACTGCCTCAAACCGTGAATAATAAATGCCTTGACTGTTCTGGGGGGCAGCTGGGAGGACGACTCCCATTACCTTCTGTCCGAGGTGCAATTTGTCAGTGAGATGTGTCAAACTGATCAGTGCAGTTTTCATTTCATCGGCTCCCCAGTGAATGCACACCACCTGCAACCTGGCCTCCCTGGCTCACCACAATGCCAGCGCGGGGCACTTTCGCCCTCACCATGTGTTTTCTTGTGTTCCTTTTGGCAGCAGGAGAGTCATATAAAACAATGGATATGCTACCTGCTTATTTACCTTTTATTTATTTGTTATTGCAGGGAACAAATTGGCTGCTGCATTCAGATAGGGATGCTCCACAGGGGCCTTCTACTACGCCAGCATGAGCCAGTCTGACACCGAGCTGCAGCTCCGGTCTCTGGTGGTGATGGGTAATTAATCAACCTGACAAAGGGCTCTGCTCTGGGATGCTGGGTTGGCCGTGCGAACAGCTACACATGCACTGTATTGCGCTCCAAAGCACCGTGGTGCTCCCTCGACTTGCGGAGTTCTCCCAAGATTTTCATATTTTACAGCTGTAGACTCAGACAGGTACACTGAAGCACAAAGCTAAATACTGAAGCGCAAAGGTAAATATGAGGTCTTGTTGGATCTTTGTCAAAAGTACATTTTCACATGTCAGTGAACCCATCTGTTAGGATTTTGTATTAAGGTAGAAGATATCTGTATAAGGAGTGTGGTAAAGACAAAACAAAGTCAACTGATCCTCTAAAATACACCCTATAATGGTGAACAATACATAATAGTGCTATTATTTTAATCAGGAGGACTGTCATAAATTTGCAGTGAAGTGCGAGGTTTAAAATATTTGTTAGAAATATATACACAAACATCTCTTCCCCTAGTTTGTGTTCCTAATCTGTTTCTGAAAACAAGATTTAAACCAGGAAAACCTAAACAGAGAGCCTATTTATTTTAAATATGAAAAATTATAAACTCCCCACAGCCCCAAAAACAGTTCTCACAGACAACTGACATGGATGTAATGGGTTATTTTCACACACATCTTGAATCACAAACTCTAAAGATCTGAAACCCCAGCAAAAGTAGGACTGTGGTATCTCCTGTATTAGAATGCAGTGGTCCCCAGCATGATAGTCATAAACACCAAATGGCGCTGTGTGCTGACATAGCAAAAACCCCAGACAATCGCTCCAAAACACCTGTATAGCTAACAAACCATCGTCAGAGTCACTCACAATTTATCAATGAAATCTGGACCCAGAGCCACAGCAGAGCCCCCTTATTCAAGCCCAGCTGGGTACTCAACATTTCTCCACTCGCGGTTTGGATGTTATGATGGATTTTCAGAGTGCAGGTGGTGTTAATATATTGCGCGGCATGAGTGGAGGCATGGTTAAATTTTATTGCCTACCAGGGACTACAGGTACCCAGCAGAGACAATGTAAGCAAGCCACATGATGAGTTTCAGAATAGCAATACAGATGAGAATTTTTATATAAAGTTCAGCTGGAAAACATTGCACAATGAATTGTTCTCAGCTAAAAAGCTATAGTTTTAAATGCATTTGTGCTGAAAAAAACTTTTATTTCCAGCTGCTGTGTGCATGGTTCAGCTAACATGGTTCAATATTACATGGAGAGCTCCAAACTTAAAACACATTTTGCCATGAAAAACAAAACATGCAAATAGAGAGGATGCATACTGGGGGATAGGAGTACATGTTATAACATTTAAGAATTTGTAAAGTTAATGTAATTAATTCAAATTCACCATAACTTTTAGTAGTAACATCATGCATTTATGAGCTTGAGGGACTCATAAAAAGGCTGCATTCTTTTTTTGTGCATGATATGCAGTTCTAGAGGGTTTTTGCAGCCCCTAGAACTGGTACCCAGAAGCTAGAGGCTCTAACCAAGAACCCAAAGATGACAGCCAGTGATACCCAGGAGGAGATGGCCTGTTTGATTTGTTATGGAGTTTTAAGATGGTTGTGGATTGCAGTCAGTGCAAAGGTGTCAGTGCTGCCTTGGAGTGGCTGCCACCACAGATGGTTGCAAAGTGGGGAACTGGGGCCCATTCAAGCACCCAGGATTAAAAGGAGATGCGAGGAAGTGAACACTCTAGCCAGATGGATACAAGGATCCAGAGGCAAAAGCTGCACTTTCTGGCCAATATCAGAATCCAGTCCTTTAAAACATGTCCATAAGCCTAGACCACCAAAGGCAGCCTCTGTCTGATACAGGGCTTGTTTCACAGCAGGGTGAGACACTGAGCAGCTGCATAGTCAATACACCATGATTTTTAGAAGTACCAGCAGAAGGTTCTTAAACACACATAGCCAGCGATTCTCTCTCTGATCTACAGCAATGGCAGCTTTTAAGATGCCAATAATGCTAAGCTGGCAAAGCAGCGGGACATAACTTAGTCCATGTGGAACAAACAGATGCAACCAGGTACAATTTTTTCTATTAATACATTTTCCCGCTATCCAGGTTCCAGATTCCAGACACTCATCCATAAAAAGAGGACATCTGCAGTAAATCTGCTGTAGCAAACAGATTTTATGAGCTGAAGGGCACAGGATAGAGGGAAGATGCCACATCTTGAAATTTACATTTATATCTATGCATTTTTATGGAAACTCTTCTTCAATGCATCACCCAGCTCAGAGTAAAAAGTAAAAAGTGCCCCCCACAGCAAATAATGAGCATTAGATACGCCCATCCATTGTTGTCAACCTCTATGTCCTGCTTGGGATCACAGTGGGGTGGAGCCTATTCCTGAATCATAGGCTGCTAGGCCATGAAAGTACCTGTGGGGCACTAGTCCATCACGGAGCTGTAGATACAGACACACAATTATTAAAGCACAGTTTGTTTGGTTGGTATAACTGCTGCTGGTGCCTATAACTGGGAGCTTCAGCAAATGTACAGATTATTCTATTAGATGGTGCTGGGTTCATTTGTAATGCTCTCAGGAGGTGAGAAGAGAAAAGATGTGTTTTGAGATTCTTCTTGAATTCTTGAAGGCATTCAGCTGTGCTGAGGGACAGAGGGAGCTCTTTTTGCCAAAACAGAGCCATGACTAAGTAAAGGTACGAGGAGGCAGCTAGAGGTGGAGGAGCTCGGTGCTCTTGCTGGGGTGAAGTGAAAGATCACATTCCGTAGCCTGTGGCTTCTACTGACATTCTAAGCTGGAGAAGTGTTCTTGATAATGGTGCTCCCTAAGAAATACCACCAGTTATTATGGAATTAAAAATATAAGGAATTCTTACTATGCTGAGGTTTACACCCTCTGTGAAACACTCTTGCAGTAAAGTTTAATCTGATTTTAATGTAACGTTACGATAGGGGGTCCCTGTTGGTTTGATGCATCTCTTAAATTTCATCCTTGCATATGCAGCAACTGTTGTTTTCATAATTACAGTCTATGGTTGTTACTACTATCATGTTTTCCCTGAAGAGCAGTGATTCTCAAACCTATTGATCCATAGGGTCCAGGATGGTGGAAAAAAATAAAATAAATAAGGGGAAAAAACACATACCGTATTTTCCGCACTATAAGGCGCACCTAAGAGCCTTAAATTTTCTCAAAAATCGACCGTGCGACTTATAATCCGGTGCGCCTTATGTGTGCACTGAGTTCCAAAATCTGTCAAAATGTTGTTGTGCGACTTTGATAAGCGCTCCGCTTGACTGACTGTCGGACCATTTCCCGCTGACACAGGGATGTAATACGTACGTTGGCAGCGATAAACCCATCAGAGAACAGGACGTGATACGTACGCTTACCTCCGCCACGCCTCCGGTAGGTATACTACCGGTATGCTGCAAAACAACATTTGTTTGTCTAAGGACCTCCGAAAATGGCGCCAGTGAAGAGACATGCTTACGAGGCACAATTCAAACTACAGGCTATCAGTTACGCGGTTGTTCATGGGAATAGAGCAGCTGCGAAAGAATTCAACATCAATGAATCTATGGTACGGAAGTGGAGGAAGAAAGAAAATGAACTGCGCCAAGTTAAGAAGACCAAACAGAGTTTCCGCGGGAACAAAGCGAGGTGGCCACAGTTAGAAGACCAACTTGAACAATGGATTATTGGACTAAGAACAGCCGGGAGAAGCGTCTCTACAGTCACCATTCGACTGAAGGCAACAACGATAGCACAAGACATGAAGATCGAAAACTTTCAAGGAGGTCCGTCTTGGTGCTTTCGTTTTATGAAAAGGCAAGGACTACCGTGGCGCAGCAACTGCCAGTGGATTACAAAGATAAAAAATAATGTGTGTAATGTTAAATAGTAGAATAAAGTTCAACTAAACTCACCGTTTTGCTTCCGTTACCTTTTTTTTGTAGACCGTATGTTTTAGCATGCACCTTATAATCCGGTGCGCCTTATGTATGGGTTAAGTACAGAAATAGACCCCGTAATTGAGACTGCGCCTTATAATCCGGTGTGCCTTATGGTGCTGAAAATACGGTATATGCACTGTCCAGACAAAAAAAAAGTCACACACTCTAATATCTTGTTGGACCGCCTTTAGCTTTGATTGCGGCACACATTTGCCGTGGAATTGTTTCGATAAACTTATTCAATGTCACAACATTTACAACCCAAAATAAGAAAAAGTTGGGACAGTATGGAAAATGCAAATAAAAAAAATGCAGTGATTCTTACATTTACTTTGACTTTTATTTCATTGCAGACAGTATGAACCCAAGATATTTCATGCTTTGTCTGGTCAACTAACATTTCATTTGTTAGTTGCCAAAGTAATCCCTTGCCCATGTGGTTATATCAGCTATTGATGAATGACGGCTCTTGATGCAGTGCCATCTGAGGGATCGGAGATCACGGATGTTCAGCTTAGGCTTGCTCCCTTGTCCTTTACATGCCAAAATTCCTCCAGAGTCCTTGAATGGTTTAATGATATTATGCACTGCAGAGGGAGAAATATGCACATCCCTTCCAGTCTTTCTTTGAGGAATATTGTTTTTCTTCTTCTTCTTCTTTCGGCTGCTCCCATTAGGGGTCACCACAGCGGATCAGTTGTTTCCACTTCTTCCTGTCCTCTGCATCTTTCCCCGTCACACCCACCACCTGCATGTCCTCCTTCACGACATCCATAAATCTCCTCTTAGGCCTTCCTCTCTTCCTCTTGCCTGGCAGCTCCATCCCTAGCATCCTTCTCCCGATATATCCAGCATCTCTCCTCTGTACATGTCCAAACCAACGCAATCTCGCCTCTCTGACTTTGTCTCCAAACCGTCTAACCTGGGCTGACCCTCTAATATACTCATTTCTAATCCTGTCCATCCTCATCACACCCAATGCAAATCTTAACATCTTTAACTCTGCCACCTCCAGCTCTGCCTCCTGTCTTTTGGTCAGTGCCACCGTCTCCAACCCATAAAGCATAGCTGGTCTCACTACCGTCTTGTAGACCTTTCCTTTCACTCTTGCTGGTACCCTTCTATCACAAATCACTCCTGACACTCTTCTCCACCCACTCCACCCTGCCTGCACTCTCTTCTTCACCTCTCTTCCACTCTCCCCATTACTCTGAACTGTTGATCCCAAGTATTTAAATTCATTTACCTTCGTCAACTCTATTCCCTGCATCCTTACCATTCCTCTGTCCTCCCTCTCATTTATGCACATGTATTTGAGGAATATTGTTTTTAAACATTTCAATTTGTTGACAAACTGGAGATCCTCTGCCCATCTTTGTACCTCAAAGCCTTTGCCTTTGGTGGATACTGCTTTTGTAGCAAATCATGACTACAATCACCTGTTGACATCACCTGCTTGTATTTCCATTATTAAATTTTTTTTATCTCATTACTAGCTGTAAATTGTCCCCGTCTCAACTTTTTTGGAATGCGTTGCAGGCCTGAAATCCAGGAATGGATGTATATTAACAAATTAAATGTTAGTCATTCTTGGGGATTTTAATAGAGGAAAGTTTAGCAGTAGACTGCCTAGATTTAGGTAGCACATCAAGTGTCCCATCAAAGACAGTAACAGTTGGGACCACTGATATACGGCGCTGAAGGATGGCGTATCGGTGTCCCTCATGCAACTTTGGAACTATTTGATCACTGTTTGGTTCATCATCTCCCAACATACAGGTAGAAAGTGAAATCTGTCAAGCATGTTGTCAACATTGTGAGGAGATGGACAAGTGAGGCGAGGCTGAAGCTACAGGTCTGCTTTGACTGCACCGAGTGGAGGGTTTTTGGGGTTTGACCTGGATCAGCTTACTGATACTATGATGTCCTACATCAGCTTCTGTGAGGAACTGTGCATTCAAACAAGGTCCCGGACAAAGTTCGGAAATGACAAACTGTGGTTTACAGCCAAACTCAGGCAGCTTCAGCAGGCCAAGGATGCAGCCTACAGAAGTGGAGACAAAATCGTGTCCAAGCAGGCCAGGAACACACTAACTAAGGAAATCAGAGTGGCTAAGAGGAGTTACTCTGAAAGGCTGAAAAACCGCTTCTCAGCCAATGATCCTGCATCAGTGTGGAAAGGCAAGCAACACATAACAAACTACTATGGGAAGTCACCAAATGGCTGAAGACCTAAATGTGTTTTACTGCAGGTTTGATTGTTTAATGTCCACAGCCCTCACCCACCTCAGTTCTCCTAATATACAACTGACCCTATTCCCTTCACCTAGCCCCCCTGACACTCAACTGACTTTGAAAATCTGAGAAGAGGATGTGTGCTGGCTCTTCCAGAAACAAAAGAACAGGAAAGCACCAGCCCCAGATGGTATCTTAGCTTCTCAGTCATCTCCTGTGTTCACACAAATCTTCAACAGGTCACTAGAACTGTGCAAAGTTCCCTCTTGCTTCAAACTGTCCACAGTCATACCAGTCCCCAAAAAAATCATCCACTACCGGGTTAAATGACTACAGGCTTGTTGCTTTGACATCTGTGGTTATGAAGACTTTTGAAAGACTTGTCCTGGCCCATCTAAAGGACACAGGTCACAGGCCCCCTAATGGAGCCCCTCCAATTCGCCTATCTACCAAACAGGTCAGTGGATGGTGTCAGTCAGCTCCACTATATCCTGCAGCCCCTGGAAAATCCAGAAATGTATGCAAGGACCCTGTTTGTAGATTTCAGCTCTGCATTTAACATCATCATCCCAGGACAATACATTTGTCCAGCTCACTGTGTCTGCCTCCACCTGTCAGCGGATCACCAACTTCGTGATAAATAGGAGGCAGTGGGTGAGGCTGGGGAAGTCCATGTCCAACTCCTGTACAGTCAGCACTGGTGCTCCCCAGAGATGCATGCTCTCCCCAATGCACTTCTCCCTCTACACCAACAACTGCACAGCAAGGGACTCCTCTGTCAAGCTCCTTAAATAAGCAGACAACACAACCCAAACAGGACTCATCAGGAATGGTGAGGAGTTTGTGTATAGACAAAAGGTGGAACAGCTGGTCCTCTGGTGCTGTCAGAAAAATCTGGAACCTAATACACTGAACATGGTGGCGATGATAGTGGATTTCAGGAGGAACCCCCACAATACTGCCCCCTCTTCATTTTTAACAGTGCCATGTCAGTGGTGGACACCTTTTAAGTTCCTAGGATCTAAAATTTCTCGGGACCTAAAGTGAAAAACCAACATGGTGTCCATCACAAAAAAGGCCCAGCAGAGGATGCACTTTCTGTACCAGCTGAGGAAGCTCAATCTGCCACAGGAGCTGCTGATGCAGTTCTACACAGCAGTCATTGATTCTGTTCTTAGCTCCTCAGTCACAGTCTGGTTTGGATCGGCCACCAAACAAGAGAAGAACAGGCTGCACCGTATTGTCAGGTCTGCTGAAAAGATCACTGGTACCAGACTCCCCTGCCTCCAGGACCTGTACACCTCCCAAATGAGGAGATGGATAGGGAACATCACGACAGACCCCTTTCACCCGGACCACAGCTTTTTTGAACTTTTCCTATCTGGCAGGCACTACAGATCACTGTGCGCCAAAACTACCAGATACAAAAACATTTTTTTCCTACGCTCTTATATCCATGAACAGCTGACTGTTTGTAAGTCTGTGCAATATTTTCTCCCTCTTACTTATTCCCTCCCCCATTATTTATTCCAGCCCTCATTACTTTTACACTTATTCTCCAGCACTGTCGGTGCGTCTTTGCACTTGTTGTATGCATGTATGTTTGTGTGTATACATATGTATGTATGTGGTTGTTTGTCTACTGTATACTATGGGCCACTGGGCACCGAAAACAAATTCCTTGTATGTGTATGCATACTTGGCTGGTGTTGGGAGGTGTACAGATAGCTGGTGTTTGACCAGCATAAAACAGATAATGGGTATAAACGGAACTGAAAATACAATTAAACACAATCAGGGCCATAATCAAAAAAAATTCCAGATTTAGTGAAAATTTGCCAGATGCATGAACATGCTGACCTCACGCACAGTGAGGATAGTGAAGTAGGCAAAGAAGAACCTAAACATCACAGTTTCAGAACTGCACAGCTTAGCTGACATTTGGAGTTATCGAGTTTCATAATGAGCAGTTAAACTCCATCTCCATATCAAGAAACTGTTTGGAAGGATTGCACAAAAGAAGTTTTGAGAACAGCCCACACATTGCTCTGGAGTTGTTTTGCTGTGAGTGATCCAGGGGCTTGGGGGAATGAATGGCGTAATGAATTCTATTAAATATCAGGATATTTTAGGCCAAAACCTGGCTGCCTCTGTCAGAAAGTTGAGATTTGGCCTTAGAGGGACCTTTCAACAAAATAATGGCCACAGATATACATCCACACAGAAATGGTTGCTGGAGCACAACGTTTGTGGTTTGCACTGGCAGTCTCAGTCTCCTACTGAAAATCTGTGGACTGAATGAATCCAAAAGCAGAGATCTAGGAATGTAAAGGAACTTGAAATATTCTGCATGGAGTCCAAGTCCAAGGTCATTCCACAGGTGTGCTCCAAAATAGTCTGACATTACAGGAAGAGACTTAATGCTGTTATTCTCTCCAGGAGGCCTCACCAAATATTTGTCATGGAAGTCCCAATAGTTTTGAAACATGTTTTGTAGATAAAATTGCACTACTTAAGAAAACTGAAAAAAAAAAAAAATGTTTTTTTTTGAGTTCTGTTTGAAGTACATAGCTTCCTCAAAAATATTCATTGCACGTGTCGCTCATTTATATATTAATTTTTGTTCATTTTTATTAAGGATGCCAATAATTCTGGAAGTGACTATTATTGTAATGAGGCTTCATGTTCATTTTGTCACTCTATTACTTAGTTACAGTTTTGACACCTGCTAGGTGAAGCAGATGCTCTTGGCCACCAAAAATTTCTCTGCATAGTACTACTGTCAAAATGGTATTCCTCCTGCTGCCCTTTCCACAGTGATACCTCTCAATCCTGTGGCCCCACCTGCAGCTGGATGACCCTGTCCATGCGGGAGATGTTGACTGTGTGTGGCTGCCCATTGGCCAGGTTGTGTTGGTCCACGTCAATGGTGAAGGGCTCCTGCAGGCCACCCAGGCTGTAGCGGATCTGCAGCGTCCCTGTGGGGGAAGGACAGGGGGTCACCAGGGTTACAAGAGCCTGGATACTGAGGCTGATCTCTGCCACTGGACAAACTACCAGGCATACACTTGATTTCAGTTACAGTCTTGAGTTCAAAACCATTGCTTTCCAACAGTATATAATATCATAACTTCAAAATAACCCTAAAAAGGCACAGACCTCTGGGATAGCAGCACTGCATTTCTGTTCGGGCAACATTAGCCCTGCTGACACCGTGGTCACATCCTGACTGACCTCTCATTTAGCACCAAAACACAGCGAACAGCTTCGTAGAAAGGTTAAGCAAAGTGAAAAATGAGTGAAAACGACTATATTAGTCTCAAGAGGAGGCAGACAGCGCTGAACTGAAGCAACCTGGAAAAGGTTGACATGATTTCTGAAAGTTAACGTACGAGTCATTTATTGATGTGAAGACCTCACAAGCAAATTAACAGAGAAAGATATTGATGGTGTCCACTGTGAGGAAGAAAGCAAACAAACCCCCACACAATTCTCAGTGCATAATTTATGTTCTCAAACTTTGATATCCAGTGTGAACCTTTATGACTTTTGAAACTTATAATGCAGTAAAATAATACATTTGTTACAGAAAATCCTGCAACTAGTGTCTCTTCGTTCCTAGCGCTCTTAATATCTCATTTTGATGGAAGAGCTTTTACTGAGCAGAATGAAGGCTCTGGGCATTGCTGACATGTTTTACTGGTAGCAAAAAAATACGGCACATTATCTTATACAAGACATGGAATTTCCCAATTCTAGATTGTAATGATTAAGGATAAGACTTAAATAAGGATTTTTTTTCAATAAATAAAATAAGACTGACCTTGAGTTACTGTACAGACGGTCCTCAACTTACAATGGTCTGACTTACAATTTTTTAATTTTACGATGGTGCGATAGCAATGTGTGTTCATTAGAAAGCATACTTCAAATTTTGAATTTTGAATTTTTCAGGGGCAATGCAACAGTGGTTGCAGGAGAGTTCACAAGGGGGACTGAGCACTGACAGGAAGTCCAGGTAGGAACTAAATCCCATCCATGATTGGTTCCTACATCGATCAATGCTCAGTCTAAAGATGGGGGTGGAAAGACCTCCCACATTCTGTTGGTGAAGCAACCACACATATGACAGTAGGTTAGGTGTACAGGTATGTGTTGCCTAATGACGTGTTGGTCAATGATGGACTGCTTATGCGACGGTGGTTTGTAGCCTAGGAGCAATAGGCTATACCATATACAAGTCAAAATGAATGTGATGCGGCGCATGTATGTACGCTCTATGATGTTCGTGCCATGACGAAATTGCATGATGATGCATTTCTCAGAACATATCCCCACTGTTAAGTGAGAATACATTTTCGACTTAAGATATTTTCAAATTATGCTATGCTTATTGGAATGTAACCCCATCATAAGTCAGGTACCACCTATATTTTAGTGGCAGAACCCACTATAAACACACCTTCTTGCACATCTGCATGAAGTGAAGGTGTCATCTGAGGTTGCTAAGTGCCATTTTTAATTGTTTAACACCTAAACCTGACAGTTCTCAGAGTTTTTCAGCTGGATGTAACGCACAACCTTCAGTCCTATTTGTAAGCCCTGCTCAATTCCGGTTGCCCCATAATGCCAGTTTGCCCACCTGTAGCCAGCCTCACCATTGTGGCGGAGCACTACAGCCATGTAGTCCTGGGTCTTGGAGCTGATGTATACCAGGATGCTGGGTGCACTGGAGGTGCTAAAGCTGAAGGCTAAGTCCTCCTGTGTCAGGTTGGTCTCTGAGGCCATGTTCTGCGAGAGGGTCTTTGCATCTTTGGAGGCTGATGCTGCCAGTGTCGGTATCTCAGGCGTGAAGCTGTACTTGATCAGAGTTCCAGCTTCAAAGAAGCCACCGACATCTGAAAAGAGGATGACACGCAGACAGGGTTGATGGGAGGAGTGACAGTGAGAACCAAAAAAACTAACTCAAGTGTGGTCACTGTGCTGGTTTGACAAAATCAGAGCCCACACAGAGTTGGGCTTAAATTCCACCATCAAGTATGAGGATGACACCATCGCCCCTTTCTAAAATGCCACAACAAAACACAGGGTTTAACACACACACACATGCACGCCTCTATTATTAGTGTTTGGTTCAGTAAGTACAAAGCAGCTGATGGTCAATGAATGAGACTGAACATTATATAATCATTACTTATTTTTTATCAGGCTAAGCAGAATTAGCATCGTACATCCAAGTCTTGGAGATTAACAACTGCAGTCTCTTCGGAAATGGCCCTTATCAGTCCCCAGCCGGTCCCTTTTTAATCCCCTTCTCTTTGATGAATGATAAATATCTCTAAGATATACAGCGACATGTTAGATGCACTCAGGCAAAATGAGCTCAGACAGAAGCGCAGAGACAGACCTCATAAAAGTTTGTTGAGGAGCATTGCCATCAGCGGCAAAAGTGACGAAAAAGTAACCAGTTGCTAAATATTAACAGGATGAGTGTTAAATCAATGCATCAAGACTGTCATGTTTTTGCAACAAAGCCGACAAAACACTGGTTTTCACTTTTTTGTGAGATGGAAGCGATGAGATACGGATGCCACATGAGGGCGCTGGTCCTGGCGGCATCGTGAAATGCGGTGGGCGCGGTCAGGGGTCTGTTTCAGGGAAGCAATATGTGGGAGGAATTACCTTCTCTTCGTGACAACTGAGGCGAATGGTGAGGGATCGTGGGAAATCAGTGTGGATGACAATGCAAAACTGACAAAAGGGGAACACACGTGACTTACATTATTAATGTCTGCATAAGCTAATTTTCATGCAAACCAATGATGACTTTCTGCATGCAAGCTGCTGTGTTGCTCCACAGATTTCACCCCTGCAGACTAGTGAGGACTACTTGTTGTGTCTTAAAGGATTTGCCGTAAAAGTTTGACAACTTTTGCCATTGTTTCCCTAAATTTTCTAATCGAATCAGATCTAAACCCGCATTCAAAATGAAAGCCTGGACTGTGAGTCACCCACAAAACTCCCCGAGTTCTGAAATGATCAGTGTTTCAGACCCTGCAGTACAATCTGAGGTCTCTTCTCCTTCAGGCCCTCAGGAAGAGTCCGAGTATCCTGGTCACACCATGGACTCTGAAATTAACTTTGTGCTTGTGACCAGGAGAAAGAAGAGGCGGAGAAGGGATGTTGTTCTCTCCCTGACTTGAGGGAACCAAAAAAAGGTGGGCCCTCAAAGACTGGCTGGGAAGTGAGCTCCTCCTCCCATGTGGTACCAATGACAGACTCTGTTTTAATGGATTTTGGTGGGGTCTCCTCAGGGGACTTTGGTTGGTGTTGAGGAGCCCCACTCACACATGGTGGAGGAGGAGAACCTCTTCTCCTTCAGGCCATCTCTTGAACTCAGCTGTGGAACAACTTGCAGCTCCACCGGGGTGTGAGGGAGGGACAGCAGCCTCTATTGTTTCCTCATAACATATTTCTCAAGAGCAATTCGGGTAAAACCAATCCCTCAAACGGACCAAAAAATCTCAGTGATGCTTTCAAGAGCTGTGCAGTCAACATCTCTGACCTGAAAGCAAGAAACAGCATGCAAATACATTTTCACAAGCCAAAGCAAAGGCGTTACTTTGTTAAAGTTATCTTGTTAAAGATCGGACAGCTGAAAGACATGGACTTAAAACATGTGACTCAACGCTTAGCACAGAACAAACAGGAATAAAGCAACGCTTGATGTCTAGACTGCTGTCAAATATTTAGCCAGCTTGTGTTTCACTTGTCTTTGTCAGTCGAGTCATTTGTCTCTGGAAGATTCATATAATGGGCTGTGGAACAAGTCAATGTGAGGATAATAATCCATACAATAATGGGATACCCATTTATATACTGCAAGTTTCTTAAATTAAATTAAGGCATGAAACATTGCAGACAAGAACGTTTTATTGATAAATTAAATATATTTGCTTATATCAGCAGATTAGAACAGGCAAAGGCAGTCAAACTAATGTAATGAAATATTATTATTTATTCATTCAGATGTCACGTTTTTCCAGAACTACTTGCAACATTTGAACATTAAGCTACTTACAGTGACTTACCTTGTTTCTGTATCCATTCAAGGTATTGTATCACGTCTGAGGGTAGGCTACGACGGCAGGAGTAGGATTTAAATGTGGGTCTTTCCATTGCGTGGTGACCGTTCTAAGCAATATGCCACCCGGTGCCCTGACTGTGTAAACAGTAAACAATGACAAACAAGTGTGAAGGCCCACCTTTTGTGCAGAAGGGCCCATCATAAGCTGTGGAGCTGCAGTCGCAGGAGTATCCGTTGTATTTCTCCACACACTTCCCTCCATTTTGGCAGTACATCCCATAGCTGGTGCAGTGGCCCGAGCAGCCCGGTTTCACCCCGGGCGTGACCTTAGCTCTTTCCTCCAGGTCCAGGGTCACGCCATTCATCTTCAAAGAGCGGATGCAGCCAAGGAAGCCCTTCTGTCCTCCTGCAGCACCTTTATCGTGAATTGAATGAGAGTCATTACTGAAACGATAAAGGAAATATCAAGCTGTACCTTGATAGAAATAGAATCATCGGTACCAAAGTTGGCTTCTTGTTTCTTTTGTTTGTACAGTATATTCAGCGTGCGTGTATGGCAAATTATATTTCATTGCTGCTCGTGGGTGCTTCTAAATACTAAATAGCCCGGTGCATGCAGCGTGAATATTAAGGTCAAGTTCTGCTTTCACAATTAGTAAAGCGATGCCATTGCTGATTTTGTAAGATAAAACAAACACAAGACAAGAATGGCGAGGTTTCTGTGTCGCATGCAATTTTAAACCCATTGCAAGAAGCCTGGAATTATTCAAAATGCGATTACTTCAAATGGCTAATCCCTGTCTTGGAGAAATAAATCAGAGCACATTAGCGGTCTGCTGAAAGGGTCATGAGAGATTTCATGTTTTCGCGATTTTAAAAAAAAAGAGCTATGGAACAGCAAATGTGATTATTAACTTAAGGAAATAGATTGTTTTACTTGTCAGCCGCAGAATTAAATTATTTGGATGAATTGTGCCATGTGCAGCTGAAGTCTGTTTGTGCAGATGGAGGCAAAGGTGAGCTGCACAAGATACATATTTTTAATATATTGTGCGAGTTTAGAGTCTAGCAAAGTTTCATTGCACACAAAATACTGGTATCGTTATCTTATCTGTTGCAATGCACCAAATGTATTAAAATTATCTATGGTCAGCTGGATTCTGGCAGACAGATAAACCTATTAACTTTATATAGTGTTTCATTCAAAAACATATATTATAGCAAACAAAGTGCTGCTTGCAAACAGTTTGCATCAAAGTTAGGACAATTATGTGTTTTATTTTTCAAATAACATCTTCCGCTGTACTTTAACATCATGAGACTAATTTCAGAAGACAAATGGAAACTACAGATTGCATAAAACAAAGGAGAATATTACCACTAATCTGTATTACTGCTTCTTTAAAACACGCCTGCAGATATGGCGGCCATTTATAAATTTAAATAACATTAAATGCAGCCGGCAGAGAAAAAAAAAAAAAAGATACCAAATGAAGGTCTGAAATGTGCAGCAATAAAAATCTTCTGTGATGTAGCTGGGCATAAAACTAAGCAGACATTAACATCACATTTTAAGATGCCTGGCTTAGGGTTATTTAAGGAGGATGCGAAACAGGGAAGCACTTCTAGAAATCATTCATAAAAACGCCATTTGCATTTACTTTGTGGTTTAGTTTAATCGCAAATGTTTTGCATTCTTTTCCAGTATGTGACCCCTAAGCCAAAGATCTTGGTGGCTTTCAAAGGCAATTAAATTTCAAAGGCTTGCAGAAATACAGTTTTAAGCATTTGTCAAAATGTTTCATCCGCAATAAATAGACTGCGGCATTTTGCGAAGAGTCTGCCATCGGAGCGTTGATATTCATTGCACAAGGACACACACACAGCGCCGGGAAAATTTATGTGATCGTGAAAGCTGTTAAAGTAACTAATTGGTCTTCATGACATGGTTGCCGAAAGGACACGCGAGAGCGAGGTGAGCTCAGCTCCTCTTAATGCCTCAAAGTGCCAGACAGACAAAGTTACCAAAAGCAGAGCTGTGGAAACTTTAGACTTTTGAAATCCTTTCCAGTGCTTGTTATGCTGGTTATTTTGCACTGTGCAGTTACAGTGAGTTGCTGTTAGATACTCCAGTGTAGTGTACTGGACCTCTTTTGGGCTTCGGGAGAGCATGGGTATGAATTCTGCAAGATGCTGAAGGTCTTGTGCAGGAATTCTGTAGCAAGCAGAAATGACTGCAATGTGTTGCTGTTGCAAACTGGATAGCTGCTCAGTCCTGCTGCGAACAACCCTTTCCGCCACATCGCAAGGGTTGACATCCAGTGACTGCGAAGGCCGCTGTAGCAATGAAAACTCGCTGTCATGACCCACGAACCATTTAGCGATGACACCTGTCTTGTGACATGGTGGTTTGTGAGGTATGAAGGGAAGAACTTGGTTAGCAACAATGTTCAGATATGCTGTACCTAATGTGCACCAAGAGAACATTCCTTACACCATTACACTGCCACTACCGGCCTGCTGACACCAAATCTGATAGCTCCATGGACTCATGGTGCTTTTGACAAATTCTGATCCTTCCATCAGCAGACAAAAGGAACCTGGATTCTTAGGCACAGATGACTTTTTTCCACTCCTCGACAGTACGCAGTTGGCGCTCTTGTGCTCACTGGAGATGCTTTCTTTACTGAGAACATTAGCACTCAACGTGGTCTTCAGGTGACAAAGTCCAAAAAGTATGGTGTGCTGAGATGAAATCCTGCACAGTAGTGTTGAATTCAACTGTGAGCCGTCCAGTTTTGCCCCATCCGTTTGCTTATGTGATTCTCACCAACCTCCTTTGACCCCTCTGGCCCACATGTTTTCATCCACAGGATCTCTAATTATTTATACTTTGCTTTTCACACCATTCTCAGTAAACCCTTGAAACAATTGTGTGTTAAAAGCGCAAGATGACAGCTGTTTGGAAGATGATCAGATCTGCCTTGGTAGCACCAACTATGATGCCGCATTCAAAGTCACTCAGGTCACTTGTTTTGTCCATTCTAGTGTTCTGCTGAACGTCGACCAATCCTAGAAATATTGCTTTGCCTGATTTATATCACACACATCAGTCAGATTATGTATGGTTTGCTGGAATGTACAATTTGTGTGAAGGTAGGGGGTGTAGCTAATATACTGTTGACTCAATGTATTTCCACAGCTGAAGAAAATATACTCTGATTATAGCTATTGTCAAAGCACAGCAGAGGATTTTACTTGAGAAAAAAATCACAAGTGTCTATTTTTACCCACAGTGTTTGCAAGCACCGCTTCTTCATTATAAACTTTATTGAATTGAGTACTTTATATAAATCAAAGACAAGTTAGGGTATAACAAAGAGCTGCCATCTTGACAAACTGTTCTGCGCGGAATTTAAATATTCTTGGACCATAGCTCAAATCCGACTTAAGGTCTCGGTGCACTCCAACATTTTTGAAACTTTTGAAAATCAGTCAACTCAGAGAGAACTGTAATGCATTTTGACACAGATTCCCCAAAACAAAGGATGCCCAACCATTATAATCTTATTAATTACAGTAGATGCATTCATTTATCTTACTCTTTTGTCCAAGGTGACTTGCAGAATTAGGCTCATATACTAAGCTGCTTAGGATACATTTGTGATGAAGTTACTTTAGGATTCATTTATGCAGCTAGGAAAGTTTTACTATATCAATTCAGGGGTTTAACCCTGGGTGCTTAAATTGCAAGGCAGAGACTCTAACCACTACACCACCTGCTGCCATTTTTATGAGAGAATGGGGTTTTATATTTCTTTGATTAGAAATAAAAAAATAACAATAAAATAAATAAGTCATGTTTGTGTAACAATTGTTCATTGTGGATATACATTTTGACACAGCGGTCTGTTATGTTAATGAAAGCGATACTGTTTATTATTGTAATACACTCGAAGGTTACCTACTGTCCTGACAGACCCACGGTCCTGGCTTTCCTGCAGATTTCCATTTCAACACAGACGCAGGTGCGTAATGAAGGGCAGACAGTGCAGACAGAGTAATGAAGCAAGCAATGGAAATAAGGAAGCACAAGAGATAAATTAAAGCAGAATAACACAATGTAGATAACACATGCAAAAATTAACATAAACCAAAAAGCAATGATGACTTCATAAGTAGTTTTTATATTAAATGGCAAATTTTTCAACAAAATCATTTGATGAGAATGCAACACTGCTAAGCATCCACTTGTTAAGTGGATGCTTGTATATTTTGCTTCAGTAGTATTTTCTTTAAAATTGCTTTTTCAAGGCTGAAAAAATGAATTTGGAAGGGGAAAAAAAAGCAGTGCAGGAGATTCAGGTCATTGGGAACCAAACAGGACCAAGGTAGGAGTTTGATTAGTTTAGTCCATTATAAAATGGGAAAGCCCTTAAACACCGGTGCAAAGGAGAGTGCAGATAAAACAAAGGAATGCAGATAAAATAATTCAAAAGGATGTCACAGAAGAAGGCTAAACAGTCTGTCATGAAGCCTGACCTTCATGACAAATTACTGCGGATGTCTGACAGTTGTCCAGTACTAAGATCAGCAAAATGCCTTTTGCAGTCACATTACACTAGCACAAACCTTTAATGCTATCATATAAATGCAAAGCTCATGATCCTGAGAATTAATTTAGCAAAAAATCTGATTCCATCCACTGCATAATTTCTAATACGTATGCTGTATGGTTTACTTTTCTTAAACGAGGCATTTGCAAAAATAAATATATACCGAAGTTATGATCAATGTATTTTTACATATAAAAATATGACTGTGGTATATTCTAGTACTTAATATAGTAATAGCAATTTTTGGAAAGGAAACACTGAATAGTGGGGTACACAGATTTAAATTTCTCCTGATTTAAGTACAAAACACAGTTAAAATACAATTTAATAAATTCAATAGTTCAGATATTGGAAAAAAAAAATGTCTGCACAAATTGTCAACATAAAGCAATTTTCATTACTATAGAACCACATTTCTGTTCCCTCACATACTTCTGCAGTATCGAATATGGACTAAATTTTGTACCTTGTAAAACGTTACACCGTTATATCATACACCTGACATATTAAAAAAAAGTTCTGAAAATAATGTGGGTTTACATGAAAGCACAAGATCTTTGCTAGGATGCGCTTTCATAAAAGCATTACTTAGCAACTAAATGTCATATTGTTCATATGACTACATGTTCTGTAGTCTAAACCAATGGGTAAAGTAGCTCCGTTTTTCTTCTGAATTTTGTAAATGATGAGTGTGCCACATGTTCATATGTTCAACTGCTTTTGAACCACCCTGCATTTTGCAACCCTAATCCAGCAACAAAATAACTGAACAATTACCGATGACTTTCAAACTTACCAAACTCAACTTAAATTTCAAATACTTACGTGATCGATAGACAATTTGAGCTGCGGCCACAAAATTATTAAAGTGCTGCTCTTAAAAGTATAATTTTATACCGAGTATATTAACGTACCAGATGTCAATTAGTCAGACTGAATAAATGTGAAGATGGCTGATTTTGAATAATACAGCCATTTATGCTGTTCCTGCCCTTGTGGTTTTTCCCTCCTCCCTCCCTGTCCTCTGAAACCTGTACCGCTCTGGTTCGCACCCTTGGCAGCCAGCAGTCATTTCACACTCAGCAGGTTTCATGAACCGTGTGGAATGTGTTCTGCTGCCTGGGGACTTGCAGTCACACTTAGATAATAACTTAAGCCAGGCTCGAACCCTGCACACACAAACACTGCAGTAGCCCCTACACAGCCCCCTTGGTGACAATTTCTATGCTACCCTCCGCCTGGGATGAAACTCATTTATTTATTTATTTATTTATTTTTTTGCTTTGCTAACACATTTCCCCAAAGCAGCTTCTACTGTTGCTATGTTTACCGAACTACTTTATCCATGATTTAAACATTTATACAGCTGGCTATTTTTTACTGTATCAATTCAGGGTAAGTACTTTGCTCAAGAGGATACAGCAGGAGGGATTTGAACCTCCGTCCTATGAGTGCATGATGGCAAGATTGGAACCTCTATGCTTCCTGATGTCCTCATACCTATAATATCTCATGGTTGAAAGCTCTGTTGAGAACTCATGTACTGTCTGGGTCGGATCCATCTATGAAACAGTGTAGTGTTGAAGGTTCTGCTGGTATGTGCAAGGTATGATACTACGGTGGTCTTACCCACATAGAGCTGGCTGTAGAGCTCCAGGCGGGTGTGTCCCTGCGAGGGCGCTGGCCGCACCTCCCTGTACAGCTGGTCCAACTGCAGGACGGCTTCCTTCACGTTGCGCTCGGCACTGACCCGGTGCCACTGGTCATCGTTGAGCGGTGCAAGCGAGTGGACCGCCAGCTCTACAGGTCCGTTACCCACGTCAAAGGAGAAGGACACCACACTGGGGGCTGTGGATGGGAACACGCTTTTAGTGTGTGAATGTCTCACATTATCACTTACGTACCGTCTCAGAGATGCACAGACTGCTCTTACAAGGATCGTCTTACAGGGCACTTTTGATATCCTATCCCCTTTGAAGCCATTTCTTTTCTTTTTTTTTTTTTTTTTTTTACATCTTTCAGTGTTCTTCTGTTCTTTTCTTTTTAAATTTATATATTTTCACTCTCATCCTTCCACATACACAAAATAACTTTTTTCAGCGCCAAGAATTTTAGACAATCCCTTAATATTTAAATCAAAGTGCATTCATGGAAATTTTACTTACAGAAAATTAGTATAAATTAATATTAACAAATTTAATAATAATAATAATAATAATAATAATAATAATAATAATAATAATAATAATAATAATAATAATAATAATAATAACAACAACAACAACAAAACTTTCCTCCACCACTGGAATTTTTCATCCAAAACAATTCAATTCAACCATAAATGAACTATTTATGCAACAGGATATTTTACTAGGGTGATTCAGGGTAAGTACTTTGCTCAAGGGTACTACAGAGGCAGCAGAAAGTGTGACTTGAGCTGGAACCTTCGGGATACACAATTATTCTGTAATGAATACACATGGAATAGTCTTGACAGTTTTACAGACTGTCATGCTCGTCATAAATCTCACCCCTCCTTACCATAATGTATGAAAAATAAGCCGCATCTCCCCAAACAAAATTATACCATGTCGATTAGTTACACTGCCTTTCTTTGCAGCTTGTGTGCCACGAAAAATTCAAATGTGTCATAATACCCAAATAGGCTCCTGCTAATGACTCCCTGATGTAGGGCTTATCTTCATCTATAGAACTACATTGGATGCCTCCCTTGGAAGTGGATATTTTTGGCAGATCAAGCGACTTGCATTGTGGAAGTAAGTGGCACAAGGATCTCCCAGTTTTGGTCGTCATTTTCAGCCTCAGGGCTTTCCATCCAGGTTAAGCAGACTCCCTGAGGGCTTTTTCTTTCTAAATGGATGCTGTGTGTAGGCAAGAGTTCACAGTTCAGCTTACTTCTTAGCAACAGATCGAGAAATTGCTATACAGGCCGGGCTGACCGTTAATAGAAGATTTCTAATAAAAAGTATATATTTACAGAGGCATGCATTAAAAAACTGTTAACTCAGTGTTTGCTGTTGATGAGCACCGCCCCTACAAGACCTTGAAATGAAGCTTGTGGAATTGTGGGAGGGATGAGGGTGAAAAGAAAAGTTATCAAACAGCTTTTGTAGACCAAAGTAAGAAAAGGATTGTTGTAGCAGAACATATTAGGAGCAACATTGTGTTTCCATATGTTACGCCAGAATTTATTCTGCAGATAAGAGGCCTTCGGTCACCAAGTGAGGATGCCAGCAGCTACAATGCCCACTCCCAGGGACATCCAGGTGAGTGGAGATGTGTCGTCCGCGGTGGTGTTCATTCATCCACTGATAGCAAAGCCTCAGAGGGTGGTTACACTCCACAGAAGAAGATGACTCTCCTGAAAGGCTCACAAATGCCCACAATGCCCTCATAAAGCTCCTCCAGCCTTCTCCTCCATTCTTCATCCTGTTGCTTTCAATTATCTGCATGGGTGACCAGTTGGCCACTGTAGCGGACACCTGGCCCGAGACAAAACTCTGGGACTGCAATTTCATAGGAGCTGCGGCGGATTAAACAGTGCCCCGAATTCAACCGATTAGCAAGCATTCACCGTGCACACGTCTCCCGTTGTCTTAATTTTACAACAAAACTGCCGAAGGGCAAACGGCTGTGCTAGGAGCAGGGGCACAGCTCTCTCGGTTATGGAAGTGGAGGTGGGTGCCGATCTGTGGGATGGGGGGACGGTCCTGCCAATCACGCCACCACCTGCTGGAACAGATGTTGCGCCGGGGGGGCGATGCGGTGCACCATCTTCTGTCTGCCTGCTCTCTCTGGGCCTGCACCTGTGGTGACCCTGATCAATCACTACCATGGCTGTGTGCCCCGCCTCCGCAGCGGCTGTGACAGAGCATCGGCCCCCGGTCTGCACACTGCAGCACCGAGCGAGAAGTCAGCTCAGCTCAAGTCACCGAGGTGAACAGATATATTTCATCCCAGCTTTCCCACAGGAAGGCAACCTTTCAGAAAGAGAGAAGAGGTGCGGATGATGTGTAAAGGACATGTGTCTACGTCTCAACCTGCTGATCCCTGTAATTGTTTTTCATTCACTTTGTTAAAGAGGCCCCTCGCACTTCAATAATTTTTACATAAAATCTTTGAGTCGTGGGGCTCTTTCTACTTCGCAGCCCTGCGGCATTCTGGGAGCCTCAGTCACATTCAGTCACATTCTGAAAAGAGCGAACAATAAAAAATGCTGGATTATTCCGTGGTCTTCTTTTGAATGCATGAAACACAAAACGCCCTTTAAAGCAGCTCGGGGACAAGCCAGCAAATAAGTCATGAAGCTATAAAAAAACAATAATATTATCTGAATTCATGGCATATAGAACAAATTACATGATGTGTTTGCCTGTGGCTCGATAAATCATACCTTAAAGAATTGATCTCATAAAACAGAACAAGCCCAAGCACGTTTTCCTCCTCAAAAGAACACAAGGAATAGCAAAACAGTAAAAATGATAGTGCTTATATCACTGTCCTTAAACCATACCTTTTATATTCTCCTTGGACTATTTGGTGCGGGTTTAGTTGTTTTAGAGGAACACTATGAATTACCCATAAGTATCTTTCCTCCTGTCTCTTTAGCCATGTATTCCATTGATATCCATGTGAAAAATCCATCTAATCATATGGGTTAAATAGTTTAATAAAGAAAATAATGGAAAAAATGACCTGGGGGTGGTAAGCACTGTCCATCACAAATAAGGATGGCATATTAGATCATCCCTCCTGGGTATTATATTGTTTCTAAGGCAGGGCTGAAGCGCCATTGTTTGACGTTGCATTTGACAAGGTGCAGCCACTTTCAGTCAACTGGAAAGAAGCTCTACGTGCCTGAATAGACCTAATTGCAAATTAGGATGAAACTAATTTAAGATTTATTTGAATGGATGCACGCTTCAGTCTACCAAGTCAAACATACTGAGTGCGAGAAACAAACAGTTAACAGAAACTAAGCCAAGGTCTTCTGTTTCAGGAACCAGAGCCTTACAGAAACTTCAGCACAGCTCTCTGGCTACTAAATAAACCCAGTACCACATTCTAAAACAAACAGTTGCTTGGCCATCTGAGAACAGCATCAGTTATGCTAAATGAAAGAACAATAGCGCTCCATAAATCAGAGCACGATTAAATTACAGATCAGTTATTCATAAAAATGAAAGAGATGGGAAATTGTACAGGGTATTTGTTGTTATGCACCATAAATCAAGATAGATTGGCTACAGGTTCCATTTTTTTCCCTTGTGTGCAAATGGAAATTAAAAAAAAAAAGTGCTACTGCTTCCCGAGGAACAGAGTGCCAGTGTGTTTGCCTCCCAGGCTCTTGCAGAGGAGGTCTCGATGACAGGACCACCCGGTGACCACGCTCCTTATTAGGAATGCATTCAGGCACCAAAGAAGAATGGAGACCCACCACAAATATAGCCAAAAAGACATCTTCACACCTTGTATTACCATGTAGGTTTCACCACTGCAGGTTTCACGCAATTAGATGCTGGCTGAAAAAAATATCACAACCGTATGAAACTGAAACACTAAAAGCAAGGTTAAGAGGCAAATGCGAAGAAAAAATGCAAAAAATAAACTGAGTGAAAGGAGCTCGCTGGGATGCCAGCTTGCTGGTGTCTCAAAGGAGCCTCACCCCTGTGGGCTGAAATACAAATGATGAAACTCTGAGCTGATTAAAAGATTGAAGCGAATCAAGTTTTTAACTTTTAAAAAACCCTACTTCGGATACACCCACTCACAGTTGACATGAGCACAATTTTTCCCCGTTCAGGAAAAAAAAAAATGTTTCTCGGACAGAGCTGAATGAGAAAACAGGACCATATACGGTACACACAGAAATTAAGAAACACATTCCAGGGTGATTGAAATTAACACTCTGGGGGCTGACACTGCTGCCCGGGCAACTGTTAAAAAAACATAGAGGTACACCACTTTAATAAATTATTTCTTCTCCAAAAAGAATTAGAGCTCAGAGTCGGGTATAAATATTCAGCTCTGGCTTCATTGCGGCATACAGAAAAGATGCCTTGGTGAGGAGCGGAGGTGGAATAACGGAGGACCCACCAGGGAGGAAAAGTGAGATCGACATGCGCCACGGCTCCCACCACCGTGAGGCCCTCACATTGAACATCTCAGCCAGGGGACAGAGGTGTCACTGCGCAGGCATGCAGCCTCCACTGCCCAGAAGAGGGCGCTGGCACAACTTCCTTATTTTAATATTACGGTCCCAGATAACATTTTAATACTCAAACACTTTAACTTCATGCCTTAACATAACAAGTGCTCTGTTTTAATTGGCTTGTGACAACATATCAACATTTAGATTAAAAAACAAATGCTTCTTATAGCTTTTTAAAAATAGTTGAAATAAGAGATCAGTTCAAATTTTAGTTTAAGCGTAGATTTACTTGCCAAATAAAAAGATCTGCAATAAAATGAATCCCGCAAAAATCAAGACATAAAGGCATAATACGCAATGCAAAAAAAAAAAAAAAAACTTAATGCATATATATATATATATATATATATATATATATATATATATATATATATATATATATATTTTAAGTCAAAAATTAAGAGTGTTGTGGAAATGCTTAAATGCATAAGAAACAACGCTGTCGGCACAGCTGACCACGGATAAAAACAGTAAAGTGTAACTTGTCCTTTGACGGATCCATAGTGCAAACTCTTAAGTTAATACCAGGTCCCTGCCAGGCTCTTTAGTAGTTTATCGAGTTATTTCATGCCCTGACTGGATTTTGCCAGATTTGATTTCACGTACTAACACAAGAAAAAAAAGGCTGAAATGAAGAGAAAAGATTAAGGCTTCTGTGGAAATCGATGAAAGATACAGAAGAGAAACTAGAGAAAGCTGGGGAGGTTCAATTTCACGACCTACACCGGCGGCTCTGTGGACACTGCTGACCTGAATTCATTCCTAATCTTATAGAGTCCTGAGGCTAGTGTGGGATTATTAATCTTTTCAGGAAGGATTTCTACAGAAAGTAAATGTGGGGCTCTAAGAAAGGCCAGAGACTTAGTATATGTGAGTCTGTGCTTGACAGTGCTGAACTCCATACTCAAAGGCACTGGGCCTCAGCACTAAGCACTGCTCAGAGTGAGGTTTCACCCTTTATAACTGTGAAATGCAATAGGAAGATGCCAACAAGGACTTGAACACGCATGTTTCCACTGGTCACCTTTGGTGCTATTCTCCTCTATGCTGAAGAGAAAGAAGAACAATACTGAGAATATTACAGCAAGGAGTCTTTCAGTATCTGGAACAGAACTGCTTCAGACTCCAATGTGGAATTCAGAAGCATAAAAAAGTAACTCATTTGTCTTGATGTACACCATTTCTTTTTCACAAGCTTGCATTTTAACAAGCAATCTTGGCTAACACATAAATATGGAAATATGGGGCATCAGTCTTCCCTGCTTGTAGTAGGGGAACGCTGACAGGGCGCCGTGGTAACAGCTGCCCGTGAACACAAAACCGCAGCGATACCAGGGCGTTGCACTGAGTGATAACTGCTAATGCTCCGTCGGCTTTTCGCCGCACTGATGACGCCATTCATATTTGATGCCTCCTGTCTAGCTTTAGCTCCAGGCAATTACAACCTGCGGTGCAAAGTCCTTGGCCCACATATGCAGTGGAAATACAGTCAATATATGCATAATGTGTGGCAACTTCTATCTCTCATCTCTGCTCCCCCAGTGGTACAGCTGCATGATTGATGGCCTGCTGTCTCCGATACCTGAAAAAGTAGCTGGCTAACCACGCTGGCTTCCTGCCCTGTTATCCCCGTGTTATATATTTTGCTTAAAAAAGGACTCCTATCCTTTCTCCAGGCCAGCAACTGTGGGACAACCAGTAGGTTGTAAAAATAATGAGTTTTTTTGGGGATGGGGTTGCAAGTATGCTTAAAAAGCTGGGCACGTGGCAATTCCACATTCTCGACAAGCAGCTAGGGATGGCCAGCGGCATTGAAAAAAGCAAGGGGGTGGGAGCGAGGTCTGCCAACACTCTCCATCTCACAGCTTGTACTCAGCGGCGGCCTTCAGGAGACAGGCTGACACCCGCCAGCATCAGGGTGGAAGATCCCTCTGCAGGGACCACTTTGAAAAGACTGGGACAAACTCCGAGCTGTGTAACTGAAGCGAAAGATACAGATAACATCTTGAAACGCTCTCTTATTTCGCACCCGAGCAGTTCGGGACCCGTCTGCACTTTCTCACTTTGCTGGTGCCATTTAAATGAGCAAACAACTGCGTATTCTGTGCGGGATTTTGCAAAACACTGGGTGCTGTTGCTAGCGGGATTATCCTTTGTGTTTCAGACTGTGCTGAGGAAAGCAGCTCAAGGGCCCGGGATGAAGTGGGAGCTGCAAGAGCGAGATATTTCCCCAGCTGCTGCCTTCCCCATTTTGAATTCCTGACGATTTCAATGCCTCTGAGGAAGCGATCCAGGGCACTTGTGCATGGTGCCTCTTCTATAATCCCTTCTCTCCCTGCCAAAAAAAAAAAGCTGATTCGGATAAGTAAACATTTGTAAGCAATTACAGAGTCTGTTTTAAGTCCCTGTTTTTGCTCAGTTAAAAGCTGCATTCAGATTTCACAAAGAATGGAGCAGTTTAGAGGAGGTCCTGGTGATCAGCCCACCACATGGATGCTAAAACATCACAGAATGCAGCCGGGCCATGTGTTACCCTTTGGGGCTGCGTGTGATGCGATGGCTGCTGCATGGGAAGTTGTCAATTGCTTGACACCTCATTGCAGTGCTAATCACCACAGTACCCTCATGGCAAGTGCAGACGCTTCTGGAAAGCCGAGCATAGAAACTCACACTTCAGCTCCAGGCGGATGAAGTCGGTGTTGCCCAGGTTCTCGAGGAAGACGCCGTAAGGAGCGGAAGTCTTGAAATAGAAGGAGATGTCGGCACTTGTCTCTCCTTGGAAGGTGGAGAAATGCAGGTAGGAGGAAGGTGTGTTGAATGATGCTGCGTTCCAGTAATTGCCTGCAAACACACACACGCCATCATCATCATCATCATTATCACCCAAGCGATGAGTATTTGCACATCAATGATCTCTACCCCGGCACCTTAAATACAGGCACCGCTGACTTCTTGGATGTCATTCCTCTCCGGACAGCCCTTCTCAGCACATCCTGCTGCTAAACAACTAAATCAGCTTGACAGAGGGAAGTCCGTGTTTTCTGGCAGACAGAATACAATTATGTACACACGCCACAGAAGGTTTGCTAAAGACTCATGTTGAAACCCTATTAAGCAGTGCAGCTTTAATTCCTTCTTCTGTCAGATTAATTTAATGTTCATGCAATAGTGGTCCGAGGTTGGTCTGCCCATCCCTCTCTGTCTCGCCGAACCCCTGCAGGCCCCATGCTTAACCTCAACCAGGCTGCCTCCGCTATCCGCTTAGTCCCTCGCGTTGCTGCTTAGTTTTAATTATAGATGTCACACAATTGATGGGTTATTTATTGTTGAAGACAAATTTAAGACTTCACCCAGGAGTCTACTTCCGTGACAAAGACAACAGCAAAAAGCTTGTTTGTGAGAAGCAGAGTCCCACAGGTTCAAACCCCTACGGTGAAAAATTAAGCTGTATCTGCATTTCCTGCTTATAAATGAGCTCCTTTTTTAAAACACCATAAACTTCCTTCCTAACATCGCAGTCTGTTGAGAGACCTGTCAGGTCAAATAATACAAACGAACGCACGAAGCCCAACAATGGAAATAAAGCGGGAGTGACAGGCAATTTGGGGGAAACTCTTTCTTCATTCCAGAAGTCAGCCTGGATTCATGGCCCACGATGCAACGGGAGGGCAGGAATTGATAGTGACTGCCCTCGAATGTGTTGGTTTAAAAAAAAAAAAATAGAGGTGAATTATTATTTTAGGTCACTGACCAAAGCAAAAGGATAGATGGAGCCATGAACTGTAGAATTATTTAATCAAAACAAAAAATTACGATGAGATTACAAATTCCATATCATAAAAGCCCTATCATCCCTATGATGAACATAAATATACTGTAAATATGAATAAATTCCCCTCTCTAACATTTTCATTTCACCCCATGTTCCCATAGGTATACATAAAAGCACATCCTTTGAAACTTGACAGTTATAGCTATAAGGAGATGCTAATACAGTACATTATTATTAACATAGCTAACATTTCTTTTTTTGTTCCCCAATATTTTTTATTTGCCAAATACACAGGGCATAGTAAAAGGAGGATGAATGTCGGTTACACAACAATGTTCATGTTCAGAACACAGAAGCATATTAATAGGAATACAAACAAAACACTGTGCAAAATGGATAACTAGAACAGGCTGAAATCTCTACCGCTACAATCATGTTTTATTATTTTTTTTCATATTACCCCCATCCCTTATCCACAAACCCATACACAAAGTAATAAATAAATAAATAAATAAATAAATAAATAAATAAATAAATAAATAAATAAACAAACTGGGCAGGAATAAATAAATAAGAACCCTTTCTTATTTATTTAGGGGCGATCACCAAACATGTCAATCAGGGGGTAAAGATTTAAGAGAGCTGAAGAAAGATATGAAAGATTGCTACATAAAATTTGTCAGTTTCCTTCTTAGTGATTATTTAATCTTCTCTAGCAAGATGCTATGATTTATTTATACATTTATTTGTTCAGCTGGATAATTATTATTACAGCATATCAATTCAGGGTGTGTACTTTGTTCAAAGATACTGTAGCAGGAGGCAGGGTATGAACCTTGGTCCTTTGGTCACAAGGCAGTGATTCTATTAAAAAGCAACTGTGCCACCTGCTGCCCCTAATCTTCTGCGATGCCTAAACATATCATTTGCATCGTGGCTAACAAGTTCACAGTAATGTCAATGTTTCTGTGAACAACAGTCTTCAGGATCTCAGTCCACATAGTGGACACCCCTTCAAATACATACAGATAAGTAGTCTTACTTGGCTGTTACGAGGGCATAATTGGGGCGCAAAGCTATGCCATGACCAATTCAGCACACACAGCACTTTGTGTGAACCATACAGCGACTTGCCTTGTTAAAGGCCTGGTGTTCTTATCTTGTCTCCAAAGGCACATGTAATGGCCCATAGCAGATACACATAGTGAATGAGCCCTGCACACCCATTTGAGAATAGTCTATAGAGGCTAGGGATGATGTTTCCCCCAATATCTGAGTAGGGCTATCAGGCAGGACGAGTCTCCAGGGCCCACAAGAGAGAGCTTCTCTTATCAGGAAGACCCAGAAGGCACCTCAGAGCGATTATCGACTGCTCGCTGAGGTAGGACTTCTGTACATTCAGTCACAAACCATGCAGTCCCACTGCCTCCCTACAGTGAACTGATTACTTCTTACCTTTTGCTTTTCAGACTCTATTTTTCAGAAGTTGACAGTGATGTCCTAATATGATTTTTTCCCCCCTCAAAATTAACAGTGTTGGAAATCACATAGTCATTCAACCATCATACTCTTTATGTAGGAGTATGCTGTAAGGTCCAGAAACGATGAAGCAGACAATCTCGAGTCAAAACTTTTGGGTGAATTAGAACAATTAGAATGGTGAAGATAATCAGATGTGACTGCAGTTCAGACAGTAATGGAGACAGTCCAATAAAATTTGTATGTCTATATTATTGTATGTATGGCCATTTTTAGAGCCGCTGGGCTTTGAGGTCCTAGGCTTGAATGTCACTTTCTGCTCTAATACCACTGAGTAAGGTACTTACCCCACAATGGTTCCAGCAAAAATTAGCCACCTGTATAACCGTCTACAGAGCCCCATCTCTGTTTGCCTATTTTTTCTTTATGCACAGGTTCTTTTTTTTTAGCCAGAGACTTGAAATTTGGTATCCAGATCCTACTCACCCTAACTGATGTATTTGCAAAGTCAAGTTCATTAAACTCCAATAAGGCCACTTGCTACTTTGAAAAAATCATTTTTGGTTTTTGACAAGACGTGGGTGGAAGCGGAAGTAGCAACGCCACATGCAGGGCACACATGAAGATGACAATGAATAACAAAACAGTGTCTTTTAGCAAAATTTTAGCGTACTGTACTGATGTACACAGTGAAATAATACGAGGAAACATAAATCAATTTATCTGTTGCTAAACCCCTCATTCACATTAAAACAATGACTGATCCAAATAAAGTCAGCAGTGAATCTTAGCTCTGTTCAAGTTTGTGCAGTTAAAATGAATTCACTTCAATTACAAATTAAGCTAACAAAAATAACCTTAAATAACACTTTGTAACTGAGAAACAAAGGCAGAAAGAACAATTTAAAAATGTTCATATGGACAGAATATCATCTTCTACACACTGATGGATGCCAGGATATTTTTGGTTATGGTAGTGAGAGTATGTCCCAGAGGTGGAAACATAAACCACTGCATGTTTGTAGATATTCCAGCAAAGGGCTTTTTTCATGTAGGCACTCAAAATGCAAAGTGTCTTTAGTGCTTATTCTTAACAACAATAAAGGCAAGAGCAAGTCAAGCTGCATGTAGTCCATTCGATTGACATGTAAATGTGCGCGCGAGTACCCTGAAGTGTCATGAATGACAATGTTCCAAGTGTGTGAGGGACTTGCTGAAGTAAAAATGACCCTGAGAAAAAGAAGTGGCCTCTTCTCTAAGTGTCAGCTGGGGACGTTTAGGAGACAAAACTGTTAAAAAAGCACAAAAACGTTCCCATGGCCTTTCAAAGCTGTGCAATGATCCAAAGCTGTTATTCTAAAATGTTCTCAGATGCTTGTAAATAAGAACTAAAAAATATTTTGCATTTTGGGAGACCTTCATACGTGCATGTATTAATAAATTCATTTACCCACAGCACCTTAATTGACAGAAAACAGTACACTTTCACATGTGGGTAAAGAGAAAACAAATTTCCAAAAAAAATGTGGAAATGAAATTATGTGCAGTTCCAGTAAAGGCACACCCTGTTTTGTGTCATCTTTTGCAGGTTTGACTTCCTATCCCCTCAAGGAAATTTGAAGATAAATAGAATAGATACACAGACAGATTGGAAGACACAAACAAGCAAGCAGAAAAAATAGAACTCAGCTAAAGCTGTCGCTTGGTTTCGGTGTTGATGAAGGAGGCTGTGTTGCTGAATTGTACAAAAGATCTGCAGCTGCAGGTACTAAAATCACATAGACCTCAGCTGACCCCATGCATTTTTCGTATATTCTTTCGTATATTTATTGTTGTAATCTTGTATTTTTGTAGATAAGACTTAGATTATATTGTTACACGTTGTCTGTATATTGTCTATACATGTTTCTATACACTGTCTATACATGTTGCTGTCTTCATATGTTGTTGTTTTATACTGTTGTGTGTGGAGCCACCATCTACTGGAATCAAATTCCTTGTATGTGCTTGCTCACATACTTGGCCAATAAACACGATTCTGATTCTGATTTGGACTATCACTTCTGGTCAACTCCTTTTGCTTTCACCAGGCATGTTGTATATAACATTTAAAAGTAAAAAAAAAAAATGCTACCATAAAGTTCTGTCTTGGTCATTCAGTATATTCAAGTAGTCAGCTCACCTCATTTTTTGGGCACATAATGTTGCTGAACCTAGACCTGACCAACTGAAGCAACCCCACATCTAAACACTAAGTTAAACCCGGGTGGTGACTTTTTTTGGCCAGACAGTGTATGTTTGAGAGTTAAAACAACAGAAGGCCGAATTGCATAATTCTGTAATGCATTAAATACTGCATCTCACACAACTGCATAAATAAATCATAGAGAGGATAAAATCATGCAGCAAATTGCTCTTAAGCACCATGTTAAACATAGTAATTGAGGAGATGCGTGTGTGAGTCTATTATGGGAGAAAAGCTTCAGCATGCAGTAAAATAGCGGCTACAACAAAGCAACAAAAGGAGATGCAGACTTTGATTTTAATTTAGAAAGAGCACAGATGCTGTGTGCCTAGCTGGGCCAGGAGAATTGCACGGTGTCTGATGTGTGTTAATGAGTGCCAAGCGAGGGAAGCGCAAGAGTTTTGAAGCAGAGGAACTCCGTGAAAGTCAGAACAAAGTCATCCGCTCGCCGAGGTCACCTGGAAGGCAGCTCCACCAGGGTCTGAGTGTGCATTTCCAGATGGCCATCTTCAGTTTCAAACATGCATCAGTTTAAATGAAACGTATGCTGTAGTCAAAGTCCAAGGCATGTTGATGGCCAAAAAACTGAGCTTGCAGTGACACAAATGAAAATTTTTTAAAAAGCCTGCGTTTTGGTTCTGAAAATAATCTAACAGTGTTTTTGTATTGTACAAAATAATGACCCAGAATCCTATCAAAATTCAGTTTGGGTTGAAACTGGAACAGCTAAATAATAATAATAATAATAATAATAATAATAATAATAATGAAAAGGAAGCAGATAGCATAATGGCTCAGAACCTTGACTTATTTGGAGTGACTTTGTATTGTGTGAAGATTCTCATTGTGTTGTATGGGTTTCCTCCAGGTGCTCCACTTTCCTCATACTGTGCAAAGTCTTGTTCAGGTTCATTTATTTCTGCAAATTAAAGTAAATGCATGTGTATGTGGTCACCCTGCAATGGACTGGCATCCCATCCAGGGGAAGTTTCACTTTTCAAGTGGTATGAAAAAGTACAAATGTTAAAATACTTCTCTTTGTGTCCGCAAGTTTTTTTTTTTTTTTTTTGCCCAGGGAATACTTTGCACTGAGACTGCATCTGGTTTAGACATTATTTCTCAAGTGTTTTATCTAAGACTCTTATTTTTAGGGAGAAAACTGAGAACAAGAATGTACAATTGTGGCACTGGCACTCTAATGGGGAAAAAAATCTTCCTTTCCATTTTCAATTCCCATCCGAGAAAAGGGCAAGTCACTCCACTAAAACATGTATAGCATCCACATCTACAACATAGAAGTTGTTACACTCACTGTGTAGAGGACCAAGAGGTACAAATACCACTTGGACTTTTCCTACCATGTGGTGGAAAGTGAAATATTCTTACCTCATTTATTTAATTTTATCTTTAAGTTATATTATCTATTTGCAGTTATTCAGACCCAATAATGAATTAGCTTTCAAATGAGTAATTTGATTAAAAAAAAAAAAAAAAAAAAAAAAAAAGAAATTCTAAGAACATCTGGTATCATGTAAAACTACAGGTGAAAAAATAATTCTCTCATTTATTTGAAAGGTGTGTAAAACCAATTCTACAAATAACTGTGGTATTAGTTGAATACATTGAGGGGCCCGTCTACTGTATGTTTTCCTAGAATTACAATGCTGAGAAAACTGTATTCTAAAACAATTACAAGGCACAAAAGTATAACAAAAACTGTCAAGATGTCAATCACCATTGCAGCATATGGTTGTCGGGTAAATGACAAAGTAAAAGGTTCAGTGGTAATATCAACTCTGATGACAGACCCAACTTCTGCTGGCACAACATCTACTGTGTTGTAGAATCATATCGCTGAAGATCATAAGAATGGTTAGAAGTTTTGCAGTGGGATTGTGAGTTTTGGGGAGAATGGTTAGTGTGCTTTTGAACTTGGTCTGAAGTCATGTGAAGTTTTCCATTTAAATACTTTGTATGTGACTGATAACTGGGCAGGCCAGGGGTTTGGCCTCCTCCTCCCCTCTCTGTATTTCACATTTAAAAACTCCAGTTAGTTTTCAGTACTTAAAGATTTATTCCTCAAACAGAAAATAAGTATACATGACCATTTCAAATGTGTTTTTAGTTTTTCCCCCTCATTGGGTTTGTTTCCAAGTGACGACATTCATTGAAAAGAAAAATTAGCTGAAGGAATTGGCAACCGTTGAGTTTGGACAGTCAGCTCAGGGTCATGTGATTTACATTTCATCTCTTTCTGAAATTATCATCACAGCTGTGTAGAACCCTGGCAGAATGGCACGCATTGTATGTTCTCCGTGTCTTTGAAATCAACACTTTCAAATTGATAGCAAAGGGGTTGAAGGATCAGCACTGTCTCTGTTGAGTTAAGCTGGTGGAAATAACACAGGAAATGTCAAAGAATCCAGCGTTCACTTCCCTCTATCCTCTGTCAAGTCCATTGTCTCTTATTTACACAAGGCAAACCAAGAACACAAAGACGGAGTGAAGAACATCTTCACAGACAGATCAGCCTCCAAGGTTGCACTGATCTTGACATTTCAGCAGATCCAGTTTAACAGTCAGCAGGCTGATGGAGAGTCTGACACAACCAAATGAATGCACGTCACAGAAGTTTGCACCATGAAATTTTGTTTCACTCTTTCATGTCTTTAAGAGGGCAATGTTGCCTTGAAGCCCTTGGATGAAGAATCAGATGTTTATTTACAATACTCTGCAAAGTCCTTGGGTCATGCTAAGGAACAGTTCTACAGTTTACTGCTGCAACAATAAACATTTGTCTTATAAATCCTTTTAAGCATACCAAGGACATCCGTTATTATTAAGAAAGAAAGAAAAAAAAAATAACATGTTTTTAAAGACTAAATGTGAAAAGCATTAAAAATAAAATGTAACTTGCTTAAGTTTAGCAGCTGATATCAAGGACAGCAGCAATGATTGTTTTACTTTGTCATTTTTAAGGAAAGTTTTATGAGGGCCTTATATAACAATTGGGTAACTGTTCATTTGAATCAGTAAGCTACTTTTTCTAGTACCACTCCAAGAACAATCGAATCTTATTCATAAGAATATGTTGCAATGTCTTCCATACACCATTCAAAAACCGCTTGTGTAGATCACAGCAGTCCAAAGTTGACTCCTAAAGTGTACAGAAGCGTGCACTCAGTTCTGGATGCCAATCCTTTGCACAGAGATAACACCTGCCTTTGGACTGTGGAAGGAACCCCAAGCAAACACCAGGAGAAGATGCAAATAACATCCAGACTTAACCAGATTTCAGCCAAACCCCCAACGCAGGAGCTGTGAGGTGCCAGCACAGCCTCTTGTGCCACCATGAGCCTCTGGAATAAATACTACCATGTGTAAGGTGAATATAAAACATCACAAGCCTTTTTGTTGCATGGGAACTCTGTGAACTTAGTTTCATTAGCAGATGTGAATATAATATGTACGTGACTGTGTCTTAGTGGGTCAAACGGATAATTTATCTTTTGCCTCGAAAATCGCAATACCCAGTAATTCCCTTGCTTCAGCCATTTAAAAAAGGGTTGAATTCAGCTGATTTCCATCTAATGAAGCTGTCAGCATGGAAATTCCAACACTGCTCCTTCAGCACTTCTGAAGCATCAGAATTTTCTGACCCCTGACAAACAGGAACACTAGGAAGATGGGAGGGCAGTCCAGAGAGATTAAATGTGCTGAATATTAATGAGCCAGCTGCTGTCAGCAGACAGTGGCCCTCGATCCCTAAGTAGGCACCGACCATTGGCAGAGTCCACTGGCAGCGCTCTTGTATAGCCGTCATGATGGTGGTGACTCGGCAGTGACCCCCCCATCCCCCGGTTCCCCACACTTCATTAACAATGCGATATATGACAGAGAAAAGGTTCACACCCTCAAGGTCAAATGCAGACAAATGACTTGTCCTCTGATGGGTCTGCTACCAATATAGACAATAAAATATTCCCAGCTTTCCACACCTCTGCTTTTCGTTTCTGTGCATATGTACATTTGCACATTTGTGTGGTGCAGTCATGCACATTCTGACCTTTCATTTTCCATCACCGTGATTCCAGAGAAGGAAAAACAGATCCTTAAGAATTGAATGGGAGCAAAGCAACACGTCCTGGGGTGTGATTTACCTTCAATGGTGGGCTTCCACACCCAAAACCATCCAACTCAAAACACAATGTTTTTATTCTGCGATACCCGGAGTAAAATGCATATATTTACAGCTGAAATTGTAGCATAATAAGGAGTCATGTGCTCCTCAAATCATAGTATACGTGAGATTGGAACCATACTGTATATTGTTCTATCGGATACTGAATGATGAGTTTCCTTAACTCAGGCTGCTTTGTATGTGGATCTACGGTAGAAATAGTGTGTGTGTGTGTGTGTGTGTGTGTGTGTGTGTGTGAGACATATGCTCCTTTGGGCAATCATCATGAAAATGAGAGGAGGCACCTGTTTTCGGAAAAAGAGCCGCACCCACTTTCAAAGCTTTAAAAAGGCCTGTCATTTAGCCCAGTAGGGGCTGGAAGCAGGAAGCCATCAAATTCAGCAACAGATAGAATTAAAAAGTGGGAAAGTCACTATGTAAACAACACCTACGAAGGTACAGCAAAGGTTAACATAAGGTTTATCCCATAATGTATATTTATGGCGTTTTTCTCCTTTCTTTGTTTACTTTTATTTTATTCTGTACAGAAATCTTGTTTTATTTATTTGTGTCTCTTTGTCTCATGTACAGGTGAAGCCATAGTTGAGAAGCTTGTGTGTGCCCAGTCCTTCACCCTCCTATTTTCATACTCTGACCAAACACTGCACATTGTAAGAAGAAAGGCTGTGACTCGTCTGATCCCCAACTAAGCACATATTATAAAATAATATGTTTTAAAAAGCTATTAAATCTCTGTTAAATGCTTATAAACACAACACAGGGACATGTAATAGCCTGCATTTAGTATTAAATCACTTTTTTAAAGGTTTCGCGGCACAATATATCCAAGTGAGCTGCACATATGCACATACACAGAAATATGCGAAAGAATGTATCATCAGAAAGTACAAATTGGACTTGTGTTCTCTGTTCACCTGTTGATGAAGCTTGTCTGTCTCTATAATTCATGGTTAGAATTAATGTCCATCTTTCACCGACCAGTGGCCAACCTCAAATAGAAGGGGGCCCTGTTCTAAATTAAGCTGTCATCCACAATTATGAATACGACATCTATTTCTGCAGTTGATGAAATGAGGTAGATTCCTCGGGAGCACAGAGTACAAACTTCAATATTTCCAAACTGCAAGCATATGTTTGGAGATGCATTTTGAAGACGGCGCATACAAATGAAATGCTTATGGCTTAATCTTTTACTGAAGAGTGAAAGCATGGATAAGCATGCTGAGGATATTCTTAGAGACAAAAAAGTAGTTTACGTGTCTGCCAAATGATTTAGGGATCATCCCAAAGTCGGGCAGGATAATGTGTCATCACACTCACATTGTGATAAATCTGTTTCCTTACAGCGCCTATGAACAAGTATTCACCCCCCTTGAACTTTTTGAATCTTTACTGTTTTACAGCACTAAATCAGTGAATTTCATTACACTTTTTGCAAGTGGTCATCAGAAAAACACTCTTAAATGTCAAAAAAAGTGAAAACAAATCTCTGCAAAAGGAAATAAATGGAAATTTATTTCAATTGTTAAACACAAAATAATTGATTACCTAAGTATTCAACCCCTTGCAGCTAGGAAGAGGTACCTTTAGCAGCAGTTACAGCCTTGAGTTTGTGTGCGTGGGTCTCTGTCAGCTTTGCACATCTGGACGCTGCAATTTTTTCTGATTTTTTGCAAAACTGCTTTGTCACATGAGTGAACGGCTGTGTTTGAGTCCAGCCACAGATTCTGAACTGGACTGAGGCCTACAAGTATTGAAGTGAATACTTCAAACGTATAAAAATCCATACTTTTTATGTACAGTATATTCAAATTCATAAGCAGTTCAAATTTTTTTTTATTAATTATTTTCAAAGTAAGAGTTAGATATATTCAACAGATTTTTAGGCTCCTGACTTTTTGTGCTTTAAAATCTAAATGTGTTTTAATAAGTGTACATAAACTAGGCCAATTCAGAGTCACCAGTGAAACACATGTATTTGGGCCATGGGAGCAAACCAGAAGGATTGGAGGAAACCCAAAAGAACAGGGTTGAATGCATGCAAATCCCTCACAAAACTGGATCTGAACCCAAATCTACACCCACAGCCTAGGACCTGTGAGCCATCAGCAGTACCTTATATACCTGCAGCTTCTTCATGCTTCCTTGTTCTTTGTATTGTTGTTCTGCAGGAAGTCCACTATTTATCAAATTAATTAGACCTTATAGAAAACCAAATTTAATTGATTGATTGATTGATTGATTGATTGATTGATTATACAATGTGTTTGTTGCATGAGTTTAAAGTGGTAATAGATGCTCTTTTGTTAAATTGTATTTATGTTCCCGTGAAAATCCCTGCATTACTTATTATTCACATATACGCCGATAGCAGTGAAGCAACAGTAAAAATTTGTCATGTGAAAATATTTAATGACTTCAATAAATGTAGCTCTTTGGCAAAACGTTTAACACTTTATCATGAGATGCTTGCAAGGCATTTTACACCGCAACAAATGGTTAACACACCCTCTACTCTGTGTTCATACATAATTTCAGCTTAATAGTCCATGACGTGGATATTATGTTCCCCCAGTTTTGATAGGGTTATCTGTCTCTATTAATTTACCCTAAAATATGTGTACTGAAGTGAGAAGACTTCCACTGACCCACCAGAAGGAACATTTGAAGGCAATGCCATTATGTTGAGGTGATACATTTTTGGTATATGCTGAACTCCTGAGGCCCCATTTTTAAAATTTTACTTTGATTTCATAAATGTAAACATAAAATTGCACACAATAATACAGTCAGCCACAGTGAAAAATATTCAAAACATCTTCAAGGGTTCAATATGAACCGCACAGCCTATATATAGTATGCTGTAAATATATACCATATGTAGGCAGACTATGCAATTCATATGCATGTGTACACACACACACACACACACACACACACACACACAGATATTTTCCTGGCACACCAGATCCTGGTCCTTCCATCAGCATGATGTAAAAGGGGATTCATCTGTTCAGACAACTTTTTTCCACTGCTCAGCAGTCCACATTTGATGCTCCTGTACCCACTGGAGATGCACTTTCTTGTTCTTTGGTGACAACATCAGCAACTGACATGGTCTTTAGCTGTTGTAGCCCATTTGAGACAAAGCTTGAAAAGTGGTTTGTTCTCAGATGACATTATGCATACCAATGAATTTGGATGTGATTTGCCTGGTTTTTGCCTGTTTGTCTGCTTTCACTTTTCTCATCAGTCTCCTTAGATCCCTCTAAACCCACAGACAATTTCTTCCACAGGATCAATGATATTTTTTAGTTTTCATGCCATTCTCAATAAACCCTTCAAACGGCTGGTGAAAAGCATCAACTTGTCATAGACACAGCACAGACCATAGTCAAGTGACTTGTAGAAATGTACAGACTGTGAAAATGAGGGCCGTGCCTAATAAAAGGGCAACTGTGTGTGTGTGTGTGTGTGTGTGTGTGTGTGCCTGTCTGTCTATCTGTGTGTATTTAAATATCAGAATGGTTTATTTTTCTGTTGGTTACACAAACGTCAGTGGTTGGTTGTGAAATCAAATTCTGAGATCTAATCTATGATTTATATACCGTAGCACGTGTTTGTATATCAATTATGTAAAAGATTTTTCCTCATTTAATATATGTTATGTCTCTTGAGTGTGATTCATTTCAAAATTCCTTTTTGCACTTTTCAAAAACCTCCTCTTTCCAAATGTTTATACAGATCTCAGAAAATACTGCAATGCCTGAATATCTACATCTATGTGATACTGCTGGATGAAACTAAAAACATTGTAGAGTTCTAAGTATTATATTGAATTATTGTTTATCACCGGTATGTTTTATCACTTTTACATTCATATACAGTAAATATAACTTCATTTCTTTCTTCGGTGTTAATATCACAATTAGCAGAATATTAGCACACAAAGTAAAGCATACAGTAGTCACATGATCTCCATGTAGGAAACCCAGCATAGTCCAAAAAAAAAAAACTGATTTATATACTGCATAAGAGTATTGATGGTAAACAAACTGGTACTGTACATCATTATTTTGCTCCAAAGGGACTTGGACTTATTCAGAGTAACTTTGCTCAAGAGTACTACAGTAAGAAGCAGGGTTTGAACCTTGGTTCAAGTACCAACAACTATATAACTTCTTGCTCAGATAGTAATGTCTTGCTCAGATAGTAATATAGAAGATATAGGAAACAAAACTGTTGGGACTTGACCTGAACTGAAGTTGAAACAACAGTAGTAAGAATGAAGAAGAAGAAGAAGAAGAAGAAGAAGAAGAAGAAGAGATATCTGCTAATTTAAATAAATTAAAAAAAAAAAACAGGCACCACGAAAAGTGTGATTGAAGGAGTGTGTGATCTCAGTTTTAACAGTAGCACCCTTAAACATGTGCTGCCATTTTCCCAGAATATAGTCCATTAATTCTATGTGTAACTCTAAATATTTAAGCATGTGGCTCCACATAAGTTCAGGGAAAATAAACATGCCTTTAACACGAGTGGGGGTGCTTGGTGGAATAGCAACCTGACACTTTGTTAAAACATATGGTAGAAGTCAAAGTGCCATGATAGGTTAGTAGTGCATGATGGGCCACTAGCTGCAGAAAACACTAACATATTGCCAGACTGCACTACAAGCAACAGCATTCCCGTTAGCATTATTCTCCAGAACCAAAAGACTTGTATGCAAAATGGGCATATCAATGTATTTAATAAATAAATCAGTCACATTTTTTAAAAATAATTTTTAAATATCCTGTAATGTAAGAGTTCAAAGTGAATCATAAATGTTCTGTTTTACGTTTATGCAGTGGCAGTATCAATGAATGCCCTTAGTTTAGGTCAAAACTCAAACCAGGATGCAATCCTTGCATGGTTTCCATCAAAAGTTAATATTTTTCATGCAACTTCAATTGATACCTCTTTCTGATGGTAACAGAAATGTAGCAATATCCAAGGAAGTCAACATGGTAGATAACATTTGGTGATATGAAGGAAGAAAGCCCACACAGAAGCAATAAAAGAGTGAACTCACTGTCTCCTTGACAACGCAGAGGCCCAACAGTGAGCTTCGCTTCAGACCCGGGTCGGTTTGTATCCCCCACAACCACCTGGTTGACAGGTAAATGCTCCTTATACACTAGCAGGCCGGAATCTTCCCTCCTGCAGACCATCCGAAACAAGTAAAGAAAAAATGGATTAATAGGAAACATTTAAAGCGGTGAAATATTACACAAATTAGCAACAAAAATTCAAATGATCCCGAGCAACTGCAACCTCTGAGGCTGCTATGCATGTTTTTTTTCCACCAACATTTTCACTTACACATTGAACATAATAAACCTTTAACTGCAGATCATCCTTTTTGTAAGTAATAAAATTCACATTTAATCACATTCCACAGTATGTTAAGGGTGCAAATATGTCCATATTTGCCTTACTTTTTAAAGTTTAAAAAGAATAAAACTGCAAGATGCATGGAAAGAATCCCACTCAATCTATTATTGTTAAACATGTAATTCTGACAATGGTCATCTTGGTTTGGAGCATGGCCTGAAAGTATAGTAAGTTCTAATTTCAACCTTAGTAGCAATGCCTGTAGTTCTTTTTTTTAAGTTATATTAAATGTTACTTTTGCTACACCCGCTACTGAAAAAAATGCAAAGCTATTAATGTGAGAAAAATCTGAATGTGAGAAAAACGAAGGCAGTTTCCTTGTACGTAATGGATGTAAAGATGGCACTTTGAATTATTGCATTCATATAGAAAACAACTCACAGTTACATGACAATGTATTACGGAATATAAATGTAGTGTGCGACACATTAAAAACAGGCACTTAAATCACGTATCATATTCAAGTAGAAACTTTTATCACAAGGCAAAAAAAATCTGTTTTTTTTTTGCAGTGCAGCTTTTCCAAGTTCTTCTTTTTTCAAATTTGATTACATGTGGGGTTATACTCTGGAATCCTGTGTGCGGTTTATGGGAGGAAAATTGTCGCAACGTGAGCCTGAATTCACAACGTGAATCTAAATGTGTGACTCGTAAACATTGACCACCTGAGGGCTAAAAGAGCTGGAAAACTGTTACTTGTTTCACAGTAGATTAACTTCCCTTTCGGATTAAAAATGCTAAACACTGTATAGTTATAACTTTACCCAAACAAAAAAATGTGCAAATAAATAAATAAATATACTGAATAAATGATATACGTTTCACATAATATGTTTATGGATAGTAAGGCAAAAGAGAATTTTATTATTCCTAAGTGTGTAGAGTAATATTTTTGGGCTTTCAGACTTTTTTAGTATTTAAAAAGCCGATTCTTTGTTTGCTGTTACATTTCATTCTCCCTTTGAAAGACATGAACATCATCCTGTGCTTTTGAATGAGGAAGCCAAATAAATAATTGATCCCATGAAGTAAAAATAGAAATGGAAATACAAATGCCGTTTACGTCTCCCTGCCCATCACCAATTCGCTCTGCACAACTAATAGGTATTTGCTGAGAGGGTCATGGGTGGTTAAAAATATAGCCGTTGAGTGCATGAGAGTGAGTGCTCAGGTGGGTTAGTTTGTATCTTCACTGAGGGTTTTCACTGTGATGCTAACAAATACACAGCGACATTATTCCAGCCCCAGACTCTTGGTGACTGTTATAACTGTGACCTGTCTGTCACTGGTGACAAACCTGTCACTATTCAACATATAAGATTATAGACAGTTGTCTCTGGAGGTATCTGCCAGGTGATCATCGGCTTCATCCTCCTCAGTTGTTCCCATGTTCCAATCCACAGTCCAGTACATGAGATCATCCTTGTTCCCCAATGCACAATGAAAATTTATTTTTTATTGTAATATAATTATAGACTTCACAGGATTGTAAGACCTGAATAGATATCTTATATAATACATATACAGTAACTTGAAAAGTTCTTTTGCAAATGACTGCACTTTGAATAAATTCAGTCATTTTTTTGCACATGAATGTCACAAAAGACCTGACAGTGCTTACATTTGATAAGATGATCACGTGTTGAACATTTCAAGCAAAAGCAATTTGAGATACTTTTTAGAAACCAGTTATCCCTGTGTGTGCCCTGAACCTCTGCTAAGTGGGCTGAGAAAGGTTAGCAGTAGTTGGCTGCTGCTATCCATTTGCTGAGTAGAAATGTTGGCCATGCTACTCAAGCAGTGAGCATCTGGAGGAGAATGTGAACTCACCACTGCTTCTGGTCGGCATCACAGTTGCAGTGATATTTGGGGTCAGTGCAGTTGCGCTCAATTCCGCAGGCGCACTTCTGGATGCCAGGCCCTGAGCCACCCCAGTAGAAGTGCTTCTCGTTGCCCTTGCCGACCCACCAGGTGTATGGCGTTCCCTCTGCAAAACACAACCACGGTTAAGGTTATGGTCATGGTGTTTCACACCAAGTCAACATGAGCAAGACAAACAGAAGCATAACGTCAGCGAACGAAAGTCAATGCTTTACCTTTTACTGAAGTTGCATCAATTACTTGTCAAGTAAATTTCTAGAATACAGTCATACCGTGAAACAGGTGCATTCAGGTTACAAGAATTTGACTTTATGAGGAGTTCCTTGTAATACAGTATCCCTACTTATGAGACATTTCTTCTCAGCAGGATGATGCGTGATCAGAGCAACTGTTCAATCCTCTTTGCATTTATAGTTTGGCTCATGCAATGTTAAGTTCTCGGTTTCATTACCCCATGTTTACCAGTGTCATCTGTTAAAATGTTGGAAATTGTGGCTCCTGTTTGAATTGTCAAAATGACATCAACTTGTTTGGTGCAAATTTCATTTTCACAGATCTGTTGCTTTGTGGTTGTGTCACATTCAGGGTTGAATTAATATAAAAACACAAAGCGTTTTGTATCTCCCTCCATTTTGACATCATGGCAAATTAGGTCCAGAGGCAAAAACTGTCGGGAAATCCCTTTATTAACACTGCACTCGTCCACATCACCATCTTGTAAAAGACTAGATTGAGTAATAGAAAAACTAATATAAAACAAATACAAACTATTTAATAAACTAAAGTCAAACACAACTGAAACCCATGCAGGTCAGCCCCAACCAAACAACAACATGCAGTGAAGAAATTAGAAATTGGAATAAAATATATGACATACTGTAAAAACAAGAACCCAAAAACATATTTAAATATGTACAAAAACAGTGTATGTATAGTGTAAAGTGCCACAAAGGAAGCAATTTACAGTTTTCCCAGTCAGTGTTTATAAGTACAGTAACTTTGAAAGAGGTGAACAAATGCAGGTTGGCAGCAACATTTTATAATCTAAACTGATTTTATTTATGACTTCCTCTCATGAAAGGTTTTTAGGAACTAATTACCTTGAGATGGTAGCGAAGGACTGCTTTTTTAAAAATACATATTTAAATATAAAATACATATATAATTAATGTTCATATAACTTCTCTCTATATAAACTGACATCAAGTTAAGGGTCACAGGACTTTAATATAACATGCAATATTGCCTTGCCTCTGCTTGATAAAGGCACATATTGAAGGTTGCTGGGATGGCAATACTCATGCATTTAGCATATAAAGTAGTTAGCCTCATAAATGGAGGCACTAAAAAACATCTCTGTGTTTTGGAATGAAAATATATCTTTGATTTTCCAAATATCCTCAATGGCATGATCTTACTTGTCATTTGGTCCATCAATATAAGATACTATTTTCGTTGCAGGGGATAATGCATGCTAGTCTTGAGCTATTGTTGAAATGTTTTCTATTGCAGATAGCAGTTTTGTCAGGTACAACCTTCACATTCTGAGTTACTCAGTTTGCAGTGGGGTGCAGAGTCCTTTTATGTAGAAGTCTACAAGTACAGTTCCGGCAAAAGTGTTCCAAATTTCCTATTAATTCCAATTAAGTCTTAAGAACTTCAGTTTAAAGTTATCCTACTGCTCTTTTTTTGAGCTGTATAATTTCAAACAAAATTACCACCATTAGATTTATGAAGAAATTCAACACACCATCCATAATAAGCTATTAACAATACAGAAGTGATGGTGGCTATGATAAAATAAAACGGGTACTTGTGACTGAGGCCCAAAACTCCTTCAGTGGTGTGGTGCTGTTGAGGAAATATCACACACCTGTCAGTATGTTCAAACATTATGTCAGCAGTACAGTCATTTAAACAGCCATTCCTCCCAAAGAGATGTGAGACCCACCTAGCAGCTGACTAGGTTCTTCTCATTATCCTTATAATTTTAAATTGATCAAATTTCTTGTAGTGCAAAAAATTTGGAAAAATTTTATATAGTTGCGAATTAACATTACAATTTAAACGCGATTACCATAAATATATTTAACTAGACATATTTACCTTACCTATGTATCTTGCTTTCACTGAATAATGATGCATGGGAACACAGAGAATCATGCCAGAAATCTCAGGTATAACAGGGAAAACAGATATGATGATGGTTAACCTGAACTGCTTTGGAAAAAAAGGTCTGACAAAAAGTATGCGGACACCTGAGCATCACACCTGTACGTGCTTGTTGAACATTCCCTTCCAAACCCATGGGTATTAACATGGAATTCCACCCCCCCTGCTACAATAGCCTCCATTCTTTTGGGAAGGTTTTTGGGAATTTGTGCCCATTCAGCCACAAGAGCATCAGTGAGGTCAGATGAGAAGACCTGGCTCACAGTCAGCATTCCAGTTCATCCCAAAGGTGTTCAGTGATGTTGAGATTAGGGCTTTGTGCAGCCACTCAAGTTCTTCCACACCAACCTGGGCAAACCATGTGTTTATGGAGTGTGCTTTGTGTATGGAGGAGGGGGGTCACAGTCATGCTGAAGCAGGAAAGGAGCTTCAAAGCTGGAAGACACAATCGCCTAGAATGTGTTTGTATGCTGCATGGGTGCTGCTGAAATAGCTCAATTCGGTCATTAGAAGGGGTTTCTATATATTTTTAGCCATAAAGTGCATATAAATGGATGGCACTGGAACACTCTGAAAAAATGTTAGGTAAGTCATAAAAAATATAATAATGTCTTAGTTTGCCAGACCACATGCCAAGCAGAAAGACAGCTCAAGTTTGGCCAGCACTGTGTGAGGGAGACCCACTGATGGTTGGGTGAGAAAGAGAGAACAGAGAATAAGGAGACAACAGGTACATCCCATGCCTCGAGACATTGCAATACTAGTTAATTAGCAGATCCCACACCTGCTGATCTGGAGCAGGGCATAAAGTGAGACCTGCTCACTCCAGGATGGTGGGAGCCACTGGGATGCTGGGTCTAAGAGCATGTGGACCCCAAGCATTCTCTTCAGTGAGGCAGGAGGCCAGGGAAGTACCTCTGAAGCACTGCTTGAGCTCAGCGCCAAAAACAACTAAGGGACAGAGGGTGTTGTCAACAGAGATGAATGAAGATCTAAGAAAAAGAAATGGGGTCCTTTAAACAGGCACACTGGCATAGGTCCCTAGACAGGGCGCAGCTCTGCTGGAGAGCTCAGCCAAGTGATGGGGGTGGGGGGGATGTGGCAAAGGCACAGCTGTGTGGTAATGAACCGCTGCCGGGTGGAGAGGAAGTGGGAAACACAGGGCTGTGTGCTTCACGCTCTGGCAGGGAACCGCTCATCTCGCTTTGTTTCTCAGTCCACAGCAGTTAACCATATATTAATCCATTAATAAGTGCATGTGGTGCACTCCCGATGCTCAGCCAACTCCAGAAATAAAATCCCCATTGTCGCTCAAATTCCCACGAAAAACAGATTCCTCCAAGATACTTGCTCTTTAATTTCCAGCCACACTGTTGTTAGATAAACAGAATGTGTTCTTTACAGCTGTCAGTTTTCACTGTGACCGAAACGTCATCATTACGTCCACAAAATAACAAACAGGAGATGATCATGGATAAAATGGCAAAGTCCCAAGTTAGTGCCTCATTTAAGCGAGGATGCAGAAACTGCTGAACAGCAGTACAGTTAACATTCGCAGACGCGGAATAATTTCACATTTCTTGTGTACGTTCACATACATATTGGAACACGGCCTTCTTCACTGTCAAGGAGATGCTTATTGTGTTAACTATGCGCCTTTAGAGGCAAAGTTCCAAAGAAGCAAGAAGTTACCAGATGTTAGTTTGACAACAGAAGTATTAGTCTCCTTAAACTCTGGACATTTTTATTAAAATAATTATATTTATTTAAAAAAAAATAATTTAGTTTTTCAAAGTTTTGCCAATTTTCATTCTACTGTGGTTTCCAAATGCTTTCCAACATGGAGCTGTTTTTACAAAATCAAATTCTGATAGTCTTTTCTCCTATTTTTGAAAAATAACTGAATCCCACTGCACACATTTCAACACTTCCCAAAAAAACAGAAGAACAACAGGACCCACAACTTATTTCCAATGTATTAAACGACATCTCTTATGAAATCCCCATAACACCATTTTGTTATTTATTGTTTATCCTTCCATTATTCCAAAGGACGTATCATTCAATCTTTACCAAAGAGCCTGCGGTCCCAGGCAGCATGGACAACCTTGGCAGTAAAATAACACAGGGGGCACTTTGGGGATCTAGACAAGCTGGAGGGAAGAGAGGAGATTGTGCTTGGGGGGGGGGGGGCACCTGCTGTCATATGTAGAACAGCAAGGGTTTGGCACTTTGCATTGGGCTCTGAATGACAACTTAATTTCCTTGTCAGAAGATCACAGTCCTTCTATCTCAGCCAGAATGCCAGGTCTTGAGGACTCTAATGGTGCAGTGAGTACTCAGAGCTGCCATCCACCCCCTCCTGTTCTCCACTCCCGTGCAGAACGTTCTTTTCTGCTCCTCTCTCTCTCTCACAGAGGAGTCTCCTGGGGGGCTCATCTCACAGCGCGAGATGCTCATCAGGCAGCCCTAAATTGGGGAGTAGATCCTTCATTCACAGGTACATCACTGGGACCATTGGGGCCAAGGTGAGAACCCTGGCCGATCGAAACTCATTAAGCGGCCACAGAGGTGGGGTAGCGGTGGGGAGGGGGTATGCTGGGAATACTGGCACGGGAGACTCTCTTACTTCCTTCACTCAGCGTATAATTCGCCAAATACAAATCATAGGCACGTGCAAATGACTGAAGTTTGAGTCCAATGCATGCCATTCCAGAACAAAACTTTCAGTCAGGTCAATACTTGCTGGTATTGAGTATTCGCCAGTAAGTTATCCTGCAAGTTTCCTGCAAAAACAAAGCCTGACAAACAGAAATCCCATTACAATATCCACATTGATCTAATTGTTCATTTTATGCAGTTTGGCTTGACTTTGTGACTTCCAGCAGTGATGATTTATACTTGAATCCATTTAAAAGGCATACCATTTTCTGTCTTTGGTTTGAGAAATTAAATTGGGAGCTCGGTGACATGGAATGAGGTTGATATAGGATCATTACCCTTCTTTCTCACTCAAATAATAGAGAAATGGACCTCATTATATTGTCTCTATTTCCAACACCCATTAAAAACTCTTTCAGCCTAAAAAAAGGTACCGAACACAAGAAATGGGTCTTTCAGAAAAGTCTTGGAATTCCACATTGAAATAATACGGAATATATACAGCCTTATTAACAATACTGTCATATTTCATGTCATATTTTGAGACATAAACCATTCAGGGATTTGGGACCTTTTCTTCAAAGCGACATCCAGCTCAAAGTAAACACAAAGTCAGCAGCTGAAAAACAAGTTTAGGTACAAACTCCCAATTATTAAAGCCCAGCTTGTTTGATACTTGCATTTTTCTGGCACATGCATAAATAAAACTGACAGACGGTGATGGAAAAACTTATGAAAACAGTAATATTTTAATCAAACCCGTTAACTGCATAGACTGGCATGATGGCGAGCTATGCTTATTTTTGTGTTTTTTAGTCAACATCATGCAAAGAGTTAGCAATGCTGCCTCACAGCACCTGGGCTGTTTGGACATGGGTTCGAAGACAGCTCAATGTGGAGTTTTCACATTCTCCCTGTGTGAGCTCCATGTGTTTGTTCTACGTGCTGGTTTCTTCCCACAGTCTAAAGACGTGGATTTCAGCTTAATTGGTCACTGTAAATTGCCCATAGTTGGTACCTGGCTGTGTGTCCATGTGGGTCTATCATACAATGTCCGAGTGTCTCATCCATCCTTTTGCCAATAGTCCAGTTATGCTAGGATAGACTCCGGACCACTGTGGCCCTGACCGGGATGACTGGTTAAAGGAAATAGATAGATGAACAGATGTCCAACACAAAAATAAGTGATCTGGAATTGCACTTATTCTGTATCAGTTCATTCATCGTTGTTTGTGCACTGCTGCAACTTTTATCCAGAGACTCTTATAACCTGTCTTTTCATAAATCAGCCTTTTATATGTTGCGTACAAATATTACTTATACCTCAAAGGTCCTTACCCTTATGCTGCATCAGTAGAGGTGAGACGAGTGAGGTGAGCAACTCGAAGCATCGATCAGGAGGAAATGCTCAGCTCAGTAGAGGATTTGGACAGAGATCACTTGCTGCCAGTGCGGCTTTTTACTGGTTATCACTGTTTCCAAGCTGGCCTCTCGACTGTCATCACTCCTCCTTTTGTTGTCCCCTCCTTGCGTCTAACATGGTCCTGTAAATGCTCCTTTCTAACTATCATTTGTTGAAGGAAACTGCTTTTATCATATATGCTTTTTCTTCATGCGGCTGGATATTTTGCTTTCTTCCTGGATGCATGCTCTGGTTACCAACGACACTGCTAACACCTTTTCCACGCAGTTAGGTTGCTGCTGCTGCTGCCGCCCCTGGATTTTTAATCCCATATGAGTAATCTGCACCCACACCTTCCACCCACGTTGATTTCACGTCACTTTTCTTAAATGGCTGGTGGGCATAATAAAATTATTATTTGAGCATTCCAACTGCCAAGTGAAGCACACTTCTAAGCTTCTGGTAAATTTAAGCAGTTTAAAATAATAATAAAACAACATTATGATTAATTAAACTATTGCAACTGGCTCATTTTGAATAGCCATTAAAAATCCTTGTTTCATTTAAAAACCACAACCATTTTTCACTTTTAGGTGTAGTAATAGCAGCCATCGTTGACATGCTTTTTCTGCAGTTGTTCCGGTCCATTTCCAGCGTGGCATGTTTGAGTATAATGAAGTGCATACAAAACAACGATTACACAGATCATTATTCTGCGTGATCAAAATAACTTTCACTGTTAAACACTAATGTGGCACAAATGTGCAGACATGAAAGGTCTCTGACCAGTGCGCTACAAATATTGTGTAATATACCATACTTTGGAAACTGGTCCGATACACATAAGCATGTGTAGTTCTGCAAAAAACCTATACTTGCATATTTCATCTACAATATAGCTCATACAAAGAAAAACGATGTCAGCAGCCATTGATAACTGACCATCACCTGCTACTATATCATAATGACCACCACTACTGTCTGCTTCTACTGTAATATTTCCACTGCTGTACAATTTGCTCTAAAATTATACTTATTTTTACTGACTTACCTTCATTTTCTATTTATTTGCCTACCACTACTGACTGCTTAATTTTGCCTGTCCTTTGTTGTTATGCTGTCTGTTTAGTGTACTCTGCACCTGGGTCAGATTACTGATCGGTATTTGGCCCAGGGCCTTTTGTCTTTGGGGGCCCTTGGTTCTTGAGGACCATGGTGCTCAGGGGCCCAGTCAAAATTTTAACGTTCGAAGATGGATTCATAAAATTCAAAAAAGTTAAGTAGCATTGCGGTGTACAATATGTATGATTAATCGGGAAAATGAAGAGAAAGTACAAATATACATGTACAATAAACAAAACATTTCACACATTTCTGCAGCAGAGGAAAAAAAATGCCAAACTCCTTTATTCTGAGTTGAATCAATACACTCCAACAGAGTGCATTAAGCAACAACACACAGATTTAATTTCCCAAGTGTTCACAGTGCCTCACAGGACCCCAGCCACCTCTCCTAATACAGATATTTACAAGAATTTCACAACAAACTTGAAGCACAGCTTTGAAGTGAATCCACTTTGTGAAAAGGGACTTGTGTGCTTTTTAAAGGTGTTCGACTCACAAAACTGTCTGGAGCACAGCTACCCTAAAAAATGCATTATTACACCAAACCACTGTGGCTGAGGTCTCACCAGACCCACTTCATGCCCACGCTGAAAACCACATCTGAAGACGGCATGTTGGGAAGTTACGACTTATGAGCATCAGGACTGGCCAGCTGAAGCCATTAAAGCACTAAGAGCACTTAAATGAAAGCATGTGAGGGAGAATTTCTTAAGGAAATTTTGGTTAAAGCTGGCATTTCTGGACAGGAGTTTAGTTAGTTGTAGAAGTTATCTGATATTCTTGTGTTTGAGTTCTATGAATTTTTAGGTTTATAAGAGTCTAATTGAGATTTATTTTCCTAACTTATTTCATGTTGAGAATTTTGGTTGATTTCTTTTAAAAATAAGTGAAAAGAAAATAAGTTCTTAGAGATTCTGTCACTCCTGTCTCATACCCGGTCACTCCACAAACCGAACATTGACCTTGGGCAGTTTGTGGGCATATATGCTACCAAAAATATTATCAAGCAGCAGATAGATTCAAACTGAGAATCTTAGTTCATTTCAGCAGTATAGGCCAGGTGGCTAACTGGTCCTGAACTTAAGGATCACAGGCTTGGTCTTTTAACATCCAGTGAGGATTTTTATAGCTTTCTAATGAAAATAGACGTCACTGACTGTAACTGACAGATTGAAGTTAGTTAAGCAGCTTGCAACACAACAAAATATTCACATTTTAGTATGAAATGTCTACAATGTTTGTGTATCTATTGAAATTTTAGTATGGAGTACTAGCAAACCGTGGTCAAACCGTTGACTGTTGAAGGTGTTTATGCCATACAATGATCTAGATGAGGGTCTCCCATTCATCCATGTTGGGAGGGGCACAGTTCATCAGAGGAAAGAGGGAAACAACCAGGGCACAGTTAAGCTTGTCTCCACCCAAGATGTCTGTGCTAAGTAAATCCTAAGGGGGAGCAAAGCTAGGGATTGAGAAGGACAAATGGAAGTTATTCCTTGCTCTGCTTTCTTTTCCTGCAAGTCCCTTTCAGGATCCCCCATTTTGTCTCTAAATCAAGACAGGACTGCAGTGATATCTCCTCCATAGCCTAATACTTGTGAATATTATTGAAAGCAAGTGTGTGTGTGTGTGTGTGTGTGTGTGTGTGTGTGTGTGTGTGTGTGTATATCACATGCATAAATGTTAAGAAAATGAAATTGTGTAGATATACGTTGCAGTGTTAAATCTGTACTGCAGTGTATGCCTACACATACCAAGCATAGATATTACTATTATGTGCTCAAAACCTTCCAGCGTGGAACTGCTATGTAACCCTGGTGAAAATCAATACTGCTAATAACATTTCCAAATACACAGGGTGCATCGGGCAGGACAGAAGTCACAATGGACAGTTCTTACATCTTGAATGCTTACAAGGAGAAACAAACATAAAAGCAAAGCATGCGCACAGGAAACTGTGTGTGACAGAAGCATTCTGGGTTCTCTTTCATGCAGTGAGGTTCTGAGATGTACCAAACAGTCTGAAGGGAAACATTTCAGATGTATTATACATGATAGATGTTCCTTGGGAGCTACAGTCAAGAAACACGTTCTGCTCTCCACTGAACTCCACTGAAACTTCAGACATCATTAAAACGATGATAGTTTTTGACATTATTAGTGTAAAGAAGGATTTTCAGTGACTGATCGAGGGAATGTTAACATTTTGTTGAACTCAACGTCTTGGGAAATATCAACAAGAAAGTTGACATCACATTCTGGATTGTGGCTTGTGAGCTTGCTGGTGCAAGATATAAACACATTGCATAAACAACAGACCGATGATTCTGAAATATGGCTGCAAAAAGGGGAGCGGAGTGGTGAAAACATGCTGGTGTCAGCAAAGTACTTGTCTGGGTAACCCTTTAGATCAAATGTCCTGCATGAGACCTTCACTGCACCTTTATTAGATACAAGTAAATGCCACACATAAACATTCATGAATGGCCCTTCACATAGAAAGAGCAGTTTGCTTGGTGTCAGTCTCTATGAAGAAGCCTGCATATAATGTTCATAACCCAATGCGTTACACCTTTGACACCAATCAATAAAAATTATTAAATAATGGGTTTATCTACACCGGACCTCTTATATAGGGTTGGGTGTAGCATAACCTAAATTATTTAAATCGACTAACCGTGCAAGTCTATTAGGTACTGAAAACAAACTGTTATTTCAACATTTCTTTCAGTCGTCCTACTGCAAAATCATAGATTCCTACCAGCAAACCAAGGTCAAGGGTAAATTGAGTGCAGACAGCTCGGTTGAGTTTTGGTTAAGTCCAGTAATTTTCAGATTAGCTGCTGGATTTCACTTTACATTTTCTGTTCTCCAAATTTTAATGACTGTCCTTGGTGTTTGCACTTGTCAGTCAATCAGCCTTTCAATTTAAAAGTGTAAACTGGGTATTTCTGTGCAAGAGGCTGAGCCACTGAAAAACTGATGTCAATCACAGAATGCATAACTGACAGAAAGAGCACATGGGAAAGGCGACCTACACAACCTCAGAAAATAATGCACTGGAAAAGCATTTTATTTAAAAACAAATTGTATAAATGTATGAGAATTATATAAAATATTACATGGAAATATCTAAATAATTCTTACCCAACATTTCTCTGCCACTGCCTGATAAGTAAGCCTATGCAGTTCTTTAGAAATAAATGAAAGACTGCAAAGGTCCTTCATGAGTCAGTGGGCAAGTTCACAATATAAACTGCTTGCTTTGAAAAGTATAGCCTGCGACAAAGAGTCTTAATTTATGATTTGTTGCTTCAATAGTTTTAACTCACGCTGGACAGAATATGTATATTTAATCCTAAGGAACCTATAAATATTCAGAGGTTGCCACTAAGGTGAAGACAAGGTTGCTAAAAAAGGTGGAAATACTGTAGCAAAGGAAGTAGAGGTTTAGACAACAGGGCGGGGTGTGCCTGCGCTGTTAAAAGCAGCAGCATGGAAATGATGGGATGAGGGCCCATTTTTTCAACCTTAATGTAGCCGTTTCAAATTTCAGAAAGGATGCTGATGTTGTACCTTTAAGCTGTGCACCTACATTCCTCCACTAAAATATTCAGTTATTAAGTAGAAAAAAATAGTATGAATAAACCTTAACTTCTACGATCTGAAAATACTGGCAAGAATGATACATTTCCTGACACACATCGCTGAAATTGTCTGGTTGGTGGCTAAATCAGTCATTTTGAAGCATTTTAGCCAAAGAAACAGACATTACTCCCCATATAAATGAAATTAGTTTTATAATTTTCTTTTAACCGCTCCACATCATCCATCATTATTATGGCTGATTATGGCTGCGCCATTGTAATGTCCAGCAGCAATTGGCCTTCCTTGACTGTTTTCCACATCTAATGGCTCTTGAATACAAAATTGCTATCACATTTACAGTGCAGAATGGTACCTCTGTGTGATAATAAAGGTAATGTTGCAGGTCCTCATGAGTTATCCAGGGATTGCTCTGGAAATGGGGATTCCTGCCTTGAGAATGAGTTCCTTGTAAGGAAGGCCAAAAATTCTTACTGTGTGGCAAGTGAAAGTCCTGCAGCTCAAGGTGACGAAGAAGCAGTTTTAATCACATTCATCCCTTGCAATCTAAAACTTTTCCATAAACTGAAACACCCATCAAGTTCAGAGGATTACTTTTTTAAACACATTTTACGATGGACTCGTGCCTTCCTTGAAACAGTGAGGGCTTTAGAACACAAGACTATGAATAAACATTTGTGATTTTCACAGTAATAGGCCAGAATCTCATAAATAATCGGTCCCCCTTTCCTTGCAGGAACATTTCCCTACTGTGAATGCATTGACCTTGATGGCTTTGCTTGCAATAAATGGAATTCTTCCCAATGCCCCTGCTGAAGGTGAGCGGAGAAACACACCAGGAGTACAGCCCTATCCACAGCACTGGTAGCTGTGAGCAAGGGGATGCTCAATATGAAAACAGGCGCTGCTTCACAGCTGTAGAGAATATTTAATCCCAGGGGTCTTTGAAATAGTGAATATGAATAGGTCAAGCCATCAACCAGAGGCAATCTACATTTTTGAACAGTCTTCCTGAACAATGATCCCACTACATTTCTTCCCAGGAGGAAGCAAAGCTTATTCTGCCACTGAAACATAAATCTTGCCCAGAACCACAGACACCGTAGCATCAAACTCATGTCATCAACTTACTTCATGCATTCTCCTTGACACCCCCAATTGCTTCTCCAGCAGAAGATGATGGTCATAATGGACCACAGTTATGTTGAACACCTTCATGCATTCTTGCAGCAGCATTATATGAAGGTAAACATCAGATCAGTGATGGTTTCTATCATTCATTTTTGCACCTATAAGGATATCAGACTTATTGTCACTTAGCTGTTTTACTGCTACTTTAACCGCATGTTAATACACCTAATTTAGACTAATGAAAACATGCTATTTTCTAATCTCAGCAAATTAATATTACACATTTTGCTCACTGGGCTTAGGAGTAAAGTACACAAATATTTCTGAAGACTTAGAAACAAACCATGCACCTAGATGAAATTACATTCGGTTTCATTACATATCCACACATTAACTAAACTTTGAAGCAGGATTGAATAATTTAAGTCCTCACTGACATTAAGCACACAAGTCACATTTGGCAATGACAGAATATCTGCAGAAGCATTCTGGGTCTGAATTAAATATGCAATTCTGTGGACTACCACTTTGACTATTGGTCTATATGATTATTCTTGGGCCAAGTAATAGGAATTCAGAAATTTACTGGTGTAAATAACAGCATTCAGCTTGATCATACTAGACACTTTTATCTAGTGCTATTGCAAGAAAAGAACTGCAAAAATTGCAGAAAAAGCATAAGATGCTTGGTTTACATAACTGTACTGCAATTCTCAAGTGTAACTCTATTATGGCCACATTATTATGGCTTTGTGACAAAAGAATGACTGAGACCCTGAGTCAGTTAAACCCCCACAACATCTGTAGCTATGACTTACATACTGGCTTTTACCGCTTTCACAAAATTTGTGTTATCCATTTTCTTGATAAAACCAAAAAAAAAAAAATCACTACAAAAATATTAGTAACACAAAAAAATTACAATGAGTATTCTTGAAATCATTTACACACACAGACAGAAAGAGCGTGAGAGACCCACCCATTTAAATACACATAAAAAAATAGTTTTTTCCCCTTAAAGGCACATCACTTCATTAAAGTTCATCTGAATAAATTCAAAAATTGCACATTTTGCAAGTTTTCTTGGTTCAAAGCGGGATATTTAATTTAAATTGCAATGAAAATATCAAAAATATCACACATATGAACTCACAGACCCAAACATAATCAAGTTTTGACTAAATATTTCCAGTCTTCACGCCACCTGCCCTGTTATGCCATCAAGGCTCAAGCAACTGCATGAATTATCAAACACGTTCAAAAGGTTCAGTATGCATGAGTTTGGCTGGTTAGCCTTTACGCTTAGCTGCCAAGAAACTAACTGTCTTGTTTACTGGGGACACTAAGTAAATAGCTCTTTCCAAAACCATGTGTTTTTGATTTTTTTGTTTTAAAAATCCAATTGATCCACTTTGTATTTTTAACAATACAGACTTTAAGCCAAACAAACCCTACATATACATATAAAAAAGTAACCACAATTGCAGGTTTTATTCTGCTCCTGAAAATGGTTCTGAGCAGATTTGCTTTGTTAGGTGTTAGTAAGAAACATACATCTTCAAAAACGTGAAATAAACATAAAATCTCAGTCTCAGAGGGCGTGGAGGGTTAAATGAATCCATCAACTGTTATAAACTGTGGTAATGGTCAAGAATTATCAGGAATGTGGCAGAAAAGTTTGTCCACGCAAAAAACTGGCCAAAGAGACCGAGATGAAAAACACAAAGATCTGCCATGGTGAATCCACTGAAGAAAAACCTTTGCAAAACACGCTTAAAGTTTCAGGTGTAAAGTTAAATAATCTGTGATGCAGACATTAACACAACAATGAAGAATGGGCTTCCTCCCAAAACAACCAATTTTTACTTAGCATGTTGCTACATTCATAAAAATAATACTTCTGTCTTTCAAGATCCTAAAATTGATTTTTTGCTCACATCGCTTCTACTGAAGCCTTTCCATGCCTAACTACTGCTGTCATGATTTTTATTTCAAATGTAATACTGCTATGTGCTAAAAGTAGAAGGTACCTTGGCCTGCATATAAATTCAAAAATGCAGTCTAAAGTTTAAACCTTGAGAAAGTTATGCTGTCCAGAATTTTTATTTGTAAAGACATGGTACAATGATACATCGGAATAGAGCATTGTAAAATCCCTATCATATAACTTAGTGTTTCTGCACTTGTAAAATGCATCATTGAGAAATTTGTTTTTGTTGAGAAGTTAAAAAGCTCGAGATAAAATGGGAGGTTTGAGCTCCAACAGCACACTGTCACACGGAAACATCTTGCTTCGATCAAGAAGGCAGTGCTACACAGCAAGTTCTCTCCTGATAACAGTAGATATAAAAGGCCTACATAAGTGACAGGATAATACTACTACTACTACTACTACTACTACTACTACTACTAATAATAATAATAATAATAATAATAATAAAAACTTTCAACATCTGATTCTCAATGGATTCAAAAAAAGGAGCACAAAAGCACTTGGCACACTGGTCTCCATCTCATGTAATAGTTGGCACATAGCACTTAATGAAATGTATTTGTTTAGCAGCACTAGCAAATAAGGGTCTGTCCTACATCTACATAGCGAATGTATTTGTTCTTACATCTATTTTGGCTGCACTACCAGAAAATACAAAACAGAAGAGAAGCTAGGAACCACAAGGTGATTCAAAAAGAATTTATAAATTTAGTGCTTGCTAACTGAGCACCATATGAAAATACAGAAAGCCACAATTTGTTACGTCCTTTTTTTTTTTTTAACTGTTTTAAACTGTATTTTCAGATTATTATTAATTATTGATTGATGCATTTCTTTTGGAATCACAAACTCCACCACCAACCGATCGATGTCATAACTTGCTATATAGACCACATCAGTGGAACCATTCACTGCTTATGAACGTACTACAGCTTTTAATATAGCAGACAAAAAAAAAAAAAAAATTACCACAAGTCAAGAGAATAAAGAAAAGAAGAGACTGAAAGTATATTTTTCAAACTCTAATGAAATGAGTAGCTAAAGTGAAAGAAAAAACACATTGTTCACAGTTTCCTTAATTCAGCTAATGGGGAAAATAGCAACATATTCAAAGTCAGCTATTAATGTGAGTGAAAACGCGCACATTTCATTACAAAAAAAGAGCTCACTCAGAACTTCAGTATAGAGATATTGTGGAATATTCCCCAAAATGCATAGATAAGGTGACCATTATATACCTTGTGCTATTTTATATATTACTACTAAGCTATTATATACTATCTGCTGGGGATCCTAATGCTGTACAACTTAACAAAGTACTTGAGTGGAATTACTTCAGTTAATAAATACATTGTCTGTCAATGTGTGGAATTATAAGCTATGCTCTGTTGATCACCCCTGTATGTATAAAGTAGAGGCAACATTTTTTCACCCATAACTGAGAATGATTTATACTCGGGTCATGAGTTTCAGATGTCCTTCTTTCCCAGTCTTGTCAGATAATTCTTGTGCATGCCGAATTTCAGGCCACAATTCTGCTGATGATTGAAGGGCTGCTCAGACAGCTGTAATGCTCATGCGTGTCCCTGCCATAACAGCCATGTTGGTTGAGATTGCTATGGACTTGGCATAGATCACAAATCGTACTGCTAGAAAAGCAACTACAGTGCTGTCTCCATGCTGGACCGTGTGAGCCACACAGGCACAACTCGTGTGTCCATATTCTCTACATTTTGCTTATGCTCTACCGCTCAAAAGATTTATTTTTTTAAACAGTTTTCAAGTGTGTACTGTATACTCAAACTTTTGATACATAGTGTATACTGGACCAGTTAGAGGCAAAGTCAAAAGTGGCAGAGTTGCTTTTTTGCTCTACTTTAAAATTCAATTTGAATTAAATGCAATCTAAGCAACAAAACCATATTAAGAAAAGCAGCACCACATTGCTGTAGTGCCACTCAAGTGTGAAGTGTGTAAGTGTGAAGCAAGCATTGTCTGCTGACCTGAGGATGCATTCAATAAGTAATGAAATGGAGGAAAGAGAGAAACTTCCAACAACATGTGTTATGCCGGTGACCTCTGGGAAGCTCTCCCATCATGCTGGTGGCACGAGCACTGTCCCGTGTAAACAGAGGTCATATCAGTCACAGATACACATCTTCTGAGAACAAGGCATCACATGGCTACAGAACCATGAACCAGCTTGTTTCTTCAAACCTGAGACACCCTGAAGAATAGATGCTTACTGTGAGGGAGAAAGGGGCCCACAGGAGAATAACCTGTGACTGACAATCTCAGAGCAAACTGCATAATAATAACACATCCTCCTCCATACCTTTGTGAGCTGAATCAACACAATAAAAAAATCAGCAACTAGAGGAATAAATATGCAGATTCTAAGAAATTTACATTAATAAGGGATTCTAATAATAAACTCAATAAAATGTGTCAGATTCTGCCTAGAAGGGTCTGAACTTTCTGGTGTCACAATACACGTTCTGAAGCACAAGCGCTATTGTATTAATGTATAAAACCAAATCTAGTGCATCCAAAAGCCTTTGAGCAGGGTGAAGGGGGGTAACCACAATCTGCAACATGAGTAGAAAAAAAAGCACAAGAAGCTCAATTGAGAGGCATTAATCTTTTCCAGATGGTTTCATCTGCCTAAGTTCTTTAGCTATAGGCACTAAGACATTAAAAATGTTAATGTTTGGGCCTACACATAAAACTCTTGCAGAGCTAAAGCTTTCTAATTACATTAAGTTTAACTTTTGTTTTTAGGTTTTTTTTTTCTTTTTTCAAGAGTTGTCCAAAGCTGAACGTGTGAACACAAATGTGCAGTGTTAAGACCTCTGAGAGCTGCATTTATTATGTAACAGTAACAGATAAAAATATAAATTTCTCTTCTGCACAAAGCTTCTGGTCAGAGGGTCATTATAAAAGGGATTCATAACTGTTTTTATTTTTATTTTTTCTGAGCAAAAGGTTAAACCTGACATTTTAAACACCAAGCAACGAGTGTGAGTTTTGGAATTTCATTTTAAAGAACAAGTATGTCTAAACCTAGACCATAAAGGAAACTACAAATTTACCTCAACTTGCTGTCACAGTTCGGTGTGGAAGTCTGTTCAGAACTTGGAATTGTTTGTATGTACACCCACTGTGTCATGGTCTATATCTTACAGCTTAGGCCCTCAATTCAATCTCATTTAATCTGTTAGATTTATCACAGATAAATCACAGATAAAGGTGATGAGTTAAAAAATGCTGTAAGTACTGGGTAGTTTCTGTAAAAGTTTGGGGTACAGTCATGAAAAAATGCTGACAAAAATGCTATTTGGAAAATCTTGGAACCACACATCCTTGACTTAGATACATTAGGGTACAGGGAATGTGTTTGAGCTACAGTAGTGGGAAGACTCAAATGTAAGGCTCTTAGGAAGCTCAGCCACAGTGAATGCCATAAAATTGGCTCCAGGACACACACTGCACACATCCACATAGCATTTTAATGCAAGTTAGGGTGGCCAGCCATGCAACAGGCCAATTCTTCATCAGAATTATGATCATTCTTGGACATGCCAAGATTTGAGATGATGGGCTGTTTTTATAAATGTTAAAATTTTTCTGACCTTCACTGCTTCATGTATGTTTCCAATCTCTTTTTAACAATCAAATACATAAAGCATGCAAAATCACAAGAGTAAGAAAAAAGCACCATGGCCTGAACCATGGTGTGAGCCCAGGTCATGTCATACCAAAAACTTTGGGAGTCACAAAGGGAGACAGCCAGCTGTTTGGGTAGAAGGAAAGTGTACTGGTGGCTTTGTGACCACACTGTTAATCACAATGGGAGACATTTCGGGATTTAAAGAAAGGAACTGGTGGGGTTTGGAAAATCTATGAAAATGGGAGATAAAGTAGACAGCAATAGTTTGCTTTATTTTTGTTCTCCCGAGAAACTGAAATGAAAATGCTTTGCTCTCACTTTTATCTTTTTATCTATTTTTATTTGTCCACACAATATACACTTGCTCAGCAGCGCACTTTTGAGCTCAATGCTACCAGTTGGCCCACAAAATTGTAATTAAAAAGGGGAGAAATTAAAATGACACAGAAAGATATTTGCAGCAAAACCACCGATTGTACTCCGTGCCTTTTAGAAGCAATTTTAGAGGGGCAGCGTGGACAAAGCCGCACAGTGCCGGATTTGATGCTCCTATTCAAAACAACTTGTGCTATTTGATCCATTTATACACCTGAGTCTTTTTCATCGAACAATTCAAGGCAAGTATCTTGTTTGAGGGAACACACATCATCAATAGTGGGGAGCGGGGCTTGAGCCAGCAAATGCCACGTTCCAAGTTTACGTCCTTAACCGTATCACCAGGGACAGTGTCAACCATTTGCTTTTATTCAAAGGAACGTAGGCGCAGAAGATTTCTATAATCTAGACATATCATCACAGAACCTTTAATTTGGCAAATGGAATTTGGTAGTATTTTTTGCAAAGCTGCAACAACAGACAACCAATACATTCTAAAGTGAATCCTAAAAATTCTGGTAAATTATAAATTCTTGTTAAACCTTTGTAAATTGGTATTCTGGTCATCGTGTCTCAGGAAGTCTCTGGGGGAGTGTGTTTGTCATGAGTTATGCATGTGGACCTTTCACTGAGCTGCCTGTCCACTGTTTGCCTGGTGAATGTAATACATGCGGTACCATTTTAAAGCAGATAAAGAAAAGAAGTAAGAGAGGAATTATTTCTACTTTATTTTTTACTAATCCACTGAAAAGGTGCGTGCCATTACATCATACACACAACACATAAATAATGTGGTTGGTATTCATTGGAGCCTTCTTTCATGAGGTCTTTACTTTAGACACTTACTGTATATATTCGCTTGAATCTGACAACAGCAGAGCTGGAACAAACCTAATGTCAGGTCCTCAGAGAGTAGCGCCCATAACAACCAACAGAGATCCTTGCTCGGAGCAGTCTAGAAGATTCCAGCACATTTATTTGTGCTTAGTCAGTAAATCAATTAACACAGCATTCAGTCACGCAAGTTTTTCGCAGAAAAAGACTTCTGCCTGGAAAATTGTGGAGCCTCAGCCAGTGTACGTGTTACTTACAACATGCATGTTTTGAGTTTGTGCTGCTTTGTGTTCCAGCCTTCAGTTTGTCCATTCCACGTGTGTGTGTGTGTGTGTGTGTGTGTGTGTGTGTGTCCGTCCTGTTCCTTCTGATTTTACAAGATGTCCAGCTCCTGTTTGCAAGTTCTCATTCTGTTTCGTCCTCTGGAGTTCTCACACCCCTCTACTCCAAAGTCTGTTTTTTTTTTTTTTTTGGCTGTTCAGTCTTCACCCCTCTCATGGAACTGAACCTGCTGCATATACGCACTTGCAAATACTCTGCACTTGAGTCTACCGCCACATTTGTCTGTATCAGAACATGACCCATAATTACAGCAATAGCTGAGCAAAATTACTGAGTAATAGAACATTTTACTCAAGTTCCACTGTCACTAGCAGCAAAACAGTTATTTTCATGAGCCACTTCTCCCTGTCATAACAGTTTATAGCCTATCCCAAAATTACCTGGAGATCCATTCCAGGGCAGCCACATACAGTAAACACAATGTACAGGGACTAGTTAACTTAAAGCAGATGTCTTTGAATTGTGGAAGGAAACCAAAGCAAACCTACCACAAACTGAGCAAGATTCAACCCCATGAACAAACGGCTCAGGTGTTCTGAGGTGTTAAGTTCCGCACCACCATGCCGCTCCACGAACAGCTGAAGCCTATGTCTGGCCCAAACTGGTTCTATGGTGAGGTATAAACCTTATAATAAAAGAATGAAAAGTCTAATTTTATTGTACATTATTACATTTATTTTAGAGAAACCAGTCTGACTAAAATATAGTATTCAAAAGTCTAGTTAATTTTCTGCTTAAGTACTTTAAGGGTTAAAGTTTTATTGCTCAAGGAATAGTATATATTTTTTCCCAAATTTGATTTCTCCATAATTTTCAGCAAGCCAAGAGTTTGGCTGTATTTGCATTTGTCAGAACCCATATCGCATACAACAAACTAAAATAATTCTGCAACTGTTGAGCTCAATGATGACACCCAAAAAAAAAAAAAAAAAAAAAATGTAGCTTTGATAAAATTTTATGACTGATTTTCACACTTTGCAGTTACTGTTACTCTCCAAACACAAACATAATTATTCCCACAGAGAAACACCGAGGAAACAGGCAAGATTTGCTAATTATCTGAACATAGAGAGCTGACTAATAAATGGCATTTCTCAAGTGAACCGATTCACAAAAATGAATTCGCGGTGCTTTTTCATGACTTTAGTCTTTAGTGAATTTGCAACAGTTCTTTTCAATGTGGTAAAGACAGGAATATCTGTCTTTTCAGACCCAGAAGAATACCACACCTTTAATCCAAATTTTGCATAAATCACTTTTAGGGATTACAGGGAAGCTTTTCAAAAGGATCTGTTGTATGCTTTGACAGATGAGTAGAAATTGAAAAGCTGAAGTAAACTGAATTAATGAATTTTGCGTATCTCAAAGAGCAGAATAGCACAAACACAGGAAGTTACACTTCATAAAGTGAATGTCAAGCAAAGATTAGCTAAACAAAGGTAATGTAAAGTATACATATCATTCACATAGCTGTCAGAAACAGTTTTTCAACAAATACCTTCTTTAGCTTTAACCATTATCACAACCCTCTTAGCTACTACAGGACTGTGGTGGTCAGCAGCTTAACAAGAAAATGAAGGGATTGAGGCTGGGTACACACCGAATGGGATGCCAGTACGCCACAAGGCAATAAAACACACACACACATACACAAAATAATGCACTGCTGCTCTAACCACTACAAATACTGCTACTCACATACTACAGGCATTTTAGAGACACCACTTTATCTGAAATGTACGTCTGGGAGAGGAAACCAGAGCACCTGGAGGAAACCCAAGTGAACACAGAGATGACATATGACCTCCACACAGGCTGAATCAGATTTAAACCCATTTCCTAACCCACAGCCAATGAGTTACAAGGAACCAGCACGACCCACTGTACCCATATTTTGAATGGACTTTTTACTATTTAATTTCTTTCAAAGGACATAAGTGATTGTAGTCTGCCCTTTATTAAGTGTTTTGAACGTGGAAATAGATGGCTATAGGTTAGGGCAGCAGGTGGTGCAATGGTTAGAGCAGCAGTTTTGCACTTGGAGGGCCCACGTTTGATGCCCACTGCCTGCTCTCATAACCTCCAGTGAAGCGCTTTGCCTAAAATTACTTTCATTCAAATTACTCAGCTATTTAAATTGGAAAATCACTGTCAATAGATTAACAGTGGAAACTGCTTTGGAGAAGTGTCAACTAAATTAATAAGACATCTAAATGTTTAATTCTCTACAAATGCACCACCATATTATGAGATACAACATAAGAAATGTTAATGTCACAGGTGTGGATAAAAGCAGCCACGGTAAACAGGAAGCACATTTTAGCTTAGTAAACATGTTTTTGCAGACATCTTGTGGTTTTGATTTTGCACCGTTGTTATTTTTTGTTGTGACAATAATGTAGTTCCACATAATGTGCTGGATTTTAATGGTGATAACAAGGAGCTGTGATTTACACCTACAGTGAATACCGATCAATTGAATGCATCGCAGTTTATTTCTATAAAGAACACAACATGCTTTGTATACTTTATGAACATTCACATCAGCTTTCCTTTTTCTTGCTGGACTCAGATTGTTTTCCAAGCTGTGGACTCAGATTCTTTTATTGTCATACTTCTATGAATTCTTTTAATTGATGTAAAGTTCGCATGGTTGACATTTTGCTGTAATTTAGCTGACTTTGTAAATTTGTGTATTTATTTCTAGCTCTGTGTCATCCACAAGGGCAGCTCATTTCCTTCAATTTCACAAGGAAACAAGATATTATAAACAAGACCTGCTGAAACTTTTAAGTAAACTTTATGAAGAGTATTGAGATCTTTACAGGGATATGACCACCCCTTTGTCCTCCTCATTAGACAGTGACAAAGAAAACCTTGCAGTTTACTGTAAAGTATTATTTTTCATCATTTATCTGTTTAAGATGATAAATTTGCATATATTTACAATAAATTACTCAATTGTACAGGAGTCTATTGTGAATGTGTTTGTTTAAGGTAAGTAAAAAATATGAAGGATATCAGGAGTGGGATCCAAAATGTGAGCCTTCACACTCAGCAACCCAAACACTATATTATCTGCTAAGTACTGTAATATACAAGACTCAGAATTATGGATTCATGTACAAAATGCCAGTAGAACAATTTTCCATGAGGATTATATTATTTTAATGAAATGTTAGTTAAAATGATTTTTAGACAAAGTCAGGATTGTGACAGCCTGGATATCAAATGCACTGAAAGAATGCAGCTGTACTGTTATTACAGAGCATACTTAGCAATTAGCACTGTGGCATCTTGCTAAAGTGAAAAAATCATTTTAAATATGTATTTATCTCACCATGTTCACCACTAGCAGAGTTAAATCTGATGGAAAATAATGAAAAAACATTGCATATCAAAATAACATGAGAAGCTAATGGAAAAAAACTGTGAAATGTGTGGCTTTGTATTTCAAGTTGGAAAAGCTGCACTTTTTATACAATTGGAGGAAACTTGCAGCACTCTGCTAGCAATTTTGCAAATTTTATTGTTTGGTAAATGCTGAGCTCCACTTTGTACTTGCAGTCATTTTTAACAGGAGTCTGGGTGGCATAACTAACACATCAAAAAAAGTGAAAAATGATAATAGAAACAGAATGTTTATACAGTTTGATAGTTAAATGATCCTGACTGGCTGATCTGTTTGCCATCTGCCCTTAAGTCTTTTTTGGACACGGATAAAAAAAGGCCTTTTTCGAAATTCTTTTTGTGCGCTGTCTTTAATTCTTTGCATTACACTACACTTGTTTCAGAAAATTTTAGTAAGCCCACATCTGGTGAGTTTAATTATAAAACAATATCATCCAAAATGAGGGCAAGGCAACATAAACAGGAGGTTAGTTGTGTGCAAATGAAGTGTATGCATTTCTTTTCTTTTTTGATTCCACAGGCCCGCTACGAAGCCTCTGTGCCAGCGGGCACCAAACCCTGGTGACCGTGTTGATAATGAAGCAGCTTGTGTTGTCCTAAACCATCTGGAGCGCGCAAGGCGAGCGGCGCCATGGCGTGCCGGCTGCCCGGCTCAATTAACTGTAACTGTCTTGGATATTCAGTTTCCATGGTGCCAGGGGCAGGGAAGGGGGGCAAAGGGTGGACACATCCCAAATAGTGTCCATACAATTGTCAAGACCAAAATGATCGTTTCTGGCTGAGAAGAAAACACACTACAAGCGCGGCAGCTGTAAGCCTGGCAAATTCCTTCTTCACTTTGTCCTGATAGTTACAGGCCTTCTCCTTCCCTTCCAGCACTAGATCTGACATGGCCTAGAAAGATAATCCTGGATGGGCAGAGTGGAGGCCTGAATGAGTAATTTCCTGTAGTGAACGCATGTTGAAACATGGTTTTTTTAAAAAGCAAGACTGATCAGCAAGACATGAGGCTTCCAAGAGAAAATGCTACCCCCCAGAGGGACCCTCCTCAAGTTAAACAAGCTATCGCCTTCCCTGTGACTCATTCCAAGGCTCTGGGTTTCAGGATGGGAAGACAGAACTTTCATTTTTCAAGGCTTCCGCACACATCATTCGTTCTTCCTTCCTGGGCAGGGGGGGTGGCTGGCGTACTTATGAATTACCAGTCAGTGGCACGGGTTTCCCTGTCAGCCTGAGTCTGGGTGAAATATCGCCGCAGTGCAGCCTCTGTCACCAGGCTAATGTTCTGTTCGTTTCACTCAGCGCGAATGGCTGTGTCGACTTTCACCGTACCACCGTCTTCCCGAGGTGTTGTAAGTTTTTGACACATGACATTGTCAATAAAACATACGACAACATTATTGAGGGTAATGATGCATTTTCATATACAAAACCCAAGTAGGAAATTTTGGCACGTTAATGACTCCAGTTCTAAGCTGGGGACGTGTTATCTTGCCTGATCATTAACTCGGAACATGAATATATTCTACTGTAGCATCTTCCAGCAAAGCAGCAGCAAAGCCAACCATTTTGTGTTCTTCGATAAGAAAACGTCTCAGATTTAAAAGTTCAGGCTTTTAGATAACACACTAGCAGTACATTTGTATGAAGAGTTCATACAAGTGCAGCATTCGCGTGGGAAAAAAAGTTATTACATGTGACTGTCTGCAACATATTTTCTATATATAGATATGCAATTATCGCAAAACAATTTCCCCATACACAGATAAAATGAAATGAGCTGTAAATCAATAAACATCTCATTATTTTTGTCATTATCTATTGGTGCCAGAATATTGATAGCATTTTTCTGATTTTCTGCACTACTCTAGAAACGCAGCTGTACATAAAAACAGTTGGCGTTCTATTTCAGCGTTCATTAGCGGATGCAATTTGCCTTGAGATTTTGTGTCATTATGCAGATTTTATTTGCTAAAATATTGCTTTTAAGGTGCTGGTACAAAGAAAATAGTATTTACATCTGCAGATTTTTAAAAAATGTCTCCAAAGTATTTTGTGTGGAAAGCAGTCTTGCTTCGCATAAAATGTTTTCAAAAGATTACTCCTGAGAATAACTGGAGCAGAAGTACACTATATGAAAAGTGCAATGGTAAAAAAGAAAAGATTAAAAAATGAAAAACAGTTGGTCTATAAAAAGAAGGAAGAGAAGCAAAAGAATAAAGAACAACGTGTATATTCCTGTCCTGCGTAAAGATTTCTGAACAAAGGGAAGTTCAAGGCCTTTGAAAACCACTCACATTTACCAGGACAGTGCCTGTGTCCCTTTGCACATTGTACACCACCTGTATTGTTATAGGAAGTTTGAACAGCACCAGTCAACAATTTTGAGTATATCGGGTAACCTAGGCAATACCTGGGTGGAATGAAGAGGACAAAAGAGTGGCAGAAAAGCAACATTAGTTCTCTACATCTTGGAGGACTGCTGCAGAAGAGCTGACAACTCATGGTAGATGGTCTCCTTTAACCAAATTAATTTTTACACCAAGGTAATTTGAAAAAGTAGTAGTGCTAAGCTATATACACGTTTTTTTTTTTTTTTTTTTTTACTGTGTCTGCAGTTGGACACAGAGAGTGCAAAATAAACTCTTGAAAAAGCTGCCACAGAGGGCAACATCTACCACATTTCTAACAAACTGCAAAGTAAAGCACTGTCTGATTTATTAATATGATCACTGCCCTACAGGAATGTTTACACCTTCAGGATAACATGCAGTGAGAGACAATGCCAACTTAGATGTTAATACTCTGGATGTAACCAGACAATACTTAAACTTAGATAATATTCCAGTCAAATCCTTTTATCTACAGTGTAATCCACGAAATGCATCAACATGCTACACTCCTAAACTGTCTGATACCAAATGACCCAAAGATAAAATACATCCATTTGCAGCAAATAAGACACAAATGTGTGTCAGAAGATCAAAAAGGATGCCCGGAGAGAAGATGTGTCTGCAGCACTTTAATGTTCAAAACATCTACTATGCCTCAAGCCAGCTGAAACGCGCTAATGGCTTCAGCTTTAACCTGAACACATTTTGAGGTGGTCAAAAGTCTCCTCATTCCCAGAGTTAGACAAAAGTAATTTAATTACTTCTATTTTAAATAAGCCTTATATTCTTGCTTTTTCTCCAGAGAGTTACTTCACCATTACCTCTGTCGTTGGTTTCTTCACAGAAATGCTGATATGCAAAAACACGAGAGAATTTCTGCTAGATAAACAAATGAAAGCGGTTATCTACGTGTCAGAAGATAAGCAGGTGCTCAGGTGATGAAATTTCTTGGACATCACAATGCATACAACTTTCATTTTAAGCATCAGCTTCAAACAGGATTTGCTCCCTCATGACTGTTATGACAGCACATTTCTGTCAGCTGTCCATACACAACCTCCCATTGTAGAGCTTGTCATGCCTTAAGGTTGACAAGAATATCATTAAATATAGTTAAATAATAGTTTAATAATCGATTAAATTAGTTAATTATATCAGTGCTATATTCTTAAAGAGTTTTTAAAGCAATAAAAAATACTGAGATGTTTCTGACTTTCATTTTGTGATAGGTGCTCTGTTCTTAAAACTAGTGAACATGTTAAGGTTTGAACAAGCATTGCTTACGAATCACGTTTTTGATTCTCCCGATGGAAGCCTACATAAATCAATGCCATCCCTTTACAGGGGTCCAACGTTTAAACCACTGGAAATGATTGCCGATGTAAACCTATATTTGAAAATGATAGATATCTTCCTTAAGGACATGTGTCAGAGGAACAGGCTGAATTTCTTTTTTTCTGAAATATGCCACAAAGAGTGTCCTCTGGTATACCAAGCCACACAAATCAGATAGCATACACTGTGTCCACCCTTTCACTCTGTCTCTGTGTCTCTCTCACACACAAACACGCACATCAGTGCATGCAAGAAGGCCAAAAATTGTGCACCACCACAATGCTACACGTTCATGCGACCCACTGTTTTGCACCTTTCACTTTTTCTTCGTGCATACTTGGCTGATAAAAACTAGGTTCTTTTTAAAAAGTGCTCCGGAAACCAATGCTGTGGTGACCGATGCTATAACACTGGAAAGCTTAATGCATGTTCCCAAAATTTATATTGAGCCAGCAAAGATGTGGAAGGCAACCTTGATTATTGTGAACATCACCAACCATACAACAGTAGGATGTTGAAACCATCAGTGTGTCATGGCGGGCTGCCTCAAAAGGAAACTTGTGGAAAAGGAGAAGGGAGCTCATTTTAGTGGCTCACCAAAGAATTTTCCCAATCTTACGTTACAAAAATTATAGATCTGCAACTTCATAGCTGGTATCAAAAGCAGAAACAGACCTGCAGAGCACCAACTGTTCAAGAACATGTGCCAATACCTGTGCAGGTTTGGGGCTGCAAGGGACATGACTCTTGAAGAGTGGAGCATTGTGATACGTTCTGACAAGCTCTCCATCACACATGGTCTTGAGAAATTGCTTTGCGCACATGTGGTGATAGAAGAAGCTCCACACCTGGTGCAAAGTAAACAACTCTTGGCAGTCATGTGATAGTTTGATTATATTTGTATTGGTATAGCTTGTGTCCACAAACTCCTCTGGAGGCCCAAGTCACCACAGCCCCATTCATCATGACATGTTTGGTTGCTTCTGGAATCAAACACTTTATGCTTTATAACTAATGATGGATGAAAAAATAAAAAAAAATGAAATCAAACGAAAGTTTTGATCACCAAGCCACTTAACTACTGACTGAAAAGTGAAAGCTCACAGCAACTGAACTCTTTACCAGTTCACAACACAACACTTTTTCCTTAGAGTCAGTAGCACAAACAACAACATCTGCAAAAGATTCTAGCTACTTTGCAAGCGTATCGATCAGCGGATTCATTCAAATGTATTTATTACATGCTGGAACGTATCTTCTCTTCTGTGCTGAGAGGGTTTGTCATATGAAGGACTATTGGGACAGACCTCTGGGAATTGGTGTACGCAATTAGCCTTTGTAGTCATTTCCATTGTTTCACTCACTATCTATTGCATACCTCAACAAGAAGCCAGGGAGGCCTCACATCTAAATGTAGAATATATTGAAAATGCTGAAGTCCTTGTTCAGAATTTCACATGCGTATGCCCATTAAGTTGGAGAAAACACAAAAGTTTCTATTCCACGTGTAGCAGAACAGGTCTGCAACAGTTTCCGCAACAGGAAACATACTTATTCCAAACCATCAACTTAATTTAAGGTGTGTACACACATACTAATCCGCTTATAAAGACTGATACATTTCTGCAGCTTGGCAATTTTTACTCTGTGATGAACTAGATTCCCACCCAAAGTGTAGTTTCATACCATGATGCCCAGTGACTTTGAGATTGACAGCCATGATCCCAACCATAATACATTGGTTAATGATAATGGGTTGTGGGTGAGTGGATGGATGGCAATTTTTACTGGAGCAATTCAAGGTCATTACCTTGCTCATAATACACTGTGGAAGAATTTTTATAAAGGAATTATTTTATTTCTGTTTTAATTGAATTGAACTTTCTATGGAGGGGAGGTTGCACATTTCTTTCTCAGGTCTTGACTAAAATACTTTTGTTTATGCGGTACGTTGCAGCATATTTAAACCTAACCTCCTACTGATCGTAAATTATTTCTGTAGTTCAGATTATCTTTTGTCTAAGCCTTCCTGCAAGGAAGTGGGTTGAGACTTCCTTTTTATATCCCTGTTTTGATTGGTCTGTTTAAAGGATACTTTTTTTTTATCATTGGTCAGGTCCACTAGTGAATGTGTCACAATTAAACACCTTATATTAATGGCTTTTCATGCCCAGAAAAGGTTGAATCGCCAGACTGATTCTTGTCCATGCATGTGTGTAAATTATGTTCAACTTTTATCTGTGCGTAGCAAGAAGTAGAGTAAAATATAATTGGAAAGACTGACTTTTCTTGTTAGGTAATACATTTTTCCACAACACTGGGATGCAGACCCAGACCTTTAAAGATCAATTCAATTCAATTGTTCAAGGCTCTACCACTCTCTAACTACCAAATTACCACACATGTCCATGAATGAAGATGCCAAGCTACTGTGGCCAGTAACATCACACCTAAAACAGTTATTATTATTATTATTATTATTATTATTATTATTATTATTATTATTATTATTATTATTATTATTATTATTATTATTAATTTAATAATAATAATAATAATAATAATAATAATAATAATAATAATAATAATAATAATAATAATAATAATAATAATAATAATAATTTATTTTTTAGGTGGAGAACATTTCAGTAAACTTTTTTTTTGCATAGGTTACTTTCCTCTGGATGACTAACACAACCAGCCCACACAGACAAAATTATACATTACACCATATAACTTCTTTACAGAGCTGTCAGTCTATGCAGCAAAGATACTGGGATATGGAGAAAAGGAAATCCTTACCACAAATAACTCACTATATGTCAGTGTATACAGTACCAGAACTTAGACCGCAAATGCGAATTCCAGCTTACGTGTAATAACACTTTAGTAGCAAAAAAAAAAAAAAAAAAAACAATCCATTGTGCATTGGATTAAATATTAAAGTACTTTTCTTATTAAAAAAGTCATTAAATTACACCCCAAAAAGCATGTAATTTAGCTTTTGAACAGTTATGACTTCAATACAAAGAGACGGCTCGCAACCTCTGTGGGATCCGCTGTAAACACAATGTCAATGACAGAGCCCACAGAGTTACAAAGAAGGAGAGGAGGATGGCAACTGCGAGCACCTCGCGGCCCTTAGTTCTGCAGGACCTGGTTAATGGGGGTCAAGGAGATGGAGTTTTGTTGCGCCACTAGGTGCAAGTCGGAATGAAAGGGGTGGAATAACAAGTGGCATCTCAAGCAGAGGGGGCAGAATCACAAAATTAGAACAATTACAGGGTGAGTCCTCAATTACTGAACTTAATGCACCTTGGATACAATTCTGATTTAATGCTTCATTTGGCAGCGCAGCGCCTGGCCTTGATGTAATTCGATGAAACCTGACAGTCAATTTATAAAGCATATTTTTGAAGATAGTGTTTTTTTTTTTTCCCCCCTGTCGCCCATCATATTTTTTCATCTTTCTGTCAAAAAGCAAATAATTGAACGCTGCAGACTGTATGGCACTTGATGACATTGATCCTTTAAGTTAATTGTTTAGCTCTGATGTAGGGATTACATTTTTGAACTTTTGGTCATATTCTCACACACACAAAAGCATGGCAGTACTAACTGCACTCTACCTCAAGTTTTATACTGTGTATATATATATATATACTACACTACACTACAAATCATTTTATTGCTTGGCATCATTCTTGGCGTCCAACAGAAAATAAACGTGACAACTGAACTGACTGTTTTGTCTTTCAAAGGATGACATAAAGGACAACTACAAAGGGCATCAAAAAGAAAGAAGAAAAGTCTTAAAATTTCCACTGTGTGCCTAAAGAATTTCACTAATTTGATCATTATAAAATATTGACAGTTTGAGGCGAGTGGGGGGTGATGTACTAAATGTCCGCCTGGTTAACTGTCTAATCTTGATGTACAGCACTTTGTGAAACGTGCGGGGGCCTGGAGCCACCCGTGTCCAGACATACTAATGGGATCTCTTCTCTCGCCAACAAAGTTCTGCCGCACTTCCCGTGACTTATGAATAATTACCGCCTTGCGCAGGGAGTCAATAAGAAATTCATGCCGACAACATTAGCTGAGCGACTTGGGGCAGATAAATCTCATTATTACTTTCCATGCTAACAGCTCTGTCAATAGGGAGGTTTAAATGATTAAAAACCTTAATTTCAGTGAAAAATGGGTGTCCTCCACCAAAGAATATGAGCATTAGCAAAGTTACACTCTATAAAACAAAAAATAAATAAGCTGAAGCATATCGGGGGGAAATGAGAAAGGAATATCTGGATTTATACTGTAAGAATGGTTTTCAGCCATGAGTTTTTAACATTTCCCATCAAATCTTTAAACATGAACTAACTTAATTTTGTCCGTTAACGTTTGCCAAGTCAATCACAATACAACTGAAGATATGGAGAAGTTGTGAACTTTGCTTAAGTTATAACGCCCCACCCAAAAGTATTCCTATGACAGGACCAGTCAGCGAGGTATAAGATTTGCGAAGAAACACGTCTCCTCTTTCAGAGGTATCTTAAGCAAAAGCTTCTCCACTTTTGAGTATTTGTATTTTATCAATTCTAGAAAAGGGATTTTCAGTCACCCACACCTGCACTTACAGCTGCTGCTTAACATTCAGGGTCAAACATACTGAAAGAGCAGATTTACTTAAATGTTTCAGTTTGTTCTCAACTTGCTCAGCTTCATTTGTTGGGATAGGGCAATGCTTGTAGAGGGAAAACAGTGTAAAAATGTACGCCCTCAGAACGCACACCCACTACACCCCTAACAATACACCACCTTACTGTTTGAAAGCACAAACTAAGGCGACCAAGGAGGTGCAGAAAAGGTGAACAAGAATTGAGAGCCACTCGTCCTGCATCTACTATCACATGAAAAAAATTTCAATAAAAACCAAACCATAATATTTGCATTGGACATAAATTACTCGTAACTAAGTAGTAGGTTGAATCAAATTTACAGGTGATCCGTGCAAGATATAGCTTTGTTGGTTAGGTGTCTCAGTCTAAACGCATTATGGGAAATACTGACGGTACACTGGTGATTTTCTATAAGATGCCCATGCTTTGCAATAGGCACAAACACAATCAGACAAAAATGCATGGTTGTATCCCGTACCTGGTGTGTTGAGGAGGCGGGACGTGCGGCAGCTGTAGGCCACGTGCTGCTCACAGTGCTCCGCGCTGCTGGTGATGGCAGAAACTTGCTCCACGGAGGCGCTGTAGTTCAGCTGCAGCACCGTGCGCTTCTCGCGGCTGGAGCCGGTCACCGATGTCTGAGGGGGGAGGTTATTCATCACCGTTGTCCACACCATATCCTCTGAAAAGAAGCAACGGACACATTCAGCGTCGACTTTTCTCTCAGGCAGAGGTTTTATTCGGATATTCAGATTTATACAAAATGTTTCACTTGTGTTTATCATTTTCTTCTTGTGCAGCTCACTGATAAACTGCACAGTATTTATTCTCTGGTGGACATGAAGGTATATCTATGAAAACCTGAAAATCTGCAGATCATGATAAAAATGTAAGTCACATATCTACATTATGCTCCAGAAAAAACCCCAAATCCAAGTAAGATATTCCTTCAAGCAAATGAAATAACAAATGACAAATTTCAACAGCTTCAAGTCATTAATGTTATATTTAATTGGAAAAGGCCATTAATAAATTCCCCAAGAAACAATATTGCAAAATGCTTTGAAACTGCAAAAGAAGTTTAAAACATTTAATTCTTCCCTCTGATCCTTACAATTTTACCAATTAAAACAGCTTACATTTTAAAATGATATAATCACAACGTGAATAAAAATGAATAACATCTTAATAATTAACACTTTAATAATTGAAAATTAATTGAATTCAGTTTATTTCAAGGAACGGGTGTCTTTATTTTTTATTTTTTTATTTTTTAATTCCTTGTTGTTTTTGTGGCATAATTTTAAGTGGTTTTGCGAAACACACTGTCACAGCTCCTGGGAGCAGAGTCTGTCACAGTAGAACCTAGCACAGCTGGTCCAAACTTTTAAAAAATCCAGTCTGTTAAAAGAGAGAGGATTGGATGTCTGTTTGTAGAATCTCACTGGGTACAAATGAACTTCTCTGCCGGCATGACTTGCTGTGTCCTCCATGCCTTTTGACGGTGGCTATATCCTCTTTACTTTGGGCCCTCTCCATGTGCCTATCTGTCACCACCTTCTCTCTCCAAGTACTAGACCAAGTTTGTCTTCATTCATTGGAATAATGTGTATGGCAGCTGCAGCTGCCCCCCCATCACCAAGTCTCGAATCCCAAGCCCCAAACAAACTAATGAACACAAGGAGTGGATTCTACTCTTGAGAAAGAGCAGCAACATTTTAAAATGAAACTCAAATAAGCTGTGGAGGTCTAGGACATCCCTTTTTGCACTTGGCATCCCCCAGCAGCTAGCTGACAGCCTGATGTACTGAGGAACTGAAGTCATGCTTATGCATCCCAGATTACCATTGGGATGCTCCAGGTGTGAAGGTAACTCTCTTTTTCTCCCTCTCACTAGAGCTTTTCTGGGATCTGTCTCTCTTCTACCTCAAACTGAGAAAATATTCCTGGCATACTAACATACTTGAGAATGACTGCATACATATGAATTTCAGCATGAACAAAATGTGAGATCTCATCGTGTCAGAAACTGCATGCTCAGCAGTGTCTGACATCAGCTAATCTATGCTCTTTCCAAAATGCTATTCAGAGAGTACAGCACACACGCTTCCTGAAACACAGTTTTACTGACCTAAAAAAATGAACACAACAAAAATGTATTTTGTTTCTATCCTGAAGTGGGAACAGCAGAAGCCAAACTTTTTTACCACATTTTGGAGTGCAAGTACTGTGAACATAGACATTTATGTTTAAAGCACCTTTCTCACATTATGTTTACAGCCCAAGGGCAAGTGAGCAGTAAGCCAACAAGAGAAAGCCATTAAAAATAATGCTGGTGATAGAAAAATCATTTTGTAAGCAGCAGTGACAAAATTCACATTTGGTGGTGCTTATAAACCCTATGTTAGTAGCAGGCCAACACGATCGGACAGTGGATTTGTGCCTCAGGGTTCCTCTGCTGACTGTTCAGACATGGGTTCTAATGTGGAAATCGTATGCGCTCTCATTGGTTTTTATATGGGTTTCCTCCAACAGAAAGGAGACTTGGTGACTGAATAGCTTGTGTGTGTGTGTGTGTGTGTGTGTGTGTGTGTGTGTGTGTGTGTGTGTGTGTGTGTGTATTTCACATACTATGCCTCTAGGATAGGCTCTTGGTCATCATGAACCTGCAATGGTCAAGTGGTTACTGATAACTCATGCATGAATATTTAGCTTCAGTACAGTTTTCTGGTTAAAAGAAATATCTCCAAAAAGACATACATTACACAATAGTTTTTCTTCATGATCTCAAACAGCTAAGTGTACAGTAGAGCTATAAGCAGGGAAAGAGCCTCAAAGTGAGATTAATGCTAACTGAGTCGTGATTCATTCTCATGGTCATCCAGCGAGGAAGAAAAAATAGGAAACCAGGATTTGCCGTAAAACGTGACTCATGTTCGAAAGGCCCAACCAGTCAGTCGCAAAACTTAAAACTCCAGCTGTATATAAATATAACTGGCTGATGAACAACTATGTTTTGGGGCATTTATGACACATTTGCTTAACTGAATCAGCGAACTTTTTTGGTGGCTTTGGGCTAAACTTTTCCACAACAGCAGGTCAAATTGCCCTCATAAAAACCAACCACTTTGATGGGAGGACCATCATTTCTCATTAGCTGACAGACAGCAGTTTGCACAAACTGTCACTCCAACTTGTTGCTTTCATGTTATTCATTCTAGACTGTTTAAAGCAGTGCCTGAAGATGCGTGCGGCAGTATGCGGTCATAAATATCACTTTTGCTACTGGGATATTTCAACTTATTTTAAATTTGCTATCCTTAAAGCCCTTATTAAGACACTCAAGACCTGTCTCTTCTTGGGAAATATAGGCACTTTTCTAAAGCACTTTTTCATCTTACAGGTTTGACGTTTTTTTTTTTTTTTTTTTTTTAAATTTTTTTAGTTAAATCAGTTTCTTGAAACTTTAAAACTATTCAGAGCAAATATAGTCTTTAAGAAAGGTCTGCCTGATTGAGGATTGAAAAACAGCACTGCCCTTGAAAGTGCTGCAAAATCGTATGAAAATGACGTCTGATGTTAATAAACTCTGTTTTAGTTATTTTAGACCTTTTGATTGTGCCAATCGTGTTCCTGTAATCAAATGTCTAAGGAGTTGTGTGGGTCTTAGCAAAAAATGTTTTTTTTAGTCTCTTGTTCAGTACAAATGTCCGTAGGTAAGGCTACTTCCATGAATTTATAACGGCGGTTCTATTCTCACAGTTTGAATAATGGCTTATTATTAATAGAAATAAAATTTATTTTATATTTAAGAAAATGAGCGAACTAAACTGGCCAGTCAAAGCCAGAGACAGGCATGGAGTAGCTCAGCTGTCCTTGATGATAGCCAGGTTAAACTTCAGGCTGCTTAAGGATGCCTTTAGGTAAATTGTCTGTTAAGGCTTCCAGTCCCACTGTAATGGAGTAAAGAGCTTTTAAAATGAAAAGACTTATTGCACATAACCACAAAAAGCACAGTTGACTGAACCACAATAACACTTGGTAAGGGCAAAATGACACTTCCATTCTAAACAAAATCCAAAAAAAACAAAAACATCCCTCTGTTTTGCTCTCTTTATACTAACTACTACTTTTACTGAATTACTAGATAACCAGATTTACTAGTCTGTTATCACAAGTGTAGCCAACTGTATAAATAGATGCAATACACATTCTAGAACTATCTTTATAACTAAAATGATTAAAAAAAAATTCTATGCATTATTAAAAGTGTTACTATTGCTACCACAGAGAAAATCCATACATCTTTCCTAACGACTGATCTTAAGCAGGGTCACCATGGTCCAGAACCTATTCCAGAAGCAGAGGGCACCAGCCTGTGAAAATTCCCCTGGACGGGACCTCAGACCACCACAGGGTGACCACATACATCCATTCACCCTTACATTACAAGCAATTTACAGAAACCAATCAACCTGAAAGACAAATCTTTGAACGGTGGCACACCTGGAGGAAACCTGTGCACACCTGGAGACAGCATGCAAATTCCACACAGACTGAGCCAGATTCAAACTCACGCCCAACCAGCCCAGGTGTGCTACTCACTGAGACATGGGACCACCCCACAGAGAAAAGGCTTTTAGGAAAAAGAAATAAGCCAAACTGATCCTCAGACATGGACCCCAGAAGACTGTCAACTTTCCAAATATTGGCAGTCCTTTTAGCATTCAGCTAAAACAAAGTGAAAAATTGAGGTTCAATATAATATTTGCCTCATTACCACGCTTGTCCTTTAGCTCACTTACTGATGTTTTACCCTCACGTGTTTCATTTTGCATGTAAGTGCAAGCTGCACACATGTTGCATTTTTAGGGTTTATTATTAAACATTTCAGTACATTTACATGAATTTGCATATATTTACTTGGTGACAAACTGCAAGCTTTGTCTCCTACCTGTCATGTTGCAGTTGACCCTGAACGGACCAAGTGGGCCACTCCCATCTGGGTCGATCCAGTAGGTGTCTGACGTCTTGCCTAGGTGCTTGTATGCCTCACAGGACTGCTCATAGATTGCTGTGTCCAATGAGAAAATAAGAGAGCTTGTTAAAAAATATCAGAAGAGCTCAAAAACAGCTTATTTATAAGCATGAATATCGTACAGAGCATGAAATTTAGTACATATGCCAATTTTGAGTAATTTCACAAAAAGATATTAATCCATTCCCAATAAAGGATTACGACGGGATTTGTATGGTACGAAGGATGATAAGGGCTAAACGCAATAAAGGACAAGAAATAAAAATGATTATTGAAATTTACTATAAGTTTGCCAGAGGTGGACCCCCTGCGTGAAGCTGGGAGCAACTTGGTAGGCAGCCCCCTTTGCTGCCCATGCCAGCATAAACTGCTGACTGTAAAAACACAGTGAAGACAGACATTAAAGCAGCTGGTCTGAAGACATGAGCGAGACTTGGGAGAAAGTGTTTGCAAGACAGCAGGAAGGCTTCTCAGTTTTAATTGTGATAGCCACCTTCTGTCTGTGATTTATGACTGTCCAGTCCTGGCCTTTGTAATCTGCTTTAATAGCTTTGTGTCTCCATTTAGTTTAGTTGTTATTTTCTTCATTAAATAAATAAATAAATACTTTTGTCTTGAACCTTTGTGCTGCTCATGTGGCCACCTGTGCTCTACAGTTTGCGCCACTAATGAAGAGAGTATGCACAAAATTTGATATATGCGAACGGAATCCTTTTGTAAGAACAAGATAAGCTGCAGTAGTGAATATTACCTTTCTCAATGTTATAACAATTTTCTTAATTTCTGCATCCTATTTAGCCACTTTTGAGCTGATGGTTCATATGAGCTGTTGGGCAAAATTTGCTGCACATGTCGTTGGCTAATGTAAAATTTAACTACTGAGTTTTTTCAGTAAGGTACAGTTTTTACACAGGAAGGATAACAAGCAGATGGAGAAGATTTACCAAATGTGAAACACAGTGTGGCAGTGATACAGTACATCATAAAACTACCCTGTGGCAAAAATGAAAATATTTGTGGATGAAGACCTTAGAGGTGAAACATGTTTGCATGCATTAATTATGAAAGTGGTGAAAACTTATTCTCATTTTTGATTTACTTTGATAATCAGGCTTCTTTCATGCAAGCCCAAAAACGTGGGGCAGGGTTGAAAACGCAAGACTGGCCTGAGAAGATTATTTAAAACAAGCATTAACTACCATCAACATGAAATAAAGAGCTCTACAGCCAGGTTGTAGCATCTGTAATTCCATAAAACTAGTTATTTTAAATACAACCACAAAACCATTATAGAGTCCTATCAATCATAATTTATTATCATTATTTCATTATTGATATTGTGTCATAATAGAGCTTTAACACAGTAACATCAGATAAGCTAAACGTTTTAAAGGAAGAAGAGAAATGATGGTTGTAAATTGAAGGTAACTAAAATGGAAAAATGGATGCTTACCACAGCAGTTATTATAAACTGTAAAGCTATTTTCTCAAGACAAAACTGGGATTTATGGATGGTTAGCCATTCAGAAACTACCCTACACTCAAGGCCAGAGTACAAAAATACATGATCTAGACTGGTGAGCACTGGAAGAATTTATATGGTCCAACACGTCAGCTTTTACTGTTTTTTCTGTATCTGGACGGATTCATGTTTAGAGAAAGTCAAAGGATGCTTTCAACCCACAATTTTTGCTGCCAGCTGTTAAACATGGTAGTCGACCAGTAATAGTAAGGCTGTTATAAAAACGACAGGATCGGCTGCTCTGCTTTCAAAGTCCTGTAGACATCTCCAGCTGCAGGATGGTTCAGTACCGTACTCCTACACTTCTGGACTTATAAATTAGTAATCCAAGATAAACTGAGGAAACTTTGAAGGCTAAGAATGTAAATGTTTTCTATTAGTTGCTGGGGATTCATGCATGATTTGAACTTCTCCATTTTCTACACTTTCAACTCTGTAGTTCAAATAAAATATGAATAAAAAAATTGATTTCAATGAACTTCAAATGCTATTCACCAAACCAGCTGCACACTTTTTGCAGTTACTATAACATTGCCGCATGAGCCAAGGATAAAAATGGTGTGGTAAAAGAACAATTAAAGTAAACCTTTCTTTATGAAAAGTGACAATTGTCTATGCCTAATTCAATACAAAATTCAGATTATATGTAATTAAACATAAAATGCAAGTCTTTTCAGGTAAACGCTTTATAGCAATATGGCATAAGTTACAAAACAAATACAAAGCAACACTATAGATCCGTATTTTTATCTGCTTTCAGACAGGCAGCTGGGATTCTTAGACATTATTATACAAGGGCTTAAAGACAAGAGCCAACATGTGGCTGAAAGCAATGAAGTCAACTGTATGCTTTGATCACCTTGCATACAACCATGACGTGCCAATTTTCCTTGACCCACACAAGCCAAAGCTTATGTTTTGCAGTCATTTCATGCCTACTGTACTATAACTCCCTTCTGGCTGCTCTTCCTACATGTACAGCCAGATTCTTCGACTGACCCAGAGTGCAACATCCTGTCTGCTCTCCGGCTTTTCCAGATACGTGCGCGTCACTGTGTTCCTTGTCTTTGTTCAGGTTTAAGACCTTGGTTCTGGATGACTAAACAACTAATAGTTTGGGCTCTAAATACCTCAGAAGCAGTTAACCTCTACTCCTAGCCAGGCTGCTCTGCTCAGCAACCAGCCGTGCGGTGGCTTCCTGTGGGAGTCACACTTCCAGAGCTTATTCGTCTTCCACCATCGTGCTACGTGTTATAGCTATATAATTGCTTACCATATTCTTTTGCATAGTAATGTCCTATCTCTTCGGTCTGCATTATACCTATTACGTTTTGCAATGATGAACAAGCAAATTGGCGTGGATCTCAGTGTCAAATAAGCAAAAATAAAATGCCAGCAATCATGCAGCTCCTTTTACAATCACACGTGAATGATCCTGATAAGGTCATGTTACACCAATAAGAACTAAGTGTGCTTTAATGGTAAAATTGTTCAGTAGAATAGCCAGGCGAGGCCCTGAGAATGCAGGGATTTTTTTTTTTTTTTTTTTTTTGGAAGGCCATTGAAGCTCTTCTTTGACCTTTGCTTTATGCCACATACTCGTGCATTCCACACAGCAGCACTCTGCTCTTCTAACTCCCAAAGTCATTTACAGAAGCCAAGCGACAAACAAGCTCCTAGCAACCACAAGAACTCAAGATACACCATGAAACACAGAGTTGCTTGTGGAGGGTGCAGCAAATCAATAACTAATAGCTTTCCGAGAGAACTGATCTTTGTTTTAGTCACACAAACCAGAGGAGGTTCTGTGCAAGAGTGAGAACCAGAAGCCATCAAAAACAAATTGGTACACATCGAACACTTGGGTTAACCTGCGAATCGGCTACTCAGAAGAATCAGCCTGAATTATTTTAATTCAGTAAGTCAACAAGCAGCATCCCCACTTAAGATATGACAGATAAAAACAGTTTAGGAGACGATGGACTGTGAGAAGCCTACACTAATCTGCTAACTGAGGATGTATGAGGACCCTGTAAGGATAAAACTCATCTGAGGATTGATTTCTGCCTTTTGTCCCCCCAACTAATAACTATTTGCTTTCCCGCATATTGCTAAATATGTCATGTATTCTCATTTTCCTCAACTGCTAATATATGTTTTCCACTATACTCACAGCAAACTTGTAAATCATGTACAGTCAGGTCCATAAGCATTTGGACAATGACACAATTTTCAGTGTTTTGCCTCTGTACACCACCACAGTGAATTTGAAAAAAGGAATCAAGATGTGACTGAAGTGTAAACTTTCAGCTTTAATTTAAGGGGTTTAACAAAAGTATCCCATCAACCATTTAGGAATTACAGCCATTCATATACATTGACCAAAAGTAATTGGACAAACTAAAATGATAATAAATATGAGGATTATTTTTAATACTTGGATGCATATCCTTTGCAGTCAGTGAAAATCTGGAACCCATGGACATCACCAAATTCTGAGTTTCCTCCCTTCAGATGCTTTGCCAGACCTTTGCTGCAGCGGTCTTCAGTTGCTGCTTGTTTGTGGGTCTTTCTGCCTTCAGTTTTGTCTTCAGTAAGTGAAAAGCATGTTCAGTTTGGTTGAGGTCAGGTGACTGACTTGGTCATTGAAGAATATTGCATTTCTTAGCCTTGAGAAGCTCTTGGGTTGCTTTCACTGTATGTTTTGAGTCATTATTCATCTGTAGTATGATGTGCCATCCTATCAGTTTTGCAGCATTTGACCAATATCTAAATAGATAGCATAGCTCTAGACACTGCAGAATTAATTCAGATACTTCTCTCAGCAGTCACATCATCAAGAAACACCAGTGACCCAGCTCCATTGGTTGCCATACATGCCCATGCCATAATGCTGTCTCTGCCATGCTTGGCAGGTGAGGTGGTATGCTTTGGAGCCCTTTCTTTCCTTCTCCGTACTCTTCTTTTTCCATCATTCTCATACAAGGTGATCTTGGTTTCATTTGTTCAAAGAATCTGGTTCTAGAACTGGGCAGGCTTTTTTAGATGTTTTCTAGCAAAGTCTATTCTAGCCTTTCTGTTCTTGAGTGTTACCAGTGGTTTGCACCTTGCAGTAAACCCTCTGTATTTACATTCATGAAGGCACCTTTTGATTGTAAACTTTGACAATGATATGCCAACCTCCACGAGAATGTTTTTGACTTGGCTAGATGTTGTGAAGGGTTTTTCTTCACCAATGAAAGAATTCTCCGATCATCCACTTTAGTTGTCTTCCATGGTCTTCCAGGCCTTTTGGTGTTGCTGAGTTCGCCAGTGCATTCCTTCTTCTTAAGAATGTACCAGATTGTTGATTTGGCCACTCCTAAAGTTTTTGCTAATCCTCTGATAGCTTTGTTTTGTTTTTTAAGCCTAATGGTGGCCTCCTTCACTTTCATCAATACTTCTTTGGGCCACATAGTTCCCATGGACCTCATAGTTCCTATGGACAGCTACCAAATTCAAATTCAACACCTGGAACTCCAGAGTCAACTCCAGACCTTTTATCTGCTTAATATGTCATGAAATAATAAGGGAAGAAGCCACTTCTGGCCATAAAACTGCTTGTCAGTGAATTGTTCAATTACTTTTGAGTCTATGAAAATGGGGAGAATGTTTATGAATGACTACAATTCTTAAATGGTCAATGCAATACTTTTGTTAAACCCCTTAAATTAAAGCTGAAAGTTTACACTTCAGTCACATCTTGATTGCTTTTTTCAGATTCACTGCGGTGATGTACAGAGGCAAAACACTGAAAATTGTGTCATTGTCCAAATACTTGTGAACCTGACTGTATGTGTAAAAGTAAAAAGAAAAAAAAGTGAGATAAAAAGAACATAAATGACAAATGACCTTTGCTATTACAAAATCTGTCACAAAATTTTCCACATGCACAGTATATGAATACATTCAACATATATATAGATTTTCTTGCATTTTTACATTCAGAGCGAATGTCTACAAAGCTTACAAATTATACAGGCAGTGGTTTTAAGTGTTCCTTTTTAACAGACGTATGCAGATTAGCGCTGTGAGCCTGTGATGTATACTGCTCACTAAGATATGCCCTGTTCTGACCGACTGCTTACCCGATGGGGTGACCCTTCAGAGTCTCCACAGCTTCATTAATGCCATTAACATTCATTGCATGGCAGGAGAATTCTACAATCAGTACACAGATCTGTTCAAACTGTCACAGTCTCCAAAAAGCAAGGATTCGTGCATTGTCCTACCTGTCTAGTGTACAATGGCTGACAGAAATGAGGGTGGTCAACATAACACCCTGATCCATCATTAAAGACGACACCTTTTCATTGGTCAAAAGTGTGTTTGAGTGGCTGCCGATGTGATCTAATTCTCTTGGATCAATGACCATTAATGAGCTCTGGACCCTTCTGTGATCATCTCAACTTCCAGTGACGGCTGTCTAGGCAGAAATAGAGCATGATAAATTGGTTGGATCAGTCCGATGACTGAGTCTGTGTCCTTAAACATCAAAACACACCATTCCCGAAACAAAGTTGTTGCGCTAAAAACTAAAGCTCCTATTGATTTGGGCTTTTTTCTGTACCTCCAGAGTAACTACATTGTTCAGACTTTTTTGTGCACTTATTTTTACCTCCTGTAAATACCTGTAGAGACTGAAGATGGAAAATAAACATTAGTCTCAAGTACCAAAGCCAATCCCATTATTCCTATGCGTAGAGAACCGCACATTTTTCAGACAAGACTCAGACTGCCGCCTTAGTCACCTGACATAACCTCGTGCTGAAATCATATTAAAGTCCAGGTCACAGCAAGGAATTCAGGTTATTTATACAAGTGATGCTAAATATATTACAGCTGATAACTAAATTATGTACCTGTCCAAAACAAATTGAGGGAAACAATTTCTGTGGCAGAGTGAGAGTGCAGCTTTTGGATAACAACATCATGAAAAGGTAAACTGAGCATAGAAGATAAACCTAAACAAAGGGAAGCAGCACAATAAGTGAGTAAATAAAATGTAAATAGAGCATGTGCGCATCAGGAAATGAAGGAAAAAAAAAACATTGTTGTAAAAAATATATTGTATGTCTGTAATGCCGCAACAAACTGCAATGCTAGTATAAATTTTCTCACAGGTATGACAGGTAGCTCCAGAGTATCCAGTCCCATCACAGGTGCAGCTGAAACTGTCCCAGGTCTGGGTGCACCTGCCGCCATGTTCGCAGTGGTTGGGCATACACCTGGGGAGACAACATACAGCAGGGAAGTTACACAAGTTGCCGAACACTAAAAATTGCACAACATGCTAATTTTGTACAAACAGCTGCTTGAACAAACAGCTCAGACCCACAAATCATAAAACTACGATATTTCATGCCAGTTTTTGTGCATTTCATCCACAAACCTTCTACAGTTTCAGTAAAAATTTTATTTAACCTGTCATAACACTTATTTCTGAGATTCTGATCTCAAAAAGAAATATTTAAGCCCAGTAATTGCATTAAAATGCTTTCATTGGGTAGCAGATGCTTTTGAATTACCAGTTCCCACTGCCGCAGGTTGCTTATAAGTTTTGTGCCAAAAAGACCTCTTAAGCATACCTCACCTCCACTAATATTGCTGCTCATAGCTAAACAACCTAAAAACATCATCAGTCAAATGGTAGCACAGATTGTGCAAAAGGGAGTTGTGATTATTGTGTTGGATGAAAGAGCTTGCACATGTCTGATGGAGAAACAGTATTTATAGGTCCATCTTGAAAATACAGCTCAAGAAGGAGCTTGGGAGCTCGTATTTAGTACCAATTTGTGCACACCTTACAATCTGATTTTTTCCTAAAGCAAACAGTGCGGAGCATCTCTTGTCTCTGTCTCTTTACAATGGTCCGTAACATCTCCTGTTGGGATTTCTCCATTACGGTTCAAATGCTGTCTTTTACACAACAGAGAAACACAAAGTCTCTACTTCAAAGTCTGTTTTTACTCAGTTCTACTCAGCCTACAGCTCCCCTGATGCCCTCTCTTTTGTTTTTTTTGTTTTTTTTTGTTTTTTTTTTCTTTTCCATTTACCAAAGATCCTTTTGTGACATATGATATCATTTTGGCAACAAAGACTGTTGGGAATTTTTTTTTTTTTTTTTTTTTTTGTCCGAGTCAAAAAGCAAGAATACTCAGTACTGAATACTCCAGAGTACTGTAATGTGTTAAAGCAGCTGAAATCATACATGCCAGATGCTATTTGTCAGGTAGCTGTAGAAGTGTTCTGGCAACAAGAGCCATGTTGTCCGTTAAATCGCAACACCAAGTGCGCACTGAAAATGTCTGCAACATTTATCAGCATTTGCAATGCACAGAAAAAGCTACTTTATTTATAGATTTTCTCTGTCACCTACATATGTTAATCTCTGAGAGTAAAACTTTATGTTCATTTCCACTTTTTGTGAGGCAGGTTTATGTGCCTGGGGGAATCTATGTGCGCTGTTCAATATTTCTGGATGATTGAATCCATTTGTTCTGCATATGACAAAAAAGGTTTTATGACTATGAAGGAAAATGATGTCTGAGGTGAAAGATTTTGATTTAGGGGGTCAGGTCCCTGTGGGTTTGACTACCTATGATGATTTTTCATATGAGTTCTATTTTCTGTGATCTTATACACAATGAAAATTTCCTTAGTGCTAGGCACTTGGATATAGTTTGCAAAACACCACAAAACATGGATACATGGGCACCTTTGCCTTGACTTAAGTGATGACAGGAGGAGCCATGTTTATGCTTATCATGTGACATTTCTGTACCAAACTTTATGCTCAGTGTAAGACTATTATTCTTGGGTTTGTTTCATGACCACTTCATTGCCAACTAGAGTAAGTCACTCTATAACGTGCAATGACTATCAGGTTCTAGTCAAATTCTGGAACTCGCATGTCATCCTTTATTAATTAGTTGCATGCAGTTTCATTTTTACCCAGTTTTACAACTTGGAGCATCAAGAGGAAACTGAGAAAAAAAATTCTCCAAAAATTCATACTGAACTCAGGCTCTAGACAGAACAACAAATGGTATTTGACAAGAAAAGGAACTTCAAAAAATGAAAAACTGGTGCTGGATAACTAAACAATTACAAAAAAGGATGATTCAATAGTGGATAAGATTCCAAAAATGTGTATGTTTTACAATTACAGCCATGCAAATGTCCAAACATCAATCTAAAGGCCAAAACATTTCCCATGGAATGCATGAATGTCATCAAATGGAAACTAAAGTGACTTTAGTGACTTAATATTTCCTTTAAGTAAAAAAGAAGTCTTTTCTATCAAGAATGATGGAGACTCAATGGAAATAATGTCTACAAATACGCATCTGTAAGCATCCTTTGGAATTTGAGAAAAAGCCAGCATGCTTTTGCTGCAGAGACTGCAGGTCATTTTCTGAATAAGAAATTAGTTTTGACAACCAAGATTCTTAGTAATTAAGACTTTTGTACTTTGTACTGTTGTAGTGTGCAAAGAGAGCAAATCCAGTCTACAATACCAAGAAGGGTTCAATATCTTGATAAAAATGGTTGACACAATGGCAAAAAGAGTTAAAAGCCTTAACAAAAACAGTTTTTTGTAACCCTAGAAAGAAAGAAAGAAAGAAAAATTAGGAAACATTGATACACTTGGTTTGACAGTAAAGTTTGAAGCCTGTCTTTATGAATGTGGATTATTGCCTCAGACTTCTTTGGCCTCTGATGCTCTATGCAACTGCAACCACCTCAGATGAGCTTTTGGAGAAGAAGGCAGACAGCTTTCTCTGCTGCTGTCCAAGGGTTCCACGTAGTTTCACTGGCTCAGGTCTCTAGAGTACGTCCTCAAATTTACACCTTCTGTTTTCATCCTTGCTTGAAGAGTTCAAGGCTTGACTTGTGATAGGTTTACATAACTTAAAAGAAGAGAAGGAATGCAAAATAGAAAGCAAAAAATCTGACTATCAGGTAGGAAATGGAATGCAGCAAGAGCAGCAAGATCAGTAAACCAACTGAAATCATTGGAACGAAAACTGTCGGACATCAAGGATGCGGCTTTGTGAGAATAAAAAAAGAAAGTGGGAACAGCAATCTTTAGTAGAGATATGAAAAGGAAAAAGAGGCTCAGTCTGCAAGCAGTACAGCTGGGAAAATGAGGAGCTTAGACTAAATAGGACACAAAAGGTAAAAAGTTGGCATAAAGAGGCATCTGGAAACTGGAACCTCTCCAGATTCAGGTTCTTCTACACTCCAGAGTCTTGCAGTCTTGAGTGTCTTGCTCACTCCAAGTAACCTACAGTACACAAATGAGCTTACAGAAAGACCTTGCTGTGTACTGTGTAGGACAACAGGCAATCCAGAACATGTGTGACCAGCTTGCAGTTTAGCTCTGGGCAAGGAATTCTTTGGTGGAATCATGACAGAGCAATAACCCTGAATTTGGAAAAATAAGGTTTGAAAGAGGTTGAAAACGTCAACCAAATCAACCCAACATTAGTTTTATCAGGATGAGTGAAAAGAGCTTACTGATGATAAATCATGTCAGGAACCTTGAAAGCCACTTCAGCACAGACTACAGAATGGAGAGAAACCTATGTAGGTAGCTCATGTACCCAGGCATAGTTCAGAAAAACCTGCAGCCCAATGTAATCATGTGGAAGCTATGTTTTCTCAGCTCAGTTGCTCTGGCGAGTGTTTAGGGAGCTGGGGATAATCGGCAGAGACAGAAAGATGGTAGTCAACAGGTGACAGAAGCATTACAGACAGCCTCAAGCTGGCTGTGGCACAAACACGATGAACCAGTACAGTCGCTAAAGGCAGGGAGTGACTGATCACTACAGCTGCCCCCCTATCCTGAAGAAGAACTAGGCTAAGGGACAAAACTTCTAGTGATGGATAGACCTAGCTGATGATGCCAAAGCAGACTGCTTCATCTAGTCTGTATATTTGAACCACTTCATTTTCCACTCTTTTATTTTGTAGACTTGGATTGCACGTACATACATACAAGAGGTAATAATTAATAATTATATTACACATTTTTAATTAAACTCTGCGATAGACTAATGTCCCATCCAGGGTGTAGCTTCATAACTCAACAACTCCAAAATAGGTCCTGGACCTCTGTGACCCTGACTAGGATGCAGCAGTTAATAATAATGGATTGCAAATTTTTAATTAAATTTCATTTTCCAGTATGATTAAAGAACCAACAAAGCACAATTTTTATTCACGAAATACAAACCACATTGGAGGTATTTATTCTTAAATGTTTCTGCAGAGTTACAGAAAACAATTAGTACTTTATTAAAACTTTTTAGGTACAAAGTTTTTTTTGAGTGAAGCTGTAATGACAGACACAATGTTAGAGCAACAGATGCACTGCCTTCATCTCGAGATCATAATTAGGAGATATACGCTTTACTTTAAGGAAGGTTTTAATAGAAAAGTATAAAAATAAAAATACTACAAAATAACATTAGAAGTCCGGTCATTCCTCTACTGATACTCATTAGTGTATAAGGAATGTTCACCAATCTAAAATTTTTGGATCGGATTTTTTCACAGTTGTGCATCGGCCACATTACACTCTTCAGACTTAAGTGACTTCTCAGACCGCCCGTGTGTGACTTTCCACATTATGGCACACGCGGTTGCTCTGCACAGCAACACCTGCTCAGCCTCATCTTCACTCGCAGAGCAGGGATGCGTAGGAGTTGCCGGTTGGCGGGAGAAATTTGTTCAAGTGAAATATTGATCATTGCTCCTTTGCAAAAGGTCAGTTCTTTTTCTTGCCCCAGGTCTGCTGCTTTGGAGGCCACACCATTTGATATCGCTGGGGAAAATGAAGAGCACTGTCTCATAGACATGGCTCTCAGATTCTTTCTAATAATCCATGAAATAAGGACTAATAATAAAAATTAGAGAATTTCTTATATATTAAAGTTATATTAGATACATGTCAGATTTCATGATAAATTTCTGTTTAAGTAGTTCTATACATTTTTAATGCACAAGCTTTGGAGACACTCATATTTGTCCTTCAGCTGTACTAGGGGAAAAGGTACGGCAAAATTGATAAAATATTACAGAATTGAGGTGGAGTTTGTTGGTGTTTTGCAATGCAGCCTCTTTAGGGGTACTGCACTCTAGGGTCTTCTGCTAATGTGAGGTAGCACCGGAAGCAGCAGCATCTGGGCAGACAAGCACTCCCATGGCTGGAAGGCTATATCAGGCCCTCTGCAGCAATGCAATGCAGACGTCCCCTTTGCTCATCTGTGAGGCCAATGGGCAGTTCTTGATTATCCCTCCTCCAGCCTGACTGAATGTAGGAGGGCGTCTGCGTTCCCAGCATGTTGTGCTCTGCGGAGGAGGAGGAAGTGTCTCATTGAAGCTGGGTGGGGGTGGGGGTGGGGGGTGACTTGACACTGGGCCCTGTCTGCTGTGCCTGTTTATACTGCGAGCGCTGCCCCGGTAATGGGAAGTGACAGTTATATAATACAGCTATTATAAAAAAATATAAATCATAATGTTGACTTAAAATGTTCACAAAAGATTAGCCCTGTGGGGGTAATGGGGATGACATGCCACCCTGCCTCCCTGGAGATGGGCAGAAGGAGACAGAATCCCCTTCCCTGATGTGCTGCTGCCTTTCTAAGCTTTCCAAAGCTGCTTTATCTTACATGCAGATTTGAGCCCCTTGCAATTCTGCTCTCCCTCTCATAGAAAACCTTTAACCTTGTGTGTGCTTATGTGTGGGGGTTATATTGTCAGTACTTTTATCAAACCACAGCGGGTCAGCAGTGCGTAACACTTTGCATGATATTACAAGTTAGTATCTAATGAGAAAGCATTTTATGGGACTATTTATTTAAACCAGTGTGACTTTATTATATGCCAACTTTAAACCTCTAAATTAACTTTCCAAGAGTATGCTTTTATGTTAAGTTTATATAATAAAAGTATTGCTTCTCCTGGCATGACAAATATAGCGCTCTGCATCTCTGTACATGTGGAACAGACAAATAGAGAATGTCCATCCATCATCTATCAATAACTACTTGCCCAGTCCAGGGTGACAGAAGCTCAGAGCCTATCCAGCAAGCATGAGGTGTGATGGAGGGTCATGCTTGAAGGGGAGGCATCACAGGACAGTCACATACACTGTTTCACTCAGACATACACACACTGTAGATAATTTAAGGTTAACAGTTTCCCTGAAACACAGGTGTTGGGACTGAGGGAGGAAACTGGAGAAGAAGGAGGATGCAAAACTCCTTTAGAATGAAACAGAATGAATTTCCCACCCAGGCCTGAACTCACAGCCCTGAAAATATGAGGCACCTGTGCGACCTACTGTGCCACCATGTCGCCCTAAATAACATAATTGTCAAAATAATTCAATATTGTGATGCAATGCCACAGGGTGGCTTTGTGATGGCTCCCTGAAATAGATTGGGACTTTTGGAAGGAGAAGCTGTGATACCCGCTGGAGTGTAATTGAGCATATCAGGGACCTCCAGGAACGCATACGAGCCCAGAGAGCAGGAACAAGTGCAACATGTACAAATGGCACATAATCACTACTCCGGGAGCACATCGCCACTACCTGAAATCTATACAACGAGTAAAGGCTGGATGAGTTCATTCCAGCAGCTCGAAACACATTCTGTGCTACAGAAGCTTAAGCTGACCTGAGAAGAGGACAGCAGCAGGAGCAGGTGCCCTCTTCTCTCGACCTCATATGGATTACCGCATTATCCGGTCTCCTACTGAAAGTTCAGAAACTGCCGGAGAGCTTTCAGTACCATACAGATCAGGCACCAGACCACCATGTAAGTTTGGTGGCCCTTTTTCAATGACTGGGAAGACCATTTTGCTTAGATACATTGTCGCTGAGAGTGAAGAGATTTTTAAGCTGTGTATAAACATACGGAAACATAACAGGGGTCTGCCTATGAATGCTGTCGAGAGTCTACAGACCTTGGCCAGTGACCAGAAAAGTATGAAGAAGTTCCAGGGACCAGGAGATTATGTAACACCAGACAATACAGAGATATTTGGGCAGGCGGTTAAGCAGACAATGTCCACACTGACCAATTCATTATTTATTTTCTGCCTTACCATTTCACCATATCTGGTTTGTTTCCTTTCACTGACACAGACAGTAAATCAAAGTCAACACAACCCATTGTTTTCCTGCTACTGCCACCATAATGTCCTATAGCACAGCTAAACACACCACCAGTCCAATTCCATAACCAACTAGATTACTCACACATTTTATGAGTTAAATTTTTTACATATTTTATGAGACTCTACTATTTATATAACATCTTCCTTCAAAAGTCTCTTTGATGGGTCATTTTGAAATGTGCTACTCAAGGCTTTTAACATATTTTAACCAACAATGAAATAAATGTATATATTATTCTCTCTGTTGTATATTTTCAGTTTTTGTTTTTGCTCCTTTTTAATGAATTCTGCTATTAAACTACCTTGTAAATGATTATAACACAACCAGAAATGTTAGAGAAGATAAGAAGATGTTCCTCTACTGTTGATTTATAGCTAATGGGTATTTGTCACATTGCGTGCTATGTGCTGACTAATTCAGCTCACATTTAGCCAACATGCATCTTAGGAGAACCCCTGCAGAGCTCTGGCAAAAGAAGCAGGCCAGCTCAGTGTTGGATCTATTATGGAACACCCAGTCACTAACGCATGACACGGCTCACACGTTCAATCATGCCATCTTGGTAACACAAGACATCCTGTGCTAAGGATGAGCACCAGGGAACCAAGGAGATGGTGCTGAAGTATCCTCTCAGGGCCTGGGCAATATTCTCAGTACCGAAAAGCTACCGTAAAAGAAGCACAAATGCATGTCATGTATTTCAATAACTGCTTCTGCTTCAATAACTGTCGATCTGCTGTTCTGCCTTCTGGAACAATTGAATAATTCAGTAGATAAATGTAACTAAGTCCTTTGCCGTGGAATAGTTTCCCCTCCTGCTGCTGATGCTCAGGTTCATGAATACTGTAAATCATGCTTATTCCCTCCACGACTGCTGTAAATAACATACATGTGGCATCTTTGGAGGGATCCAATTAAATAAAAACACTAGCTTGCTTCTGCCAGGGTCATTTTACAGATGTTCAAGGCATACAGTAGGCTGATGTGAATTAAAAGTTTCATCATAAGTTTCATGTCCAACATCTGTAACACAAAGTAAAGACTCTTTTTTTTTTTTTTTTTTGCAACTTGGTGGCAAATAATATACCAAAGGGCGTGGAGAAAACTGAATAAGCATCAGCAATAAATGTCCTCCCTGATGCAGGGTGTCCTTATTCCCAACCAAGCAATACTTTAATAACTATTAAAACACAGTAAAATCTAATTGAACACAACAGGACAAATTAAGCAGTTATTGAATTACTTGAAATACCTAATTGGTGAAAATTAAATACAAGCTGTTACCCTCCCCTTCACTTTGGTGTGGAGGGAGCCAGGCGCTATACTTTGAATGCCGTAACCACGGATGACTGCGCCGCCGTTGTGCGATCAACAGATGTCGTCCATTAAAACAAAACAAAGGATACAGATCGGACTGCTTTTTACACTGGTTTTTAATAATGGTTTCATTTTTTTTTTTTTTTTTAAAAAGAGACTCACTAAATAAGGCTTCCATTCGAGGAAAAAACTAGAAAAATGAGCCTTGTTCAATTATTCATGAGACAGCGGAAACAAGGCTGCGTTTGTGAACTGCGACTGCATTCATTATTTCCTGTTTCCCATTCAATTCGTACCGGGAGGCGCTTGTTGTGTCTTTTTGGATTTGGCTAAAACCGCGTGGCCATTTGAAGTGCAAGTTAATCCCAGGATTTTATTCATGAAAAAGCTTAGTGAACTTGGGCCCCTCTCTTGCCTCTTGTTTATTGTGCTTTGGCGTATGGCTAACAGGCACAAGGTGTGCATGGGCACGTACACAGGCACATAAACAGCATATTAATTCATCTTCCCAGTTTAATAATGGGCCTGGTTTACATATGGTTTCAGACACACGGAACAGACTGATGTTGGCACGGCACTTAAGCAACAGTATGCTCCTACCCCAGCTGGATTTAATATGCTTGTGTACTGGCACCCAGCAGCATTATTCCTGTGAACAGGGACAGCAGCTTCAGGGAAGCTAGGCTGAGCTCCAGTGATACCTGCCTATGGCAATGTCCCCATGTTTACCCTACATTTCTCCAGCAGAATGGCCTCCCAATCCTTGAGTGAGCTTTGTCTGCCAGCAGGCTCACAAAGACTGACCGGAGGCTGTAGGAGGGGTTTGGCGGGCTACCTGTCTATGATGGCGCACATGTCCAAGCTGACGTTCTCAAAGGATCCCAGTCTGCCCTGCTCCACCGCGTGCAGGTCGGCCAGCTGGTCATCCACGTGGATAAGTTGCATGCAGCCCTGGAAGGATCGCTGTAAGGGAGTTGGTCCTGTGCGCTGGAAGTAGCCTGCAGGAAGCAGAGGTGAAGTGATCAGTGAAGACCTTTTCAGGAGAACAGCACAACTAAATTTAAATATTTATTCAATCTTTTTTATGCTTTGACCAATCAAATTCTTTGGTTTACAGCATGACCCTAGCTATAGTTTACTTATAGAGATACATGTCCATTTTCCAAGAGATCATTTTTACCTGCAGCCACTGGAGTGAAGAATGGTACTCAGTATTTTCTGCACTACTGTAATTCACCCATGTGTCTAATAGTGTTAGGTTATTTATTTTTTTATTTATTGTTTGATTCAGCACCTTTACTCTTTGCCCACGTTCTTCATCACATATCCCTTTTTCCCTGTAAACACATTACACTACGTTGTATGTTTTATGCATTACCGGTTTAGTTCATTTATTTATCCGTTCATTTGTTCATTAATTTGTTCGTATGTTCTAGAAAATGGATATGCTGCAATGATCTATCAGGTTTCACTCAATACATCCCTGTCTCTTAAAGAAAAGTGATGTGCAATGAAATAGTTTGATTCAGAATGGATTTTGTGCCACTTTTTTTTTTTAAATACAGTCTCATTTTATCTTGATAACCGATATCCTATCAGTAATGAAAGATCTGCCTGTCACCCTTCAGGTCATTCGCTTTTTAAATAGCATGATGGCAGCCACACTATTTATTATGGAAAAGCTACTCTAATCTGACTACACTGAACAAGAAGACACAAATGACTTGGTGATGAGTCACAGCATTTACTAATCCTCAGTGAGTGCTTAAATACAGTAAGTAGGAATCCACTATGCATTAAATATACCCTTGAGTAAAATATATCAACCTTATGGTGACCCAATCTGAGCAGCCTTCAGTAGTCGCTGTTATCAACCCCTCAGTAACTGGAATTATGTAGAACCACATAGGCACCATCATAATTCCCATGACATGTAGATACTGATAACATCTGCACTTAAAGCACTTGCATCTTGCGCTGCTTGCATTGTCTGCACGCTCAGATCTGCAGGGAGGAAGTTCTTTCACCTGGAACATCTGCACCTTCTGCCTTTGACATTTGCCCAGGTGCCAATCTACCTACTCTTCCCAGGGCAGGGAAAGAAGCTCCCCAGCAGAATTCCAACATCCTATCAGGGAGTCCTGCGGGACAGCGGACCTTAAGAGAAGAACATCTGCTCCCGGCACCCAAAGCAGCCAAAGACTGATGGCTGCACAGCTGCCAGCAACTGAAAACTACAGTTCCTGGGCTGCTAGCAGGGCTTTGAAAGATTGATAAAGGGGAATGCTGGAAGACAGAGCTCTGCAGAGCTGTTATTTAGGACCCAAATCCACTCTGCCACTGTGGGATGTGAATCTTCCTCTCTTTTAATCTCCCAGCATTTATACTGGATTGTCCTCATATCGTCTCTCTCCCTCTTACTCTCTCTCTCTCTCTCACACACACACACACACACACACACACACACACACACACACACACAGACGTGCACACGCACAGGAACACACACACGGTGTGGCGCCCCTGAGAAAAACTGCCGCCAGATTAATGAACACTTGTTTCTAATGCATAATTTAAAATGAGCTGAATTCAAGGAATTCCCGTTGGAACTCCTTTTCTCTGGTGAAGCATTTACCTCCATCAATAGCAACAACACAGATGTCTAAATATTTTACTTTGCTTAGTTTTGCATCTTTAATTGGAGCCTTTACTGAGATGCATGGAGCGCACACGCAATAATATTGCATTGCAGTGCCATCTATACGGCTTTCGCTTTAGCTGTTTATCACTATAATGCATAATTACAATGTTGACTTGTTATAAGTTTTCCCCTTGAACAAAACTGTTCATATAACATTATGAAAGCACACTAAGAGAAATGCAGGTGATATGAATTATTATAGAATTGAAAGTAAACATTTTTCACCTATAGGTCACACATAGCTTCAATAATAACATATAGGTTTGCTCTTGTTGACGATATAATTTATTGTGATTATTATTATTCCATGTCCGGTTCCTGATGGATATCCTTTCCTATTTTGTGAAGCACCTAAGGGTATCATATAGCCTATTGCTAAACTACAAAGCATCGGAGAGACAGTACTGTTAAATAAAGGCATGTTCTATTACACTCAGCTCTCTACACATGAAAGCTGAACCCACCGTGGGAGTGAATGAAAGACAAAGCAAAGTGAACAGATGCCTGCAAGTCTGAGAAAGACACGATGTAATGAGCATAAAGATTAATGCAGAAGGGGACTGCGTGCCACCAAGGGGGAGGGTTCAAAATGTATGGTGTCAGAGTTAATAAGAAGGCACTTTTGAATATTGGGACCTCATTTGCTCCTCTCAGTGTGTGAACTAATGTTACAATCCCACCACATTTTCAGCTCGTGCATTGTCTTGCCCCTCTTTTTTTCAACATTTCAAAGATGTTCAAGGTAATGCGCAACGGTACATTCGGAGAGCTCCTGACACTGCCTTTACTAGGAAATGAGAAATTATCATAAATAAAATAAGGTCTCGCATTTCATCTGTGCTCAGTACATATGAAGCCCATCTTTGTCTGATGCTGACAGGTAGGTTTTACCTTCTACTCTTCAACTCGTGAGTTCCTCAGGGAGCAGTGCCACATTACAACCCATATTACACTTCTGTCCTTCAACTCCTTAATACAGCGCTCTTTCTCCATTGTGCAGTACTTGACCTTGCTAAACTGGGGTGCTGAGATTAAACGCAAATCACTCTCTTTGACACTTCTGACCTCAATTTTGGTTGGAAATACCAGTATTAATAGTCATTTTAAAAACCACACCGTGTTTGTAATGATGGCAAAATGAATATTGGCATTTGACAAAAGTGCACACAGGAATATACACACTAGCCAAAAGTATGTGGACACCTGAGTATCGCATCTAAACCCATAAACCCATTCCAAACCCACGGGCATTCATATGGAGTTGGTCCCCACTGTTCTGGGAAGGCTTTCCATCAGATTTTGGGAATTTGTGCCCATTCAGCCACAAGAGTATCAGTGAGTGCACCGATGTTGGGTGAGAAGGCATGGCTCACAGTCAGTATTAAAGTTCATCCCAAAGGTGTTCAGTGAGATGGCTCTGTGTAGGCTGGACAAGTTCTTCCACACCAACCTGTGCAAACCATGTGTTTATGGAGCTCACTTTGTGCATGGGTGTGCACACAGTCATGCTGGAACAGTAAAGGAGCTTATTCCCCAAACTGCGGCCACAAAGCTGAAAGCACACACTTGTCTAGAATGTGTTTGTGTACTGTATGGATGTGAATCAAACAACTCAACTCAATCATTAGAAGGGGGCCCCACATACTTTTGGCCACACAGTGTACCTTTATCAAAGTGCTGTTCAAAACTTCATTGTATTCCACAATAATAGTTTTATCAAACAAAATAAAAAAATGAAAAGAATATACACAACAATGATACAAATGTAAGTGGCACATCCATTCATTGTCACCAACCACTGTATCCTGACCAGGATTGTGGAAGTCTAGAGCCAATCCTACAACCACTGACTATATGCTGGGTGGAATGCTAGTCCACTGCATGATAGTCACACACACAAACACACTGAGCAATTTACAGTGACTGGTTAACCCGAAAAACACATCCATGCTGGATCGTTGGAGCAAACCAGAGCACCTGACGGAAACCTTTGCAGACACGGGGAGAACAAACGAACGCCACACAGCCAAAGCTGGATTTGAACCCACACCCAAGCACTGTGAGATGATAATACTTCTGGCTGAGCCACAGTGCCATCCGACAATGTCACCGTATTTCTTAATTATTGCATCATGCAGAACAAGAGATTTTCACTGAAGACCAAAAGCCACTTAGCCGGCTTACTATTTTCACGATAACTGTTTGGTTAGGTACCAGGAAAGAATCTTAATCTCCATCTTAGCTTTGGAGGCCATACCTCTCACAATGATCTCAAGACAGCGACAGCTCTGATCTAAAAACTTGTGTCATGTCTAATGATTGACAGCTATGCAATCGCATCAGCCAGTCGGGTACTACGAAGCCCCTGGCTGGCTTCTCATGTGGGGTTCTGTCACACTGATGAGTTTTTGGGCCTTAAGACACCAATTGCCTTTTCTGAAACATGTCTGAAAGCAAGCCTTGTAGAATCTGAGTTCACGCTTGAACGGCTTATTGCCATTTCCCTCTCGACATAAAGCAGACGTGAAAGCATCTTATTTGCTACAGCCTTTGTTATGGCCTATATGTTCCTACAATAGCTTTGCTTCCAAGCAGGATGGACCTATAGCACCTTTTCTCCAGTATAGAATGGGAACTTTCACAAGACTCTGAAAAATATCCTCTCCATATAAAAGTAAAAAATGTCATGTTATTTCTAAATTTTCATACAGAATAACCTGCAAAGGCAACTGCATTTTATCACATCTATGTTTTATCTGCTGAAGACCTGCCTTTTGTTAAATCCCACTTGAGCCTAGAAGATCAGACCCAGCTATAATGACTGGTTGGCTGGAGAAGCTGGAGAAGCTGGAAAGGCTGGAGATACCTTTGTCCTCTGCATTTAGGTTAATCAATGAGAAAAGTCTTAAAAATGATCACATTGCGGACAACCTTACACCTTCAGCAGTTTTATAATGAATGATGGTATAGAGCCCGCAGTCTAAATGCCTAAAGAATCTTCACAGATAACCACATGGTTGTCGTGTTTCATACAGATTTATCTTAAAAATCAACAAGAAAGTGGGAACCACTAGATATAATTGCCTAAGGTCCTTAAGTAGCCATCATGTTCTCAGTTTCTCTCAGTACAGTGTAGATGTTCCCATAAAAAAAGCAATTACTTCAGCCCTCCTGCAATTTCTTTTTCTAAGGTATATAACTTCTAAAGTAATTCTTTAAAAGTGCATTTCATCTGGCTTGATACAGTTTAACTTATTATTAGTCATTTTTATTGAAATCTTTTTTTGCGAGTACAAAAGAGAAACACTGCCTGCCTCAGAAGAACATCTATAAGTTTAAATTTAAACAATAACACTTTGATGATTATGGCTGCCCATCATAGCAGTTTATCACTTCCTTTATCTTTTAGGTGAGTTTTCCTTCTCTATGAATCAGTGTGCTTCCATCTGTACTTTTTGGATGGGGAAAAACCTGTATGAGTAACCTTTTTAAAGAGGGCTTGAGTTGAACTCCTGAGAAGCTAGTTAGACTCTCTTCTCTGCATGTCCGCATGTTGTCATTCAAGGCCACGTTGATAACATTTATTTTCTTCCGTTCGACTAATCTCCATCTCCATGGAAAGGAGAAAGAAGCACTTTTTACACCGAGGCAGTGTGGTCATAGAAAGCGGACCTGTTCATCAGTCTGTTATGAAAACAATACTACAGCCATAACTACAGTAAGAGTAACTATTCATACATTACAAATGTTCTGCACTGCTGCAGGAGTTGCACCTGCCTTTCATCAAAGAAACTAGATTTAGTGAAAAATACAAATATAATTAAAACTACATCAAAGGAAGACTGCGACCATAAGAACTGCGCATTATAGAATTTTGCTTTTGATAAATTAGAAAAGCTGGGACCATGTTTCTAGCTTAACTGGTATTACAGTATGCAGAATTTAGTCCTTTTCTCTCACAACTAGTCATGGATTTCAATGTTAAAATGTGAGCCTATTAAAGTTAAAAAGTATTTTTCTAGCAAACACCACATGAATGCTTCTCCTGCAGTAGAAATATGCTTTATTCACTCACTTTTGCTTTATTCTGCCTTCTAATTGTGTGATGAAGCCCACATGTTACATGAAACCAATTTTACTGGCCCTGTTGTAAATCTTTGACAATATTTAACTGTATGTACATGCTTGACAGTAGTAACCCCACAGTATGCTTGACCATTCTTGCTTTGGGTTTAATGTTGGAAGACTGAATGAAAAGGGGACACCACAATATCAAACTTGTAGTTTTAAAATGGTTAAGATAAATATAAAAAGTACATACATTACATACTGCTGCTGAGTTACATTTGGCACTGAAATGATTTTTTATGTTTTTTTATGATTTTTTATGTTATATAGCTATATTGTCAATCTTGTCACTTTAAATATAAAAAAAAAAAAAACTCTAAATAAAGGCAAAAACACCAGATGAGATTTTAACAACTTGGCACAGTATCATTGGTTAAGTAATGACTGTTATGCAATAGAAAGGCTTGTTTATTCGACCTCCATAGATACTAAATAAATGTTACCATAGCAACTTAACACAAATCATTAATCTTAAAAATGCATATCTGAAATGCTGCATCTGGTGCAAAAGTTCTGTTTTACATTATTTTATGATGTTAATTAGCTTGAAAAAGCATGAAAAATAGAAACCATTTCTGCATCAGTCTGTCTATGTAACATTTTACCATTATATACAGCAAGGCCACTACTGAGCATAAATCAGGAAACATCAAATCCCATACCATGGTAGTCACCAAATCTGCTCAAAGTACAAAGTAATCCATCTTGGAGTGTGTAGGTGTGTCTACGTGTGCATCCATGCCATACGCATGTGAATATAAATGTGAGTGATGAAGTAAGTGATGCCATATGAGCTGAGCGGCAGACGGGAATGGCTGCAGTAAGCAACGAGTCCCTTTTCGTTATCCTCTGAGGCTTACAGCTTGTTCCAGCGAACCTGTACTGCATGGGTTTCCATGATTACATTTGCACAACACCACGTCGTACTTTGCGCCTCTGCCTACGCCCAGCCAAGGATGCCCCCATACATTATACCTGGAGACACACCAAGGCTAGCGGGGTATTGCTATGACTCAGAGTAACCTGTAATGCTTAACATACTGTTTCATGTCAAAACCTCTATGCAGCCGCCAAGACAAATGCTGCTGTACTCATGGGCTGCATGCAAGAGGTAATATGAGGGCTGAATAAATATGTGGGTAGGACAGATATCATTTGTTATTCATTTAGCCCATGTGTTTCTCCAAAGTGACTTAGAATGTTAAATGTGTACGTTAGTGCCTACAAAAATTTAGCCATTTAAACAATAGTGGGATGCCAGTACATGAGAAGTACTTTGCTCAAGGGTATTACAGTGAGGATTCACACCCATATGTTTGGATAGCAATGTGATGATTCTAACCACTGTACTATCTCCTGCGTTGTGTCATAGGTAAGTCTGAACCTGCAGTCAAACAGGAGAGGAAAGTGAAAGTCAAGAATTCTGGAGAGGACTTCTCTGCATGTGGAAATATAGGAGTGACAGAAATCTTGCAGTTGGTTATTATCTTTCCTTAGAGCAAATACATCTTGAGTGGAGGAGAAAGGGGGGGGCAATATCTTGACATAATTTTTTGGGCATCATCCATCCATAAGCATGTGAGCCCACGATCAGCCTCAACTGTCATCGGGCTCTTTAGCACAGTAACCCCTCACCATTAGCAGGCAGCTGGACTGGCCATGCAGTATATTACAGAGCTGGTCTGGTTGTTACACAGACATATCCCAAACTGCCCCATCTCTCTGGCTTTTATTCAGATCACCACACCTTCCACAGATGGTGGTTAGGAGGCAGTGGACTCACTAAGCGAAACATCTTTAATGTACAAGAACTTGTAGGTTAAACACACAGACTTGAAAGTTGCAGGTTACAGGTTTGTGACCCACTCTCCAGTACTGCCCCACTGTGTAAATGGGTAAAATACTGTAAACAGCTTTTTAATATAAATACCAGTTAAATTGCAAATATATCTTTGTTCCCAACTATTGTGCAATACGTTTCAACACAATCTGACTTCATGAAAGGTTCATAAAAGCAAGTCCCATTTCTGCTGTTGTCCAAAATAAATTTGCACACAAAATGGAGTCATTACATTCTTTTGCTGCCCAATAAAAAAATCTGACAGAAGACATTTCTCAGTACAAACACACCCCATACAATTGCAGTGGGTGGTTCAGGAATATTAACAATAACCGATATCTCTCTAACAGCAAATAATTGTGCACGATAATGGGGGAGTAAATGGGCCAAGTGCGGTTGGAGCACAGATGATGCAGGAGATGTGGCATCTTTAATAAAGTAGAACAAACACGAGGACATTCTGGACTGGAATACTAAGAAAGAGCAACAGCTGTCAGTGTGTAAGAAAGCATTTCAACTAAGGAATTACACAGTCTGGCTAACAAAGATTCAGTTAAATGTGTTATAGTGTTAAATTTATCCTCATCTTAGCAGAATGCTCTGCTTTGGTGCATACATGTATTTAATCTATATTACTGTTTTACCTCAAGGCCTTCGGCAACATTTTTATAGGAAAACAGCTCTATTTTTGCAGCACCCTCAGATAAAAAGATGACAAGTGAATTGAAACGAATCATTTCTTTGGAAAAATGATAAGAATATTTTGAATTTAAATAATAAAATATACACATTTTCTTTGGTTTCCCTGCATCCGACTGAGGTATCAGTATCATACTTAATCTCGAGTGTTTCATTACTATTCATTCCGCTGCTAGCTTAACTGAATAAAACAATGTTCTGTTTAATTAATACTGATGCACTTTTTCAAAATACTGTACTTATTGCTCGAGATGTGTTCTTGAAAAACTTAGTTCTTCAGGGAAACAGTCCATTAATACAGTAAATTTCATAACTGGAGCTTGAAAACTGCATGTGAGGAATATAATACAAAATAGGTTTGTGAAATGGATACACCGGAAACAGTCTATCTTATGGATAACAATTAACATTTTTTTTTTTATTGTTTCAAAGGAATTTTTTTTTTAAGTATGGTAAATTATTGTAAAAATTACTAAAAGGGCTAAAGTAAAAGAGCACTATTCTGAGATAGCTCTGTGGGAGGCAATGGTAGTCAAGGTATTGCTGTACTTTGTTTCAAAAATGCATAAACTCACAGATAAATCATAACACCTTCCAGGATTGACAGTGCTTATGAACAGCTTCTATTCTATTTGCGATAAGAACCCAAACAATGAAAGTGAAACAGCAAGTACCTCCAAAGTAATATAATCCTCCTGTCTTGATTTGTATGGGTGTGTTGGTCCTCACCGCCGAGGCCTCATCACCATCGATCGTCAACATTGCAAAGTTCTCCTTGGCCAAGAAGCGTACATCATGCCACTGTCCATCATGCAGCCCCGTACCTGCCAAGCAAAGTTGCAGAATTTATATAATTTTAGTGAATAAATGAACAAAATTAGCATTGTACATAGTTTATTTCCTAATAACAAAAAAAAAAAAAAAATTAGACACTCAGTGCAAATGATGATCTAATACAAAAATGTTATTTGCAAAAGTCCAGTGCAGAGGAACCTCTGTTTCTTCTCTGTTTATCATGGACACTTACCTCCATATATATGTACAGGCAAAACTATGCAAATTCTTCCACACTCTTTACTGTTGTTGGAACAATGCAGTTAACAATAGGGACCTGGACAATATACATGGAAAACTAGTTGTGTAAAAAGATGGAAAAGTAAAGAGCAATAACATATTACATAAGCACCAATCTGTTGTTACCATTAAAGTGGTTGTACATAGTACAGTTCTAGACAAAACTTGGCTATGGTTACTCATTAATATCACTATTGCTAATATCACTATTGTGTGCAGCACTGTGTGTATTTATATATTTTCATTGCTCACATAGTGGCTACTAGCTCCTGCAACTAAACACGCGGATGGCGCTGTAAGCAACGCACCCGCGGGCCATAGTGACATCCACAAAGTGTATGTGTTTGTGTGTGTGCGTGTGTGAAGGGAGAAAATCCTCCAGTGTGAATATAAACTCTACATGTGACCTTACTACCTGCTGTGTGTGCCATCATTATTTCTGCCTTAGCCTTGTCAGAGAGCAAATTTTACACTTTTAAAATATTGAGTATCCTTTCTGTAGTTTAATAAATGTGACAAAGAACCTTGTGTGGCTTGAAAAACATACTTTGGACAGAATTAATTTGTAAATCTTTAGAAATGTACTACTTCATCGAAGCTGATGTCTTTATTCCAGATAATTTAAAGATTACAACTGTAGTGTTTGCTCATTTCCATTAAAAGAGGAGGAAGAGAAGTGACAGTAGAATATTAACACAGAGAAGTAACAAAACTTCTTGAAGAACATACAGACTGCATATCTCAAACCATTTGTATAGCTAATGCTTTCATACAAAGTTACTTGCTGTATTTGGCTGGTTTTATAGCTGAATGTTTTTAATGGAGCAATTCAATAAGTTCTGTATCTGGCTCAAGGGTCCCACAGCAGGAGCAGGGAGTAGATCTAAACCAGCAACTTTCAAATTAAATGTCCATATCCTTACATCTTCATTTACTGCCCTTGGCTACATAAATACACACAAAAAAGCATACATTTTTATAAGAATAGTTATTTGTTATAAAGTTACTATGTACAGAAGAATGCTGAAGGTACCAATAACGTGTATAATGCACAACATCTGTAATGATCACCTTTGTATTTATTTTCAGACTTGGTTCTCCTGGCAACACGGTCTTGTAGTACTGGACAGACTGACTCAGCTTCATCATGTGTCTGATTTAAAGTGCTTCTCTTGCTGTGAAATGTAGTTTTGTTTATTGTTCATTCCAAGTTCTGAGTTCAGTACCAAAAAAAAAAAAAAAAAAACACAAATGTATAACTGGAAATGGAATATTTTTAAACTGCTTATGACTAACAGAAAACAACAAAACAGAAAAAGATCATTGACTGCATTGAATTTTTGAGATCACTTTGCAGCCTCTACAATTTTTTGACAAACGTAACTGTTAACAGTTGGAATGCCTTCTGCTTTCAGCTCATGGTTTATGTCATGCCCATCTGAAACTGCGTGGCATTGTGTAGCAAACTGTATGCCTCCCATTTCCAATTTAAATATCTTGTTTTGTTTATTGAGGTTTTCAAATGCAATTTCTTTTAAAAGGTTATTTGCTGCATGGTTTTCCCTGTACTTCCCCATTTCACAACATGGACAAGTAAATTCCAGACATACTTTTTGCTCTGAAACTATTATAATGCATAAAAGCCGACAGCACATAATAAGTAGAGAGCAGCTTGGTTATGGAAGTACATTTACCGTCACTGTAAATCATAAAAGATGGAAACACATTGCCTTACTGTCTGTGAAATTTCAGACTGCAAAACATAAAACAGCTGCCAGATTTAACACTGCTCCACAATCCAGCAAACCAGAACAGTGCCACATTAAGGCTAATGCATTTGCTGACAAGAACAGTGGGTACAAACAATAACATTAATATATATATATTTTTTTTAAATCACATTGATCTGGATGTAAGATACGTGTCATTAAATTAATCTTAAAGGATGTTTTGCAGTCAAAAAGGGATGATTTGTTCAAAATATAACAGCTATGTGACACAGACAAAAGCAAACGTAGATGAAAGTGTTGAAAGTGCTGGTAATTGCAAATGTATAACAGCAGGGAAGCAAAAATAATCCCTATGTGGCGTGAAAAAGAGTCAAGGAAAGACAGCAGGTGGACTGCTTTTACCCCTTCAGGGTATTCAACAGTGCATAATGAAAAACAGTGCATAAATACCCACTCAGTATGTGGTGTTTACAGGCTTAACATTGGGCAACATAAATAAAGTGCTATAGAAGAAGTGTTTTTTTTTTTTAACTTATGAATTATTAATTACAGGCTACACCTTTCCAACTGCAAATTCCAATTTTTTTTTTTTTTTTTTTTTTTTTTTTTAAATAAAAAAAAAAACCCAGAAAGAATTAATGTACTTGTGCAGCTGGGCATTAGTTTAAGCAGTTTCCGGTTACGTTCACCGAGTAATGGAGAAAGCAAGAAATCATTTGGGCGTCCATGGCTGATCAACCTCAAATGCTGAAGAAAAGGCGTTAACATTGCCCATCATTATCTTCTGGTCTGACCTGAGACACAATTAATAAAAACTGCGGCCTCAGCAAAGGGATCCTGCGAGTGTGATGTCGCTTTCAGTTTCTCTCTTTTTAGTTTGTAACCTTGATTTGCTATCATCAGCTTGACCCAGGTTGCGACCCACTCGCCACTGTTGCAGGTAATTACTGCCCCTGACTCCGCAGTATCCCCTGGGCTTAAGACTTTGTTCCAAAAGCTAAAACCAGAAAAATATATAGCTACACCCTAAAAATCAGTAAGACACTAATCTAAATTCAAACACTGAGACACCAGCAATGAGTAAACAGTGGCTGCAACAATAAAATTAATAATAAATGAATGCTGGATAATAAAAGTGGACTGACAAGTGTCATACGTACAAAAAAAAGAAATGGCATCAGCAGTTAAACCAAAAACATATTTATTTTGAATTAATGTTCACCCCTGTTTATTTGGTATTCTGTACAATGTAAATTTACTTCTATCGCTATTCTGTTGTAGATAGGAGTTTTTTTGCTTTCATCTCCTGCATAGCCAGATACAAACTGTACATGTAAACTACCCCTGTCATGTCTGTACAGCCCTCTGTGTCACTGCAGTGAGAAGAGCGCCATATAAAAATAAAACTGAATAGAACTGAATTGAACTGAATTAAATTCTATCACTGCAGTTGTTCTGCACTAACGTAAACTCGCACAGAAAGTTACTGTATGTAAGAAAGTTTGTACATTCAGGGAACAAACCTCTGATTATTAGTTTTAATATTAGTGATAAATAGGTTTATATATTCATATATTCATATATAAGACCTGTAAGTTTGAGCAAAATGTAAGCTGCAATGTAAGGAGGATGTTTCTGTGATTTGAACAAGGCCCTGATGTATTTTTACTTTCTCAGAGTAGTAACACATGTGAGTTTTTGATCTTTTTTGATCCCTCATGGACAGTTACCAAAGGAAATTTGAAAGGAGCCTCGGACACCTGTACAACTTCTGCACGCAGTCCTGGTTTTCTGCAGCCCTGTTGAGCAGGGGTGTACCAGCACTTAATACATTTTACTGTGACCATTTCTGTCTTGGCTGAGCCAGAAGCAACTTCTCAACTCTTTTTGTGGAAACATTAAAGTGTTTATGCTGACATATTTCTAGTATAAAATATACATGGCTTCACTGACTCCAGATGTGTGCTTCATTCAATGTGGGTGAAATGTTCTTTAGTTAGCAAGCATATTAGCACTCTCCTGAGGAACAGCTGTTTGCTCTTCAGCTTCCCTGCCATCTCAGTACGCAGACACATTACATTATGCTTTCTTTTTGGCACCATATTTTAAAACCAAATTCATCATATTAGACCCCGGTAACATCTACGTATGTATAAAGTACATATAACAAATCAGAAGGAAATTTGTTAAAAGTTCTATTTTAAAAGGACACAAATGCAGATCATGCACCCTGGCAACCTGATGTGCTCAGCAGTAGAGAAAGACCTAATAGCGTGAACACAATGGGTTGAATTATAATGCAGATGAGTTCAAATTTGGCCCTCACTATCAACAGTTAGCTGAATCAATGGTGACCCCATTTTTGTGAGGAAAGTGAGTTTCCGTCTCCCTCTGTGTCCAGTAAACAAGCTTTCGCTGGCTGGAAGACACTTTTCATCTTTTACTGATAAGTTAACGTTAACAGGTTACCAGGTGAAAACAGGGAAATATTAATAAAATGTGAGCGGAACAAAAGCAGTACTCAGGTGCCACAAATGGAGCACAACTCTGCAAAGCTTTAATTTATATATCATGGTGATAAATTATAAGTTCCAACCAAATGGATTTACACTATTTGTTATGCAAATATTACCAAACTGCATCATTGTTATGATGCTGAAATGTATTTTTTTAAATTATAATTTTTTAATGCATGCTATTAATTTTCCAAAAACAAGGATATTTAAGTAACATCACACGTTTTGGACTGTATAGTACATTCAAAGTAGTATTAGATGTTTAACAGCAACTGATTTTGCAATAAAAAGTTGAATTCACTGGATAGTAGGATTCACTGTTACTCTTTATCACTGTGACCTTCTTAGTTAAATAATTTAAACATGCTGTATGCTTAAGTTTATAATTTTGACACAAAAAGACAACTTGTAAGAAGATGCTGGGCACATAGATGAAACCACCCAATAAATGATGGTTTAGTTGATTTTTTTACTTTGAAAAGCCAGAGAGCTGCGTAGAATACTGATCCTCATGTAGGTATAGACCAGAAGTGGGAAGCTGAGTCCTACAGTGAAAATCTGTCTGAGGGTATGTTTTCCCTCTAAACAAACAGAAGCACACCTGACTCAACATTTCAGATAATCTTCATTTTAATGAATGCTTCTTTCAGTAAATAAAACCAGGTGTACCACCGCTTATCTTGAGGGAGAACCTGGCTTGGAGTCTGTCCATCTCTGGTATCCACAGGACCTTCAAGTATTAGATTTTAATTTTCACTGTAAACCACATTAGAGCTACTGTGCTAGTCAGCTTGAGTTGGTTTCCTTGAAACCAGACTTTTTTGCTCCAAAAAAACATATAATCTAGAATTTGAGAAGTAGAAATTGGCTTTGTTGAGCAGTGAGTCAAAATATGAAATATTTGTGTCTATCTGGCACATTTTTGTATGACACAGAGAGCTTGAGTACCTGAGTTGTGTTTATGGCTGCTGTGGAGGAGATAAGATTTTTGTTTGCTTTTCTGGCAATCTCAACCAACACAGCATCAGCGTATTTCAAGGCATGTGGTTGCATCAGATTTATAGCCAATCTGACTTCATGAAAGGTTCACAATAGTAACTTAAATTACAAAGGGCAAAGATAGATATAAAGATTGAATCAGACTAAATACACATATAACACATTGAGCTCTCATATACAGTCTTTTGCCAAAGGTATGGACTCCCCCTTCTAATGACTGAGCTGAGCTGGACATGGTTTGCCCAGGATGGTGTGGAAGAACTTGAATGGCTGCACAGAGCCCTGACCTCAACCCCACCGAACACCTTTGGCATATCTTTCATTATTCCTGTTTATCATTTTCTCTTTACTTTTGTCTACTATTTCTTTCTCATTGTTGTCTCTTTCACCTTATAAAGCACTTTGAGCTACAGACCACTGTTTGAAAGGTGCTATACAAATAAATGTTGTTGTTTTTGTTGTTGTTGAACTGGAACACCGACTGTGACTGCATAGCCGTACTTCAAAATCTGCTGGAAAGCCTTCCCAAAATAAGGAGGCTGTCATAGCAGCAAGGGGGTCGGGGGCTGCATATTAATGGCCCATGGGTTTGGAATGGGATGTTCAACAAGCACATATAAGGGTGATGCTTAAGTGTTCACATACAACTACATTTGTCATATTGTGTGTGTAAATGGATTCCAAAATGGGAACATACAAACAAGTGACCGAAAAAGCTTTTTGTTCACTTGAACAGTAAAGCACCAGGGCTGGTAATCCTCTTAAATCCACTTTTCATGTTATTGCAATTTATTTGCCAACCAGTATCTTTTATTCAGATGTATTCATTTAGCTGGACATTTACAAAAACAATCCAGGCTGAATACCAATATCAAGGATGTAATGACAGTTTCCCTTAAGGAATCTAATTTGGCAATCTTTTGCTCATAAAATAAGCAAAAAAGCATCAGCACCACATCACTGAATGCCACATTCCATTTATCATGGGAAAAAGGTTATAAAATCTTTGCAAATAAACAATTACCTAGTTATGTACCTGCATTTACTCAGTAAGCTGATATTTTTCTCCAAAGCAGTTTTCACTGATCTACTCATCTGTACAGGTGGGCATTTACTGCAGTATATCAGGGTAAGTATTTGCTGCTCAGTGGTACAACAGCAGAAAGTGGGATTCATACCTGCAACCTCAAGGCCAGAGGTGAGACACCTAACTATGCCCATCCCTAAAGGCTGCCAATAACCTGTCCCCAAGGGGTGGTAGAAATGTTAACTGTGTTTAATACTTTAGTTTATGACTCAAAGAAAAGTCCACATTTGACTTGCCTTATTAGTTGCATATTATAATCATTTAAAAGAGAGAAAATAGCAAAAAAATCATAAAACACAAGTAAAAAAGTCTCAAAAGATATGTTTTTTTCAAATTTGACAAATCACTTTGGATATTTCAGAAACCCAATAGGTTTCTGTACTTAAGTGCAATCACAAGTTGTTTAAAGGTAAACTAAAGGCAAAGGAGATGGTTAAATTGAACAACTTTGTAAACAGTGACTGGCCTCTGCTATTAAAATAAATAATATTTTTAAATAAATAATATTTTACTTATCTGTTGTTTTTTTATCATGATAAAAGCTAACGTGTTAGTATATATTTAATTGAATACACTAATTGGGAAATCTCACAATTCTGACAATTTCTAGGTGAGCGACAGATTTTTTCATTTGTTTTTTACCTTGTTTCCCTTGTAAATGTAATGTCATCCATTCTAATGTAATTCAGGGAAGGGAAAACAAGTTGAAGTCATGCATCTTTGGACTCGAAAGTGATGTTTTATGGTTGAAGGCCCAACTGCCATGCTACGTCCTGCGGATTCATTGTTCTCAGTAAGATACTCTCAGATTGTTCAACAATTTTTCTTATTTCAAAGAGATTAATTAGAAAAGCTTTGCCTTTGGAAAGTAATAAAAATTCTAATTTAAACTGTGTTGTTTCTGAAACAATTTTATTTCATCTTTAATTGTTAACAGTTAATAGAATGTTCATAAAATTCAAGCCTGATATAAAAATTATAAATATAAATCTTTCTCTCGCTCTGTAAATATGTTTAAATTATACAGATATTTAAATAAAATTATAATTTATATTATGAAATATGATTATATATAAATTATATATATTTAATTTCTTAATATATACATATATTACATATATAAAAAAGAAAGAGAGGTGACTTGTGGTTGGATGTCTGCTATCTGCTCCTAAAGTTGCATAGCAGAACACTTTTTACTTTTATTATGATAAACATGTAAGGAATATTCTTTATTAACATTAAGCAGCATTCACTGTCATAAACATTGTTCACTGCTTTAAGTAAAATGTAAAAATAAAGTTTTGAGGAAAAAATTATTAATGCTCAAAGTCCCATTTCAACAAATAACAATTGGACATTTGTAGAAACACTTTTAGAGATCAGGTGTCGAGGCTGTTTCAGCTGTCAGCTGTGTAGTGCCTTGTTCATGCTATACTAAAACCAAGTGAGAAATTCATTTTGCGAAAAGGGAACAGCAACAAATAACTGCTTACATGCAAATCCTCTTGAGAATGCCATACATTTTCCTTCTGCTAAAAGCTGCCCATGTTTTTGGGTGACCCTTCAGGCGAATGGCTGATTCCCTAGGCTGCTTGAAAAGCAGAAAGTCTTCTGCAAATACAGTTAATAACAGGGAATAATGAAAATAAACTGTATGATTAAAAAATAGACAATTAACAACAAATGTACCTTAGTGACTTTTGCTCTTTGTTTTGTGCTACAGAAGAATGAAGAAGTAATCTCTTAGGAAAAAATCCCTGCACCCTGAACTCTAACAATAAAAGCAATTTAAAATGCACAATTTAATTATATTTTGATAAATTGCACAACTTAATAACCAGTTTGTTCAGTTCTGTAAAAGGACATCAGCCAACATAAAAAAAAAAAATTAAAAAAAAAACTAGTGCTGTATTTCGGCTAACAAAATTATTATGAAATATAGTTAATGACACTGATGCAACATAAAAACACAAAACACAAAAGAGATTTAAATCTGCATCACTTCTGAATGGGGACAGCCAGTAGGCATTTCTTCATCTGGACAGTTTCTGTAAGGCAAAATTCCCAGGGCAGAGGGAATGACACTTCATGCGTAACCCTTGCAGAACAGTGCACCTTGCAATTTACCATTTTCTAAGTTTCCGCAATAAGCTGCGAATCATTTATTAACTTGCAATTTTAACCACCGCAGTTTTAGCAAGACCCTTCATGTCATGTACACATTCCTCTGAGTTTCAGTGTTTACTTCCAAAAAGACAAATCTCATCTTTGTTTTCATGGAAACTTATTTATATAAACTATTTTCATTATGTACTTTGCCCTCTTGAATCTAAGGAAAAAAAATACCCGAGGATGTGATTATGTTCTGTTACCTTTCAAACACTTGGAGGCTACAGCACATTGCTCATTAATCTGACTGTTTGTTTTAAAGTTGCTTTTTAAATTCAGTGCCACACCAGGTCTTTCCATCTCGAGAGAATGTATGAACTTTTATTTATTTCTATGCACACTGTTTTACTCTAAAGATACTGTAAATTGTATTATGCAGCTGATATACACCGATCAGCCACAATATTAAAACCACTTGCCTAATGTTGTGTACGTCCCCCTCACGCCACCAAAACTGCTCTGACCCATCTGACCAATTTGGAGGCCAAGAAAACACCTTGAACTCTTTGGCATGTTCCTCAAACCTTTCCTGAACAATTTTTGCAGTGTGGCTGGGTCACTGCCATCAGGGAATACCATTGCCATGAAGGGGTGCACGTGGTCTGCAGCAATGTTTAGGCAGGAGGTCCAGTTCTGACGTTCACGTGCCCATTGCAGCCACTTTCAGTGGTGGACAGGGGTCAGCATGGGTACTCTAACAAGTCTGTCTGTGGCAACGCAGCACCGTATGTAGCAAGCTGCGATGCACTGTGTGTCCATTGCCAGCATTAAGGTTGTCAGCAATTTGTGCCACATTAGTTCTTGTGTGGGATCTGACCAGATGGGCTAGCCTTCGCTCCCCATGTGCATCATTAAGCCTTGGGTGCCCATGACCTTGTGTCCGGTTCACCAGTTGTCCTTCCTTGGACCACTTTTAGGAGGCATTAACCACTGCATAGCAGGAAGACCCCACAAGACCTGCCATTTTGGAGATGCTCTGATGCAGTCATCTAGTCATCACAATTTGGCCCTTGTGAAAGTCGCTCAGATTCTTAGGCTTGCCCATTTTTCCTACTTATAACACATCAACTTCAACAACTGACTGTTCACTTGCTGCCAAATATATGCCTGCCCACCCCTTGACAGGTGCCACAGCAGCGAGATAATCAACATTATTCACTTCACCTGTCAGTGGTTTTACTGTTGTGGCTGATCAATGTATCTGTACCTCATGATATGCTGCATTCTGACAGTGATTCCTGGACTCACCACAGACTGCAGGAAAATAGCACAAAGTTTTTTTTTTTTTTTTTTAAGTGTTTTTTTTTTCTATTCAAACCAGAGAGATACAGATTATTATTAATTTTCAGTAAATATCCAACACCTTGTCCAATGCAGGGTCACAGCAGCTTAATGCATGGAGCAGGGTACACTGTGGATAGGCACCTTCCATTATGAACCAGATACACACACACACACACACACACACACTCTCTCTCTCTCTCACTCACTCTCTCTCTCGCTCTCTCTCTGACTTTACAGGCACTTTAGCATCGCCAATCAACCTGAAACATAGGCTTTAGAGGCAGACCACCTGGAGGAATCCACTACAAACACCAGGGGAACAAGAAAACTCCACAAAGACTGGGCTGCCTTCAAACAACTGCATACTTACTATGAAAACTATGTTAACATGTAAAATTGATTTTGCTATGTTCCACATTCAGACCAAAATAACAAGGATGTTGAAAAAAGAAAAACTGTGTTGGATTTAATTTATGAACCAAATACTGTTTTCCAAAACCATCTGGCAATCTCCAGCATTTGAAAATCATATTCCTGTATGACTGCATTCATTCTTTTCTGCTGCTTTTTAAGAAACACAAAGCCTACAAAGTATGTTGCCATGAAAAATGTAGAATTATTGGCGTTGACAAAATATGTGCTGTCAGTGGAATTTAAATCAAGCATACTTTTCTGTGAAATCCAGAAATCAATAATCTGCAAAGTTATACTTTGCTGTTAGGGGTTTCACACCAGGTCCCCAGAGAAAGTTTTTCAGGATCAAGCAAAAGCGTAAATGTAAACCACACTCTGTAAAAATTCAAACTGTTATGTCTCCTGCGCATATTGTTTTAATAAAAAAATAATATTTTCAATTAAAATTTGAAGACGATTGTGCTGCATATTGTAAATAAAGTGTTAAATAATAGTCAAAGGCAATGTAGAAATTATTATGTTGAATAAATCTGGAAAACTATCGGTAAAGTCAGACCCTGATTTATTACTATTAGTTGGTACCAAATAATACAGTACTAGCTATTCAACATAATGACTATAACAGAAACATTCCTGGTATGCTGTTTAGAATCATCATCTGTAACCCTCAGAATAATGCATCACTCAGAATCATTTAAACATTGAAAAGGCCTTCATGTGAAAATTCAAAATAATTAATTTTTTGTTTTTGTTCAATTTTTTAGCAAGAATATTTAAGCAGTTTGCAAGTGTCTGCGGTTATGATGCAATTAGCATTTCCTTTATGAGCTGCCAGAAATGCCGACATTTTAAAACTGGAGACGAAAAATAGCTTTGACAAGAAATCCAATGAAGCTATCAGGAGTTCTCATTAGCATGTGAAACATGAAGATGATGATGAGGAAAAGAAAAAAAAAAAACTTCAGCCGTAGGAACAAACTATAAACACTACATTTTTTACTGCAAATTACAGAAGGAAAAAACAGCTCGCTTTCATCAAACTAGTATTTTCCCTGCCACTGCCACTAATTTTTACTATCATACATGTTTCATAGAATAAACATTAGAATATTAACCACCTTCTGGTTGGGAAAATCCAAGTACTCCTAGCTGTCGGGTTTGTTTGTTTATTACAAATATTACTTTAGTTTAAAGTCCACGTATTAAATACATTTTTATTCATTAGCATACAATTTTAATATGGATTACAATGAACAGATTTTATGCATAACCCATAACCCTTCTTCTCGGTTGTCTGCCGTGAGGTTCATAAAGTGCACAAATAACATTTGAGCATAGCAAATTTAAAGAAATCGGTGCACTCAGCATTTGAAAATACCTTGAGGTTTCATATACGCAAAATGGAAAATATTTAATTGAAACAACCAAGATCTTCATGAGACTGAGACAGGGACTGTGAGGTAGGAAGTTCTTCAGTCCGTAACACAATCACATGACTTAGAGGATATAACGTGCCTGTACAATGGAACAGACCAAACTCTCTTTTGTCACATTAATGGCGCCGAATTGTATTGTTATTGCTGAGATGTATCAAAGTGTGACTGGGACAGTGTGCTATTTCAGTGGGTCTCTGGAGTGGGGGTTTTCCTTCGGTCCATGTAATTGTCTATTCAACTAAACAGGCAACAGCATGATGATGTAAGGCTCTTAATGGTTGCCGCCCTGTGGCTCTAAGGCACACTGGCATGCTAGGGGTCACAGGCAAAGCTCAAGGTGTTCATGTCTATAAAGGCTGAAAGAACAACAGACAGGCCAATGACCATCCCTTTACACTTGATGCTAAAAAACCAGTTCATAGCAGGATAGATAGTCCTGAATATAAAAAAAAATAACATTAGGAATTGCCCTATGTGCCTCGTATTTCCCTTTTCTCCCTTTACTGATTAAACATGAAACACTAAAACAATAAGGTAATGTAAAAGTTTTAAAGTCAGGTCCATAAGTATTTGGACAATGACACAATGTTCAGTATTTTGCCACTGCGCACAACCACAATGAAAGTGAAACAAAGCAATCAAGATGTGACTGAAGTGTAAACTTTCAGCTTTAATTTAAGGGGTTTAACAAAAGTATTGCATTGACCATTTAAGAATTACAGCCATTCATATATATTGTCCCCCATTTTCAAAGGCTCAAAAGTAATTGGACAATTGACTGACAAGCAGTTTTATGACCAGAAGTGGCTTCTTCCCTTATTATTTCATGACATATTAAGCAGATAAAAGGTCTGGAGTTGACTCTGGAGTTCCAGGTGTTGAATTTGAATTTGGTAGCTGTCCATAGGAACTATGAGGTCCATGGGAACTATGTGGCCCAAAGAAGTATTGATGAAAGTGAAGGAGGCCACCATTAGGCTTAAAAAACAAAACAAAGCTATCAGAGGATTAGCAAAAACTTTAGGAGTGGCCAAATCAACAATCTGGTACATTCTTAAGAAGAAGGAATGCACTGCCGAACTCAGCAACACCAAAAGGCCTGGAAGACCATGGAAGACAACTAAAGTGGAAGATCGGAGAATTCTTTCATTGGTGAAGAAAAACCCTTCACAACATCTAGCCAAGTCAAAAACATTCTCGTGGAGGTTGGCATATCATTGTCAAAGTTTACAATCAAAAGGTGCCTTCATGAATGTAAATACAGAGGGTTTACTGCAAGGTGCAAACCACTGGTAACACTCAAGAACAGAAAGGCTAGAATAGACTTTGCTAGAAAACATCTAAAAAAGCCTGCCCAGTTCTAGAACCAGATTCTTTGAACAGATGAAACCAAGATCACCTTGTATGAGAATGATGGAAAAAGAAGAGTACGGAGAAGGAAAGAAAGGGCTCCAAAGCATACCACCTCACCTGCCAAGCATGGCAGAGACAGCATTATGGCATGGGCATGTATGGCAACCAATGGAGCTGGGTCACTGGTGTTTCTTGATGATGTGACTGCTGAGAGAAGTATCTGAATTAATTCTGCAGTGTCTAGAGCTATGCTATCTATTTAGATATTGGTCAAATGCTGCAAAACTGATAGGATGGCACATCATACTACAGATGAATAATGACTCAAAACATACAGTGAAAGCAACCCAAGAGCTTCTCAAGGCTAAGAAATGCAATATTCTTCAATGACCAAGTCAGTCACCTGACCTCAACCAAACTGAACATGCTTTTCACTTACTGAAGACAAAACTGAAGGCAGAAAGACCCACAAACAAGCAGCAACTGAAGACCGCTGCAGCAAAGGTCTGGCAAAGCATCTGAAGGGAGGAAACTCAGAATTTGGTGATGTCCATGGGTTCCAGATTTTCACTGACTGCAAAGGATATGCATCCAAGTATTAAAAATAATCCTCATATTTATTATTATTTTAGTTTGTCCAATTACTTTTGGTCAATGTATATGAATGGCTGTAATTCCTAAATGGTTGATGGGATACTTTTGTTAAACCCCTTAAATTAAAGCTGAAAGTCTACACTTCAGTCACATCTTGATTCCTTTTTTCAAATTCACTGTGGTGGTGTACAGAGGCAAAACACTGAAAATTCTATCATTGTCCAAATACTTATGGACCTGACTGTAAGCTTTCCAGACATGCGCGCGCGCGCGCACACACACACACACACACACCTACCTATGAACATGCGCTGATTATTAGCTTGCAATGAGGAAGATTTTGAATTATCTGAAACTAAAATGCGATGACCTGATGTCCCGGGATCAGTTACTGCCTGCTGTGAACCTGACCAGGATGCTGCAGTTAAGGCCAACAGATTACATTAAACGATACATTTTTGGTATCGTTTAACATTTTTGGCCTTAGTTTTAAAAGTATTGTATATTATTGAAATGACACCATATCTGTATATTTGCACAATTCTTGAGTTTGCTGCTAGCTTACTACAATCTCCTCCTCACCCACTTTACCAGTTGCTACCCCATGGACGGAGTAACCGATTTACATGACTGGCAAAGCATTCTGAATACTGCTGTATTCACTTGTGGGGTCATTTATTTATTTTTTTGTCTTTATTTGCACACCCAAGCAAAAACATCTGTCCATCCAGTCTTGACTGCAACTTGCACGAGCCATTTGAAACAAACCCACTTCACCTGGGTGAAGGTCAAGATGCCCTGAGCTTGGGAGCAGGTTTTTGCCTTGACTTTTGTTAAGTGTGTGCGCTACTTGTTTCACTGCTTGTGGAAGACTTTGTTTTGGGCTTTACAGCATTTGTTAAAGCTAATTAGCTGTATAACACAAAAGAAATAAGATGACACTTTTTTGGTCATCCTGCACGGTACCTCTTTATACAAATACATCAGATTAAATAAAATCTGCTTGCTGCACATTCCTTGTTGTCCTACCCATTTGTGCCCCAAATAACTTCATACAATTTATGTTACACCCAGCCATACCCCTGGACAGTGTTGGATGTGCAACACATCACATCCATAAGACTGACTGCAACCAGTTTAACTATTAAACCATCATCATTACTGTACTGTATTACTGGCCTTAAAGGTTCATGTCTGTCTCAACATCTGCCTTGTAAATGTCGGGATAAAAAAGGTGGAGGTTGTATCCTGAGGTGAAGGAATTTTTAAAACTGATAAAGTAATGAATAAGTAAAAAGGTAAGGGGACATGGCAATTACACGGGAATCCCCCAAGGTAGCAGGCTTGACTACAGACTATTAGGAAACTTGGGCTCATTTGATGGAGGATCACACTGCTTATTCTCACCTTCAGAGCTCATTTAATGTAAATAGTGATGGAAAGTCCTACTCTATCTTGGAAGGGAGGAACACTGAGATTTAGATGCCTCTTAGACAGGTCAAAGTGTGAATAACTGAGTGAGATTTCTACCTGTTTCCCTACCCTAAAAATAATTAAACTGTCAGGGAAAATGCTGCACTGTTGAAATGGTGTCCTACCCAGGGTGCTCAGCATTTCTCTCTGTGCTTATGGAGTATGTCTGCAGATCATTGTGACTCTGGAAGTGGGTGAACAACATCTCATAATGAAAATGCATATTTTTCCCCACATTATGAAGAAGTTTATCACCGGGACATACTATTATCCCACATGAATTAGTGAAAAACAAGGCACTAAGAAGTCCTCTATGTATGTTTGTGCTAGCTTTCATAGAGAAGTGTTTCCAGAAGCACAGATTCTCATACAGCTTATATGTGCCTGTTGTTTCTTAAGGAGGATAAGAATTTCTGCCTAACTGAGCTATACTGATTTTTGCATAGATGCTAAGACAAATATCAAGCTCATCCTGACCTCATACGATCTGAAAACATAACACGAATTTCGTTTACATGTATGTTCACACTGACCACCAGTAAGGAGGCCGGTTCATCACATATACAGTATGCACATTTGAAAAGTTTTGCAGGAAGGGCTGTACCTGCATGGCAGAAATCGGAAATGCTGACACTCAACCCCAAGAAAAATTTTTAAAAATGTGAGACAAAAACTTAGAAAAGAGGCTTCACCTGATGATATGTCTATGCGCGTGTTCTTCTTCTCCGCAACGCCAATGTGGACGCTGACCTTGCCCTCGCTCAGGCCAACCTCCAGCATGCCGTCAGCCAGGGGACTGAAGAGCAGCAGGCCGCTCGGGTTCCAAGTACGGAATTGGAAGCTGACGGATGCCACATCGTGGTCACGCCGCCCAGGAAGCTGCAGGAAGCTGGTGGCGTTGAAGAACACGGGAGACGTGTGGGATTCCACACAGCTGAAACTTAGGTTGCGCTGTATAAATGGACAAAATAGGTAGGCGTCATCAAAACATGCCTGGGGGCCCCATTTGCAAATAGATGTTTTGATTTTAAAGAATTCTGGACTTCTACAAATGTAGGAATGTAACACACAGTCCATGATACAGTACTAATATATAATGCTGTGAAAAATAATTTGTTTGATGACTAATATTTGATATTTAATTTGATCAGATATTTTTACCAGTACTAATATATAATGTGAATGGAGTCTGATTTATGCAATTTTTTTAATCTAAAAGATTGTGAAATGGGCATTCAAGAGTGCAAAAAAGTAATTGCACTAGCAATGACTGCAGTTAAGCGCTTCCTCTTGCTGGTGACCAGGGTCTCACGCCATTGTGTGGGAATTTTGGACCACTCCTCCAGGCAACAGTGCTTTAGTTTTCATTGGATTCAGGTTTAAGCATTGACTAGCATAATCCATAACTTTATTTTATTTATTCCTTCACCCATATGGAAAATGGCTTGAACTTCTTCACCGGAATTTTCTACAAGGAGGAATTCCCGATTCTTTCAGTGACAACAAGGCATCCAGGTCTTGTGGCAGCAAACACCGAGAAGGTAGAAGGTCCTTATTCTGAAATGCCATATTAGGTTTCCAGCAGATGTACAGATCTAGCAGAGTGCATGTCCTTCAAAAAATTAGATTTTTTATTCATTAATCCACAGTACATTCTTTGACATATCTTGATAGATCTTGGTTCATTTTTTTCAAACTGTAGATAATCTTTTGTGTTTTTTCGGTTAGAAATGGTTTCTGTCTTGCTTGTCTCAAATTAATCCCATTGTGCAGTGTCTTTTGCATTTCCGAGTCGTCAACGCTGACTTGAGCTGACGCAAAAGAGCTCTGTATGTTCTTTTGGAGTTTTTTTGCAGTTGACTCACACATAAACTGCAGAGATTTTCTGTTCCTGAATGTGGCTCTGACTGTGTTTTGATTGAGGATCAGAGCCTTAGAAATGGTTGTATAAACTTGTTGAGACTGACGGAGATCTGTGACTTTTTTACAGACATTTTCATAAATTTCATTTGAGAATGGATTGAGATCCAAACAGAAAAAGCCTTTATTAAGACTAATAACTGCAGTCAAGTACAATAAAGCGACAACCTGAGTCCGGTGTAATGCGTAACCTAATTTCTTGAGTTTTTATAAAAAAGTATTCACAGTGTTCATTTCTTGAATCTGCTAAATTTGAACACTAGAAAATGTCTTATTAATTCAACGTGCACAAATTACTTTGATTTCAAACAGCATTAAAACTGAATCTACACATCAACACATCTCACTTCAACTGCGTTGTCATTCAAAAAAAAAAAATTCCACTATAATCATGTGACAGCTGTCAAAACTAGAAATGTTCAAAACGCCACAAAACAGGCTGAAAAGATTATCTAATAATTGTATCATAATTTTGATCCGTTTCCACCTCTTTGACGTGTCACTGAGCAAAGTAGGCGATGGGAACGCGTTCAAAGTGAAGAGAAAGCAAATGACTGTGAGTCAGCCCTCCTCCAGAAACTCACTGAGCTGTTTGATCACTTGTGCCTAAGAGAGGTTTAACAAAAGCGTTCTAAAAACTGGACGGCATAGCCTGAGCATACTAAGAATAAAAAATAAAGCAAATACAAGATACACTACACGACTCAAAGAAACAAAGACATGTTAAAGGCACTCAGCCAAGTTTTCCAGTCCTTCCTCAAATGAAAAATATGCGGCCTGGAAAAATACTATAGATATGCTGGCATGTTTACTACTACAAAATTATTAATTATAAGGTACTCATACTCAAATTTTTATTTACATAGTAAAGGCTTCTGTCCTAAGCACCTCTTAAATCTGTGTTTTCATTCATCAGTATTTCATCCAGAGTGGGTTATACTGAGAGTAATTGTACTGACGCAATATAGGCTACACATCTGCTACAGTAGGAAAACCTGCACACTGCAAATTCATCTGCTTAAATGCTACAATGCTGGTTGGCCCTTCCACAAAAGGACTGCAGAATGCAGGGCAACACAAATATGACTGCGGAATTTAAAATCTGGAGATTCAGCACCGGTTTTGTATGAAAAAACTGCATCTGTCTCAAGGTAAAACATGCACAAGTGCATTACAGGTCTATTTCTGCACCACTATTATCGCCTTAATAAAGCTTGTGTAAGGCATGAACCCACCTTGTTAAAAAGAGAGAAAAAAGTACATAGATCCAAAGATATTGGTATAAATATTTTGTTCATGAAGACTCAATGATCAGAAAAAAGCCAAAATTTGTCACTTATATTTAAAGTTTCCAATGGGAAAAAATATAGACATATCCATATCAGATCCAGATTAACAAAGTGAAGTTTGGAAGAAATAATATTTCAGCTGAAAGGTGTTGGACTGAAAAATGTCTACAAACCTGTCAATCACAGAATCACTATAAAATCTACCCAAATCCATCCTTTCCAGCTCACGCCACCCCATCTCCCTCCTTCTTTTGTATAAGGAACCCTGCAGGGAGCTCGACAACCTAAACCCAGATGGACTGTATACAAGCACACCACAGTTCAATACTTTACCTCCTCGAAACTCAAAAAAAGCAGCTAACAGGTTGCACAAAGGGTTTTCAAATCTATTTTGGAAACACACTTGAAATTTGACACCTAAACACATTTGGCTTATATTACACGAGTACATCGCTTTATCAGTGTAATCATAATAATGAAACTGTAATGCCATAAAAGCGCATTTAGGTTTCTCTCAGCAGTTCGGAAAGGCTACCTGCTGCACTGGCGTGAAATCTGTGCCGCATGATTGATTGAATTTGAATGTAATCTCACCTCAGTGAATAATAACTCTCATTTGCCTCCAAGGCAAGCATGTCAAATAGCCAGAAGAGGAGTTTCAATTTGTTTTCCCTTAGTACTTGGCCAGGGAGGTACTTTGTCAAAGTTAACAACCTTACAGTCATTGCAAACTTTGCCACTCACTGGGCAGATCATAGGTGTAAACTTATATTCCTTTCTTGAAACTTATATTCTTTTTTTTAATTATATACCTCTATATCTGTTGTGTCCTTACTGCCATCTGTTTATCAATAAATATTGCCTTCGGTAATGTTGAAGGGCAGTGGATTAAAAACAAATATAATAATAAAAAAATATATTAATGACCTTGAAGCTTAAAAAAACCCATTTTTTAAATATCTCATAACCCTTTCAGTCTTAAACTCCAGACAAAACAATATGATAAATAAGATAAAACCATAAGGATTGTCACAGTAGTCAGTTACAATTACAACAGAGGATGACGTAAGATTCTCACAAAGCTCGATGTGTCTAGTTTCTTCCTTCTGGCCAGATCGGTGATGTTGTCACCATTGTAGTTGATGCCCTCCATGCAGCCCTTAAAGTTCTTCCTGCCGCCTATAGTTGGCTTCCCAGAGTACGGCATTCCCCCAAAGGTGAGCTGTAAGGATTAACAACAGCAGCTGTTAAAAAAGTTGATGCTGTAAAGCTGCAAACACATAAATATATTCTACATTATCAGCATAGCTGGCTTCAGAAACCCAAACATTCCTAATTATCCTTCAGCATTTTCGAGAAGGTGAACATCATTCTCCAAAACCCAGGTGAATGCTAGTTTTCTTGGTCAATTTAAGGATATTTATATCTTTATATAAAATGGTTTGTGGTCAAAACAAGCGCAGTATAAAGATAATATCCAGAATGCTTATTTTGGAAAAAAAAATCTGCTTACTGTGACTGATAAAAGTCACGTGGTCTTAGCTGCAAGGAACCAATAAGTAAAACATCAGAAGTCAGAACACACAACATTTTTTTTTTCAGTTTTCCTTATTGACACATTTAAAGCTCTGCTAAATACACTGTCTAGCCAAAAAAAAAGTGTTAGTGTTATGATCTGGGGTTGCTTCAGTCGGTCAGGTCCAGGTTCAGCAATGTTATGTGCCCAAAAAATGAGATCAGCTGACTACCTGAATATACTGAATGACCAGGTTTGTCCATCAATGGATTTTTTCTTCCCTCATGGCACGGACACATTCCAAGATGACAATGCCAGGATTCATGGGGCTCAAATTATGAAAGAGTGCTTCAGGGAGCGTGAGAGAGACATCATTTTCACACATGGATTGGCCACCACAGAGTCCAGACCGTAACCCCATTGAGAACCTTTGGGATGTGCTGGAGAAGACTTTACGCAGCGGTCCGACTTACCCATCAATACAAGATCTTGGCGAAAAATGAATGCAACTCTGTACGGAAATAAATGTTATGACATTGCATAAGCTTATCAAAATGATACCACAGTGAACGCATACTGTAATTAAAGCTAAAGGCGGTCCAACAAAATATTAGTGTGCGTTACTTTTTTTGGTCGGGCACTGTATGGTATGAATAATAAGAAGCATGTACTTTGTTTTGTTTTTGATATTTAAAAAAGTTAAATATACTTTAATCATATGTACAAAACATTTTTTATGGAAATATTTTCATTGTTTTCACTAAATACATTAATTATATACAGTACATTTTTCATCTTTAGGAGACACTGTATCAGCAATCTGTTGTGGAATATCAGAATAATGCACTATATTATATTATTAATTACATCAATATTTACACACTGGACTGCTGCGATAAAGCGGTCAATGGATGAAAAAGTCAATACAACTTTTCATACACAGCAGCAACCCATTCAGTACAGGATTTTTTTTCAGTTTCATTTTCCATAATAGTGTGGCTTTCTAACATTTCCTTTCATCAGGCAAAGATCACATCTAAATAACTTTTTGATAAAACAAGTGAATAAAGTCATCAATTATAATAACTTAGCTGGAACATTTGGCATCAGTCTGCCCAGATACAGTTTAAATATTGCTAAATAACATAAAGTTGTGGGTGAAGAGTGTTATTATCTAACTAGAAATGTATGCATTGTAGGAAATTTAGTAGTGGCTCACGTTTTAATTTGTCTGTTTATATGTACATGTTCTTAATAAAGACTTGTTTGTAAGGTGCATTGCTATATTCTATGGTATGATAAAACAATAAGGACCTTTCATTTGACAAGGTACAAGCTTCTTTTTTGTTTTTTTTTTTTATGCTGTCAGATGCAAAGAAACTCTTCAGACTGTAAAATCATTATATTTTTTATTGTTTGTTAGTTCGTTGCTATTGGCTACCACACGATCATTAATTAAACAGTGTCAAAAATTTCAAGTATTAAAATAAACCAGGAGTTATTTCCAGTGCCTATGCATATAACTGCATTGTTTGCACATATATCATCTTTTAAAAAATGTACAAACTTGCCATATTACACAAAACTTTTGTAAGTTTCCCCCCTCAAAAAAAGGAGTGTGCACTTTGTCTTTAAGCAGAATTAAACTTGCCAGCCTCCAACTTTAGAATCACGTGGTATTCGCTGCGTTTTTGCTGCGTTTTGCAGCTGCGGCACATCTCCACTACGGAGGCTTGGAGTGCGAACAAAGATTCGTGGTGCCCGGTGTGTTCAGCAAACAAATAATGCAGACGGTTGTAATTGTGGGCCCTCTGCCATACAAATCCTTTACAGGATAATGCATGGGGAAGAGGCCTCTTGGCTGTATTAGTTTTAAAACCGTTAATAAATCTGAGGAGCGTGACATCTCCTGGATGCAGAAGAGTCCATGGTCCATGCATTGCTCTTGCAGAGCTAATCAAACACTGAAGGGTGTGTGCCAGAGCCAGGAACATGGAGCCACCCATTGATATGGCCTGAATTAGCTCTGTAAACCAGAAATGCTTCTGTATCAGCAAATATCCTTATTCGGTTGAGCAACTGAGTATCTTTAGTTTTCTGCATGACATAGAGAGAGCATCTTTATCTAGACTGGCCTCAGTTGTACCATATTCTATCACACAGACCTTGCATGCCAGGTGGCGACAGCTCTTATGGACAAACTATTCAGGATATCACTGCACCTTCTCTGCAGCATTACAAGTTCTCTTTCCATTATCTTCCAGATATTTTTTTCAGATACTTAGAAGCAGCAAGCATTAAAATTCATGTCTGATTGTACTAACATCATATAAGGAAATGCGCGGTTGAAATTCCGTGGTAGAAGAAAACCGTGTCTTGCTGTATCAGCAAACAAAAACAACCAAGGAAAGAATGTGAGTGGGGATAATCATAGCAAAAAATTGGCCATTTGACACGGTAGTTTTTTTTTAAATTTTTTTTTAGTTTCACTCTGGTGGATGTGGACTTGTGTAAACACACTCTCCTCTCTTTGCGACCAAGTCTGAAATGATTCACACGAGCTGGTGAGAGGAGAAGGGTGTTTACTGCAAAGTCCTGCTTCAGTTTCTCTAATGGAAACTATGAGGAAAGGTAGAGGAGAAAAAAAAGATGCCAATTGGTATTCTGCACAGAATTTAAGAAACTGACAGACTGCCATTGGTCAGGTGATAAAAAAAGTGCATTTCCATAGAAAGCAAATAATCCCTCACTTTATTTAACATTCAGCAGCATGCAGAGTAATGCTGGGCCACACATATCTGGCAACCAGATTCCTCTGAAATTAATAGTATTTGAGTTAGGATATATAGAATTATTTACTTGCGTAAAAGACAACTGCACCCAGGGTGACCCAAACAGCTGACAGTTATATCCTTTTCATTTTATAAAGCTAAATGTTTAGTAGACACAGCTCAGTCTAAGCACTTTGCTCAAGGGTACCGCACCTCTGCCATTCAAGGTTGCCCACCTATATTAGTGAAACCACATAAAAGCCTCATGACTTGCAGTCTCTACTGTAAATCGAATTATCTTTCAAGAATCACATTTGAATCACGTTATTTGTTGTCCTACACCCTTATACCAAAGGTATACAAGGAAGCACAAAATCAACTTCTCTGGCTCCATGGTGTGAAGAAGGAGGAATGAAAATTGACATAATAAATAATGAAGTAATAAGAGACTCTGAAAGCTCCTTTTCTTTTGTATTTAAGTGCATTACCTCGTAGTCCAGATCGAGGTGGTCGAACTCTCCATTGGTGCGGAAATGCTGCGTGTGTCTGTCCAGAGTGAAGTTGACGTTCCTTCTGTATCGCTCGATGACCACAGAGTGCCAGTGATGATCATCCAGGAGGCTCCCACTGGTCACTGACGTGTGCCCAAGTATAGAGCCATACTGGTTGCTACCTGCGGTCAACGGAACATAGAGCTTCCCTTTGAAACTGCCACACTTGTAGCATGATTCCATAAACTTCAGTAGGCACATTTTTGGATGACATGCATGAGGCTGCAAACCAACATCCTGAAAAAGTGCCTTATGCGCTATTTTCATCATTTATGGTAAAAGTTATGCAGGCTTGGTACTTGCATTGAATGCATGTTAAAAGGACCACATTGCATTTTGAAGGGGCTCTTGGACTTCATGTGCGGCACAACATCACACTGCCATAAGCTGCTTTATAACTTCCTATGAAGCCTTTGAAGATTTTTATATTTTATTATATTGTCTGTGTCAGGCAGGAAGGGAGACATCTTAATGAGGGCTTTAATCTTGGACCTACCAAGGTTTATCTGCAGCACCAGCTTAGCCTTTTTCAACTCCAGAGTGATGTAGTCCCCTTGCTGCCCCTCTCCATGTAGAATGACCCCCTCACTCTCAGATGTCTTAAACTTCAGGGCAATGACATCCTTCAGGATCTTCATCTTCTTCATTTTGAAGCGGTAGGAGATCACCCCCTGGCCATCAAAGTTTATGACATCTGCCCCTAAAGAGAAATGCAAAAAAACAGGCAAGGCTTCAATACCTATGAGATGTCAAAATTTTGGGTAAATGACAGGCTGAATGTCTGTTCACTAAATTGCTCTTTATAATGGTGGATCAATTCACAGATAAACTGAAGCTGGAGTTTCATGATAAACCTTGGTGTGGCAGGAGGATATTACATTGGGAGTTCACCAAACAACAACATCTTCCTGGTTATTACATAATGGAAATGATTCTGAGGTGTGCTCCTAGCCTAAAGGATGCATCCTGGCTCTTTGAAATGTTAATGCTTTCGCTCAGCCTTGATATTTGCTTACCCTTAATCAACCAGTTTCTTTCTGCCTTAGAAATAAAAGAAGTATAAGAAATGTATAGTGCTGAGAAGGGAGTAAAATTCTCTGTATTTTTTGATCCCCCACCATGTGTGTGCATATTTGCCTCCTAACGCTAAAGAAATTAGTTACCTATTGCAGAGACTTGAAAACATCTCGTATAACATAAGCTGAATGTGCAACCGGAAGTTGTCTTTCAGGAAAGGTGAAACAGACACGGACGCAAAATACTGGCAATAAGATGCAAATGCGGATACAATACAAAGAGCAGCCTGTGAAACCCCACACTGCTTTACCTCCTACCCCTTCAACCCAAGAACCACTCAGCCTAAGCAGTTTCCAAAGTTTGAATGGCCGTTTCCGTGGAGAAGCACTTTGGAAGGAATTATCAGGGCTGTGCTGATGGCTTATAGAGACTGACATGTTGGGCCCTGCAGGGGAGCGTTGTGACATGTTTCTTTACTCGATTTAAAAAGTAATTGATTTCTGTCGATCTATTCTTAATTTAAATGTAAATGATCATGTTAATTTCTCAGTGGGATAAATTGTGACTCACTAAACAGTCGCAGCCAGCGAAATTAGAAGCCGCACTGAGACGCACCTATTTGTTATATGAATGGAACGCGTCTGCGATGGGTCCGGTGCGTGTTGTGTTTGTGTATGCTACAAGCACTGTATGTCAATGAACAGAGTGTACCTGAAGTAATAAAACATGAAGAAAACAATAGTAGCTTTTACACTGAAACTATGGGGCCTTGAGTATTAATCTAGTTTGAACTTTTTAAAATGGAGTTATTATATCTTAAAATATTCATCCATCCATGCATCCATCCATCCATCCATGCATTATCTGCATTATCTTTTACCGCTTGAGTTGGTCAGGGTCATGGTGGTTTACAGCATAACCTGAAGAGCTTGGACACCAAGCAAGAACAATACACCCTGAAACGGAATCTGTTTCAGGGCAACAACAAATTCACCCTCTACGGGCAATTTTCATTAAAACCACTTTTTTAACTGTGGGAGGAAACTTGAACACTCGGGAAAACCTGCAGACACGGAGAACCTGCAATCTCCATCCAGACAAAGCCGGATTCCAACCCACACCCAGGTACCCCAATTGCTCAGGACCATGCTGACCTTAAAATATGTATACAATTTTTTTTTTTTCCCCTGTTTCTGATATGTGGTGCAATTGAATCAAAAATGACCACAGAAATGAACTTGTTCTACAATGTTCTGTCCTCATCTTGTGCCCTTGGGTTTAATAGGGCCCATTTTTAATGTAATTAATTCCACTAGCTGCCATATTTGAGGAATGTCACCAGTTATACCATGGAGATACAATGACACTGGGTGCTGACTTTATGAGTTTCTTCTGTGAATGCTATGCAATTGAGGAATTATTTCTATTTATGAACCAAATCAGCACATATATGATGCAACATTACTTTTCACTCAAATCGATCGTATTTATGCCTATATGAATTTTGCACATTTAGAGATTTCCACCCCTCCTTCAAGCAAAATTTGTTCCAGTTCTATTAAGCTAGATGGGAGTGGACACCAGTTTTCAGGTCACAGATTTTCAATGGGACTCAAGTCTGAGCATGGCTGTACGATTCCAAAATACTGACCTTCAAATTAACCCATTCCTTTGTAGTTTGTTCACTTCCAAAACCATTTTTATGTTTTTTCACCAATGAGCTCAGTAAAAATATCAGATTCATCGATTTTGAACCTGACTGTTCACTTTAGTTGGGTAGAAAACTTTTGGCAATGACCTATTTTGTCCATTTCTTCTCTGTATATATAAAGCTCAATGTCTGTTTGTTACTTGTTACTGTTTTTTTTTTTTTTGTTTGTTTGTTTTTTTACATTCTTGCTTTGTTTTTCATGCCACAGACTTAAACTTAGGTACCATGGTACTTATCACCATACATTTAAATCAACTTTTGTGTAGTCAAGTCATTAAACTCCAAAAAGGTTTATTACTATTTTGAATATATCAGATTCTGTCTCTGATAAGGCTTGGAAAAGTGGGAGTAATGATGTCACAAGCAGAGTGTTCACAAGACTTGTGAGATTTTATTCACAAACATGCTACAAATTTACTAAATTCAACAAGTTGAAAGGCAATAAAGCTTGATGTTACATAATCTGTTATTATGGTGTGCATATCACTACATTCAGTGTGTGCATTGCTGTCAGTGCCATCCACATGTTCAAGCACGAAAGCCAGTAGTTGCTATGTGTGGGCAACTGAAAACTTAAAAATTAGTAAGAAATTATACACTACACACATACAGTGTGGTACACATTAGTGATGTAAGGGTAATAAAGTTTGCTGATATATGTTTGTTTTTGCCTTTCCACTTGACTAGGGTTGTACTAAATGCAACCATTTTGATGGTAAAGAAGTTTGGAAACTATACAACGTGTAATTACTTTTTATCTTTCCTCTACTTCACTTTTTGAGTCAAGCAACATAGAGAAAATCAGCTAGTTATTTTGTAAGGGATGTACTGTAACATTCAGTCCTAACAAGAAAGAAACAAACAAATAATAAATTTTAATCTTTAAAATTGCAATCGCTGAAGAAAATGAAAGGCACTTTATAAAAATTAAACAAATTTACATTGTTAATGTACAAGAAGTGAGTTATTCAATCAATAATGTCACTCTGGGTTTTTATTTTCCATTACATTGTGAAATTGTGAGCCACTTATGTGGCAAGAAAAGTAATCCAGTGTTTGTGTGCTCAGTTTTACTTGGACCATTGCACAGGGATGTGATTTATTTTCTGACTTAAGTTTTAATCTTAATTAAACATGTTCTGAAATGAGGGCTCTGCTGAAACATCCACCACTTAAATCATTTAGAGGTTTTCCTACAACCAGAAGCTTTGTACAAGTGTCTAGACTAAAGGCACCCTCCATTTCTGTAATGTGCTCTAAGTATATCTGCTGTCTCTACAACTGTTTATCAACCTGTACGTGCTGCTGACTTGCTGTTCTTAAGTGTGGTAACCTCATAACTCTCCTTCTCCCCTCCATTTGCCCTATGCACCAGGGTGAACTTCACCAGACTGAGATCTGCAGCCTCTTGTCTTCCCTGTTGTCTGCTCCGCTGAAGATCACAAGAGTCCACACAGGGGTCATCTGGATGACCACATGATCACTACAGAAACCTCTTGCTAGCATGTTTTTCTAACTGCTAAAGGTTAGCATGACCTAGAAGGGAAGTGTCTTAGACCCAAGAGAGGGTTTTATGCTGATAAGTTGAGTCTTTTTTTTTTTTTTTAAACTGTGTGTCACTGTTTATTTATGGTACATTGCACATGTCCCAGTATGCTACTTCTATTTTTCTTTATTATGTGTTGAGACAAGGGCACTAAACAAAAATAAATTGGATTAAACTGAATGCAGGTCGGATTAAATCAGCAATGGACCCCGAAGTTACTCTATCCTCCCTCTGGAGCTGCCAGGGCAACGCAAAGATGAGCGGGCAAACGACAACACGTAAGGCTAGATGGCACTAGTAGTAGACTAGCAGGCACTGCAAGTGCACAGCCTTGATGTCCTTGAACTCCACACAGAGCCCCAGAAGGTAGGACACTAACCAAAACAGGGTGGCCTGCAACTGACACCTGCAGTGGGGCCCTGCCAGACATAAGTGGGTTGGTCTGAATGGCTTTGATTTCTGTCCAGTCAGGTCAATCACTGACATGCACCTGCCCTTGAAATGTAGCTGCATATTGGGTCTGGCTGCTTGTGACTTATTGCTAAATTCAGTCCCCACAGACAAGTCCAATTCATTTTTATTTACCTCAATCAACAACTTGAAGGGGACTACTGTACATTTATTCTCATTCCACGTATCAGCCGGGGGCTAAAATCTAGTTATGTCTGTTAAATTTTCACTGCAGCGGCCAGTGCATCATTGCTGTTTAGGTTTCCCGCACCTTATGGGTTTTCCCTTAGCCGTCACCGTATTGACAGGCCTCTTCAATAGACTGTCATAAAAATAAGTGCGCTCTTGTAAGTACAGCAAGGAATGTGAAAAGAGAGCAGTACTTTCTTATCTGTTATCTGGCTACTGTACGTCAGTATCAATAGCAGCGATCAGCAGAACGCAGTCGTGGTGGAATATGAAGGAATTCATTTGTGCTGAGCTGGAAATCACATGGACAGGAGGATCAGTTAACATAAACCAGTTCAGCGTTACTGAATGAAGTGGGAAATGAATACTGATGCATACATTTCATACTCAACTATGGTCTGAAATACAAACACTTGAGAACTGAAGATCAAGGATAAGCATGGTTAACCCTGCCATTTCACACACACAAGAAGAAACTATAATATAATTAAATACAGACATATTATTTAAAATAAGCAGAATCATGTGCATAAAGTTTTTTTTTTTAATTATATACTGAACACATGCCTTCAAAATTCAATTTATGACTAATAAATGGCACTTAATCTAGTAAAAGAGAACACTTATTTTCCTAAATTTCTTTCTGTAACCTGTGTGAACTCTCAAACTCCCTGTACCTTTTCCAGATTTGTTGCCTGGACATCACCATAAATTTATGAATGGACACAGGCACAGTGCCCAACTCGGAAGAAGGTTAAATGTCACCACATTAAATGAATTATATTTAAATGCATTTTATCAAGATTTGTTACGGGAGCATAACTGAGTAAAAGAAATTAAACTGGTTTGGGTCTCTTGCTGGATGGGTGCATTTTGAAAACTTGGTTTGTACCGTTACTTTCATCCATTTAATTCTTAAAAATGACTGATAATGTTAAATATTTTGCAGAAAATGCAGATTACACAGGCTGCATTCACTGTATATTATTACAATACTACAGATTACAATTATTATAGTAAAATATTTATGCATGTATTAACATACGTATTGTTTACTGAATCACAGTATATGCAAATCATTTCGATTTTTCTGGAATATTGATTTTGTGGTGTTATTATAAATGCCTTTATAACATTAAGCAACACAAAGCATTATTAATATGTAAACCATGTTTTACATATCTAGCTACTACACTACAAATGTTGGAGATGAATCTGTTTTATGTGTATGGTGTATGCTTACAGTAGGGGCAGCCGTAGATTTCTATCCTCAACCCAATGCGGCCCTCTCCGCTCCAGTCTAGGGGAACAATCCGCAAGTATCGTGCCACAACGGCATGCTGCAGGTCATGGCGGACCACGCTCTCTGTGTTTGAGTTTCCTGCAAATGCCTGCAAGAAGGAGAGACAATGAAGCATCAGGCTATGCAGCGTAGCTGAGCTGATCAGAGCTTCTAGAAAACCCAAAAACAATCACATAAATGATACAGAGTTGAAGATGATTCTCTTGGGCTGGGCCATTCACAAGGATGTACCAGTACGGGTATGAACATATTTTTGATAGCTGCAGAATACATTTGGCAAAAATATGAGACAGAGGTAGCACAATGCAGGCATTTGAAGGACCCATTGCATCCCACCTCCTACTGTAGTACCCTTGAGCATGGTTCTTACCCTAAAATATCTAATCAAAAACTATCCCTGTGCATAAATGAGAAAATCATTCTAAAGCAACACTTATAGTCACTTTGGATGAAAGCATCAACTAAATATGTAAATATACATTTAATTTCTAAGTGCTAATCTGGATGACCTACTTCCAACAAAACTTGAAAAATTGTGCATCTTAGAGTTTAACCACATTAAGACATAGTAATTATGACTTCAGCTTCCTAGCCTCATTATGTCAGAGCTGCTTTAAAAGCAAACACTCCTCAGGTCTACAGAGAGGAAATACACCACCTCTGTGGTATTTGGTACTTAAGGGATCCTGATGGCTCTACTGATGTTGTCTCTGCTATCACCACCTAGACTGAAATAACTTTTCATCTTAATTTCAGCTTTTAATTCCTAATAGTGTCAATGAAAAGAAAAAAAGCACAACTGTGCAAGAAAATCGGCACTTGACATTTTCATCTAACTTGTCTCCTTTCCAGCAGTTACATTCCACAAAACCTATTACACTATCTTGTAAATATTTCATTTCTAATGGAAGAAGAACAGCATGTAATGCCTCTATGTGTTTGCTAAATTGGTGTTTTTCTTTAACTAAACAAACTTTGTTCTCCAGTTATGCTTCACTGGAGATGCACGGTAATTCAGTTCATTTATTTTTAACATGGCGCTCTTCACAGGGTTTTCCTGAGAGCACTTCACTATGTTAAAGCCTTCTTATCAGTACATAAACTTATTTAATTAGTTTTGATAACTTTATAGTACATATTGGAGAACCTGTGGTTTCCCCAAACCTAATCATAAACCTCAAAGTGTTTTTTTATTTTTTTTTTCTACCAAATATTAAGAGTAAAACTGAAACGGACCGTTTTTGTCATTTTTATAATCTGAACCTTATTTTTACGGTCGAATAAAGCAAAGACAGTAATTTGAACAAATGCATGCATACACAGGAGTGCACAAGAATGGCCTGATGTGGAATAAATCTGTTGTGGGAGTTACAGTTCCTGGTACCTTCACCAAAGTTATCCCAAAATTCAGGCTCAAAAAATAAGTAAAATAACATAATATAACACAACCTGATGTGGCATGAGAAGACATAATATAACAAGCAAAAATTACATGTGCATGTCATACAGCTGTGGCAGAAAAGTTAATTTTTGAAGGTTTGCTTTCATTGCTGACTGTAAAAACCATGAAATTGCAATGTCATCGTGTCAAATACTTGTGGTTCAAACTTGGGTGCGTAAAAAGAGCCCCTATAACCTGAATCGGGCCTACCATGGACCTCCTAACTCACCGTGACCCTTCTCTACATCAGGCACAGTGATGCACAACAGCTCTTTACATATAGTGCCATCAAAGAAGCACAAACAAGGGACAATAAAGATGTTATGCATTAAAGATCCAAAAAATAGGATTGAAGCAATCCATTGTTTTGGTGAGCAGTAGGGTACATATTTAAATCTGTGCATTGCATGTTTCCATGTTTATCCCTAGTTTACAATCCAAAAACATGAACACAAGAAACCAATGAGAAACTCCTGTTACCATAAAAACCACATAAGTGCTCACTATGAGCAGAATCTGACTCAGTGAGACTGTAATTCTTTGGCACTAACAACAATGTAATAGTGCTTATAACAATACAACAGGCTCAGAATATCCAGCTTCAAAAACAGAATGTTGAAAGTAGGAGGTATTGTGTAGGGGAAGCGTTTCTTTTTAATCTGTCAGGATCTATAAGGCTCCCCATGGCAGGGCTTTATTTTTTAATTAATTCAAGTATTTATAACACACTAAACAAGAAAATCCCATTATCACAAATATTGTTAAGCTAAACATACATATGTATTGGTGTCATTTTTAGAAATTAGCGCATATGGTTGTATGTCAGTGCATGTGGCACAGTGACAACTATACATAACATGTTATTTAATAATATATTATATACACTGTATATACAGTACATATTATATATGTATAGGTTTTGGTTTCTAGGTCCACTCGAGGTTTATATCAGTAGCCTCTGGACTAAATTACAATCAAGGAGACCAGGAAAGTCCATGCTCTCACTGTAACCCTGGGGCAGTTGGATTAAGTGACCCAAGGGGCCAAGGGGGCTTACTCGAGCTCTATCGCCACTGACAGCATCCAATGTTGTGAGGAGATGAAGAACTTTCCTTTGACTGGCAGGACAAGCGTATTCTGGATTAGAGATAAGATGTGGAGCATTGCGAGGCTCCAGCAATGTGGATTACAGAAGTGGCATTGAAACTGCTCGCTGGAATGGAATTTCTCATCTTGCCTGGGATTCCCCAGTCAGAAAAACGAACGGCTTTGTTTCCCTGCAACAACTTTTATGCCTAAATTATGTTTTACACTATTTTGTGGACAGCATCTCAGAATTTGAGAGTTGAAGAAAAATGTTGTTGGAACTTTTTTTTTTTACTCTCAAAATCTTCAAATTACTTTTACAAAGTTATAAAAATGCTTTGCTCCCATAACTCATGTGTTAAGCTGTTGTGTGTAAAATTAGCAACGTATCTATCTTATCCTATCCTGTCCTGTCCCACCTCACCCCATCCTATTCCATCCCTTACCACCCCACCCCATCCAATCTCATCCTTTCCTATCCTAACCTACTCTTTCGTATCCTGCCGTCTCCGGAATTTTCCAGAACTCCAGATTCAAACCAGAACTGACTCAGTTGCTGCAGTTAATTCCTCTTCCAGCAAAGACACCGAAAAGTCAGCAAGTGTGTAATTACTTGGCCAAATGTGAAGCAGCATTGGAGAGCTTAGCTGTCTGGAGTGTTGCTTAATCAAGCACCCTCACAATTTACAGCACAAAGGCCAAGTAGAGATAGCGGGTTTCCTTTTATTAACTGTGGGCCTTGGATTCAGGCAGAAAGCCAGCTGTAACTATCACAGGCGACACATTTATTGTTGTCCTGTGGTATAATTAATACTGCTGCAACCACTTTTATGGCAAGACTCGAGAGACCAAACAGAACTCTGTCCTTTCAACAGCTATAAACCTACAATATGTGTCACACCCATAGAAATATAACAGATTTTTTTTTTGCTCCACCTCAGTTGGATATCAGCTAGGATTAATTTATGCTCGATCTGTTTTCCTAGCAAATTTGCTTTTGATTTTATTTCATCATTTAAAGATTTCAGGGAATTAAAAATAAAAATCGAAGAGGAAAATCTGACAACTCCCTCAAGTGAACATACCGTATGCCGGGTGCTAGCAGGGGAATTTAAAAAAAGGACATATATACACATTTTAAGCAACAATTACTAAAATAGCACACCTTTTACAGTAGGTATGGGACTTTTTTACATTTTCTTTTGGTTTTAATGGTTATTTTTGGACTCACTGCTGTTTAAAATGATCAAGCTTATATACAAAAGGGAGACAGAGAATTTTTCAGGTATTTAAAAGGCAATTATTGGCTAAATGAGCGCATTCAGTAATTGTGCTTTTCCTCGTTCTTAGGTGACCGCCTACTTTCAAGGCCAACCTTCCACGTGTCCCTGGGAAAACACTGTGTCACATAGCACCGCCACGGCTTCTCAAAAAACTGACACATCCAGGCTTATAGGCAACTGAATTAGTAACTAAATACATACTGCAGGAGTGTGTGGGGGGGGGGGGGTGGTAAAAAATACAAAGAGTTCTGCTCCCTTTTGAGAGCTGAAAGAAAAAATTCTTTGCTTTTTCCAAGCACCCCTCACATGTCTGCAGCGTCTATACATAATAACTCTCACCTTGTTCAAGAAGTTTGCTGAACTTACAAAAATCTGAAAAAGCCTTTTGGTTAAAAGAAATTATTTATATATTTTAAATAAATAAATAAATAAATAAATAAAACATAACTTTTCTGAAGATTAATATTGCCCACTGTACAAGAAGAAAGCTACAGCCAAATGTGTCTTGGTAACATAAACAATAATTGAAGCGCCAGCAATGTATCAGACTAAGAATCATTATCCATTGTATGCAGTGATAAATTGAAATCAAAAGTTGACACTGGCATTTATAACACACACAGCATCATAAATCAGCCTTGAACTACATTAACAATAAATTACTCCTCACACAATATAAATACTGAAGTTTTCTTTCATGGACCTCTCCACCTACATCTAAGCTTTTTCCCCTTAAAACTAGTTTTAAAAGTAATTAAACTGATTGATTTGAATTGCTATGGCCATTAAAAGACGTGCATAACTTAAATCATATCGACCTAAGCATGTAGCGTATTAAATGTATCTTATTAATCCTTCATTTATCTTCAGTTCATGGTTATTTAAGACACCTATGGTTTGACATTTCTCAGAGTTAAATGTTTTTTATTCCCAAATGCACTTGTAAGTTTTATAAGAGCTAAGCTTATAGCCACCTAATTGTTTGTTTCACTATTATCCATATTCCATAATCAAATGCACATATAATATAAGCACACACATAATAGCATTTAATATGTAGTATGGATGTTATGATACATTGTTTTCAAATTCCACAAATATCCATTGGTGTTGTTCTGGCAACACAGCAATAATATGTGTTAAAAAGGTAATTTACGGAGGAGTTTGTAATAGTCTGTGTTTTTGGTTATTAAGGATAGGTTATTAACTACGATCTGCACTTAAAATGATCAGTTTGACGTAATTCTTAAGATACATTTATGACGCATCAAGGGAGATGATTTAAGGAAATGGAATGGGAAGAGAATGAAAGAAAATAGACTTTATGCTATGACCTACAGGGCTGCTAATATTTTTGTTATCTTCAGACAGCATTTTCTTGCAGAAAAAAGCAGGATTAATTAAACCCCCCTCCCTTTTATATCATCCTACTGTCAATCAATAAAATGCATGCAATTTTATTTGGACCTCAGATTCGCTTGAGCTTTTTGAGTGTGAGATAAACATTGCCTGTCAGAGGTAACCAAATGATTAACAGCAAGCCTGTCTCTGAACTTTAATTAATGATAAATGTTTAAAAATGCATTACGTTTGGTGAAATGAAATAATTTAAGACATGTTGCAGTGACATTGCATAACCTTACATTCTGAGAAATCATGTAGCAATGGCCGATGGAAATAATTTGTGCGAACGTTCAAATGTTTTAGTTTTGTAATTCCCCCCCATTAGATGATATCTGATATGTAAAGCATTTGTTAACGTGTAACTGGTTGACTGTCGGTGACATTTTTAAATGGAAATATAAATACGTGCAAAAGGTTTCTTCCAATAATATATAACACAACTGCGTTCAAAGATAATACTCCAATTGACAATAATAGTTTTGCTCTATTTCCTTCATTAGAGTAACCAAATGAGCCAATGATTATGATTCATAAGATGTTACCTCCTTGCACAATTCTGTTCCTAGATTTAAAAGTCCTTACTAATCTTGTTGACCTTTAAAAAATGCATGTAATGTACTGTGTTAAATTACTTCTTATGGTGAGGACAGTAGAAGGTATCTCTTCCCAAATTCCATGTTAAAAAATAGGCAGTGTTTATTTACATGAGGCAGCAGCAGGGGGTTACAGCTAAGAAGAAATATGGAACATTTACTCTGTCTGTCTCCACCAAGAGACCAGGTTACCCCCAAACCCCCTTTTTTGAACACAGGAACTGTGCCATACCCACTAGCAACACACGCAGTCCCTTCAAATGTGGTACACATTTTCCACTATTCAATTACAAATGAAAACTATTTGCATCCAATCCCCATCCCAACCCCTAGGCAGGATACTACATTATTATCATCATCACACCCTGGCCTGTGAATTCAGATGTGGTTTTGAATCCAGATCAGTAAGTGGAGAGTATGCATATTTTTCCCTAGGATGTTGCTTTTTTAAGTATACTGAATAATAATTTCCTCAATATTTCCACCTATAGCCTTTTGTTTTGGCTATCAAAGTATACATTTTGAATAGCTGTCTGTTATATTTCAGTATCTCAGGCTACATTTGTAAAAGATAATAATCAAGTCATCCCCAGGGCTTAAACCTGCTATCTTTAGCTATTATGGTACATACTGGCTGACAGAAGGCCTTTTATTTAGCTCTACAACATTTATAAATGTATGTAATACTAATCTCTATATCTATAGAGTTCAGTCTCTGTCCTTTTGTTTATGTTTTGTCTGCTTGTTCTTCTTGCATACCTTTGTTTTTTAAGCCCCAGACTTGAAATTCGGCACACAGATACCCCTTCCCCGAAGTGACATTTTTACTTCGTTAAATTCATTAAACTACAAAGGCTCCTTGTTGTTGCTAAGTGTTGTCGAGTCGATGTCGACTCATTGCAACTCTACGGATTGTTGTCCTGAAAAGCATCTGGTCTCCAGCAAGTCAGCTAAGACTTGACAAAGGGGCATCTGTGGCTGTGGTGACCGTGTCCATCCACCGCACTGCAGGTCTTCCTTCCACTTGGCCGAGCACGACATCCTTTTCCAATGACTGTTCTTTCCACAGGATTTTTCCAAAATAAGACAATTGAAGCCCAGACATTTGAGCTTCTAATGACAACTTTGGCTTGATTTTCTCCAACACCGATCCATTTTTCACTGTCCAACTCTTGCATTTGTGTGGTGCAACTGAGAACACCATGGCTTGAACGAATCGGATCTTTGTGGGCAGATTTATAACCCTGCACTTGAGAGTTTTGTCTAAGCTCTTTAAGGTTGTTCAGCCCAGAGCAATTTCTCATCTGATTCTTGGCACCTTTGTGCATGTCACTATGGCCAGCATTCATATTGCTATCAGTGCCGTCTACATCCTTGATTAAAGGAGCCAGTAGCTGTTACATATGAGCAAATGAAAATGTAAAAATATACAAGAAATAACAAAACACACGCACGCGCATGCGGTCCTGCACATAATAGTGATATGAGGGTCATAAAATCTGGTGGCATATATTTGCTCTTTTTTTCCCAGAGTGTAACTCTCTGTGGTATTTGCCTGTCCAACAACATTAACAATATTTATATACTAAATACAACCACTTTAATTATACAACAGTTTTGTGATTTGGTGACCTTTCCAAAACTGTACCTATTAGACCTTGGCAGTATACATTAGCTAGAGAAGGCATAAGCAAAAGCATAGTTTAAGTTTTAAAAACATGAATGGATTTGAATCTCTCAAGTTTTTTTTTAGCTTTCTCAAAAGAAAGAAACATTGCCAAATGTAACAGTTGATAACAGGTATACATCATCTTACAGTATTACTGGGATGGTCATAATGCTTGCGATCTAAACTCCTGTATCAGCCCAGTTGAATAGCATGTTCACAGTTTCATAGCTATGGTGATGCTGGATGTGGGGTATCATAGATACACTGTGGGAAAAGTGCAAGATTAATGTTAAATTGTTACAGTCACTGCTGCCCATGGAAACCTGATGTTAACATGTGATTTACTGGATATTTACTGGATTGGTGTTTTGTGGGCAGCTGGTTTGACAGCAGTACAGCGCACAAAGTAGATGTTGGTCTATGATCTGTGTTCATACTGTGAAAAGCAATAAATTAAGCTACTCTAGTTGTTCTGTACAAAGAGAATGCATGTTTCACTTGATACTTTAATTTTTCTTTTTAAAATGTAATTTTCTCAAGTTATCAGGTTTACTCAGTACAGTCAAAACCAATGATTCTTTTATTTGCCATTGTCTTTTCTTGTTTTGTAGACCACAACAAAGCTGGAGATTCCAGTAAGACCTGCAACAGCTGCTGCACTGTACAGGTAGGCGATGCATCTCTGGTTTAATGACTTGATGGAGAGACACAGTTAAATTTACAGACAGCCTTTTAGCTGTTAAATTTTCCTACCCGAAGATGAAGTCAAACCTTTGTCCAACTTCAGCTAAATAGACAGCGTTTGATCCAGAAATAAAGTGATATGTTGTTCTTAACATCTAATTTAAGTTTACCACATAAAATGTTAAAATTATATAAAAAATGACAGATTTTTAGATGAATTCTTAAAAACTTAATAATCATTTTTAAATATAAAATGTTTGCTAAATCCTATGCTAATCCTTTGCATAATACATTAATAATAACTGAATTAACATATTTTAACAGACCAAGGAGCCTGCTGAGAGGCTGGTTCTTAATGGCTTGGGTTATTGACCTCTGAGTGCGAAACAGGTGCTTTTAGGTGTTGCACGGGGCCCATTTGTTAATTTTACCACAGGTTGTAAACAGCATTTAAAACCACAGTTAGAGACACAAACAGTCAGACAGCCTCCCAGTCCTCCTTTAGTACCTTTGAGTTAGGTAATGCTGAATCATCCCAGAAAAAATGGGAGTGGCTTGCTTTATTAGGTTGCAGGTTTTCTTGGACAAACAGGTCAACAAAGATCATCAACTAAATAAATAAATAAATAAATAAATAAATAAATACACACACACACACACACACACACACACACACACACACACACTGTTATAAGAAGTGTGAAACAAATGCAAAAGAGAATTCTGATACTCGTAGTATATACAGTATGCTGTCATAGCAACTGTACATAATACACAGTAATTTGTCAGCACAGGGATACATGATGCCATGATGTCTCTGCCTGCAAGGGTCAGTTCTGTATATTCTAAAGTGATTCTAGAGGCCTTGGCCTGCTGATGTCCATCACTAAATTTGCTATGGGAAAATGGGAGTTTGATTCTGGCCTTGGGTTGCTAGAACACTCATGCAAATTTATAAAAGTTAGCTCATTTTTTGGGCCCTGCTGAAAGATATGTTTTCAGTTATATGAAGGTTGTAAACCACTAGTTTTCGGGGCTCATGAAGTTGTGAAGTGTATGGTTAAAAACGCAAGTTGCTGCAATTTTTTGAACATGGTACCAACTTTAATAGAACACCAGCAGGCCACTTTAGCTTCTCCAGGGAAAAGTAAAACTGTTAGCAAGTGGTTATAACAAATTTTGAAATACAGATACACACAGTACCGATACATCCAATTTCCTACAAAGCAGCTAAATGTTTAACACCAGCTTCCGATTTTCACAATGAACGCCTGCTATAACACAGAGCTATAATGTAGCACCAGAAGTTTGTATGTCGCACAAGTGTCACACAAATTGCCTTTCCACATAATACTGTGTAGTACGGCAACTTGTAAGAGATGTACTTTGCTAATATCCGCACAGTTCCAGCTTCTCATGTTGGCTTGGTTTCTACATGTAGTGTTTCTATTTTAATCTCAAAAATAAAGTTCAATCCTGTATAATAGGACCATAAGAACTAGAATAAAATGAAAAGAAATAAGGTAGGACGGCCAGAAAACCTCATGTCTCTGGATAGGTTTGACCTCTACTGTAAACAGAGGGAGAGCTCTGTTTGCTGTGCTGCACGATGTCCTGTGTGTGTGTCCGCACTGTGTGGCACAGTGCTGTGTATGCTACAGGGTGTTTTGCAGTGGTATAGGGATTTCTGGGAAAGCTAGTTTGGAGTTTATGGGTTCATACAATTTTGATTTGCACACTGTTTTCAGGAATGAATTGAGTGTATAAAATGTGTTCAGCCCCAAATACCATAATGTTCAGTTCATAGCCTACAGTAATATACAGTTCAGATGACCTGCTTTTGCACAGGGAATTATTGCATCTCTGTGTAAACAAAGTTTGGTGCAGCAGATAAGATTCTCACTTTCCTCATCCGTGGGGGCACGACTGATGTGGTGCAATAAAAGGCAAATGAATTAAATTAACTGAGTGTAGTTGAACGCACCATAGGACACTGGTGGGAAAGGCAGTGTAATGTCAGTGATCTGGCATCTCATAAATCTTAAATCCTGATCCATTCCTTGATAGGATATCCATGGATTGATAAAAGGCAAACAGATATAAATGTAGGTCCATTTATCATAACAGCGAGCACGGTGAACAAAATTATAGGAACCCCTCATGCAAATAAAACACAGGTTTTAGGCACCACCTCTGCAATACTAATTTACTTTTCCTGGGGGAAAGAAATTCCTGTGATATGGGCACAGCATAGAAATATTATCTTCCCATGCCTTCTTTGAAGCATAGGTCTGAGATATTTCTCACCTGGCGATGATGCTTTTTCATAATACCTGAAAAGGATGCTTACTGTGTTTAGCTGCACTCAGACTACATAAAAAGTAAACAATATGAGTAAAAAGAGACACCACTACTGGAACCCAGCTGTTGTCTGCATCCAAACCCTTTTCATGCAGGAAGAAAAAAAGTCTCAGCATTTCACAAAAAACCAAATTCAACTATTTTAACACAGCTTCCAATACCCTATTTCAGCAGTAGAATAAACATTAAACGACAACAAGAAACCTTGAAACGATACCACACCTGCTAGCCTGTTTGCTTTGATTTCTGAAGGACGAGTTTAACCCACTTACAGTATATTTGCCAAAGCATCTTTTTAATTATTTACAACACGTCAGCGCAATTTTTCTGTGCCCCCATTAAGATTGTGCTGTTTCTAAATTCCAAGTATGTTTCTCGCTGATGAAACCATCACTCTGCTTATAGGGTTACTTTTTTAGACCAAGCCACACTCACATGAAGCAGAAATGTGGCAAAATAGGTTAATTTAGTTTTTAAACAGTATAAGCAACATTTGGCCTTTGGTAAGTAGACACTGCCCACAATAATAAAATGCTCCATACATTATTAATGGCAGAGAGATATAGGACCCTGGCAGTTACACTATTACCTGTATACTCTATTTAATGAAAGAAACAACACTGAAATTACGAGTCTTACCTGTGAGGTAGACCTTGCCAGGTGTTTTGGCCCCACTTCCTATCTCCCGCTCTGTCTCACAGCTATTTTTATATTTCCTATCGGTTCTATGTCTTTTTTATGGACAGTTACTGGTACAATAGATGCTGTAAAAAAGGTAGTAATGGCCAAACTAACTACTAGTAAGAGTCATGTGTACAGGTATAACTCTCCATCTGTGGATGAAATCTGCTTTTATGCACTCTGAGTTGTATGCTACTTTGGGGAAAAAAATGTTTATTAAATTAATAAACATATATGCATGTTCAAAAGTACTTGCAAGTTATTACTGATGTTTGAAATAACAGCCAACATTATGTAAAACATACGAACTTCTCATTTTGAAATGGTGTAAAAGTGGTGTAGCTTCTAAGGTCTTCATTTTGTAGCCTGAAGATTACAGGGTCAAACCTTATTCTCTGGTGCTTTATTTGTACACTCAAGTGATGCACTGACCCTGAAAGCCTCTGCTGAAAATTTGCCGTTACTTTAATGTGTCAAACAGTGTTATGCACAAAAGTTTTTGCTAAACAACAGTATTTATCTCTTGTCATCAAGTGATTATATATCATAAACAACAAAAAAAGCACAAATAAATAAATAAATAAAACAAGTTGAATTGTTCCATGAATACCTCAGACATTCCTGGAATTTTCTCTTTATAATATTGGTACATGCTTTTAAAAGGAAATATAATTGATAATTCCATAAGCTCCATCTTGGCTGACAACCTTTTGGAACTCTGAATGCTACTACCTGGTCTTTTGAGGGCTATAAATGATTTTTTAATGCTCCATCTGAGCAACGTTGGAATGTCCTTGGAAACTGAAAATGAAAGGTTATCAAATGCCTAAATTATATGCTTGAACACAATTACAATCCCCCCCATGAGCTGTAGAAAGGGAAAGGCTGTTTGGCACCACTAATAAAATGCATGAACAGCATTCAAGGTTCAGGAGAGATGTGGAGGGGGGCTGCTTTCTAGGGGGTGATGGTTGGAGACCATGTGAACCAGGGAGTGACAGCATCATCCAGGCACAACCAGATACCGAGCAGCTCTGAGCAACACCTCCAGTGCAAAAGGGCAAGCAGAGGGTTGCTTGCAACTCAACAGGCCTGGAAACCTAGCTTCAGTGTTTCTGGACGACCTACACACATGCAAAAAATCCAACAGACTCTGGACAGGAGTTTAACATTTTTCTCAGCATTCACTGATCCTCAGTTTTCCTTAAATTATGTATTTTGGCAGTGATCATAGGCTAACACATCAGTGTATTTTTTATGATTATTTCCTGACAGTAAAAGAAAAAGTCTGCATATTAAAAGTACTTTGTCTTTGAGTTTGAGCTGAAGGACTTCACTTTTGTTCTAGGGTCCTTGGAGCGATGAGGGCATTTTATTTTCCGTTTCTTATTTTGCATCACCCAGCTTTCCTGAATAAATGCTTTTGATCCATGCAGAAATAAATCGGTTTGTCCCTTCTCTCCTGACTTCCCGTCCCCCCTTCTCTAAAGTATCTTTGGTTATGCAGTAAATCTCTGGTTGCCTCTGTAGAACAGATCTTTTACTGGGAACTCCCTTTCCACACACACACACACACACACACACACACACACACACACACACACATAAAACCCCTTAAAATCTATCTGTGGCCTTCTTCATTACAGCAGAATGAATGAAGCACACTGTTCAATAACAATGCAACACAAAATGAATGAAGCACACTGTTCAATGACCCTGACAGCTCAGATGCAAATAGAACAGTGTACCAAAATGCATTTTTCAAAATATCTTGTACATTTAAAGAGATTTATTCTGGTGTTACTTTACAACACCTGGTCCATCTCAAACTGAGTTTTGCTTCTATGACATAAAATGATTCACATCAAAAGATGGTGTTCAGCATTAACACTTGCAAGACCATATATGCTAAACTATTTGTGTTCAAAGCACAGTGCACTAATGTCCGTATATTAGACATTTACACTACGTTGTCAGTTTATTAGGTACAACTATTTACCACTGAACAGAATGAATTTGTCTGGGTACGGATTACCAGTCCAGTGTTAAAATGTGTTATTATTTCTTCTTATTATTAATTGTTTATAGCTATTGATATTATTTATATTAATGAATACCTAATTGTTATCAGCTATTCCTTATCTACAGCCTCATGTCCCTCTTTGCTTGATTGATTTCACAAAGCCAACCTACATTACCTGTTTGAGAAAGGGAAGACTTGTTGCTTTTAAACAGAGGACACAAACAAAAACTTTGCTGCATAAAAATGGGAAGCCAAATTCCAGCTGGCAGGGGGTTGTGGTGTCTGGTGGTGCATCAGAACTCAATGGATTTACTTAAGTTCTTAACTGGATACCGAGTCACCCTGCAGTCGTTTCTCAAAGCTTCTCAATGAAGAGCTGTGGGTCCTCAGAGGCTGCGCTACGGCACCTCAGGGGAGCCCTTCTGCTGTAATGAAGAAGGCCACAGATAAAAAGTGTGTACCTGTATCACTCACTGTGCAAAGTGCTGAATGTAAACTAGCTGTTAAGAAATGTGCAGTGTTGTACAGGGCTATCTAAAATTAAAACAAAAATCATATCAATATCTGAGATACACTTAAGGTATTGTCTCTTTCTTAGGATGACTTTTTGATTATGATAAGTATCTCTTTATATCTGTTCCTCCCTTTTGTCAGGCCAAGGCACACCAAAAGTGATCACTTAACCCAACCACATTTTTTTGCATATGCTTGTTTAATATTATAATTGTCATTAAAAACCGTCCTGTACGCTGCCTTTTGCACTTCATGTCAAGGTACCTTGTTTAGTACCAAACTAAATTTAACAGAATTAATTTTCTAAAGAGAAAATGGATTATTAATGTGATGAATACACACATATGCAGACAGACATATATATATATATATATATATATATATATATATATATATATATATATATATATATATATATATATATATATATATGGTATATACAGCATTATATTATTATGCATATTTATTAATGGAGAATAACTTCAGATGACAGTCTAGAAGCCATGATTACTTCCATTCAAAAACTGCTGCCATTATTAAGGGTTAGAACTGCTTATGAACCAATAGCACTTTTATATTGACAAGGTTTAACCAATCACATCTTCATTTCTCTGTTAAATTTCAGTTAAAAAAAAAAAAATCATAAAAAAATAAATAAAAAGTAAAAAAAAAAAAAAAAAGCATACATTTGGATTACCAAGTTACATGTATAACCTTTCGTTACTTACAGTCTGAAAATGTAAAAGGATGTAATATTCAGTGGGTCAGTCTGACTGATTCTTATTCTGTTCTATTTATATGGCATTTTTTTTATAAAACCATATAAATCTTTCTGTGAAGGTCATATTCATAGTAGCTTTCTCCAGCATTTGGCAATAAAACTTACAGAAGAAGTCATACTATCAGTCAGTCTTACATTAGAACAGAACTATGCCAGGAATTCAAATAAATCAAGCCTTTTTCATCACTTTTAAGGAAGGAATTTCGATGCTCACAGGTCTCTCTTCAAATATGTTCTGTTATTTATGCAGTTACCTATTTGATTAATGAACCAATTGAATTGATTTCGTTTGAATATATCTAAAATTTCATTGACTAGTATATAATCACATTATGAAGGCCATGCTTCATGAGCGGCAATTTATTAAGGTCTACTGGTTCAAATGCTTCATAATATTTAATGTGCAGCATTTGGTCTTTATTTTGTTTTCTGTAAGATACATGCCCCCATACAAAGACAAAAGCTGTTTCCATAGTCAGAAGTCAACTGTTTACTGTCTCCAACACTGAGATGTTATGAGAACATGTCAGTTCTTTACCCATTACTGATTCTTTCCCAGTCATACAACAAATAAGTGATAAATTTAAGAGACAAGGGCACATTGGCCTTAAGACAAGCAGCAGAGCAACTGAAAACACAGCTAAAAGCACGACTGTTATCCATTAAGAAACCAGCCAAAAGGCCTCAAAATTACAGATGGAGAATGATGGCTACGAATGTGTCACACTTGGAAAAGACCAGGATATACTTGGTGTCTGGAAGATGTAGTCACCATGGGCCAATACAAAGAGATTACAATCTGGAGAAAAATACTGTAACTGGCTGATTCTGATTTCTAGGAAATAAATTAGAGAAATATTTCTGAAGGAAGACCTCTTGCTGTTACAAAAGGAATAACTGTGATTCCAGACATTTCATATCCCACTATAATGACCTTTGACATTGTTGAACTTCTAATTGTTATGTTATGACATTGTTGTGTGTAGCATTGCCCTCTGCTTTTTATTCACCATGCAGTAAGTTGTTGAGCTGCCTGTATGCGATGAGGTTCTGAAACGGCTTCAATTAGCATTCTGGAGAAGACATGGCACAGCAGCAGCACTAGCTAGTGAATTCAGTGACCTAAGACTGAACGTATTTTCACCCTGTCTATTTGTCAGCAGCCCTCTGAACCACAGTAGAGCTTTTTAAAGTTGTGCAAAATTATTTTCAGAACTGGCTATTCTTTTGAATGTTTTTCACTGGCATTGAGGCCAGTCAAAAAGTAGGACAATTCTTACACTCGTATATAAATATATTTAACAAGACAATATAATACAGCATTTAAATTATCTATTCCCGGGCTCCTTGCTGAGCATTTCGGTTCGATAGGATTATTCATAAACATGACATCCATTCTCCACACATGACACATTCGCTTACATATCAGTGAAACCTGGGAACAGTAAGGTAACCAATAATTTAAAGTCAGGGACCTTGAGATGCCCTCTGGCATAATCAAAGTGAGATGGAGGATTTAATTATAGGGTCAGAGAACAGATTTTTTACAGGGCTGAGACAGATGAGTTTGAGCTGCCACCCACACTTTGGAAAATTTTATAAAATGTTTGTCAAATGCAAAAAATAAAGGCAAAACACAAGGCTGCTCAGAAGTGGCCTCAGTGCAGGCTCTACTGTTTTTATCTGTTTTTATATCTCAGAATATTGGAAATTAGACAGCATAAACAAGGCATCTGCACAGTTTTGGCCCAAATGTCAGCTGGAGTCTTGATAGTTCTGCTGATTTAAATGCTGCTGTAAACGGGAAGTGAAGGGGGGGCATCAGGAGACTCAGAAGGTCTGAGTGTAAATGTTAAAACTTGAGAATTCAAGGGCCAGAAGTTACCGGTCATGTGATGGTTATGTGTTGACAGATATCAGTGTTGGCCAAATTTATTTTTGCTTGCTTTTGCTATTCAGCACCACCAGAACAGTTGCTTTTCAGCCTTTGTAGATGGAAAGCAGGTTGAATGAAATCACAAAGAAAAAGTTGTGTTAGTACAAGAAAAGGTATTAAATTAAGAAAAACACCCAACAGACACTGATACCTTGGTGCAGGATAGTGCTGCAGTCAGTATCAGTGTAGAGCAGATGGTGTGGTTGTTGTTGGATGGTATAAGAAAATGTTGAGACTAAAAAATAATCTACAGCGTAATAAGGTTAATATGATGGCAGTAATAAATCCTGGTTATCATAAACTGCATATGTACATAAGTCAAAGACTACCTTTAAAATCTAGAAATAATGCATTTAAATAATAAAGTGTGTACATGACCTACACAGATATTTTAAAATATGATACAATTCAGTGGGATTTTCACAGCAGGTAGTGCTGACATCTCACAGCTCCTGAGCTGTGGGTTCAAATCTGGGTCCAAGTTGAACTTTGTCTCTGCAGACTTCATAAATTCAGTTCAACTTCATGTAAATTTCCTCACATAAACACTTGTTTTAGCTGTATTGTTAATTCCTGACCTTGATGTGTGACTATGGGAGTGAATGGCCTACCTTTTCGTCCAGGGTCTACCCTACATTACACATTATACTTCCTGCTATGTGATCTAAACTATTGATTTTTAACGGGTGGATGGAAAATGTTTAACAAAAGCTAAGATTGTAAAAGATGTAATGTTAAAAAAAAAAAAAAAAACATTGCTAAGTGATGCTACCATCAGCTCTTTGACATTAAGAATATTTCAGACTACTTTAACTGGCTGTCATTCTAGCAAGTGAACTGCACTTTAAAGAATCACATGGCATCTGGCTTGGGGTTTTATCAGGGTTTTTACAAATTGGTGAATTATACATGACTGGGCCATTTATGCACGACTAAATAGGTAATTGATGCAATTTATTCAGTCCGCACCTTTTGTGCTTAAAATATTTAAATATTTAAAAATACAAATATTTTATGCTCATTAATCAACTCACAATTTTACTCTATGTACACAGCTGGGTAATTTTTGCGGTATCAGTTCTCGGAAAATGCCTGACAAGGGTTCTACAGCAGAGAATTTTGATTGCAAGGCAACAGCTACAAGCACTATCCTACTCACAATATCGTATTTATGCAAAAATGTATAAACAATATTTGTTGAAAACTATTTTCAACATCAGTGACAAAACTAGCAGCAGCCCTGTTTTTGCTATTTTGAATATTATTTACTATATATTAATTACATTGTTGAAAATGAGCTCTTTTTTGCAATAGTTTATATTTCAGCAAATTGTAAGGATTATGCTTACATATCCAGTCATATTTTACAGTAGAAACTGATGAGAAAACAAATATCTAATGATTAGTCTTTCAGCCATTAAGATATTTTAAAGCTATTCAGTGATAATTTTCAAACAAAAACAAAAAAAAAAGTGTAACATAAATCTTCCTTACATGATACAGATAAGTTCAAAAGAAAACTGTTGAGGTCTGTGCATTGAACTTATTCAGTATAGTCATTAAGACTGCATAAATGAAAGCTCCACAGGGTCTTCTGAAGTGCACGCAGCATGCAAATATGATGTTTGGCTTGTTGTTTGCACTGAGCGAACAAAAGCCGTACAGTGTGACTTTTGAAGTGTGAGCACTTTTGACAGCCATTCATGTTTACATGTAAATACATTCTGCATGCGACTTTAACCACTGTGGCCAGAGGTTTGAAGCTTTTTAAAAACATTAAACAAAAATAATACAAAGGATGTGTAAAACAGGGGTGACCACAGGGAAAAATCCTTGATTTAGTGCCACGCGTTGACACAACATTGCATAAACACCATGCCAAATAAACATGTTCTTTGCTCAGATAAGAATGTTCAGTAGAAGAAACATTGTACACTACTGTAACATCTCACAATATGTAATCGCTTATAAGCCTTACAGTAATTTATCATAATTTACTATACATTTTAAAAAATTGTTTCGAACGTATTCAGTTTTTTATGTTTATTTGCTATATTTAAATTAATATGTTACACTATGTAACACTATCTTATGTATTTGCAGTTTTCAAAATCCATTTATGAAATTTATTGTATAAATGGCCTCCTTTAGCCCTGTTTCATTAAGTGCTCCATTTGTCAAGAATGGACGTTGAGCTTTAATTGAAGAAATTTGTTATTCACTGGGGATGTTCAAGAGTAGCAACTACTACAGTCTCATAGCAACATATGCAGTATACTGGGTCAGTTGGAGAAGATGATGTGTTGCTAGCTAGTTGTACATTCTGGGAATGCTTCACTGAAAGTAGCCATGGCTGAAACCTTCAAGGCTCTTGGGATATTTTTTATAAGACAAGGGAAGTCAAAGATGCTTTGCTTCCCACCACTAGGACTACAGAAGAACATTTGTGCAGGAATCTGGCCTCCATCCAGGTGAACAGATGGATCCAGTTCCTGCTGTTTAACCAAAAGGAAAGCAGCATGGGAAATAAGACATAACTTGGGGCTTGCAGTGGTCCACGACCAAATCACCAGCATGACCCTTGGCCCCATATATTAAATAACTTAACTGACTGCTGCTTAATTGAAATATCCAGTCAGAATTAAGATGTTTTCCTTCCATTGATCACTGCAAATTCCTTCAAACATGCATTAGCTTTAAGGTGTACTGTGTGAATTCAGAAACTTATTAAATTTAAATGTCATGGTTTAAATTTAATCTGTTGTCTCATAAGTCTACATGAGCATTTGTGCCAATTATCAGTCTGAGAAAATGTACATTTCGGCTTTTTTTCAATTTTTTTATATTTTTTTTCCAAAATATAAATATAAATGCATGTATATTGCAGCAAGTGGTAAAAAAGTGAACATCAGGGGGGAAATGCATACAGTGTGCAAGAACTGTATTTAATTGATAATCTAACTTTTCTTTTTCCTTTTTGTAATTGTTTGCTCGACATTTTCGAGAAATCCATGCTGTTGGACTCACCCAGATGTTTCCATCTTGATGATAGGGTTTCCAGTTCCTTCCTGTGTCACTGTAGAGGAGTCGGTACCTTGTTGTCCAGTCAGAACTGCTATACCTGCCCTGTGTGGCGATGGAAGTCACTTGCTTCCTGCTTCCCAGATCCACCTGTAGCCACTGGTAATGGTCACTGTCCAGAGGGGACCATCCTCCAGCACCTTGGCAACACAGGTGACAGACATGCAAGCTTTAACATGCAAACACTTTTCTTATAGAGCTCGCCAGCATTTATAAATATTGCATTAGTTTAAAAATGCAAGTGTATATTTTTCTGTGGCCCAAATTTGCACATCTTAAGTGCAATCTCAGTTACATTATTCCAGCTAAAGCGGAAATAATTCTTAAAAAGCTGCCTGGAAAGTCAGGTAATATTCAGTGCTGACTGAAAAGTCTCTAAAACTAAAATAAATGTCCACTCTCTGTGTCTTTTTAAAACAATATACATATGTGTGACTTTCTGTGGATTCTATCAAAAATGTTTCTGACTGAGTTTAGTATTTGCCCAGGCAAAAAAAAAAAAAAAAAAAAGGAAAAGAAAAATATTTTTTCCATTGTTTTACTGAATGCAAAGCATTTGAATGTCTATATAAAAATATACACTTTCATTATAACAAAAAAGCTTTTGTGAAAATCCCAGGCCACTGACTACACAGATTTTAAGACAGACAAACATGAAGTGCTTTTGAGAAGATGTGTCCTTCTTAATTGTCTTTTTGTCCACCTATCAGGTCTGTAAATAAAGCACTTTGAAAGGGGCTGCGTTGGAGTTTCTTGCACTAGAGAGAGGGATAAAAGTGATACCAAATGACTGAACAATTCCATATCTAACTCAATTAAATGGCCATTACTCCAGATACCCGATAAACCAGATAAACAAGGAATATCACTGGAAAATCAATACGTCTAAATCTAACCTTGAACAGATTTGGTGGGGGGTAATAGTGTCTGGAAGGCGGGCTTACAAGCTCCTTGATCAGTGAATGCTAACAGGAGATAAAACTCAAAAAAAGAGAAAACTTAAGAACTTCAAATGAAAGGGGTTGAAAAAGAAGTAAAATAGCTGCCTGGCACTGTGGGAGGGACTATAGATTAATTTGTCCAGCTAACTGAAGTGAATTAAAGTCAGAGATATCAAGTAGAGTTTGGGAGAATCGAGGGACGAAAGCATCACTGGAACCTGCCACCAAGGCAGATGTTTGCCAGAGATAAGGGGAGCAGGAGAAGGGTGCTTGAAGGAGATTTGGAGGGAGCTGGTTGAGCTGAAATCTCACAGAAGAAAGTAGAGCCCAGCAAAATTTCACATACAATTTCATGTCCAACCAGATACCGTAGAATCTCTCTGGAAGGTAGGCAACATCAATGGCTTTAAACATGACCTCATCTCTAATGTGCACACTTTTGGACCTGTTCTGTGAACCTTTCTGTGCCATCTTTATCACATAAATAATGTTGGTCACCTCTAGAATAACTTTTTGGTATTCTGACTAGTTTCAGGACCTGTCTATACATTACAGGTGTGTGGTGCAATATGTAAGTTTTCCATGTACTCTTTCAAGCTATTGGAACTCAAAATAATGCAAAATAAAGTGGAAGTAGAAATTAAAAAGATAGAATACTGAAACAAAAGTTGAATGGGCCATCCTCAGAAAAAAAAAAAACACATTGTACAAGAATTTTTTTTTGTCCTGCACTTTCTAAGTTCCTTTTCTATTACCTTTAGCATGGATGATCAAACCCAATTTTCTCACCAGCTCTACAAAAGCCTGGTGGCTTTTTGTACTCCTGAATGCAGTATGACATATTCCACCGCTGCAAAACCACGGGTGCTGATGTCTTGTATCATTACCTACACTTTTCTTACACAGTAGGGAATTACTGACATTGTATAATTCATATCATACTGGGGAAATTACCTTATAGCACAGCATACTTCAGTATGAAATGTGATCAACTTACATATGCTTTGAAGGAAGAAAAAAAGCACACGTTTCTTTCAGCAGAGTACCAAGGGTCATGAAGGTGTGACAAAATGTCTACACCAATGCAAAGGCTGTGATTTTATATTTTTGTAAAATTCCCATCTATTCCACTGTATTATTTACCGTGAATGAAAATCAGCAAAAAGGCAAGCACATTCAGCTTAGTTAGTACAGTATGGAGTAAACCTGGGAGTGGAAAATAAAAAATACTAGCAAAACCTTTGCATATCTATGGGTATTTAAATTTACACAGATTTTATATATTTTTACATAGGGGTGCAAGTGGTCTTATTTACGTTGCATTTTATGTGTGCTGTGAGCTTGCATAGAGCTTGGAACCATTTTAGGCCACAAATTATTCCCTCTGTACATACAGTGCCAGCAATGACATCCCCCCCCCCGCATTGCCTTCCTCCATCACCTTTTGATGCACTGTGGGTGAACCAAATCTGTACACCTCTCACATTCATAAGCCTGGGAAAATCTGGCTTTCTGTACCATTTCAGCTTTCTACATGACACCATCACTCATATATTTCTAAACAGACATTCAGCAAAACGAGACAGGGGTCACCCGAGTTCAGAAGTACTGATGGAATTAGCAATTTTTCTTTAAAGATTTCTTAAACATTAATATAACAGGGCGAACATTTCCACAGTGTTACATTCTGCATTACTTGCACACATTTCTGACAGCGATTTATTAAAAAGTTTTCAGGCATTATAGAGTTATACATAAAAGTAAAGTCCTTGTAGCAGCCATTGAAAGTATTTTTATTACCGGGTCAGGGATGCCCTTTCAAATTAAATCTTATGCATGAGTTTAATACAAGTCAGTGCTCAAAATGAATATGCAAGCTGAATAGTTCAGTTCTGACTTTCAGCAGATAAGCTCTTTAAAAGCCATGAAAACCATCACTACGATCCTAAAATTTTCAGCAGACAAGGACACTTTTTGTAAAGGGAAATATGGAAGTATTAAGAGAAGTTTGATTCACTTTAGAAGCTCATACACCGATCAGCCACAAAATTAAAACCATTGACAGGTGAAGTGAATAACATTGATTATTTCGTCACAATGGCACCTGCCAAGGGGTTAGATGGTATATTAGGCAGCAAGTGAACAGTCATTTAAGTTGATATGTTGGAAGCAGGAAAAATGGTCAAGCATAAGAATCTCAGCGACTTTGACAAGGGCCAAGTTGTGATGGCTGTACGACTTGGTCAGATCATCTCCAACACGACAGGTGGGGCGTTCCCGGTATGCAGTGATTAGTACCTACGTACCAAAAGTGGTCCAAGGAAGGACAACCAGTGAACTGGTCACAAGGTCATGGGTGCACAAGGCTCACTAATGCGTGTGGGGAGCGAAAGCTAGCCCGTCTGGTTCAAGCCACACAAGCGCTACTGCAGCACAAACTGCTAAAAACCTTAATGCTGGCCATGATAGAAAGGTGTCAGAACACATAGTGCATAGCAGCTCACTGCGTATGGGGCTGCGTTGCTGCAGACCGGTCAAAGCATTCGTACTGACCCCTGTCCACAGCAGAAAGCACCTACAATGGGCATGTGAGCATCAAAACTATTCCATGGAGCAATGGAAGAAGGTGGCCTGGTCTGATGAATTACGCTTTCTTTTAGATCATGTACACTGCAGCGGGTGGGCGTGTGTGTGTTGTTTACCTGGGGAAGAGACGGGAGGAGGATTCACTATGGGAAGAAGGCAAGCCAGCGAAGGCAGTGTGATGCTCTGGTCAATGTTCTGCTGGGAAACCTTGGGTCCTGGCAGTCATGTGGATGTTACTTTGACACACATACCACCTACCTAAACATTATTGCAGACCACGTACACCCCTTCATGGCAACAGTATTCCCTGAAGGCAGTGGCCGTGCTACACTGCAAAAATTGTTCAGGAATGGTTTGAGGAACATAACAAACAGTTCAAAGTGTTGTTTTGGCCTCCGAATTCCCCAGATCTCAGTCTGATCAGGCATCCGTGGGATGTGCTGGAAAAACAAGTCCGATCCACGGAGACCCCACCTCGCAACTTACAGGACTTAAAGGATCTGCTGGTAATGTCTTGGTGCCAGATACCACAGGACACCTTCAGAGGTCTTGTGGAGTCCAAGACTCCTCGATGGGTCAAAGCTGTTTTGGTGGCACGAGCACAATATTAGGCAGGTGGTTTTGAATGTTGTGGCTGATCAGTGTAAATCCTTTCCATACATATGACTGCAACTGATTGTCACTGAGGGCAACAGCAGTGTCCTGTCATGAGAAATGCACAAACCTGGACTTCTAAAAACTGTATCACATTATTTTTCTTCCCATTCATAAATTGCATAACTATATGCAAATCGTTCTGGACAAAGGCATAAAAGCAAAATCAAAGTCTTCACCAGACAAGAAAATGGGCACTAGCAAAAACATAAGCTTACTTGGTAAAACTCAACATGAACTCAGCCAAATGCAGGGCCCATTTATACAGCAGCTGATGCTGAAATCAGAATATCTGCTAACCTGGAATTTGTTATATTAATTTTGTTCCTGTCTTTGCAATATGATGTTTTGTCACAGATCAGTGTTCCTGTAGAATGCTGAATTCTCTAAAACAAAATGCAATCCAAACATTGCTGGGTTAGACAGCACAGCCTGTTTTCAGATTCAAGAACTGTATTTTCAGTTTTTGCAAGAATTTGACATTTAACCAATTATATTTTGGGGATATATGAGAGGTCTACTTACTGTGAGTGACATCAATAAGTGTTCCTTTCTAAGCCATATTTCAGTGACTGAATTTAACATTTTCAAAGCACTAACTGTCCTTTTTGGCATTTAAAGAACTACGTACAACCCTGACTTAGGGTAAGAAGTACCTGCATGCCGCATGTCAAGTCTGTGACTTGAAAAACAAAGCTGTGCATAAAGAGCAATCACGCTCTCGATGCACAGATTGAGCTTATTATTATTATTATTATTATTATTATTATTATTATTATTATTACTCTTAGTCAGATGGTTTGATTGGTTCTAGATAAGTTTAGTTCACAACAGCATGCCAGTAAAATTCATCCAAGCACTTTGCACAAGATATGTGCTGTTCCCATTACTCCAGACTTCCGAACTTCTCCTACCACCATTACCACTGGTATCTCCCTGGTCTTGAAATCCCAGAATCTACAGATTTTTTTTTTTTTTTTACTTGCAAAGTCTTTCAGGCAGGTCCAACATGATGTTTGTGTCATCTGGAATAGCTTTGTCGATCAGTAGGCAGGAGTTCTTTTCCTTTTTGTGCAGCGCAATGTCATGATGGTTCCCTAGAAATGTGTGATCTGTGCAGGTTACAGTGATGTCTCTATTGATAACCTTCTCTAGCAAACGTTCACGATGCTTATTGGTCACTAGGATCCTTGAGTGTTCCCATGCTGTCCAGTTTATATATCTGGCCTCCTTCTTATGTACTTAGATAGGGCTACAGCACCATGCTACTTAAATGGTCTTCCACTTTGTTGCACATTCTGCATTTGCTGTCAACATATGGCTTCAGAATGTTCATCTGGAGGTGGTCTTGTGCTGCAATGATCAAACTTTCCATCTGTCTTTTAAGCCATGGCTGCTTGTTTGTCAGCTGCTGGTTTATCAAGATTTCTGAAGAATTGTCTGTGCAATGATTTGGTTGCTCCTGAGATGTGCTTGGGTGCAGCTGTTGCTTCTTGGGAAGTATTTCTCTTTGAGGAGTTTTGCTTCTTCTGGACCTAGTATTTAGCTTTTTCTGTGCCATGTAATGCGAAAAGCCTAGGAAACTTGTCACTGGCTAACTTGATATAGTTGCTAAGATCAACAATTGCTCTATTATAAGCAAATTCCAGTTCAATCCGTTCATGTCTTCCATCTCTTGATATATATTCTTTTGACGTCAGCCTCTGGAGGATTTCTTGTCTTACAATCCATCTTTTGTATCTCAGTGCTTAGCCAATCCACTGTTCTGAAGCTGTGACTGGCACTGCAAGGCTGTTTATAGCCATTATCTTGTTCTTTGAACTCAGCCCTGTTTTGAGAATCTGTCTAAGTTGACGATAACACTCTTTCTTCATCTGGTCTTTCATCGAGGTATGTTATATCCTATCACTTTCTTCCAGACCAAGATACTTGTGCGTTTCTTCGGGTCTGATGCTCCTCATGCTTCAGTACTACTGCAGCACATTTGTGTAGGCTAAACTCCATTTTCGTATCATCACTCAACGCTTGAATAAGTGTAAATATTACTGTCACAGTTATTTTTAATAAATGATCTGGCTTCTTTGTGAATGGAATTAGTGAAATTATAGAAGTTAAATCACTCTTTTTTTGTGTTTTATATTACACTAGCCAATTTGCCCACCGCTGCCTGGGTCACAAAGTGAAAAGATAAAACGCAATAACACACTATATATTCACCAAACTATCACCCTTGAACTGGTTGCGTTCAGTCCTGTTAATCAGGTGGGCACTGCAGAGTGCAACGTGATGCTCGTGGAAAGGTGGAATAGAAAAAAAAATTAACAAAATATATACTACCAAACTGCATTACCCTTATATTAGTAATATATGCAGGGCCATGTGAACGTCATGTACAATTTCTTACCCCTCCCTGTCAAAAGTTCGGGTCATTCCTCAAGCACATTTACCTCACTTTTACCCCCCCGTGATGTATATGTTTGTTTACTGGGCTGTATTTCTTCATTCAGATTTAATATTTGGATTTTTTGACCTAACCACATCTTAATTTCTTTCCAAAGGTAAATGCAGACTGATGACTAAGTGATCCACAGGCTCTATATTTAACATTGTGAGCGAATGACACATGTGAAACATACATTTTTTTTTCCCTCAGATAATGAGCCATTAGCTTGCTTTTGGGATTGTAATATAATTGTCATAATTGAAACTTGAACTAAATGAAGGGCAAAGGGGTCCTTTATCCACAGCACTGATTATAAGCATTGTTCCAGGGCTCTTCAAGTGGATAGCAGGCTTCCACTGCCTGGACCTTATGTAGCATGTGGGTGACCAGGGGCATGGCAGACATAAAGGCAAGTAGGTGAGGGGGTTACTGTGGTGGTAGGGGCACACTGGCATGTAGGCATACTTATACTGTAGGTCTGGAGGCCCAAAAGGGTGCTGGGAAGTGGAATAATGATAAAGTGGTTTCTGTTAGCAACAGAAGACAACTAAGAGGGAATTCCCTATTGATTATTTCCTCAACACCTGAAAGACCTAAGAGGAGGAGGGATGATCTGCTGAAAAACACACAGTGCTATTATTTCTGATGCTGCTGCTGTTGAAATCACAGCCACACTTACTGGAGGATGCTAAAGTCACTGGAAAACAGGTACTTACTGTAATAATAAGCTTCTCTTTTACTTGGATTTTTTTTTATATATCTTTTAACAGGAATACAGAGATTTATTTTACAGAATTTAACAACAAACAATACATTTACTGTGTAAAGGGGAAAAAAACCTGAAGATTATTCCATACATCCCCAAAATAATGTAATTTAAGATAACAGATTATCTTTGTATGTTAATAACAGGTTAAAAATATATTTCTCCCCATCCTGCATTCTGTGTAGAGCAAGGAGGCACGGTGCAGTGATCAGTGACTGATGACCAGCATTAGATGATCCTCCTTACTATATGATGACTGGACTTTGACAGAGAGATGAGTGGTGCCTGGGGAACAGCAGCAGCCAACAGTCCTCACACTGAGATGACTAGGCTCTTGCAGAGAGGTGATGAGTCCTGGCACATCAGCAGCAGCCGGCAGTACTCCTCGCAGTGTGATGACTGGATTCAAATGCTGCAGCGATCAGGACTGCTGTCATTGCTCTGCTGGCAGGTAAATGCCGCTGCGCGATTTCACAGGAAGTCTGGATTGTAGTGAAAGACCTTCTCCAGTAAATGTGCCCCAGGGAGAGCTGAGATGTGAGAGAACTACATCGCTTATCCAGTTGATCTTTGCAGTGTCACGGAGGTTCAAGGAGTTCCACGGTACTTTGGGATTGTTCAAGTGGTGCTTCTGTTCTCAAACTCCATTATTTGAGATTCGTATTATTTATATTAATTGTGAGTTAAGTACACGTAGACACAATATATTTCAAGCAAACAGAAAGTGCACTGTTCAACAAATGACTGCAGCAAACTCAGAAACTACTGCTGCAAATTTAGCAAAAAAATATTATGCAGATAATCATAAACACAGTTATTAAGTGTGGTGCAAGGACTCCTCAGCAATCCACATTTTATTTGAAAACTGGGGAGAAATATGCTTCACCACATAAAAAGTACTCTGAAGCTAATACTTGCAGTCAGGAAAAACTGTAAAAAGTGCACACTGAACAGGAAACATAGTTTAAAGCTGTAACATGCAGGTAAGCAAACTCTGCCTCCCAATCCCGTATTAATATGCACAGTTGCTAACGGTAACGCTCGATCCTTTCTTCCCAGTAGCTGCTCAACTACTATAAGGACGCACAACACGGGAGCTTTTCTTTATAACTGCACATGAAATGACATGTATAGAAAGTTTTAAATAAATCGCTGTGAGGGATTATGAATGTTTCCTCTATCGATGCTTCAGAAAAACAGGTTTGAAGCACCAACTGCTCTTTTATTTTTCATTACGCTATAGCTAGTACACAAGTCTATTCTTAGGGGTAGTTAGTATTTTTTGTGGATGACAAGGCTACAAGTAGAGAGCAAACCACCTTCTTAAAAAAGTTAATTAAATTACCTGCAATCGGTCAACACATTTCCTTAAAAAGTAATCGAATAGACAAGCAGCTTCTTGCATTGGGAATGAACACTTGCTTATTGACCTATTAACCTCCCTCAGTATAACACAGTCCAATTGCATGCAGCTGCATTACAGCTGAGCACCTGTGAAATTGAAATTTTGCGGAAACCTTAACAGCTCTGGAGTGTTTACTGGAGTGTTGTAATGGAAATGAAGGCATCGCGATGGCTGGCTACGTCTCTTATCTCCCCTAGGTCATATGGGCCCTGGGAACAGGGCACTGTGGTACAAGAAAGGTTCATCGCAAGCATCCGCCTGGCCTGGGAGCCTGAGGGGGATTCGGTGCTGATCGCGGTGTTTTTTTGAGGCGACTGCAACTGGGCTCCCATGGGAAACCTTACCTCCTCTTCTGTTCAGCTTGGCGTACCCAGCGGCATATCCGCTGGAGAACACGGAGGAGCTGGAGAAGGAATTGTGGGGGAGGGGCGTGGCCAGGGCTTCATCGCATTTCTCTGGAAAGGGAGAGAGACACGGAGAAGCGCACATCACTGGCAGAGCACGAAAACGCACACAAAGCGCAACCAAAGCAGAGGCGCTTTTAATCGCATATTAACCGATTGTTGGGGCGAGTGTTTCAGACCTATGCTCAAGGCAAATTTGAGTGGGAGAGGATCTGTAGAGGATCAGTAATCTATTTTTACAAGATTTTTCCATTTCACAGCATCCAATGTGACAGGCATATTGAGAGCTTTCCCACATACAGGAACTTGTGTGAAAGTGTAAAAAAAAAAAAAAAAAAGATTAACCATTTTGTTTCAGTTATTTTTTATTTTTTTTTTTTTTTAAATCAATGGTTTTAAACCGATCGGCTGCTACTGCAGTTCATCAGAGTTTTCAAACTCCACGTGATTTGAAGTGAAAAGAAATGGAAGTTTACTCTCCACTTCTGTTCATCCTTTTTAATCACCAAACTGGATACCAAGAACAGTTCTGTATTTTACATCAAATTTTTAACTAAGAGAAAAGATATTAAAAAGTTATTTTCAAAAGCTGAAAGTTGCCTACTATACTTGATATTTTCAATGCTCAAAATCAATTTCTGAGAGCTTACGTTAATGTATTAAAGTACAGGAATGGCTTGGTGCTAAAAATTACTGGTCACAAAACTTTCAGCAAGTTACATCAGGAATTGTATGATCTTTTTATGAGATATTTTTCTGCTCTCGTACTTATAACCGATTCTTTTAATAAATACAATCATATGAGATAAGCACACAGAGAGACACTTATAGAGAGACAGCGCTTTCACTCTTGTGGACAGGAGAAAAGGTTTATGTAATAATCTGCTCCGCATTCAGCTCAGGCTCGGGGCTCATTTTTGTCAGCTTCAGTCAACATGTTCAGCAGATCGGATGCTTCCTACAGAGAAAATAATGACAAAACCGAACTTTCTGAGAAATTGCATCAATTGCCTTCTATTTCTGAACCATTTTAATGGTCTAAGCGGTCTGGGTTGACCTTCTATGGTGTGCAGTGATTCCAATAAGAAGTAATTTGGAATTTGTGAAGATATCAGGTGATTAACTTCAAATGCCAGGTAAAAACCTCTTAACTGATTAAAAGTCAAATGCGAAACCCAGCCGACCACCTTTAGAAAAGGTGAGGTGAGCTCAGACTGCCCAATGACATCCTGTAGCAGCACCTGAGACACTGACTTAGGACCTGTCAACATTTTGCAAGGGCTTTACAAAAGGGGACTTGATATCTTCCTTCAGCTTCAAGAGCCACCGTTTACTCCACCAGTAACTTAGACAACAAGGAAAGGCAATGGTGACCCAGGGATGGATCTGAGAAGCGCTGAGGAACACAGGACTGATAGACTCTGGATCTCATTCAGCTAGACAGCCTGAGCACAGTGTCAGCTGCAGCTCTTTTGCCTCACGGCTATATTCCCAGTCCTCAAACCGCTTCCTATGGTTACTTAAGTCACCTGGCGTCAGAGTACACGTCCCACTGATGTGAAATGCAGAAATGGCTTTTCTTCCTCAGGCATACAAATCTAGCATAACATTTTAAAAATGTCACTGTTGTATAAAAACTATTCTCTAATCCCAAGAACTCTGCTCAAAAAACAGCAGAATTGTTAAGGTTAAAAAAAAAAAAAAATTATCAAAGGACAAAAGCCCTTTCTGGTATAAACTGCAGGCTGTTTAGTCTGTAGCATCAGTTCACCCTGCATGGAAAAGAGAGCTTTATTTTTCATTTGTATTATTTTTTGTGACATACCGACATGTCTTCGGGCTGGTGAGTGACTGGGTGAGAGGGGGCAAAGGGCAGAATGGTCAATTCAGGATTTTATTTTCACCATAAAGAAAGCAATGCAATAACAGCAACTCAGTCAAACCTGGAAAAGGAACTTTTACCAACAATACTGTTAATAACTGTTTAATAACTTAAATTCAATTTATGTTCTAAAGTCCACTCCCCTTTTTCTGCCCTCTCTTCACTTCAGTACCTGAGGATTCACTGGCCAAAACATGGTTCTCTTCTCTTACTTAGGCATAGTCAAAGTTCTAACAGCGTACATGGCCTAGGTATCTGCATTGCACAGATTTTAGTTTAAGCCTGTATCTGAGAGCAGTACCCTGAAATAGAACTCTTGTTCTCAATTCCTTAAATTCCTAGAAAAGTTTATAAATCAGGAAAATTGCACCCTGAGAAAATTCGACACAACTTGAAATGTCAATAACTTCCATTACGGGGAAATGAGCTGAAGCTGGCAGTGCTGCTATTCTTTTTTCTTTCAGAGGCATGCCGTCACCTCACTGCAGTGTACCATAGTACCAGTAAAACTTATTCATTAGCCATGGGTCTTTACCATACATACATCACATCTATAAGAAGCACTTTTCCAGGTGTATATAAAGGAGGAACCTTTCCTAAGTGGTTTTGTAAAACACTGAGGGAAATGATGTTAGGACAGGAGCACCAGGTGCAGTCAATTCCAGATTTTACGATTTATAGAAAAACTGGTGAGGGATTTTGTTAAGGGGATTGGAAGCTTCACAGGATAAAAGTTCGAACTTCAATCACCCCTCGAGATTCAGTGAGAGAAGTTACATAATTTATTTAGTGATTTTTTTTTTTTAGAATTTAGAAGCATTGTCCTAAATATTTGTTATGCTGATTTATGTTCTGCACTCATAACTGTTCTTTGAATCTCAAAAGCTGTGTGTTTATTATTGAAAAGCCATTTGAGTTTTATTGTTTGTCTGCTTTTTATTTAAAAATAATCAGAAGAAGAAATAAAACTTGTTGTAAATTCACCTACTGTTGCTCCACGCCTGGTCCCTACTCCTACCTGCCCTGGGCATATTGTATCTAGCTTATCATGCACCTCATTTTTAAGAGATAGAAAAAATGATGCACTGCCTTGATTTGACAAGGAATTTATGATACTGAATAAAAACTGTTAGCACAGTGGTACAGCCAGTAGCACTGCAGGCTTGTAGCAACTGAGCTTTTGAGGCATAGGTTTGAGTCCAGCTGAATCTGTGTGGAGTTTGCATGTTCTCTCGTGTCTTCTTAGGTTTCCTCCATGTGCTCTGGTTTCCTCCCACCCTAATTTATGTTTTACATAAATTAAAATTCTTTTACATAAATTAGTCACTGTGCCCAGCTTGGTGCCCAGTGATTCATAGGTCCCAGACCACTAGGGTTCTGAGCAGGACTAGTAACTAAGGATAATGGATGAATGGATGGAATAAGTGTTGTTTTGCTGGACTCCAAGTTATTAATATTATTTTTCTTTGAAAAAAAAATTGCACATTAAAGTTTTGTGAGGAAAAACAGCTAATACTAAGGCATGCAAATACCGCATTTTAGCCATTTGATAAAAAAACAAACCTCGTTTTAAACTGAGAATTCATATTTTGAAATGGACTTTTATTCCTGGCACCATTTTTTTAATTCCCACTCTGCTGGTTGTGGTGTAGCATGCCAATGTTCTACGGTGAAATGCTTTAGATGTACAACCTTAAATCAAAACATGATTAAGAACTTTTGACAGTGACCCCAGCGATGAAAGGTGCTGATAGAGTTTTGAAGAATATCCCGTCAAACATTTAACGGCCCATCAAAGATTACTATTTGCTGTGTTCTGTTTAAAAGTGACACTGATTCTATTCTTCATTATATTATCACTTTCACTTTTAGAGGCCTATAATAAATCTTTATAAAATTTTAAGAGCAGGCAGATTCTTGTAACAAGATTTGACCTCATATCAAAAATGTACTCGAGTGGATTTAAAACTAAGTAAAGCAGAAAATAGCAGCCCACACAAAGAATGTCCTATTTGTTTTAGATCTAAAAATTCAAAGTAACCCTAAAGAATACCCAAACACTTTGTCAGTAAATTTATTTAAAAATTATTCTTGATGTGATTTTTTTAACCCAGTTTAACATTTTGGTAAAGGCAGAAGCTACTTACTCAGCAACCTATCCATAACTATAATCACTTCCTATCATAAAAGATTCATTTTTATAAATGCATCTCAAATGGCAGTCATGCCCTATGGACAGAAATTTCCATTACATTTGAAATAATGAATAACATTACTGCAACTGTTGTATATCTTCAAGTAGCATAGCCTTTGTCAGTACATTTTATACCAACGTTATACCATTGTAACAGGCCCTAGTATTTAAAAAAGCAAATATACTGTACATAGAAATTAATAATATTCTTTAAACTGTGGCAACAAGAATAGAGAAAGCATGGTTATCAGCTGTGTGTCGTGAATGGTTGTCATAGTAACGGTCAAATTATACAACAACTGAAGTGGTCAATCTGTGTTCATTTCACATCTTAGTTCCCACCCTGAAGGGAGAATCTGAACCCAGAGTGAAACCAGGTTGGAAAAAGTCCAGTGTGCTTTTGTACATCTGCTCACCCTGAGGTTACTAGTGTGGAAATGACAAAAAGGCTAAATTACACTGATTTGTTATTCACTGTATATATACAACTGAGCTTTTCATGCGCGCATTTATTTATTTATTTATTTATTTTAATTTTTTTTAAATTTTATTTATTTATTAACTATTTTTTTTACATTTAAAGATATGCTACAGAAGCAGCAATGCCGAATTAGAATAATGTATACATTTTCCATCGACATACAGCATGTTTTAAAACTATTTATACAATAGTAACACCAACATACAAGGTTATGTAATGCACTACAGTACAGCACAACCTGCTATAGTCAAGCAAGTAACTTATAAATGTATACTTTCTGCCCTCACTGTGTTTATTCTCGAGAAAAAAAAAGCATTAAAAATACAATAAAGTGTATGAGTGTTTCTTTCAAATATAATTGCTAACCCAGTTTCACACAAATACAGACTGATGCTAGTTACTTATGCAAATACAATGATCTTTCAGATCTTCTAAGTGATGCAGCCTTGGGTGCAACCACTCAGTACATAAAAATTAGGGCAGAGCTGTGCACTTACTGTCACCACAAGCCAATCTTATATAAGATTGTTCGTCAAGGCTAAACTGTGTCCCTTGACTTTTTCGATACACAGTTATATACTCGAGTGCCAGTGCCTCTAGGTTATTTTTACTCATTATGCTACTGTAGAGAAACTAATAAACTAATACCATTGACAATTGTTTGACCTGACTAATTCAGAACTTCATTATTGTCTAATATTACACCAGATTAAGCCAGTGGGGCTGTGGTTCTATTAATAGGTTCAGTGCACGGCTCTTGTTTTCGCACACTGAACTGTCAAATTTTCTGTTGGCCACCCTTGCACATATTTGGTATAAAACCACAAGAGCTATTTTAATTAATATCAAGCTTGACAGCCCTGTCAACTGTCTTCATGTGGAATTAAATGTGGTCCGAATGTGGTTCCACTTGCCCAATTCAGTATCTGCCATAGTCACATTTGAGGGTGCCCATTACGTGGGATCTCAAGCTTGAATAATGTAATGAAATTAAATAACGGATAGACAGACACACAGGCAGGAAAGCAGGCAGATGACAGGCAGGCAGACAGATGACAAACATACTCAGACAGACAGGCAGACAGGCAGACAGACAGAATAGATAGATAGATAGATAGATAGATAGATAGATAGATAGATAGATAGATAGATAGATAGATATAGATAAAATTCATCTGCCACTCATTACCCAAATTAAATCCCTTCTGAAAATGTGTCTCATAGCATTTGGATGGCAGAAGCCTATACAGTCTTATACAGATCTGTTTAATGTAGTTAAAGTAATTCGTTTCTGAAAAACATACTGGCATGATACAAGAATTTCCTAAACTTGGATACGAGTTTCTGGTTCTGAAATATGGCTCTGCATTATAATGGGATATCAACTGCACAAACTAGGAGACTGTATTAAAGGTTTAGCTCAATTAAAGTGAGATCGCAAGTAACAGAACTGTGCATACTGGGGTTCACATGCATTCCATTATTTGAAATGGGGAAAAAATAATGTGTTCCCAACACATCCCGAGTCCCTTTGTCAAATATCACTGAAACACTCTTAAAACAGTGCACCAAAGATTTCTTTAAAAGCTTTTTCACCTTCTTAGAAGACATTTACACTTAATAACGTGGGAAAGATGATAGAAATAACATTTTTAAACAATGCAAGGATGAAGCAAAATCCTGTTAGGAGAACAGCTGAGATATGACTGCTGCACACTCTTCAGACCTTTCCTAGTTGGTATTGACTGATCTGCAATTTTTCCCACTTTCAACCTGATCAATTCTCCCGTGGTTGAGTAATGAACTGAAACAGCCATTGACTGAGCAAGCTACATTTATTGGGAACAATTTCCTACTATGCAGACTGGGCATAACTCTTTATTGAATGCATGCATGCAATACATTGCTGTGAAAATTATTTGATTCTGATTCCCCTATTATTGCATGTTTGTCACACTTAATGGTATCAGATCTGTAGACACAGTGCAATTTTAGAGAAAGGGAGCCTGAGTAAACACATAACAGTGTTTCTAAGTTGTTTACTGAAGGAACAAACTTATCCAACAACCATATCACCCATGTAAAAAAGTAAACTCACTAAGTTGCACAACCTTTGGCAGCAATAACGGCAAACGGTTGCTTCCTATAATTTGGTATCACACTGCTTTTGAAGAATATTATACCACTTTTCCTTGCTGAACTCCTTTAATTTAGATGCACAGATTAAACATAAACTGTTCATGTCATCTCCTGGAACATCTTTATTGGGTTCAAGTGAGGACTTTTCAAACTTTAATTTTGTTTCTTCTCAGTCATTCACATGCAGTTTCTTTTGTGTTATGCATTACTGTCTTGTTGCATAACCCAGGTATACTTCACAGACAGCTGACCAGATGTTTTCCTTAAGAAATTAATCCTGCAGTGCAGAAGTCATGGTTCCTTCAATAAAGGCAAGTCATCCAGGTCCTGATGCAGCAAAACACCCCCATACCATTACACTGCCACCACCATGCTGGCTGTTGCTATGATGCTCTTGTGGAATGCTGTATTCACTTTATACCAGACATCGTGGGATCTACTTTGGACTCATCTGACCATAGAACATTATCCCAAAAGGCTTGCTGGTCATCCAGGTATTTTTTGCGAATATAACACAAGCATCAATGTTACTCCTGGACAGCAGAGGTTCCTGCTGTGGTGTTCTTCCATGAATACCAATTTGCCCAGTCCAGTTCATGAACACTAATGTTAGCAGAGACAGAACTTTGAATGTTTTTCTAGAAACTTTTTTGACTTCCTGAACAAGTTCTTGCTGCATCATTGAAGTATTTTCAACAGGCTGGACACTCCAGGGAAGATTCTCTACTGTTCCAAGACTTCTTCATTTGGTTCAGTGGAGTCCCAGAGCTTTTCAAATGACTTTGTAAACCTTTCCATACCGATATATTTCAACAACTCTTTTTAAATCTCTTCTGGAATTTTCTTTTGATCATGGCGTAGCATTCTTATAGAAACTTTGTGGTAACCACTTCACGCTTGGTAATGTTCAATATACAGTAAGGTTTTGATTAAACAGGGTTGGCAGATTGGCTGTGTTCACTCAACTTAATATAATTTTCCATTTTAACTGGTGAATTAATTGATTGACTAACTAAGGTTACAATTAAATTTCACACTTGTGATGCAGGTGTTGAACAACTTTGTTCCTTAAAATATGAAGCAATAAAACTTTCATGTGTTAACTCAGATTCTTTGTTGAACATTACATTTTGTCTAAGAATCTGTAAACATTCAGTATGACAAAAGGGAAATCAGGAAAGAGAAAATATTTTTTTCACAGCACTGTATATAAAAAAAACAATCTGCGCAACTTCAAGGTTCATTTTATTGCCATTTTCCCTTATGCAGATGCACAAGAGAGAATGAAATGTATTTTCTCCTGAACCAGCTAAACAAACTGTATGAAGACACAAGACAGCTAAGATAAGTAAATAAGTAAATCAAGAGTGGTTTCTACTCTTCTTTAGCAAACTGCTCTGTTTCACTTGGGTTTGATGAGTATCTTCTCCCAGCTGCGTTTCAGCTCTATCCACAGATGTTCTATTAGATTCAGAGATTAACTCAGAGCAGACAACTTCAGAACGGTCCAATGTCTTCCTCTCATTCATTCTTGGGTGTTTTTTTGAAGAATTTTAGGTCAGGTATCTTGTTGGAGGATCCTTGACCTGTGACTGAAACAGTTTTCTGACACCGCATTGTTCATGTCACTCCAAAATGCCTTGATAGTCTTCAGGTTTCATCGTGCGCTACACAGATTCAAGGTACCCAGTGCCAGAGGCAACAAAGCAACCTTAAACATCACTGAACCTCATCCATGTTTCATGGTAGGGATGGTGTTCTTTTGTTTGAACGTTTTGTTGTGTCTTCTGTGAAAATAGAGTTGGTATGATTCACCAGAAATCTCTAATTTTGTATCATCTGTCTGAAGGACCTTCTCCCAGAAGGACTATAACTATTCAGCACCCATTTGGCTTTTTTATGATTCTCTTTTAGAAATTAGGTTTTCCTGAGTCTTCTACCATGGAGTCCATTTTCATTCAGACAACAATAGATGGTGTGACCTTCAGACTGAAAATCAGCCTGGATCTCTTTAGGTGTTTTCTTTCATTTCTTTCATTTTTCTCTACCATTTGAGCAATGTTTCTCTTCAAACTTGGGGCAAATTTTCCTCTGCAGCCACATCAGAGGATATTGTCTACAGTGCCATAAGTCTTAAATGTATTGAAAAATATTGCCAATAGTGGTCAGAACAACATGAAGGTCTTTGGAGATAGTCTTGAGGCCTTTACATTGACCATTCCTGGCTAGTGTATTTCTTGACCTCCTCAGACAACTCTCTGCTTTTTAGTCTGTTTTCCATGTTTAGTGCGACACAAAGTGACACAAATCCTGAGTAAGAACTTTTCTCCATTTCAGCTGAATAAATGATTGACCTTAAGATTGAAGACACCTGCGGTATCAATTAAAGGAGGACAGCCTGCTTGAAGTTTCACTGTAATACAATTATTTCTTATAACTTCCACAGGGTACCATTAATTTTGTCTTGGCTATTTTAGACTGTCTGTAGAATAAGCATGAGTTCAGCTCTTTTCCCAGCTTTTTGTTTTGCTCCACTGCAACCCAAAGATATGCATGTATTGGTGACAAAAGATCTTTTAACATTTTTTAAAAAGAACAGCACATTATTTGAATATAATGCAAGGGTACCATTACTTTTGGCCACATTGCTTTCTCTTTTTTATATCAGTGGACTAATATGTGAAGAACAGTAAGATGCATATTTTATAAACCCAGAAAAGAGTGGACAGCAAGGCCATTAGAAAGCAGAAATCCAGTCCTTGGCTCAAATTGTAGGATGCTGCCCTGTTTTCAGAGTCTCTTGTGAGGTCACAACTTAATAGAACCAAAAGGCACAAAGGCAAAGGGAATGCCTTTTTTATTCTGTCAGCATGGGGCCACAAATAATATATTTTTAAATAGACAATAATGTGTATAACAATTCTGTACAGTAAATCTACTGGAATAAAACATGTTTTAGGCTGAAGAGTAAGCATAACCCATGTCCTTGGGATGTGAGGACTAGAAGACGTTGCTTGTATAATGCTAGATTTTTCTACAAAATTTAACAATATTTGATTAAAAAGGCATAAAGTATCACAAGCGAACTCCCCACTGCAGTGCAGGCTTGAGCTGATTTAAAATATAAGTCATGGGACACGTTCAGTTGCCATTCAAGTGTGAATTGTAAAAGTGGATGACCCATACATGTGGCAAATTCCTTCAGACTTCCTGCTGTTTTAAATAAATGCCCTTATCGCCAGCTCTCTTCAGCCTTTGATGGGTCAGATAAGTCCCTGGTGGTCCAAGGTTTGTCTTGAATATTAAAATTGGCTTTTCCATTTCCCCTCCTGATAAAATGCAATATCGTATCTTCCCACAATGACGAGATAAAGCATGGCATGACACATCATGTGTGAAATTGGTCCTTGGTCACTGTGAATAAACAAGATATTCCAAGATCAAATTAAAATGCAATGGTGGAACGGCATGGGACATGGGAGGTAAACATCTCTTCCTTAGCCTTCCAACCAGTGACAAAACATCATTTCCTCTACACCCACAAACCAAGGCCTATATTAGTACCTATAGCGTACTAATGAGCAGGTCAGAGGGGGTCCACTGTACAGCGTCACATCTGTGTGTTCCTTTGAATGCTAGCGTTTGAAGATTAATATCTCTCCTGACCTTTACCCAAAGTGTGTATGCCTTCATCTTGTTACCACAAAGCAAATGAGGAAGAGAGTTTTTAGACTTGAGGGAAAGTGACCATTGATCTAACAAACCCCCTGCTGTGTCCTCTCTTCAGAAATGTTGTACAGGCATTAAAAGGAAAGACTCAGTTCATCTTGTACCTGCACTTTTTTGTCTTTCATCTACCCCATGCTGATAAGCAGCACGTACCTTTTTCACAAAAAAAAAAAAAAAAAAAAATCTAACAATAACTATTTGTTATGCTGTCTGGCAGCCATGCTCATCAGGTCACCACCTTTATTACAGACAGACTGCCTCCTCTTGTATCACAACCATAACAGTAAGTATAAGTCCAAGTATATAACAGCCCATCTAAGGAAATGCTCCATGATTTAAAAATCTCAGCATTGACCCAAGTCCGAGTTCTAATTCGGCGCTGAATTTAAGTCCTGATCCATCATCATCTTGAGCATCGCTGCCTTCTTACCCTTACGCCATGCCTCTGCAGTTTTTCACATCTTCACATTTCCATGTCTTGATTATTACCAGCTGAACATGTTACTGTAAATAAATTCTGCACCTGAGTTCACAACAGACCATACCGCTGGGTGTTTTTTTCCCACTATTTCTGCAAGACAAACACCACATACTGTAAATACTAGAGAGTAGTAGAGGGGAGAATTTTCTTTATTTTAATTTTATTTTACAATTTGAGACAAGGCAGAACCATTTGTTCAATATACAGGAATCCCAAGTTGTAGTAGAAGGAATATCTAACTATCCACCAGTATTGGTACAGCTGTGACTGACTTAAGAGAACAGGCTTCCAAATACTGTAAAATTCAATAAAATAACCCCACATCTTATCCTTTCCAGATTTAAACAAGGCATCAGGTCTCTGATCCAAAGGACATAAGAAGGTGATGGTGGTGGTGGGGGAGGGGCTGTTCCTCCAACCCTTCAAAATAAGGCAACAAGTCAGTAAAGATGCGAAGGTGAGCAGGGCACTGTGGCTGCTGTTCATAGACATCCCTTCAGGAGGAAAATAAAAAGTGCTTCTAATGGTAAGGACAGACCCATGGCACCTATAACAGCCAAAGGAGCATCAAATGCTAAGGTCAAGAAGGTGGTTTAGAAAGTATGTCCCAGAGAGACAGGCATTAGTTGGTCTACTCTGGGGTAAATCCTAGCCAATTTAGTTTTAGCCATGTACAGACAATGCAGTACCTCAAACTGGAACACTCTTTTGGTCCAAAATCTGTAGTTCAATACTTTTCTGTAGAGGTGAAAAAGCCTTTTAAGATGTGAATAGTGGTATGGAAGCATTTAGGATGTTGTTTCATTTAGAAGTTCTAAGTTAATGTGGCAGTACCATTTTGAGAAGGGGGGGGGGGGCTCTCTTTCACGTGAGGTCCTCTCTGATGATGAACAGTTTTGAGTTGGGGATAGAAATCCACAGGGCTGCACATCACCTTTCTTTGAACAAGAAGCCTGTTCACCAAGCCAAAATATACACAGCTCCTCTGCAGCTCCGCAGTGAAAACAGTAGACATTTGTCCTACTTTGGCCATATTATGGTGTCATTGGACCTGTAAAAATCCTAACCAACTTATGATCTATAGCAGGGCAATACATTCGGTGGATACCAGGAGACTGCACTCATGCAGTTAAATGTCAAAGAGTATTTTTTTACTCCTGACTGATAATCACTGGGGTTTGCCGAATAGCCCGCACATTCCATTACAGCTCCTAAAATCCAGTACTGTGGACACCAAAAGTTCAGTTTGGAGTGTCTTAAATCCAGAAGCATGGACAACAAAGACGAGGATTGGAGTCTCCTGAGGACAACCGTTCATTTGCTCTGTTTGTAGTTTCAGTTCTGATGCATGACATCTAAAACCAGATCCACAAGCAGGTAACTGAAATGTCTCTGCTGTCAGAAGTGCAGAAGGACTCTGACTCCAATACTGTGAGCGTAAAATTACCAATAAATAGTGTTGCTCTGTAAAGCTATAATAACAACCATTCACTGTAGCATATAACAAAACAGCAAACAAAGTATTAAAACAATACATCTTTTGCAGTTTTATTAACACTCTTAATCATGTCTTTGGAATGCTGAAGTATTAAATGAGGCTTAAGCACAGTGCTTCACTAGTTAAAAGGTCCAATTTCTCCTGTGGGCACTTCTGGCACTTAGCCCATGGCAGAGTCAATGAACTAACTAGGAGCTTGACTCTGTGCCAAAATTGGCCTTCAAATGAATATTTCAGAATGACAGTCTGACTTCCAACATGGTGCTTATTTACTGCTTTGTTCATCAAAGATATCAGGTCCCTCCAGATATGTTATTGCTATAGTGCATCCAGTGTTGCCCTGATATTATTTCCCATCAAGGGTGAACCCTGCCTTATGAACTGTGGATTTTGGAATTCGGGATAGGCTCTGGACCACGATAATCTTGCATTGGGATTGCCAAATAATGTAAATCTGGCACATGGGTAATTCTCACCCTATTTCCTATTGAATTTCATTAAACTCCAAAAAGGTTACTTACCATTTTGAAAATGGTAAGGCTCAGAGATTCCAGAGTAATGACATCACTCGTAGCACATACCCTGTAGTAACAGCGTACACAAGAGTGCGAAGTCACGCTGGTGGATTTTCTGGACCCACACACACATACGCAAGCACGCACATGCATACGCACGCACAAAGCCAGTATGTGTGCAGATGAAAATGTAAAAACGATTAAAAGAAATTATACATCATACAGACAAGGTTGCTGCACACATTACTGATGTAAGTGTAATAAAGTTTTTCGGATACTGTATATATTTTCTTTTTTCCATTTCCACTTGACTATGACTAGCACATGTTAGTTTCTGTTGCACCTGCCTGTTCAACAGTGCTAACAATACATACTGCATACACTAAATACAACCACTTTAATGAAAAAATAGTTTTGTGATCATATGTGTATTGGCGTAGAGGTGTTAGCGAATAGGTGTGATTAGCGGTTAGCTGTTACCAGGCGATGTAGTCGGTGATAAAGTAAAGTAGGTGGCGAGGGGCTTCTTCCTTTGAGTCGGCGGGTAGAAAGAGCGGTGAGGGTGAGGACGCTAAGGTAGGTGTTGTGAGAAGCGGCGGGGTGGCGTAGTGGTGCGTGCGGTAATGGAGGGGAGCAGCTCCGGGACGCCTGAGCTGCGGTTGAGCCTTCTGGAGGTGTCGTGGGCCTAACTCGACGAAACGCCGACGAAGGAAGGTGCCCACTTGATAACCCCGATGAGATGACGTGCCATTGCTGCGCCACTCCATGGTTGGCATAATGGTTGGTGGACGCTAGTTAGCCGGTGAGTAGCGGATTGTAAGCGTGCGGGGGGGTTAGGACGGGTTAGATAGGCGTCAGGATCCCCCTTTATAAACCAAGCTCCTGGTATTTAGCACTGTGTGTGTTATATGAACGTGTTATCACTTGTTATCTTTCTAGCACTATACCTTTTTCACCCAGGATGCACAAGGGAACTCTGCCAGTTAATGATAACAAGATTCAAAGCGACAGATTTCATATCAGTAGAAGTTTATAAAGTTTGCATGAACGTATGAAAAGATCATAATGAGGAAAAAGAAAACTGGTCTCTGCTATGGCACCACATTGTTCAGGTCTGAGAAAAATGGAGCAGGCTGTGCCCAATTCCAATGACAAATGGTACAAAAGTAATACATATATCTCCATAAATGTTCACAGTAAACGCGTTTGATAGCTGCACTTTTAATTAGAGCCTCTGCCATGTTTCATCAGGCTTGTGAAAAGAAAATTACCCTCCCTCCAACATCTGGTTTGCTGTCGATGGAGCAGGAGACACCGCCTCTTCAGTCTTCTCATTCTTTTCTTACTGGGGCATGGTTTCTGTCTCATCTTTGTCGGGAAAGCCAGACAGATTGGTGGCAAGTTTTAATATGAGCACCATAATTAACACAAACACTTATCAGTCTTGCCAGTTATCCATCAAAACAGCAACAAATTCACTTTAGATTATTGCTGCAGTTAGAAAAAGTTGGAATAAGTTGGGTTTTAAGTAGCTCCATGGGTGGAGAGGGAAAACTGCAATGTCTCTGCCATGTCTGCACTTATGCGGTGGTGCACTTTCTCAAATGGACCTCGAGTAGAAGGTAATTATCAAGGAACCTTTATTAGCTCCTGACCTTGCCCTTCTCTGACTAGTAGAGTTGATGAACATGGGGACTGCATTCCTCCTGAGCTGCCCGTGGTTATTTGAAGCAGAAACTGAGACACACACTAATGGGTGGGTGGGGGTTGCTTTAGAGGAGGAGAGAATTATGGTTTTTGTGTGAAACATTGGCTCATTCCTTCGTTTTCCTTAGTATGTGTCCACTGCTATCGCCATTCCACACATGTCCCGCTCCAGTTTTAATGTCAAATAGGAAATATATTTGGTCAAAGTGGATTCCCGTACACGTTATGAAAACTGGAAGGAACAAGCTCAATTATACGTGCTTAGCGAAAAGTTTTTTAAAAGGCAGCATGAATTCTTTTCATAGAAGTAATGATTACAGAACTAGATTAATAGCACATTTTTTCACTTTGAGCAAAAAATGAAATCACAGCTATATAATCAGATTTATTTTTACTTGAAATTAAAGGCTGCTACTGAAACACTATAATGCACAGTAATAATGTGCCAAAATGTCAAACTGACATTTTTGGAGTGTGTACACAGAGTAACTGTAAAAAAATTAAAAAAAAATAAAATAAAGCGGCCCTTATTTATCCGCCCTCCATTTATGTGAGGAAACACCAAGAGCAGAGTCTCCTAGCGCACTCCTGTCAGCTGATGACTGTTTTTCACTTTGTGATCCATACGGTGCCACAAGAGATCCCTAGCTGCTTTGGCATCTGCTTTAGCACAGGCAACTCACAGCCCTGAGGCTGTCCCTAAAAGCACTTATGGCAACTGGGGAGACCCCATCACCCTTTTAGCAATTACAGCAGAAAAGTGTTGTACCGTGCAGAAATCATACACAAATCTGAGTATAATCTCCTAAATACCTCTCGTAACATGAAAATCAACAGCCTTAACTAAACACATCCCGGAAAAATCCACAGAGTGGTAATATTGCAGCATGAAATCAATATTTGCTTGTTTGTCATATTATAAAAAAGCTATATAGAAAGATTCTGATATATTTTATTAAAACATTCTGTCACTACCATATTTTGGGATTCTAGTACTTTTTTAGTATTTCAATGCATTTTCTTGTTGCACAGTTTTCTTTAAATTTGCTTTCTCCGAAATGTTAAAAGCAATAGAAAGGCATTTGGGGGACTCACGTTAAAAAAGACTACAAGGAAGGAAGGGTTTGCCATTTTCTATCTTGAGTTACACACTCACTTTTATTTGATAATAAAATATTTTATTGGCAATGATGTTCAATGCACATGCTAAAGACACTTGGTTCTTAAAAAGCACATATTGCATAAGCTCATTTATTGCTAAGCTTATATCGGCTACTGAGTTAGGGTTATAAGTGCTAAAGCAAGTGAAAGAAAAGGAACAAACTATCTACAGCATTTGGAAAGTGAGCAAGTGGACCCTCTACTTCACATAAGTAATTCAATTTAATTTATTTTTATGCAGCGCTCTTCTTTATGAGTGTCACACGGTGTTGAGCAAAAGTGAAGGGATGACCAACAGGAAGGGAATGACACCTCACAGATTAACTGCTGTTGAGAAAGACTACTATTGTCAGAAAATGGACCCTATAAATAGCCTTCCTTATGCCTTTAGGAAGGACTAAATCACCGTACACACAGACTGCATTATATCTGATAAACAAGCTATTGTTCAATGACTTACTGTATGTATATCTTTTTGCCCTTATATTAAAATCCACATTTATTATGAAACAGAATGAATAGCCCTATTCAGGTACTGACATCTCCTGCAATGAGCTGATCTATTCAGCTACTGTACAACCGAGTCTATGCGACATACAGTAGATATAGTTTGGTTTTTTAGTCAGCCCTAAAAATAAAAAATAAAAAAATGTACATCGAATAGAACGTATCAATGTACGTAACACACGAAGGTGAAAACCCTAACTGGAATTATTATACACAACATAGGGGAAAGGTGAGCGTCTTTGTTTAGAGCGTTTTTGTATGACATGGCAACACAGCCAATTAAATGTGTGCATCCGACTGACTGAAAGAGGGCTTTAACTGTGGCAGAGCTAAAGGTTGCTGTTCAGATGTCGACCAGGGTCTGTTGTACCTCTGAGTAAAGTCATTAACTGATTCAGAAAATAAGTCCAGTGATATAAATAGGCAAACTTTGAATTTAACCTAGGAATGAAGATAAGCCCAGACACTTGTCCTTCAGTGAACCAAACCGTGAGCTTTAATCTACAGAACTCCAAGCTGTCAGTTTATCCACTTATTTTCTCATTACTCAATGAGCTTTGTAGGTTGACCAATAAAAAAAGAAAAAAAACTCTATGATTCATAGGAATAGTTTTTCTATAAAACTACACTGAAAATTTACTCCACTCTACAAAGTGAATGCAGTGTGTGTGTGTGTGTGTGTAATTATTTATATATAAGAAATTGATACTAAAACTCAAGTTTCAGTGTATCAGGAAATAATGATATTCGTCAGTGTAATGTTCTGTTCAATGTACAAAAGAAGAATGAGCTTTCCTGGAGTTTATCACTGCCCACAGGTATGGTTAGAAAAGGCTTAAAAAGAAATACTAATCTACAGATAACAAAAAGTAGGCCATGGTATACTTAAGCTCCAGAGGGATCTATTTGAGGAAGAAACTGAGAGTTCTTGCTGGGAAACAATAACAGACAGCTTGCTTTATGTCCTGCTATAGACCAGACATAATTTACCAGTCATATAACCAAGCTAGAGTCAAATCCAGCTAAGAACACCAGTGGCCAATTAGATTTTTTTTTTAAACAATTTGTTTTCTAATGTTAACAAAGTGTTTTAACAAAAAGCAGTTGGTCGTCTTCTGCATCTATACTACAGCTGCCATCTGACCAGAAGGTGCATGTTCTATGCTATTGTGCCCTCCTTCCTCCATGGCTCACAGGTGAAGATGGCAGTCATATTTCAGACCCACAGTGCCATCAATCATCCAGCACCTTCACCACTGCCTAGCTGGATGGATATGGGGACTTAATGGGGCCTCCTACACTGGGCTGTCTTTGGGGACACCGGTATGGACATCCCCAAATACACTTCAGTCGCAGCGTGGCTGGCACCAAAGCAGTACTTCCCTTCCATGCTGCTTTGTTAAGAAAATCCCGCCACCATGCCCACATCTCAGGAGGATGCACCACAAGCAAGCTCGGTTTAAAATGATTTTATTTGCGGTGTATATACATACTGTAATTATATGGAGTGGCATTTCGTAGGATAATATTTGCTCGACAGTAGTAGCCAACTAATGAAATGCAGCTACTCAGTTCCAAAAGCAAGATGAGGCCTTAAGTGATGAGGTTCATTTCATAAGGACCCTCATCTTTACTCCTCCTTAGAGCTCGATAAAATGAAATTATAAAAGTTATTGTGATTAAAACTTCAGCGAGAATATTACAGGCTCGAATACTGTGAATGTAACAATAAAGCATAATTAAATGCCATGATAAAGGGTTATTTTACTCTGTCTGGTGATTATTTCCAGTAGACTGGCTGAAATGGACCAATTATTTTAAGAGACACCTGTTTGTGCGAGATGGTGGAACCGATGCCAAACAGAAGCCTACAAAGAATGCCACTCATTTCAAATGGCACTCAATAAATCAGTCAGGCTACAAGAATACTGTGTTGTGCTGTGATTCTAGGTTCACTGTATGTACACAAACACTGTTTGGGTTGAAACTGTCACATTTGATATTAGAGATGGCAATACACATGGGACAACAGCTGGCTTATGAACGCGGTCCAATACACTGTGCATGCATCGGCCTATATGTGTATGAACCTAAATTTTTAACAAACTTGTGCTATCTATCATCGCAGGTAACAGGCATTCTGTCTATCCATCGGTATAGTTTTAACGTATCCTTATCCAGCCAGTTTGTTAACATCATGAGCAGGTCCATGGTACTGAGGGACTTATGAGGTGTATGACAGTTTACACTGTTGACGGCATGTCAGATAATTAAAGAGCCGTCCATCGAATACCACTGAAAATGGAAAGAAGACTATTTTTGCTCGCCACAAATGATGTGGTTTTAGCAGGAATTTGGCCAGTGTTTGCTCCCCCCTCTTCAGCAGCAGCTCCCAGAGATGAAGGCCACTTGTGGGTCACTTTGCTTTCACTCCTCTTTTAATCACGTCCCAAAGAGGTATTGCCCAGGTTAAGCTTTGGACTGGTGTTGGATTGGTTTTGTTACACAGACATACAGGAGATATAGTTAAGCCTCCAGTTAACCTGAGCTGGAGTTGGCTGGGAAAAGCTGCACCACCACTGGGAGAGCATTTAAACCCTGCAAATCGGCCCCTGCATTAGATAATCGCCAGAGAGTCTGTACGTACCCAGAATCTCCTTTCTCCAAAATTCAAAGCTGAAATGAAAAAGGAAAAAAAGCTGCAGAATGAATGAAAATAAATAAATAAATAAATAAATAAATAAGAGAAAATACAGTGCATCGCCCAGAGAGTAGAATTCTCTGGCGATATTTCATTAGCACGATGGGATGAAACAGGCGTCCAACAAAAGCAGGTGGTGAAAACAAATAAGCGCACTTTCCAGCAGAGGCAGCTGGACCCAGCAGGGACGCTGCCAACATACAAATTATTTTCCAGACTAAAAGTTTCCTCCTTGTCCTGGAAAGCCTAACAAAGCAAGCATACCTACCCAGCTGCCCGCAGGCCGCTGTGTTTACCATCGCGGCGGAGGGGCAGCAGAGACCTGTCAGAATTATTTAAGCTCCTCACCATCTCATTTATGCCACCCCCTTGGTACACTATTTATTTATCTATTTGTCATCGCTTCGGTTTTATCACTCTTTAATCGCTACAGTGACAATCTTTTACTGTTAGAAAGTCACTGGAGAAAAAGAAATACTCAAATTCAATTTTACAGAGGTACTGTACAGATGTTATGTAGATGTCTGTGATTTCCATTTGCATGGAGTGCGTGTCTTTTTTTTTTTTTGTAGAGGTGGCACCCTGTCATCCTGTGAAAAAGCTTATGCCACTGTGCGAGCTGTTATGCAATAATGCGATGGGTAATTACATGGAAAGTTGAGATGAAAAGGTTTAACCTTTGTGTTAAAGTCTGTGAGAAACATCTTGCTTCGAGCGCCGAATATTTGGAAAATAGCATCCTAGCGTCTTAAATGGAAAGGGAAGAAACGTGAAAGTTTGAGGAAGGTTTCATGTTCTGTGATTTCGTTAGATTAAAAAAAAAAAAAAAAAATCTGGGATTAAATCCATTTTTCTGGATTCAAAACAGTCATGTAAATCTAATACATGTGGAAATATCAGCATGGGTGTTACCTATTTTTACATGTCTACATGGTAGCGTAATATACTTAATACCAGCTTGGCTATCAATGTATAATTAGCCTCAGTTATTAGCTATAAGTAGCGGTGGTATTTATTGGGAATAGGATTGAATTTGTTCCACCATCTCCAAAATCCCGATTCTTGGCTATAAGAGAAAGTACAGATTTTTACCTTATTTGAACTGTGTATAACAGTATGGGGGAGGGGGAAATGAAAAATACTGTATGTATTTTTCTGCCAAGCCCCTAAAGTAATGTGAAATGGATGAAAGCTGAAACTTAACTTTTTTTATTATTTTGAAAAATTTTCTTATCAAAACTTTGTTTAGGTTGGACTTTATGGAAGAAAGAAAAATATTTAATGTGTCAACACTTGATCGGTGCAAATTACACAGTGTATCTTCGCCAGAGGAGTGTCAAATCTGAGTGCAAAACCTTAAGAGTCACGCATGGCCCCTATCTGTATTTGACTTCATTCCTCCGGGAAACGGCATCCGGTCACCTCAACAGTGTCAACCTTCAGCGCTAATATCCATGAATGATTTATGAGCAGTCTCTGCAGACACCCAGACTCATGCATACAAAAGCACCAAACACGTGTCAATGTGATTACCTGAACATATTTCAAAAGTTCACACGGGTTCAGCGAAAGATGCCTTGTTTACTAAGGTTGCACTCTGAAAGCGCTGGTTGACCAGCTTTGAAAAGTAGGCTTTCAAGAAGATAAAAAAATAAAAAAAATCTTCAGACACAAGTTTTTTGGGAGAGAGCCCTGACCAACACTGACCAAGGAATACGGTATCCGTCTCTTCAGTTTGGGAGCAACTTGTTGCCGTTGATCAATATATTTAATCGAGACTTTTCATGATGAACGGAGAAACACGATACATGCCTGCTTGCAGATTGCAGAAAACTTGTATTAAAGCACGAATGGAGTTTCCAGCGGTAAATCTGACACCCGTCACTGGCAGCAGTCTCACCGAAATCAATCTGGCCAGGAGTGGGAAGGTGAGTAAGTACAAGGAGGAAGAAATGTGAAGCTCCATGATCATCTTTTCACACAGAATGGCTGAAAAATCATCTGTGGATCATACAGTTTTAAATTCTGTATGCATTTAATCATTTATATGGTACTTCTAAGTAATTCACAGGACACGGGACTATACCTTATGTGGGGACTTCCTTGAAGTTGCAAATATTTAACAGTGTCGCTCGACAGCATATTTTCAGATCTTGGCATTAAACATGATATAGCACAGTGCCGATCTCTGCCTCAGCATCTGCATTTTGAGAACACGCTTTTATGAAGTCATAGGCTTCTTTTTATTAGCAATAATCAAAGAATATTCACACTTTCATTGATGTGCACAGCAACAATGAGATTTGTCTTTCCTGCCATTCCCATAGTAACCATGATCCCACAGGATGTCCTGTAAATTTACTCCATTTAAGTCACCATAAAACACAGCTTAAAGATGTTTAGTTCATTCAACTATCCAATATTATACTATTCTGCAAAATTTTTAGTGTCATGCCTTTCACTGAAGCACACCTCAGCATGGATGCCACCTATTTTTAAGATATAACTGTTTTGCTCCTTGCACACAGAAGATATTTTATAATCTCTTTGTCAAAACCATGCCATCTCTTCCCTCCACTCAGTCCCTTTTTCCTGTCTGCCCTACTCCTCCCCATAGCAGGAATGCTTCATCCTCTTCATCCTCATGATTCTTGTCCAGAGAAACAGGCAGAGGCCTGTTTTGAGACTCAGAGCAGCACAGCACCATTGGAAGATTTACCTCACTGCACCGTGTCTGGCTTTGACTGACCTTGATCTTTCCAATACATTCTTGCTCTGAGACTGCAGGACTATTCTTCTGCATCAGCACTTATCTTTAAATTGTCAAGTGATAAATTTGGCTTGGATTATTTAGCTTTAGGGTACTTGGGGGCATTATGTGCTTTGCGCTGCACTCAAAGAACAATATCTACTATTGCTGAATCACCAAATTCTGAATGGACCGTAGAGTTTCAGGCCCTTATTTAACTGTGCTTTAATGATCAGTCTAAATGCTGCAGTTATGTATAGGAAGCGGGAAATAGAAATATCATCACGTCTCTTCATAAAAATAAACGGCCAAAGTTTGAATCTGTTGCAAGTAGTTAAAACTACATCCACATTTTTAAACTTTTTTACTTCAGTTACAACTTAAAACAAATTGGGTGATATCTGCAACTTTTTTTTTTTTTTTTTTTGCTTCGTTTCCAATTTTTCCGCATTTTTAAAGGAAATCGCTAGGAAATATACTTGGGCCCAGACAATTGTGCACACAGTTTTGTGAGGAGATGTGCATTTAGCTAAACTCTGACCAGTGTTCTGCCATCACGCTAGACCAGAGGCAATTAAAAATTAATCAGACTCTGTGAAGTGAATCTAATAAGCAGCCTTGTGATTTCAGGAAGCCTTGGTTTGATTTATTATGCCTGCCTACAAGTATGAAGGATACACTGAATGGCCCATAACACCCTACAATCCTAATAATTAGGGTTTGCAAGGCTGTCCCAAAATGCAAATGAAAGCCATTAAACGTTTATTAGCCAGGATACTTAAGAATTAATTTGTACCAGATCAATGAGCTTAACTTATTAACCTGTTCAGTGTGCTACAGCAATACTGGTATTAAAATATTATGGTCACTATCAAATAAGAGAGGAAGACTGTCACACTGGGAAAGCTTAAAAGTGAGTTTTTTAAGTTATTACACATAATAAATTATTAACAATACATACACAGTTTATACCACTAATATGCCATATACACATTTTTGCACGATCCTTGAAGATATTGAATCTATCTATCTATCTGTTCGCATCACCTATGAAACCTGTTGATTCCAACACATGCATTATGTATTTCATACTACATATTTTACAGAGTATAAATAGCTGAATCTCACAAAATGTCTGAAAAAGAACTGATGATTGCAACTTTTTGTTAGTATTAAGACATTCAACACTGAACTGGGTAGCTAATAATTCATATACTAGTTAATGCTGCAAGTTTATAAAATAATCAGAAGACTTTTTTTTTTTTGCATACATTTCCGATGTTGAGTATGAAACGTTCAATCAGTTATATGCATACACTTTCACATAAATATAGTGTGAAAAAAGTATAATCCTATTAACTGACCTCTCAAAAAGAAAGAAAATTCTATCAAACCTGGACTATATGGAAATTAATATTTTATTTTTGAGTGAAAATGTGGTTAGTAGCAACTTCATTATAGCCATTTGTTTTTTAATATTTTAAATATTTTTAATTTGCTCTGGCCAAATTGTAGAATTTTGGAAAGAATGTGTGTAAAGAATGACAAAGCCATTTGTGCACAACAGGGCACCATTTCTTATTGTTCTGCACAAATTACAAATATTTGAGTGCATGTATGCAAATGATCAGGTACAACTGCTCTTGTTCAACCCAGTTTTCCATTGCTTACATCTTGTTAGTCAAAATGAAATATGTTGCTTCTCAGCTGAGTAATCTCACACTCAAAGGTGTTTATATATGCAGGGATTATGGCAGTCATGTCATGTAAAACAGTTCAGCCAACATTCAAAATCAGTCAAATATACTGTATATTCTATAAATTAAATTGATATGATATTGTTATAAAGTCTCAAAAAGTGAAAAACTTTCTCACATTTCAGCATTGTATGTCCAAAACATCATAGGCCACCGTGAGGAAACCATAACAGTGTGGCTGCCATATCAGGGAATGATGTGATTGCTCATACTCCCATTATTTGGCATTGCAACACACAACATCTCCTGACTTTTCTGAACATCCTCTACACAAATTCTATTCCTGAGGATGTTGGGAACTTGGTAAAAAATGACTTGCCAACTTATATGTTTGTCTGGGACAATGTCAACTTTCACCCAAAAAAATCCCATCCAGACCAAATATTGTAGGTGTCCACCAAAGGATGCAGATGGAGTTCCTCCCATCCTATTCTCCATTTCTGAATTGAACTGAAGAGCTACTAGATGATGAAGGTACTTTCCATCTTGGTGGCACTGATTTTTTCAGTTGCAGAATGTCTTGCTTTGGACACATGAGCTAAAGGTTTTGGGTGAGCTAGGGTCTTCTTCAGCTTAAGCACAGAATTGAGTTCTACCATATAAACAGTTCTAAGGAATGGACTCTTGGTCTAATAAGAATGTTTCAGGAAATGTGCCACAGCACAGAGAAAAACTGACATTAAATCCTAAAACAGGGTCTAGCATCATGGGTTATGAGTGTCCATGTGCAAAGACAAATTGCCTAAAAGAGGTGGAAAGACCTTGGTTTTATTGCAGGCATTATTCCTTAAGCACTTAGCTCTGTTTTTACTTTCATCCCACACATGCATGCATCAAGTACAGCAGCTCCTGTAGCATCATTTAGTTAATGTACAAAAGTGTTTCCTCTCAAATATGTTTTTCGCATTCAAAAAAAGGATTTTCTCTATCATAGTTGTCCAGCTACTATCACATAAATTGATAGTTTTTATTATAAAATCAATAAATACTTTTATACAATTTAATTTTGTTCCAGGATTCAGAATCTGTAATCGATGCAATAAAGTTTTGCGTTAGATACAGTCACACTTCTGATTTGAGCCATGCCATATAAATGAGTGTGAACCCTGGCTCATGGCTCGCATATACAGTCTGGACCACTGTTACACTGCACTGGACCAGAATTTATGTAAAAGGACAGATGTACGACAGCCACAATCCAGTTTCAAATTCACAAAATTAAATGAAAGATGTCAGTAGCTCCAGGTTTGACTAACAAGTAAATTCAGCCAGAGATTAGCAAATTATACCTCAATGGTTTGTGCCAAATATGCCATAAGTTATTATACACATAATTGTATCGTGGAGCTCCATCCCAAGTGTGAGGTCCCTTGCAGAAGCAGATTTTATCGCACACTGACAAAGCACTGTCATTTGCCCAACAATGAGCTTTAAGGTTATCCGTACCTAGGAACATCAAATGTAACAGTCCTCAAGGTTCAACTGAATTGCCAACAGAGCAATGCACAACTTGCATCCATCCATCCATCCATCCATCCATATTTGTTTCCTTCATCGACTTGCAGCAGTCCAGCACCTATTTTAGGGTCACTGGGTGATGGGCTACGAAACTGTCCTTGGATAGGTTGCCAGTCATTAAAATGTGGCTCACAACCAGCAGTAGAAACCAATAACTGCAGACCACCTTGTAGACAGCTTTTCTCCTGTGACAAGATGGTGGAGTGGATTTAATTCTTCACTGTTTTAAATGAATTATAATGTTAATGAATGCTGAATTTATTGATCATTGGATTCCATGAGAACAGAATTATAACATTTAAAGCAGATAAAAAGGGTAGTAAGATTAGGGATTGACCTACAATAACAACAGTATTTAACTTGAATAATAACTACAACCAACTCTCGGAAGAAAAGCAAGATCAAATCTGAACACAAAGGATTCCATGAAGCCAATGTAGAGGTCTTTTTAAAAGAAAGATGATGTCGTCTGCTTTTGTTTATCTTGTTTACTGTGCCCTCGCCCACCAAGTTTCCCAGATCCATTTTGTTAGCATTAAAAGTTCGTCTCTCCAGTCCCTGTGTGTTTACAGTCATTGCTGGTTACTGTCAGTGTTAGGGACTGAAGGTCTGCTGGAAACTGTACCATAAAAATAAGCACTATAGAAAAAATCCCTAAAGTATTTGTGGCCTGTAAGCGTGTGACCATGCCCACCTCCTGGATTACCAGTTGTGACTACCTTACTGTGCTGACAGAGTTGTTGGGACTAGTACTGATGCAATTGCTGCCAAAGGATCCTGGTTATTGGTTTGTTATGTGTGTGTTAAAACAGCAAGTACCTGTAGTGCAACTACCTCACAGCACCAGGGCTGTTTGGATGTGAGCTTGAACCAAGCTCAGTGTGTGCCTGGTTTTGTAAGTTCTCCCCAAGTGTCTACTGGTTTCCTGTGGGTACTCTGCCCTCCCCATCCAAAGGTATGCCTGTCAGGCTAATTGGTCACTTTAAATTCCTCTTTAGTGCAGGAGCGTGCATGGGTGCGACTACCCTGCAATGGCATCCCATCCCTGCAACTGGTATCCCATCCAGCGTATGGCTTCCTAGACTGTTGCCCAGTGATTTCTGGATATGCTCTGGATTGATGCAATCCTGACCAGAACAAACAATTAAGGATAGTGGATGCATGAATGGATGTGTCTTGTGTTAGCAGGTTGTGCAGTTTCAATCTAAGAGTTTTGATGAAACAATATTTAGGAGCTTGGCTGTTAAAGCAAGCATTAGTGAACATTGTTAAAATAAATAAATAAATAAGTCACATGTAAAAGTCCACCATCTTTCACCACATTAACCAGACAATGACTATGTAGCCTTATCATTACCTTAGTGTCCTTAGCATACCCCCTGCTACTCTAAATAAACTCTGTGCTTGTGTAATAGACTGAAAAGGATTTAACATGAGATGTTGCATTTTCCTTAAGTAATGCAGGGAAAAAGAAAAAAAAAGTTAAATTCTGGGCAGGAATAAAATATGGATAAAATATTATTGGTTGAAGGAGTTCTTCACCCCGTATCCAAATCAATGTATGCTTAAATTTCAAACAGTTTAATGCACATAGCGTATGTGTTAAACAATTCACTCCACTTTGCCTGCAGCGTGTGCAATTTTAAATTGTTAAAACTGTTTGTGGTAAATGAAAAAAGATTGATTCTTCAATTTTTGTCAAGCTTCAGGCTGTTTGCATTGGAAACGCAATTCCGAGAGGTAATTTTTCCTCATATTGGTATAGTATCCCTTTAGAAAAGGAACAATATGCTTATTGCATTTTTTCCTGCTTTTGGTATGGTGGTAATTTAAGATTCTAAATAAATTACCACATTTCCCACATAGGGCAATCTACAAGGGTAACCACTGAGCATTTGGTGCTGGAAAGTATTGAAAAAAACAGAGCAAAGGTACGAGTTATTACATTACAAGAGCCAGCTGTCCCAAAAACAGCAGCAAAAGAGCATTAAAAGAATAGCAGTCACCCTACAGCCTGTATCTTTAAGGATGTAATAGCCAGTCAATAATACAGTATGTTTAAAAATTAACACTATTAGTTGTTTGCAATATCTTGGAATTACACCCCAGGGTAATTGGGTCCTGAGACAGCTGGACCACAATGGAAAAATTACAGTTTACATGTGTACGTGCATATGTTTCATACCAAAGGAAAGAAGCAGCATAAAATATTCTTCCCAATCTGACATTTTGTCAATAATAAGCTCTGTGATTTAAATTTTGTGCTGGCTATGTGCTTATTAACACAAAGTCACAATAGGAGGTGTAACGTTTCAAAACTGGATATGTGGGCAGAACGTCCCCAGTAAGACCCCAGAAACAAAATGCATTTGTGTTTTGAGAAATGTGTTTAAATTTGCCAGTTAAACAAAAAATAATACCTTACATAACCCGAATGTTAGAGACTTGTTTCTTCAATAATGTCTGTTTTTTTCAGCATCCATGTCTAACAGATTAAGTTTTTTTGTTTTTTTTGGTTGAGGATTTTTCAGGTAACCAAGGTATATATTGCTGGACAAACACACATCTGTCCATATTGTGGTGGGTAGTAATGTGAATTTAAGGATATAATATCCAAGATGCTGATTAAAATTCCTCTCCCTCTTGTGAGGCCTTGGAGCAATATACACATTCTAAGTTACTCCAGCTAACATTCCGTACTACCTGCATGTAATCTATGTGATCATATATAATGTAAAAAATACAATAATGAACGATTACAGTGATATGAGCAATACGGTTGACAAAGGGAATGTATCCCTGCCCAATAAGCTTAATAACTATGACTCCTGGTTAGATGCCCTGCCTCCTCGAGTTTTTGTTCACAGACTGCTCCTGGATCCTCTGGGTGTGGGATGTCTTAGTCTTCCTGACTGCCACTGACTGCTTTTGGCACCGCTCTGTTGCCAGATTTAAATGCGGAGTTGTAGGACTTAAGCGGTGAGTGGACCTCAGAATTTAGCCAAGACTTCTGGTTGGGTTGGATAGTGACAGTGGTCATATCATCATCAACACACTTGCTGATGCAGCCAGCAAAAGACAAGGTTTACTTTAAGATGAAATGGTCCTGGCACATAGCAGCAGCCTTAAATACGTTTCAGTCTGCATAGTCAAAATTGTCCCGTGGTGCTGAAAATGCAGCTTATAGTTACACTTTAGAACCTTAAGGTGTCACATGATCAACATTATAACTGTAGTAAGAGATTTAGAAAACTAACTGAACACAATATTAGATTTGAACATTTAACATTGCTCATCTTCTGGCAGTACAGTGACCAAGTATCTCCAAAGTTTGCAAGTGTCCCACCTGAAGTAAAGAAAAATTTTGCTGCACTTCCTTCATTCTGCATCTCATCTCATTCTCAGCCTTGAAAAACTGAGGCAATATTTATTTTACATTGCTATGCGGTCTCAAATATGACTATCACAGTACATAATTTTGCAGAATTTACCTTGGTAAAACAGAGACAGGGATAGAGCGATAGAATACTGGCTGTAGTCTTTAAATTGAGTAAAACAATGGTTTTTGGACATATTTACATGCATGGGGTTTTAAAGGAATTCTTGCTAACTTATTTTTAAATTTAATTTTTGTTTTATAGCTATGTTACATTTCCACATTCAAAAACAACTTACATTACTAATAATACTACTAACAATAATATTAGAAAAACAATAATGGTGTTCAGTGGTTTTTTTACATCCATTAAAGTGCTGTTTGCATACTGAAGAACTGCTACAATTTTATTTTAGTATCACTGTAATACAGATTAGCAATAAAAGAGACCATTTGGACCCTTAAACAATCACTATGGCATGCTGAAAGCAAGAAATTGGGAATTGTTTATTTAGAAATCTCTGTTCTTGGAATATGGAATAAATAGTAGTAAACATTTAAACTATAGTTATTCACAGATATCTTCCTATACTGATAGAATAACTAAAAGGAAAGCACTGCTACTGGTTTCTATTTATGAGGCAGTTTAATTGACTATAAACATGTTTCCAATGAGAATAAATAGTAAACTTTAAGTGCTGTGACAAATAGATGTCAAGAATCCCTGAGGGACCTAAACAGTGCTAGCAAGTGGTGCTTTACAACAGTGTAGGGTCTGCACTGCAAAAAAAGACATTATCCAGTTTTGGTCAGATAAAAATAAAGAATTAACTGTTAAAAATGTCATGCTTCTTTGTGGAAAATTGTTTTTTTTTTTTGAGATGAGGAAATGTAGGAAAATACTTTAAAATAAAAACTGCAGTGATGAAGCAAATTGAGTGCTAAGTCATAGAGCATTTTGAGGCAATGGAGAAACAATAAAAAGCTAATAAAAGAGCAAAGAGTCTAAAAAACATACAGATTAATGCAACTCAGTGCTGGACTGAATGCCTGATGTTCTCGGTAAAACCTGGGAGCAAAACCGAAGGTGAACATTTGTCAAAAAGACATCATTTCTGCAGTCTCTGTTTGGGAAAGAGGATGTGACACCTTGGCCTGCTTAACACCTTAAGTTTGCAAGGTCTATTCACATTCTGCAAGCTAAAGTTATGTCTTAATGTACATATTGTAACTTGTTTTTAGAGTCGCTTTACATTGGAATACATGATGTATAGTCACAGACATAAATGTCAAAATATTTCCTTAAGAGCATGTGTTATATGTAATTATTCATCATAAATATATCGCTTTTAAAGATTAATGTAGACTTACAAAAAAGTTTTCGTATTTATGGATCATTTTCATATGCAACAATGGAAACAACTAATGCTACTACAAATTTTTTTTTAAAAAACAAAACAAAAAAATGAATAGTAATAATGCAGAACTAATAGCTTTCGAATAAAGCAAGGCCTGCTTACTTTATGACATCATTTGCAAGTTAGCAGGCTGACAAAGTGATTAATTTCACGTTGCCAAAAAAGGCAAGACTGTAGATTGTCTGCTTTATATTCCTTAGAACAAAGATGCATATTTCATTTTAATAAGTACACCTCAAGGTTTCCTGTGAGCACCAGAAGTTCTGATGAAATGTCAGTTATGTGGATTAGATATATTTTATTTTAATTCACCATAAGGAGTAGTGCAAAAGGTAGGTTTAATATCAATTGTGGGAAATAAGTATTCAGCTGACATTGTGTGCAGAGGCTGAGAGACCAAAGTGGAGTACCAATATCTGTACCGCCTATTCAAGATTTATTTATTTATTTATTTATTTATTTATTTATTTATTTATTTATTTATTTATTTATTTATTTATTTTTCAAAGATGTAAAATCCTTATTTATTATGATTTCAGAGTCCCCTTTATCACAGTGTGTCTGGATCATTCTCGAGTAGCCGGCCATTCCTGACCAAAAGTGGAATATCTGTGGAGGTCAAACAATCAAGAGGATGTCAGTGTTTTAAAACTCACAGGTTCCTATGGTATAAAATTGGAGATGAACTTCATATTGCATCAATAGCAACTGCCATAGGTCAATAAAACCCTTTAAACTATATTTGATTTCCTTTTGCTCTGCTTTTCCACTCCTCTCATATCTAGTTTGATTGAGAAGAGTATGAAACAAGGTTATATTTGGCGCTGGAAAGTAGGGGTTGCGTGGACAGAGGTACATCAGGACTCAGCAAATGTGCAAACTGGGGGTGAGCAATGCAACACAGACGAATAATTGCAGATAACTGGTAAAACCCTTGAGGGGCAATAAACGTAAAAGAGCCAACAGTAAGTCACAAGTACAGTTGCAGGCTGTTTAGGATTGTTGAGGCTCTACGGAATTGTCTCCCGAACCCTATGGTACTAATTACACAAACAGAGAAATTTATTCAGTAAAGTCAACAAAAAACAACACATGAGCAGCTGCAGAGCTGGCAGTGCTCATTTTCAATAGTGGTATGGGACTCCTTTTTAATGAAATCATATTATTTTTAAGAAAAGTCACCCAATAAAATTTCAAATTTGCTAATGCACAGACATTTCCAAACTCATCTTTCATGAATTATCTTGGAGTATTTCTCATAAGCAGACGTACTCATCCATAGCTATAAAATTTCACACATGCGCACTTATTTATCGATAAAAAGTGTGACGAGTAGAAAATGAAACACCCCCCCCCCCAAATAAATAAATGAATGAATGAATGAATAAATAAATAAATAAATAAATAAATAAATATCAAATTTGCATTTTATAGGCTTTGGGATGGTGGTACATGTGACTGCGATAAAATCAAATTTTTCAATAATACTACTGCAAAGCAGTTACATGAAAACAAGGTTAAACTTTTTTCTACTCCCTCTCCCTTCATACAATTAATTAGAATTGCACTGCAACAGCTTAATCAATGCACTCCATTAAAAAAAGGAAATGCCACACTGATAAGAGGGCCATACTTCAGAGAACACTAATTCTAACATGATGTCTTATTAAAAAAATAATTTTTCTCAAACAGAAAATTAATTCTAACTACTTTGCTGAAGAACAAGAGCAAACAGAGCATCTATTTTGCCTACGATTCACGGTGTCGTGGTTGCTACTTTTATTTCATGTGACAGACTGGTACTTTGCCGTTTCTTACACTGTTTTTACTTTTTGCTACTACTTTCAGAATTGTTATAAAAATAGATAGATAGATAGATAGATAGATAGATAGATATAAATCAATAGCTTGATTCTTTATGTACAGATCATTTCTGTTTTTAAAGGTTTATTTCTTAAATTGTTAGTTCAGGGCAATATTTCACTGTTCTTAAAGCTCTCCTGAATACAGAGAAAGGGAGACAATACAGCAGTGACTGCATAACACCAATGTCACTCCTCTACAGTGTCTTCTAGGTTCTATTTGCCATATCTCCCAGCCGCGAGCAGATATAAACAGCACCAGCCTCTAGGGTGGTCCAGCATCAGGCCTCTGGAGAAGCAGAACAAGCAGCCTCTTAATCCTTTGCGAAGCAGTAACAATGCCGTGCAGCCATGGAGCATCGATGAACTTGGGGTCAAGCACAACAGCTGAAATGCGCTGCAGAAGGAAAGGTATCAGGGAATTAGCTGCACTCTATATTTGCCATGAACTGCGATTCTGTGCGTGCCAGCAGAACGTAGAATCAGCCCAACAGTCCTGTGCAGAAAACTGCACCCTCATTCATCGTACTCGCATTGCAGTACGGTCAGATCTAATAACTCTGTCACACCTGAGGGATGTACAGCATTTTTTGTCAACCACACTGTTTAAGCACACAAAAAATTAAAATGGCCTGAAAGGCCTGTATCATGCACAGAATTCTATTCAGTGCTAGCACTGACAGCTGGATTCTATCTGTGTTCCTTTGTTTACCACTTATAAATATGATATATTTAATATTTAGTGGTAATAAAGGAACTATTAATTTAGTCCTTATTATAAGACTTCTACTGCTGTTACACATTACTTTAGGACTCAACGCTGACAGGAGAGTTTCCTTTTCTACATTATTAGCTTTGAACTGGTCAGTAAAAAAAAAACTTGATTTTTTTTTTCCATTATTGCTGTAGAGTTGGAAAAATTTTAAAGGGGGGAAAAAAAAACTCAAAGTCAAGTTTGGATCTAATAAGTTGTCTAATAAGATTAGAATCTAAGGCTTCTGTCTGCGTCACCCTAATTCTCCGTATTCCATCACATCTGCAAAGCAAAGGTGTTCATACCCTGAGTAATATCAAGTGTTCTTGTAAAATTAAAATGCATTAATGGCATTTAAATTCAGTCTGTGATCTGCCTCAAGAGTTCAAATAAAAATTAGTAATTTGTTCAGTTAATCATTTCCTCCTCTGAAAATAAATAAATAAAAGGCATGTTTTAGTTGGCCATTACCTTGTTAGCTCATTGCGGTTCTTCACTGTTAAAAGCGCCCGTGAAGCAACTTCTTCCACTGAGTGTGGTGTGAAGTGGAAAGCACGCAATAGTGGATTTTGATGCATGACTTGGTGTTATGCTGGAACGTGATTTGGAGAGGAAGCGCCGCATAAGATCCAATCTAGAGCAGCTATTAGCAGGAGCTGTTTTTTAAAACTTGTTTACATCACTTGGGAAATTTATTTTCATCAGTTTTTTTCCAGCTCTGTAATGTTTTCCTCTTCATAGTCCCAAATCTGCTCTCTTGAGACAACAAATGGGCTCATGCCCAAGAATGGTTCTTAAGGAGACTCTTGGGGGAATTGGGTAAAACATTTCTCAATTACTGCTCAGGTTAGAGTATTCCTAGCAAATTCAATGGTTTCCAATGAAGCCACTTATTTGTCCTTTTGCAATAAGCTCTATTTTATCCTGAATGCTACATATTGATGTTTTGTGACTTATTTATTTAAAATGTATTTAGCTATATGAGTACAGTATATGCACTTCCTAAGATGAGATGAGGCAAACAAAAAGTAAATAAAAGTTCTTTTTGTGATCTTTGGCTAGAACGTACATTCACATCCATATTCTTTGCGTATGATCACCTGGGATTTATACCACTTGCACCAAGCTGTGTCTTTATACAGTAATAATATTACAAACTAAAAGAACAAATGTACTGAGCCATATCTGACATGCTTAGTTTGGAACAGAAAGAGAGAAATCCATTTTTATTCTATTAGAGATAAAGACACCACATATTTGCTTCCGCATTATGAAGATAATAAAAGCTGTTCAATTTTAGCACTCTTGGACGAGGTGCTTTCTCTGAATTGCTCCAGTAAAACATTCAGCTGTGTACAGTAAAAGAGTTATGTACCACATGTCGCTTTGGAGCACCATCAGCATCATCACTCAAAATCACGAATTGATAACAATTTTGGTATCACACTGAATTTCATCGAAAACCTCCATTTTTGCTCTGTATTTTGGGATGAAAGGATTTGTGGGAACAATAACATGACAACATATATGGTCTGTTAGTGTCAGAAATCTTATCTGCTTCTCCGTGCGTTTGGGCAGCTGTGAAAGGCTGCATCTCTCCGCTGATGCCATCAAGAATCCGGCATACAAATATTCTGGTGGACCTATTCTAGAGCCCATCACTCATGCAAAGAGACATCATGCAGCCACCAGCAGTTCCTGTAACATCTGAACAGGCAATTTCATTTCTTCCATTTATCATCACAACATTATGTGTGACACAAAAAGTGTAGCTGCTTCAGAAATTCGGAAAACTAATAAAACAAACTCAAACCTTCAAACATGCAATCCTCATCAGTTGCTGGGGGTCGCATATAAACCAAAACAAAAAAGCCCTAAAAGTGAAGCCATAAACATGAAAAAACCAAACATTTTCACAACTTCAATGACCTCACATTAGACTTAAAAAATTGTAAAAGGCCTTGCAGAGCGGCGCACAGCCATCTTGCACCGTTCACGCACTTTGCCACGTTGCTAACAATAACAGGTTGCTGTCAAACCAAGTTGTTCTCTAAGGCCCTGCTAATGAGCAGGCAGCTGGGATGCTGACCAGCTGCCGAAACCTGCAATAAAATGTCACAGTGAAGCTCTCCGACTCTGGCGCTGTTCCTGCGACAAGGTCACTTGTCCATTGGATGAACACAGTGGGAGGAACGGCCACCTGTACCCCCCGCGACCTGCCCCACCCTACCCCCAGGCTTACTGTACCCGACCAGCTGTTAATGGCCGCTAACTGCGATCAGTCTGACGTAAAGCCTGAACCAGAGGCTCTTAATCTGCACCTGCACATCTGCCCCCTGCTTAGCGCAGTACAGATATGAGGACGCTTTAAAAGCAGAAAAAAGCCGTGCATCTGCTCTATTTACTCCTATGTGTCTCGGTCCTCTACACATCTACAGGTAAGCCCCTGCGTGGAGGCTCTGTAAGGCAATGCAGTCCAGGACCGCATCCGCAAATACACAGTTTTAGTACCTCCTGCTCATATTACATTCTAAACCTTCAGAATCATTCCTCGTGATAAATGTATTACTGACGGGTGGAAACAACTCGGTTTCAAATAATAATTTATTACTGCCTCAGTGGACACACCGTGAAGATGGCAAATCCGATTTTCCTCTTATCGTGACCTCCGATTCCTAACATCTGGCAAGGAGCCCTCATCCTATTCACAATGTGTGAATGCTGTCAGAAGCTGCGGTATTTTAGGTTTTTCTTCACATTCGATACACCATACGCAATGCAAAATTATTTTTCACAAAATGTGACTTTTTTTTGTTACAAGCTGCACAGCCCAGGCCAGAACTGGCCAGTTAGTGCATAGGCACTGAGTAGGTGAACCCATGAGCGAGACTCTTGTCACTGCATGTTTTTCTGATGCCACAGAAGAGGGTAAATGTGTGAGAATGATGAGTGACGCTAAACTTGAGCCAACACAGTGCTTAAGTGTCAGAGATGAACGTGCAACAGTTACCACTAAAAACACCACAGAGCATTTCCACACCCCGTACTGGCTTATAACCGAGTGCTGAATCACACTTCATTTCTGTTTGACTGTATCCGAATGGGTAAATGCACCACACAGATGCAAAGAGGCCGCAGCTTTCTGCACATAGCATTACGGCAGGGAGGCAAAGTGATTCATCTCACAAACATATAAGCTATGGCGGAGTACTTCCCAGGAACAGCAAATACTGCTCCTGACAGGCAGACAAATCCACAAGGATGCTCTTTTTCCTTTTTTAAACTGTGGGAATGTTCAAAGGTACTGAGGCATAAACCGCAGAAGGATATAACATTAGTTCTTCACCCCATGAGAGAGATGCTTATTAAAAACTACTACATGCTAACCAAAGTTATTAAAATGTGGCTAGTAAGTGTGTTCAAAATATATTTTCATCAAACTTAAGAGAACTACAAAACTGTAGTTGAAATAAAAATGGAAAATTTTAACAATGTTACTTGTAACAATCTCAAAGCTTACATTCATGCTTTACAACATATCAACTGATAGATTAATTATTTTGCATACATTTGAATAAATTACTATGAAGTCAGTGTTTCCTTCTATTCTTTTGACACAAGACTCTGTGAAAGCTTAAGAAGAAATGGGAAAGTCACATTAGTTTGTGGAATCGTGTAAAATAAACAGCCGTTGAGCTCTGTGACATGTAAGTGTAAATGTAGATTCTTATACAAAGAAAGGATAGCGTGGACAAAAAAGTACTGAGTATTGTTGAGTAGTTTGTATAACCCCAAATCAGAAAAAGCTGGAACGGTATGGTGGAAATAAAAAAATAAATAAATAAATAAAAAACCCACAATGATTCTTACATTTGCTTTGACTTTTATTTCATTGCAGACAGTATGAATCCAAGATATTTCATATTTTGTCTGGTCAACTAACATTTCATTTGTTAATATACATCCATTCTTGCATTTCAGGCCTGCAACGCATTCCAAAAAAAGTTGGGATGGGGGAACTTAGAGCTCATAATGAGATAAAAAAAAATAAATAATGGAACTACAAGCAGGTGATGTCAACAAGTGATTGTAGTCATGATTTGGTACAAAAGCAGTATCCACAAAAGGCAGAGGCTTTGAGGTGCAAAGATGGGCAGAGGATCTCCAGTTTGTCAACAAATTGAAATGTTTAAAAACAATATTCCTCAAAGAAAGACTGGAAGGGATGTGCATATTTCTCTCTCTGCAGTGCATAATATCATTAAACCATTCAAGAACTCTGGAGGAATTTTGGGGCATAAAGGGCAAGGGCGCAAGCCTGAGCTGAACATCCGTAATCTCCAATCCTTCAGACGGCACTGCATCAAGAACTGTCATTCATCGGTAGCTGATAAAACCACATGGGCAAGGGATTACTTTGGCAAACCTTTGTCAAGCACTACAATACTACGTTACATTTACAAATGGCACTTAAAACTTTACTGTGCAAGAAAGAAGCTTTAAGTTAGCCATGTCCAGAAGCGGTGTCAGCTTCTCTGGGCTTGGAGGCATCTGGGATGGACCATCACACAGTGGAAATGTGTGTCGTGGTCAGACAAATCAGTATTCCAGATCTATTTTGGAAGAAATTGACCCCATATGCTCCGTACCAAAAACGAAAAGGACCATCCAGACTTATCAACAAGTCCAAAAGCCAGGGTTAGTCATGGTATGGGGTTGCGTCAGTGCCCTCAGCGAAGGTAATTTACACTTCTTTCATGGCAGCATTAATGCAGAAAAGTACATTGCGATTTTAGAGCAACATATGCTGCCTTCAAGACAACATGGGATGTCCATGCATTTTTCAACAAGACAATGCAAAACCACATTCTGCACACATTAAAAAGGCATGACTGCGGAAGAAGAGGGTACGGGTACGAGACTGGATGGCCTGCAGTGCTGACCTGTCCCCAATAGAGAATGCGTAGAGAATTTTGAAACGAAAAATGCAACAACGACAACCCCGTACTGTTCCACACTTTAAGACGTGTTTCAAGGAAGAATGGGACAAAATAACAGCAGAAATGCTTCATTGCTTAGTATCCTCAGTACCAAACTGTCTTTGAGTGTTGTGAGAAGGAATGGCAACATTACAAAGTGGTACCGTCCCAACTTTTTTTGGAATGTGTTACACGCCTGAAATGCAGGAATGGATGTATATTAACAAATGAAATGTTAGTTGACCAGACAAAACATGAAATATCTTTGGTTCATACTGTCTGCAATGAAATAGAAGTCAAAGTCAATGTAAGAATCACCACATTTTTTTATTTGCATTTTCCATACTGTCCCAACTTTTTGTAATTTGGAGTTGTATAAGTATTTTGGGTTCTTCATCTTGGCACCACCTTAAAAAGTGCCAAGTGAGTTACAATATTGTTTGTTTGTTGTCAGCTGCAATACCAATAAAAAGTGTTTCATTCCAAGGATGATAAAAATAGATTTGACATTTATAAAGAAATACATAAAAGAAAAAATGAAACTTAGCTGCTCAAGGTGTAAAGACAGGCAATGCAACATGGAAAAATTTTTAAAAATTGCTTACAGTATAAAAAAAAACACAGTAAATACCACTAATGTAACTGAAAAATACTTTTAACCCCCACTTTCAATTAGTTTTTTGTTGAATTAATTTATTCCCCTGCTGCATTATGGCAAGACAATGTCCATGGTAAAATTATTTATATGGTCAATTGTAAAAGTTGATGAATTAACATAGATTATCAAAATGATGCCCCCTGTACTCACAGCTCAGATCTAAAATGTCGTAATGGGATGGGAAATACTTTCAGTTTGTGTAAACAGCACAAATTTTTGTTCACACCACAATATTTGAGAACCGTACAAAAATGCTCTTCCAAGGTCAGCAGAATGCACAGTGGTTAGATCCTCCACCTTCGGGTTCAAAGGTTCCAGCTTTGAATCCAGCCTCTTGATGTAGCCCCAATGAGCAAAGTTCTTACCCTCAAATGATCAAAACTACAAAGCTGTATGAACAGGTTAATCACTGTAGACACCTTAATGTTTCAAGTTGCTTTATAGAAAAGCATATGATAAATAACTGTAAAATAATTCAAACTGTTTGCCCCTCCATTCCACTTGAGGTACAGTTTTACATAGCTGGATGTATAATTGCACTAAAGCTACAAGCAGGTTTTAGTAAAAATAAATAAATAAATATAAGGTTTGTACTAAAACACTGATGTCTTATGATGAGGTCACTGATGTTTTATAGATCCTCTTTTCTATATATGCAGTGCGTGTGTATACACATACACTAAATATACTATAATTTATTTATTACATATACATAATACTAATCAGAAATGAAAAAAAAAACTTGATATTTTTGATCATCCCTCATAATCGTACATCCTTGACTATTTTTTTCTTAAATACATCAAGAGACTAAACCGCCCTAAAGATGACAAATAGAGAAAATAATCCGACATATCCACAAGCAGATCCTGTTAGAGGTGGAGCAGCAATGCATGGAAAAACGATACTGTCAGGTGATGGAGGACAGAGAAATAACAGCCCTTTTTGTGCACGGCATCAAAACACCAATACATTTTAGTCGAGTTTGTCATCTGGCATCGGATGCAGACTGACAACTTAAGAGGCACAGGACCTTCATATCAATCTGCTGACAAACGTGCTTTTCTGTCATTTCTAACAGGTAGCTGCCTTGAGAGTTAAATTCTTGTTGTATGAAGGACTGTCTGGTTTAAACAAAGTGTTGTCAGTGTTATCCTTTTATCATTTATAACCAATGAAGCCCTACATTTCTGTGAGGGTGTATAGAAAAACAGCACTTACGTGATTTCCTTTCCCTTGAATTTTAATAGGTGCATCATCTGTGGTGCATGTCAGACTTCTCTCTAAAAACATGCATAATCCAGATTTGCTGTATAATTCAACAACTTATCACTGCTGTGACACTGACACAACATGACATTGTAACGGACAGAACAGCCACCAGTTTGGATTGTACAGGGCGGTTGCTGTGCCCCAAAAAATGGAGCCAAAAAGATAGGACATGCGTTAAAATTGAATGAAATACATGCTGTCACCTATTGCTGAATACTTATTGTAAAATAGAATATCATTTGGATAGTACACAGAAGTTTTGAGCCATTTAAGTCTTCTTTCCTTTAGTGGAGCACTTTCATCTTACTTGGGCATGAATGTACTTTCATTTTAAAATCTTTACAACCTGTCACATACAAGTACATATACATACAACAGTATGATTTAATTTTAAGGGTTATTTCTCCACATGTCACATCAATTTTGTCTTTCTCTTCCTTTTCCACCCTGCATGTATGCCAAACCATCCGATATGATGCTAGGCCTGTTTAGAGGAAAATGTCACAAAATTACTGAAAGCTGTCATAAAAGTACTTACTATGTTTATATATATATATATATATATATATATATATATATATATATATATATATATATATATATATATATATATATATAAAAATAGCCCCCTTCATATATGTAGATTATTAAATTTAATGGCATGGACCCAGTTGTTGGTCAAAATTTTTCATAAACATAGTAAGTACTTTTATGACAGCTTATATATATATATATATATATTTTTTTTTTTTTCCTCTTCATATATATAAATCAATCCTAACATATGTGAGGCTGTGCATTGTTGCTCTGATGCAGTGGTAGGTGAATGAGTGTAGGTAGTTTAGTGCAGTTTATCTGAAAACAAATGATGGGTACTAGTTAAATACTACAGACTACTCATCACTTATCACTTTGAAGTAATACATCTTCTGGAATAAATGAATGCACATAAAACAGATTCCTGTGCAGAATTCTGAACTGCCCAAAGCTGCTGTAGTTTTTATTTTTCAGCTCCTCTTGGAGGTTCTGGCCATTGATCATTGCACTAAATATTCTTACCTGCAAAAATTATAAATGTCAAGTAAAATCTGCATGACAAGCACAGCTTTCCCTTGTAAGAACAGACCTTTATAGAAAAATTCCAGCTTGTTTTTGCCCTACCTAAAATATTATTATGAGCCTGTATAATTTCCAAGACCACCACCCATCACACTGGGATTTGAATGTTCTCTCTACTTGGTCAACGGAAAGATGTGTCTTTATGGCAAACACACACAAGTGCATCTGCTCTTTGGCCAGATTTTATGTGGAACTCTGCTTGGAATTCCTCGAGCGCTCCAACCTCCACCCTCTCCGCTGAGCCAGGCACAGGCAAGCATCTCCATCGACAGCTTTGAATTTGAACCATCTGATTACTCTCATTGCAGGATGAAGCAGAGAAACCACCGCAGGGTGAAGAAGGGGCCTCACAAAACATTTGTTTTATTAATGCCCATTTTGCTTCATTAGTCGCCGGCTTCCTGCCAATGAGGCCCCACACTAGGAGTGCCTGCGGTGATGGATGCGACTCGTCATAACGGTCGACTGCTGCGGACACGTCCGGGTCTGTTCGAGAACCATCTCGCGTCTGCAGGCGGACACCAGGGAGGCTCAGAAGGAGATCTGTCCTATAATCAATTATAGAACTTGTGTGTCGCAGAGCTTAATTACCTCTTGTGTTCCTGGCACCATCTGGCAACCCCGGTGTCCGCCTCCCTGGTGACCGATGTCCCTCGGTGACGTAACTCCCCAGCCCTGAGAACGTTCTAGCAATGCGCTCCAGCGCTCACGGACGCACCACCGAAACACTTTGCTTTCAAAGCAGCGGCTCAGTATAGAACTTCCTCCCTTCCTGCTTCCTCACCATCTTTACCATGAGACATGCAATGGTTTGGTCCGCAAAAACTGACTCCGAAAAAATAAACGCTATGATTAATGACAGCTTTTTCGCTCAATGCTAACAATTAATAAACCAACAAAAGTGCACAGATAAATCAATAATCAGTTTAACCGATGGTTAATGGCTTTCCTAAAAGATTTGTACGAATTTACTGATGCATGAGAACAGCTGCCTTTATATTAAACTTTCCAACAGGAATCACTTTGCTTTTTTTTTTTTTTTTGTTTTTTTAAACTTTGTTTAATCACTATGAGTTACCTGCATTGGTAAACAAGTAAATCATTTTTGTGAGATTTCAAAAAAAAAAAAAAAAAAAAAAAATTCTGTTAAATATTGCTTTTATCTAAAAGTTAACCTGTGTTATCATGACATTGCATAAGAATTACGTATATGCTATTCAGGCAAAATTATGGCTGCATTTTAAATTTTAGAAATCACATTTTACAGAACAAATGTCCCAGAGCTGGGGCAAATATTTCAGATTTATAATTTTGATTTGGCTTTATGAATTCAATAAGGCAATTTGAGCCTATCCTTTTGTTAGCTCATAGAAATAGGTCCAGTCTTCTTATTCCTTCTTTGCATAGCATAATGTATTCGGTGAAGCTGACGTTAGTGAGAAGTAACACACCAGCACTGAACATCACATGGACCTCATGACATTCCTCTGCCTTGGTGAGAACTCCAAAAACATGAAGGATGAAGGGGGACACTAGAGCCAGGAGCCAAGCAGGTTTAGACCCTGGGATTATTATACGCTTAACTGAAAACTTTTCAGGTTGAGGTTAAAATAAATAATGCATATTACACAGTCTGTCAACATGTACTTCACTACATACAAAATGCTTTTGCTTAAAACATTGGATGCATTTATAAATGTTTTTCAGCAGTGGAAAAAAAATAATAATTTAGTTTATATAAATAACTAGAACCAACTGACAGTAAATCCAATTAAAAAAAATGGATAAAAAACAAAAACAGGAGAAAAATTAGAATAAAAAGCTAAGCTTTATTGAAAAAAAATCTTTTGGTTAACCTTTCATTATGCAAGAAAGACTCAGCCAGCATAGGCAGAGCTACTTTATTACTTAAACAGGCGCAGAAGGCAAAGAAAACAGAAGCATCACAGTGCCACGGGGTAAAGCTGCAGAAAATGGAAATAATGAACAACGTGCCTAATTCAAATGCTCAGCGTACCCTGCATTTCGTTTGAACCCCTTTGTTTATTACCGTTTTGAATGTCTTATTTTCTTAATACAGCAACACACCTGGATTTTTACTACTAAGTCTGAAAGAATAAAATGTTTTCCCAGAAACCTGCCAAACTGTTGCCCTCAGACATCAGGGTTAACCACCCCTGGAGTAATCACTGACCTTGAGTCAATTGATTCCCAGTAGCAGAGTTACAACCTAGACAGCAGCCTAGCCTACACTGCGCAATTCATTTGGCCTGAAGGATATCAAAAATAAAAAAAATAAAAAAATACAGTAACTTTTTAAACACTTTTTTCTTCATATTTACAGTCTAGGCTCATCGTTTCTATGTGTATTTCCGTCAATGTTTTGTTTGATACGCGGTGTTGTTCAACCATGGTGCTTTTCTCCTCAGTTCCTCCATTTTTAGTAACATTTATCCAATTAGGGTGATAGTGAGCCAGAGCCGATCCCAGAAAGCTTCTGGAAGCGCACATGGCGGCGCTTGTTGGGGATGAAATCCCACTCTGTTACAGGCCTCAAGTGAATTGCTGCATTAACATAATGGTCAGACCCTGTGGTAAAACAAGCAGTATTTTCTGTCCACCATGGGGATTTTATAGCATTGCCTACACAGCTTTTTGAGATCATGTCCTTTGGTGCTTCGGAGGGGAATGCAAAGTCATGCACACCAGGCACCACTGGCATTTGCAAATGCTGTACCCGCCTTTAAACATTTCCCTCTAAAGTCAGCATTAGTGGAACAGGAATGTTTTCAGTGTTGTCCGTGTGGATTTATAGGCGCATGTTTCTGTCATGATTTCTCACCACGATTACTAAGGAGATGAACCCAAAGCCTAGAATAACATATGACATAAAACCGTTCCCAGGCTAGCAGGTCAAAGGATCAGCACAAACAATAGAGTGAACAGTTTCATCCGCATGCAGCATCAACAACTGGTTCATATCCACAAGAACCAAGCACAGGATGAAGCTTAGGTTCAGCACCAAGAACAGCTCTGTTCTGTCAGGATGAACCTGGTGTTCAGCACCAAGTCCAGCAGAGCCAGATGGTCACAAGCCAGACAAGCCTTGTTGACTAAAAGGAGCAACATCTGGTTCTCAATGAGGCAGCAGCTGTCACCAATTGTGCTAATCACCCTTCTGCAAAGACTCCCAGTTTGCTTTGCTTTCACTCTTCTGTCCAGCTCACCACATGCAAGTATCAGGCTGGTTAAAAAAAAAGTCACACACGCTAATATTTTGTTGGACTGCCTTTAGCTTTGGTTTTGGCACGCATTCGCTGTGCCATCGTTTTGATAAGCTCATGCAATGTCACAACATTTATTTCTGTTCAGAATTGCATTAATTTTTTGCCAAGATCTTGTATTGATGACGGGAGAGTCAGACCGCTGCATAAAGTCTTCTCCCGTGCATGGGGTTAAGGTTTGGACTCTGTGGTGGCCCGATGAATCCTGGCATTGTCCTCTTGGAAGAAAAAAATCCATTGCTGGAAAAACCTGGTCATTCGCTTTATTCAGCGGAGCTCACTTTTTGGGCACATAACATTGCTGAACCTAGATCTGACCAACTGAAGAAACCCCAGATCATAACACTAAGTTAAATCCAGGTGGTGGATTTTTTTTTTTTTTTTGCCTGGGCAGGGTATGTGTGTGACTACCCCGTGGCTATCCCATCTAGAGTGTCCTGGGCCTCAAGAATATGTTCCACACCTCCTTCACCCTGACTTGGAGAAGCATTTAAAGATAATGAGCAACTGTGTGAGTGAAGTCCTTCAGCAGGGCATATATTTTACTCTCAGGACACTTTCTTACAAACAGTTTTTTTAAAAATATTCATTTATTCACACAAATGTGAATTTCATTTTTCATACACAATCTGTTCATTCCTTTAAGCCCCAGAAAACCTTATTTTTATTATAATGAAATATATTTTTACATATTAAAACAATCAAGTGATTTAGAAAGAGAATGAAATGCTTGAATATAAGGAGAATGAGGCTGCCTGCAACTTCCCAACTTTGAACATCACCCATAAAATCCATGGCCTATCTTCTGGATGACCTTCCGCTGATATTTACTGAAGGTTCTGTGAAACACAGGCTGTGCATGTGGACTATTGACCAACAAAGGTGTCTCACTTTCCTGGACAGTGTACCCTCACCAGTCTGGGTGGTTCCTGTCCTTGTTCTTTTGTGGCAGCCAGAGTAGCCACCTCCCTCAGTGCAAAGACAGCTCTCCTCTGTTTATCTTCTTATCAGATCTTTAATATGGATTGTGTGTTTGCCCCTGAGGTGCATTAGACATTGGACTCACTCACGCATTCAGCCTGACATTTACACACAGGGAGCTGCAGCCAATGCTATGTAATGCACTTACTAAGTAAAGGAATGAGCTGCCCTTGAGAATGCTGTCATCCCATCCACAAAGAGATCCACAAAGGGCACCAAGAATCTTCAAAACTACCATCAGTTCACAAATCAAGTTTGCACATCTTCACAAATGCACTTATATGTGCTTACAAGACTTAAGAATATTAATACGTTTCTTTGACTGGGTGCTGCAAGCACACCTAAGAGCTGGTTGCTGATGCTGCTTGAGCATGGCTCTGTATTACAGTATTTCCCTGCATTATTAAGTTTATTTTTCTGAAGAACCCTATTAGGGAAAATGTTAAACAAAAGTTAACTAAGTTGAAATTAATGAAAATAGAATTGCATATAAGATTATTATAGTTACACATTGAATAAGACTGTAAGCCTTTTTTTGTTGCCTTAACATATGATATTTGTAAATACTAGCTACTGAGAATTGTGAAGCAGTTTATTTTTACTGGATCAATTCAGGTTGTATGTCTTCATTCAAAAGAACTAAGACAGGAGTGGCAATTTGAACCAGTGACCTTCAGCTTGTAAAGCAATGGGCCTAACTGTTAGCCCATCTGCTGCCCTATAGCAATGTGCAGACTGTACAGTAGAATTTTTGCGCTGGCTTTGAATGAATACAGCTGTCTTATTGCAGAGTTAAGAAGCTTTGTCCAAGCAGCGAAACTAGTTTTTCTCTTGCACAGCCACAATTTTGAGATTGAAAACATTGGTCTACAGACAACCATCCTCACCGTCAAATACACATCAGAACTGCTTATTGGTCCTTAAACAAAATAGCTACTAAGAAGAAAGAACTGTGCGAAAAAGCAGTAAAAGGGAAAATAACTGCAATTATTTTGATCTTCTCTAACTACCAGCATTGAAAGAAACAATAACCAGGAAATGGAATTCTCAAATGCATCATTGTACCAGTAGTTTCTTTAGATTTGTGCCTGAATTCAAGCTTCCTAATAGTTATTAAAAATGTCGTAAAAATTTGCAAACAGTTCCTCATCTTTCCATTTAAACAACAAATACTGTATTTTCAGCCATCTGGAGACCTAAGTATTGATTATGACCTCAATGAAATTATTTCATTATTAGTTCACTTAGTATTATTAGATCTTCGGTGTTCTGATTTTATGTTGTATGCTTTTTCGTTAACAATAAAAAATTCACTAATGCGCTGCACTGGCATTCTACTTCTGGACTTACAGCTCAACCTTAATTTTATTTTCTTGTACCGACAGAAAAGCATTCCGCAGGGAAATTAGCCATTTAGCCATCTATTAGGCCAGTAAGCTCTGGCTGAGGTCCCCCCACAGCCAAGTGAAATGTTTGCCAAAAAATGGTAAAAATAGCCTCTTTTCAAATTAACATTCCCTGTTAGGCAGGAATGTTGTGTAGCCCTGTTCTTTGCGTACATTTGAAATGACAGTCTGCACATGTTAATGGAATCGAATGTATTTAATATGATGGAAGTCATTCCAGACATTCATAACTCTGGGTGTGTTTTTATGACCTCCCTAAACTAGCAACCATGACTTGAAGGCTTTTGTGTGCACACACTTCACAGGCAACTCCCCACACTTCCTCTTCCTGCCAAGGTTTGCTCTTAAAATAATAATGCTTTCTTACGGGATCTCCTTGGCTTAAACTAAATTTATTCATCATACAAGGAATTTGAATAAAACTTTAATGCGGTTCTCTGTGCGGCCAGTGATTCCAGGACAGCGAGTGATTGTGGCACCAATAACTCAATGCCCATTATATGGCGCGCGGTAAAGAGCTGCACCATTGCGCTTTATGTCCTGGAACACAACATGAAAAATTGAATAAATGTATAACTTCCTTAAAGAATATATACACCGATCAACCACAACATTAGAACTTCCTGCCTGATATTGTGCTTGTGCCACCAAAACAGCTCTGATCCTCTGAAGGTGTCCTGTGGTATCCGGCACCAAGACATTACCAGCAGATCCTTTAAATCCTGTAAGTTGTAAGGAGGGGCCTCCATGGATCAGACTTGTTTTTCCAGTACATCCCACAGATGTTCAATTGGATTGAGATCTGGGGAATTTGGAGGCTAAGGCAACACCTTGAACTCTTTGTCCTATTCTTCAAACCATTCCTGAACAACTTCTGCAGTATGGCAGGGTCACTGCCATGAAAGGGTGTACGTGGTCTGTGACAATGTATAGGTATAGGGTACACGTCAATATAACAACCACATGAATGCCAGGACCCAAGGTTTCCTAGCAGAACACTGCCCAAAGCATCATGCTGCCTTTTTCCCCATAGTGCATCCTGCTGACATCTCTTCCTCAGGTAAACAATGCACATACAGCTGGCCAGCAGCATGATCTAAAAAAAAAAAAAAAAATGCGATTCATCAGACCATTCCACCTTTTTCTATTGCACCATTGGTTCAGTTTTGATGCTCACGTGTCCATTGTAGGTGCTTTCTGCTGTGGACAGGGGTCAGCATGAGCACTCTGACTGGTTGTTCTGTGGCAACGTAGCCCCATAAGCAACAAATTGTGATGTATTGTGTGTTCTGACACCTTTCTGTCATGGCCAGCATTAAGGTTTTTAGCAGTTTGTGTTGCAGTAGCTCTTGTGTGGGATTGGATCAGATGGCTGGCCTTTGCTCCCCATGAGCATCAATGAGCCTTGGGCACCCATGACTTTGTGGCCAGTTCACTGGCTGTCCTTCCTTGGACCACTTTTGATACTGTAGGTATTAACCACTGCATACCAGGAATACTCCACAAGACCTGCCATGTTGCTCATGCTCTGATCCATTCGTCTAGCCATTATAATTTGGCCCTTGTCAAAGTCACTCAGATCTTTACGCTTGCCCGTTTTTCCTGCTTCCAACATATCAACTTCAAGCACTGAACATTCACTTGCTGCCTAATATATGCCTGCCCACCCCTTGACAGGTGCCATTGTGACGAGAGAATCAATGTTATTCACTTCACCTGTCAGTGGTTTTAATGCTGTGGCTGATTGGTGTGGGTTTCCCATTATGTGAAGGTTATTTTGGGAGTGGCTTAAGGAGCAAAAAGCACTGAGAAGTGGAACCAGCATGTGAACTGACTTAACTTGGTCAAATAGGGTGACACCTTCCTATCTATAGCTGGCAGCTAGACAAGGTAGCTGGAGTGCTGCTGCACCAAGACATTGCATAACCTCATACTGCTACAGTGGCCTCAGAATGGAGGGAGTGTAACAGGTCTGCTACTGCTGCCCTACATGCCTCGCTGAACATTTGTGGGATGAGCTGGGACCGTGGCTTTTCACACACAGAGTACAATAAAAAGCCCTAGGCTTGTGCAGGATATAAATCTGAGCTTTGATCCACTGTCCAACAGAGTCGGCAGGTTGAAATTTCTTAACAGTCAATTATTTTCCTTTTTGTGTGTGTGTGTGTGTGTGTGTGTGTGTGTGTGTGTCCTTATAGAAAGCTGTAAAACAAAGAAACACTGATATTCTCAAATAAACATCTGCAATACGGTTTAAGCTGTCTAACCACACAGATTGGAGCAGTTCTGTATCTTGTTTTAGAGGTGCTGCTTTACTCCTCCATAATAAGTCATGAAATATATTGAATCTGTAATGAAGCACAGTACTAATTCTCACTGACCCGGGTGCATCTGCCAAGTTTTTTTGTCGTGATTCACCACTGCCACTGTCCTAAGCTCTGTATCCAGGATGTTTTACCCCCACCAGCAGCCCACAGCAATAACAATCCAGCTCCTCAGAACCCACAAAGCACAGTCAGCAAAATCCCCATCTGCAGGAAAAAAAACCGTTGGACTCACGCTTGCAAACTGATGAAGTTGGCACCTTCTCTGGTGTATAAGCATGATCTTTATATTATTTTAATCGGATTAGTGCAGAGATTGTTAAATGGTCCAGTTAGCCAGAGCATTGGAGAAGCTGCTAACTGTCGCTGATGCTGGCTTCACCTGTCTCCATTTTCTTAGACATACAGACACCAAAGTCTACCAACCTTATGAAGAGATTGGTGGAGAGGGACATGCAAGGCTGCCCTGGTAAAGTGGAGATCTTTAAACTGGAGGGGGAGTTTTGGATTATTAAAACCGAGATCCAAACTACAGTCTGGACAGTCTGGATCAGAACATTTTGCCTGAACTCAGCTAACAGGACAACAGGTAAAGAAGTGGTTAAATCTACTACCTTGCCCTCCGAGAACCAGGATCCTGACTCCTACTTGTATGACTATACTTAGCCTCAATTTGTCTAGTAAAAATTACTCAGCTGTGTAAAATTGTGGAAAAATTGTTCCAAGTAGCTGTATATGTCAGTTTGGCGAAAAAGAGCTGATACAGGCTGTAGGCTGCAAAAATAAATAAGTAAATAAATAGTTATATGTACATGTATCCAGATATGAAAAAGACAACACAATGTTAGTACTGGGCTTATTGTGCACTATCAGCAGACAACATAATGACACAGTACAATAAAGGCAAATGGAGGTGGAGTTAAATAGATGAATAAATGCATGCAGATAAATAGACTAACAAATAGACAAGATGATGAATAGGTAAAAACATGGATTAGTGCAAAGTGATGGTGGCGAAGATGCAATAGGTGAATGGGTTCTGGCTATGAGTCCCTATGCTGTCCAGAATTCAGCAGTCTGACAACTGGTGAGAAAAGGCTGTTCCTGAGCCTGGTGGTGTTTCCTGTCAGCTACAATAGGGTCTTCCAGGCCACAACTTTGAAAATAGATTGTAGACTAGATGAAAAGGGTCTGCAGTGATGACAACAGCTCTCCTGACATGCCGCTTATTATAGATGGTCTGGATGGTGGGCAGTAAAGTCCTAGTGATGAACTGAGGGGTCTTCACTACATGTTGCAGAGCCACCTGGTCAAAGCAGTGCAGTTCAAATATCTGACTAATACAAGAGTTCCTGATGCTCTTTATGGCACATCTGCATAAGCTTGTTGAGGACAAAAGTTGGAAATCCAGCTCTTTTGAGTTTCTTCAAGAAGTGGAGATGCTGCTGCTTTCTTCACCAGTTGGGTTGGTTTGTGGTTCAAGAAGATGTGTACTCCCAGGAACTTGAAGTTGTCTGCCAGCTCCACTGCATGACTGAAAGTGACTCAAATCCTTCTGAAGTCAGTAATCATATTTTTGGTCCTGTTAACACTGACAGAGATTGTTGTCCTTGCATCAGGTTTAAGTCACTCCACTTTGCTCCACTACTGTCACTGTAGTCACTGTTGTCAGTGTTGCAGTGTCAACAGAGCACTCAGTGTTGTTGCTGCTGCTGTGTTTGGTGACATAGTTGTGGGTTAGAAAGTTATGCAGCAGTGGGCCTCGCAGTGCACCAGTGTTCAAGATGATTTTGTAAAAAGCTTTCTTAGGTCCTCATAGCCTGTTCATCAGGAAGCCCAGGATCCAGCTGCACAGAAGAGTGTTCAATACCAGTGTGGCCAGTTTATTGACCAGCTCCTGAGGAATGATAGTAGTCAATAAACAGTATTGTGACATAATTTTTACCCTCCAGGCAGGTCAGGGCTAGATATATTGCAGAACAGATCCGTTGGGGCGGAAGGCATAGTGGTGTGGGTATAGTGTGGAAAGCGGGATGCAGGAGTTTGTGTTTGACATAACTACTCCCTCTAAATACTTGATGATAACCAACCAGGGTGACACCAAAGGCACATTGACACAGAATATCTATGATTCCTTGGTGACCAAGGTGATCATGGTGCAGCTGAAGCACTTGGGGACAACACCCTGAACTAGGGAGCTGCTAAAGATGTGTAACAGAAAACTTCTGACAGCTTACTAATACATAGTTTTAGAACATGATTGGGAGTACCATAAAGGCCTGAAGCTGTGACATGTCAAATGAGTGAGTTTTCTTCACATCATCTAAGGAGATAGTTAGCACCTGTTGGCCTTGGGGAGGTACTGCTTTCACAGCTAGGGTGGTGTTGGGGGCCTTAAACCAGGAGTAGAACTCATTCAGCACATTGGGTAGAGACCCAATCCCCTCATCAACACTTTTGTTCTTTCCCTTGTAGTGGGTTACATTCTATGTGCCCCGCTACGTCTTCCTTGGGTTGCTCCTTCTGGCAAAACTTTTTTTTTTAATTTATCTTTTGCTAATGTAGACACAGAAGCTCTCTTTTTTTCTTTTCCCCACTGCAATATTTTTATCCATGGGGGACATAAAAAAATCTGTCCTGTTCAATTGCCAAGGGGAGGATGGATGGAGCTATGTTTCTGTAAGAATGAGAGCACGGTAGTACCTCATTTCTCATTGTGTTACACATCTTAGTCTGAGCAGAGGTCAATTTTATTGTCCAGTGAGCAAACATTGGGCAAGTAAGAGGAATGGAATCACTGGTCTGATGGGATTGCATCTTGGACTTTCACACAACCTGGACTGCTTGCTGTGCTTCCTCCCCCTGCTTGTGGATAAGCAGTGTCAATGGTGTACTGAGACTTTACAACTTCAAGCAAACAACCAGAAGATATTCATGACTGTAGATGATATTTATGGATGTGGGTTGTGAGGATAAAGAAAAATTAATTATTTAAAATTTATTTAGTATCCTTTTCTGCCTTTCAGACTTCCAGTTTGCTTTTTTACTTGTTAATTTTTCCCTTCATTCAGCCTGTTAATTTTAATAGGGAAAAGTTTGGAGCTGAGACAGAGAAGGGGCTAGGGTCTGGGACCCACAGTCCTATGGCTTTCAGGCAGAAACATCACCTGCTGAGTCACTGTTGCCCTTCTTTTTTCAGAATGCATGATGAAGAAAGCCTTTAAAATCAAGTTCTTTAAACCAATGGTGAAAAGAGAAATAAAGCCATGTGAACACATGCTGACAAAGTTATGGTCTCAGCATGAATGTCAGTACATATGAAGACTGAGTAAACCCCTGCCAGCATTTATATGTAACAAATTAATAATTTCACCAAAACTTCATAGATTTTAAAGAAACACATATTGTTTTAATTCTCATATTCCAGTATTACTATTATGAAAATGTATCGGTCAGTAATTTTATTAATGTTCATTTTTGAAGCCCCCATAATTAAATGGGTATTATTATTATTATTATTATTATTATTATTATTATTATTATTATTATTATTATTATGTGATAGTCCAAATATATGTTATATAATTATAATATTATCAATTGTAATAATATAATAATAAGAAGAAGAAAAAGAAGATGAAGAATGCAACATTATTACATACTAATAACACCACTGTTTTGACAAAATAACTACAATCTCTTCATATTATTGATATATAAAAAATTTAATGAATGCAACCACTAATGTAAAAAGTTAAATATAGGCAAGTAAGAACTGCTTAACAAATGACTACTGAAAATGTACTCTATGAAGTCTGACTGTTTTGTTTACTCGTAAATTTTTTCTGGAATGTAACCACGCACAGTCTCCTGTTGAATCAGGGTACATTTCACTACGTGGTATACTCGGTAACTATGTACGTGACAAATAAACTCTTTTGACTCTGACTAAACATTTGGGCAAGATTCTCAAGACTGATTTTAGAAAGACTATTTTTCCTCTTTCCTTCAGTGCCAGTGACATTTTTTCTTACAGTGAACATGTATTGTAACTGCAACCATATTTCATATCAGTGGATTTCTACCATTTGGAGACTTTCTTATATACACAACCCGCTGTAAACCCCTCTGGCTATGCTGGCATGTTGGTCCCCTCTTTTCAAGACAATTTGTGAAGAAAGACCCAACTGCACCAGGGTGAAAGTATGGTAGAGCTTTTCCACTACATGTGCAGGGTTTTTGGCACATTTTTTAATCTTTCCACTGTAAGACTTCAACATGGTCAAGTTCTAGAGAAGCCATTGCATAGCATGGTCATTCCCCTTGTTTTTTAAAATGAACAATCTTTAAGGTAGTGTCCAAACTAGGATACAAAAAAAGGCCATTATGCAGACACCAGTACAACTTTGAGAATGAAACCACAGGGTTCCTCCTGAAGTCTTTGGTATATAATATCTCACTGAGGGATTTGCAGGTTGTGAAGTGCAGAAAATGAAGTCGAGCTCCACAGCGAACACCTGAGGGGCTGCCAGAGGAACAAGGTAGGGGATCAAAGTTCCTCCACACAAGTCTTCTCTTTGATGCAGCATCAGTGCAGCTCATCTGCACTTCATCTGCAATGTTCATCTTGTTTCTAAACTCAGCCACAAAATTCTGAAGTCAATTTCACATATATAACATTTCATATACATGTACTATGTATATGAAACATGCATGAGAACATCCAAGGAATGTTGCCTAAAGATGAGTTGCTAGGGGAAGGTCTGTAACTGAGAGGTACAACCAAGCGGTAGGAAATACATCTGCAAGGAAAATAGCCTGGACATCCCCAAGTCTAAATGCAAGGTGACTGCAGATAGTGGTGGAGAACAACAGAGCCAAGATATCAAGGGACATCCACATCAACATAAATAAACACGCAATGTGAAAGCAACCAGGCATACTGAAGACATATTACAACCACTAATAGACAAGGAGGAGAAAAATGGAACATCAAGAAAAAAGACTATGAGAAGCTGGAGAAATACCAGCAGCTGAGCGAGGAACTGGAGATAATGTGTAAGGTGAAAACCGAGACAGTTCTCCTGATTATAGGAACACTTGGAGCTGTAAGTGGTAAAAACGGGTCCATCAGATTCCAAGAGTGACAACATTGATCTTGCGAAGAGAAGAGTCTTGGGAATAGTAAAAATACAGTGCTGCCCCCTCAAACTCCCAGGTCTCTGGTAGGAGGCCTGAGTCTGAGAAAAGACATCACTTTTTCTCACCTCACAAGAAGTGAGAAAGGTTTTTTTTTTTTTTATAATTTAAGATTGCCTATAACCATGTTAACAATGGAACATGGAATAATAGACACTTAACAAATAGAGTCATGGATGGGGCAATGGGGGCTTGCAGTCAGATATACACTTACAGTAGAAACTCTTTTTAACTGTTTATTTTTTAGACCAGTTTCAGCACTGGAAGGGCCTATGATTTATGACTTGTTTACATATACAACCCTAAGGCAGTCTAACAAAGTTCATCTTCCCAGTATATAATGTGTATAATGGATATGTGATTTTGAAGAGAAGAGACGATATATAGATTTTGTGCTTGATGACATGAGTTTTCATATTAATATGCAATTCATATGATTAGAAAAAGTTAAAGATCACCTTCTTCCTCCTCTAGAATGGAGGAAAAAATGTTCACTTTAAATTTTAGCTTAAAAACTAAGTTTAATTTAAAATATGCTGTACCTTACCCATTTTGAAATATATTTAACACCATGTTGAAGTTGTTCATTAGATACGGGAAAATTTGAATTTCAACAGCCTCTTAATGTTATTTTGACTATAACAGACTTTACTTTTTTCAGGGGTTTAAAACAAGATGATGAAATACAATTAAAAGGGTGAATAAAATAGTGGCTTTCCTGGTTGGGTGACTCCTCACAGAAAAGTCAATTTGCATTTTAATTTAGTTCAGTAAGTTCTGAACACTTAAATATCAAATCTGATATGTTGTTCAATATAAACAACCACCTGCTTATGAATGTTGAACAATTTAACTGTAGCTCTGTGGCTGCTTACCAGGTAAACACAATTTGGGCAATAAACAAAATTTTGAGGAGTTCAAGACAAAGGAACCTTAGTATGTTGTAGATTTGTGGTCAGCAACATGAGAATAGCTCAGTGGATGTCTGCACATTATTTGAGAAGATATGAACCACTGCACAGACAGCTGAAAGTCAGACAGCATTCAGATGAACATTCACACTTACTATATATATAGATAATATACTGTATCTACTTAACCAACTACAGTCATATCCTACTGCAATATTCATATTTTTGGTTGAATCATTTTGAGGTTCTGGCTGTGTATTTCGAGCTTCCAACATAATATATTATGTACAAAATTTAATTTCAACTGATTTGATATATTAGAAAAATTATGCCGTCAAAAAGGTTTATTCAACTGTTGTGACATTGATTCCACTACATAATCAGACTGTAAAGCTCTGCAAAGAGTAGTCAAGACAGCACAGAGCATTACCAGGACTGATCTGCCAGCCCTGCAGGACCTCTACACCCAGCGGCGCAAGAAGAAGGCACATAACATCCAGAGGGACAGCAGTCACCCCAGCCACAAACTATTCTCCTTGCTCCCATCCGGAGCAGAAGTGTTCGGACAAGGACAAAAAGGCTCCGGGACAGTTTTTTCCCTGACACCGTAAGACTGCTAAACCACTGACCCCTCCCTCGGACAGTGGGAACAGTCGATCGGGGTCTGTCTGTCTGTCTGTATGGATGCCTGCCCCCCCCCCCCATTGTGTAAAATTACCGGTGGTGTGTTGTTGTAGGTTTGGTTGCTGTGTGCTGTTGGTTTGGCTGCTGTGTCTTCTCCCCCCCTCCCCCATGTATATTTTCATACCCTATTCTAATTTACTCTCTTTATTTATTATTATTTATTTATTTTCCTTTTCCTGATTCAAGTATTTATTTAACTTTCCTGTACCTTATTTATACATTTACATATTTATGTACATATTTATATTACCGAGGATGCCCGGAAACAAAACTTTTCATAGTGACAACACCGCTATGCTGTGTTGTTGACCCATGACAAATAAACCTTGACTTGATAATCCAAGTTTGCATTACAAAAAATGCACAAAATAATTTTGTTTCTTGTACAATTTTTACTCATCATACTGATGTATGATAAGATGGATAAGCTCATCTTGTTATAGAATTTGAATGCTTAATTTGAGAGAAATACTAGCACAAATACTCAAAGTAAGGAGCTCACAGCTCAAAAGTCATCCGTCATCTGCATTCATTTGCTGCAAGATTCATTACGCAGCGGCTGCCCGGCAAACTGCAAACGCCCCTAACGTTTTAGCAGAGCGAACTTAACAAACAGAGCCATAATGAGAACACATGAGTGACACCAACGGCTCAACCAGTGAATTAGTAACACGAAATGTCTCTGTGCTCTTCCAGCCCAAGTTGACTTGTTAAACCAGAGTGCTTAATGCTCTTTCGAAAGAAAAGTATTGCCAACATCACAGTAGCAGGAGCCAATGCAGAAAGAAAGGATCAGTACATGGTAGTGAAGCTGAAGCATTATTTTGTTCCCTCTTTGTGAATAATTAAGAACAGGAATCTCACCGAGATAAAGTATATATTACTTGAAAATGGTGCGATGATGGATCCAGCTGATCGGTACATTCTAAATTAATGAATTTGTCTGCTATGTTTTAAGGCCGTTTCTGTTTTTTGAGCTAAATTAAATTTAAATATGGATACTTTCACCTTTAAGCGGTGCCCAGGTTTAAAGGACTTTGTGGAATTTACTTCAACCGTCACACAGAAAACTGTGACGCAAGAATTACAGATCTGGGCAGGTGCTGAGGACGTGCGCCAGTGATAACCTCCTCTAATATGCAGTAATCCCTCGGTGTCCGAATCTACTCTGCCCCTCAAAATATGTCATAGGCAGAATTTTTCCTGTATCCAATTATTTAAACTGGGGAAATAAATATTTTACTCTCAGGTAATCCAGAAACAACCTATGTAACCCATGATTTCAGAATAATGAAACGCTGTACACACCAGTTACCTATTTAGAAAACCCTTAATGTACTCATTAATTTTCATGTTTATAACACATGGTGTTGTATGAACAGTATGGAACATTTTGCACCTTTGTGCCACCACTGGTGTCACTGCATTACATAGATGAGAGGCTGTATGGGGGGTTTGGAGGAAGAGTCCAGTGTCATGAGTTGCTGAACAAAGGGAAGACGTAGTGATCCGCAGCGACCGTGTCTTTGTTTAACATAAAAACCAGGATTTAAACAAATACATTATTTTAAAAAATAAAATGCACGGTAAATGCAGCAGCCAAACGTGTTGAGGCAAATCAAAATTAGCGGAAACAGCTGATAAGAGACCCACGCGGGCATGTTAGGCTTTGAATAAATAACAGCATGCAATACAGTTTACTACAATACTTTTTATTATAGGACTCTGCACGGTACTGCATGGTATTTGTTGATTTTTACATTTATGTTTATTTTTGTTTGTATTTAGATCTTTTAATTATGGATAAGCATCAGATAAAAACTCAGTATAGCAAAATTTTCCATGTGGATGCCAATACATATGTAGCTATTAACCTTCATGAGACCTTATAAAGAAATTTCAGAAATAGTGAATATGAGTGGGAAGAGATGGCTGTACTGGGCATGAGAGAGACTGGACTTTTCTCCAGAAATTGAGGTTGAATGGGCTAGGCAGCTCATTGCACGTACATTGACTGGATCAAGAGCTTAATGCAGTTGGACTTTGCCTTCCAGAGCTCTGCCCATGAGCCCTAATATCCAAGTGCTTGTCTCCTGCATCCATACTTTCTTGGCCATTTGTTCTTTCCCCATTGTTGCTAAGTTCTCTCCTGTATCAGCTCACGCATCTCCTTCCCATGGACCCTGTCTTCTTGCTGTGATGGAGCACTGCTAGAGAACTATTGTCTCAGAGATACTGCAGTACTGTAATTATCCCCTTCATCAGCACCACTAACATGTGACTTTCAAATGAAATCATTGTAGTAACTCAGAATGATGTCCTTGATCTTGCTCGAGACAAGGATCTACTTTGTCAACTCTAGCAACTTGTGCAGAACTGAGTCACAGGCAATTGTGAGATTAAACCTTAAAACAGCTAAATATCCCTTGTTCTCATGAGCGTCCTTCATCGGCTACATCCGTACACCAGTGCGCTCTAAGCATTATGGCACCCAAGTAAGACCACTTTTTGGCACAGATGTGTCAATGTATGTATTCATAGGAAAATGTGTTGTTAAAGAAATACCCATCAATGCTGAAGAAAAAAAAAAACTACATTCTGCTGTTTATAAATCTACACCCATTCAGTACATCTCTACTGCTGTGCAACTGTGATCCCTTTCCAGATGATCTTCAGGATCCTCCAGCGACTATTTTGTAATTACTTTGGACAGTGTTTTTAGATCTTGTTGGGTAGTCCACATGGGCCTGGGACAGCATCAGCTCTTTCTTCTCATAGCTTCTCATACCTCTTTCCACGTAGGTGCATCCTTGTTTGAGATTGCCGGCTCACTATGTGACACTATTACAGCTCTACGTTGTGATCTCTTAATAAATATTTATAAGGTTTGGAGGTAATGGTGTAGCATTTTTTTCTGATAAAAGCACTTATTGACCTTGTTATAAAGCAAGCAATGGTGAAGTTTACATACATCGATAAGTAAGCAAACTGATAATAAGTTGGATTGCCGTACTAAATTAACTCATAAACAAGACTTATTTTCCTGTGTGACTGCTGCGGAAATGAAAAATCATATTTAATTAGTCTTAACATCTCAAAAAAAAGATATGCTCAGCAAAATGGAAGGTCAACACAAAAGAGGAAGACGTGCAATGTGGTGGATGGACACGGTCACCACAACCAAGTCTTAGCCGACTTGCTGAAGACCAGATGCTTTTCAGGACAATGATGCATACAGTCGCCATGAGTCGAAATTGACTCAACGGCACGCAACAACAACAAAAACATCTCAAAAAAGGAGTCAAACAAAGTCAATAACTGACAATCCCTCTGGTAAATCCAGATTATTCAGTATATCAGTTTGGCATTAGCCAAAGCAACTATTATTGTTTAAGGCCTTGTGATTTTCTCCAAGTTTGTCTTTAGTTTTAAAGAGTGCATTGCATTATTCCTTCCATCTGGCCAAATTCCAATATAGTATCTACCTCAAAGAAAAGCATGATATGCAGTACTTGACAGAGAAAGCTCGCCAAAACTGTGAGTTATGGCTTCATTCGAAGTGAAGCGCAAGGACACAAATTCTTGCTTGTGAAAAACATAAATAAAATGGAGAAAAGAAGAAAGAAAACCCCAAAGAAATTCACAGAGTGATACGCATTGAAGCTGAAATCATGGATTCGGAGGAAAAAAATAAATGCACCCATCATTTCTCCTGCAGGGAAACAATTGAACGTCCAGCCTGCATGCTCCTCATCCAGTTTGCGCCGTAAGCACCTGTAAGTGCTGCTCAGTGATGCTTCGGGAGCAATCCAGCCTCTTTTAACCGCTGCCAAAACAACAGAGGCCACCTTATGTGGCCCCGGGCTAGGTTCTATCTATTCTGCTACCCCTCACCTCAAAACAACTCTGTTGCCACTCCTCCACATCATGCATCAGTCCATCCAGACATGCTTTGGTCACGACTGACTGATGTTCTCATTAAACTGACAAGAACAAAAGAAAAATGGAAGCCTTCGATACTGATATTCAGATTTCAGGGGAGAGGGGTGGAATGGACAAGTGGCACTTTGTGTACAGATGAAGGCTTAAGTAGAGGAATGACAACGAGGTTTGTAAGGGCTGAGGCATAAGATGGAGGGATGGTGATGAAGCTGGGTTGAGGGACATATAAGGCGAGGAAGAGTGACAAGTAAGTTTTAGTAGCTGAGGTACAAGATTGACAGACAAGGCTGCCTTAACTCAAATTTTAAGGTCCTAACTTGAGTCAAAAATTGAAAAAAATATAGCCTTGTACAAAAATGCAGGCAAAAATGCCAAAGCTACAAAGGTTATACTTAAAACTAAATATTGTAGACATTCAAATTGGCTTCTGTAACTCCACTCTGCTCCAAATCAGTCAAATGTTATGTGGTCCTAGACTTGTGGTTCACTTTCTTCCCAGGCCCAGGTTTTATTTATGATATTCATTGTGCCCAAATCAGTCTTTGCATTTCAGACTTAATCAAGGCAGAATTCTAAAATAAACTCCAAATAAAATGTCAATCTCAGAAGAGAATGTGTGTAAGAGTAGAGAATCCTAGTGGTTAAGAAAAGCATGGAATGCAGTTCTAATTCATTATTAAAAAAGGAAGACATTGCACTTGTTTCTTTTTCCTTATTTTTTGGCTCAAAAAAAGATTTCCTGCTATGCAAGAATATGATGGGCTTTGTCTCATTACATCAAAGGGACATGAAAGTCCATATGCTCAGACATACCTGGGGCCGTGTCCCCTAAGCTGGAATAGTGACTGTTTCAGATTTAGGGAAACACAACTTGGATTTGCATGTAGAAAATTACACAGATTAACATGATCGCTTTCAAAGAGTTAAAAAACAAAATCATCAGCAGCTCCATATTTCAAGCCCAGCGGTAAACATTATAAGCAAACAAATCACACGTTTAGTCTCCAGCTCCCGCCCTTGATTTGCTTGGTATTGTATTGCCTTTCTGCTCCAGCTATTATGAGAGTGAAAAGGTGATAATGAACAAGATAAAGAACAAAGCCTTGAAACAGCAACCATCTGAAGATGCATCAAGTTCGAGTTTATTAGAAATGTTTTCGTCAACGTTTACCCAGCATTGTGACCATTTGACATGGCCTAACTGCGCAGTTGTGAGATGCACGTGAATAATGAAGGTCCATGGCAGAGATGGCACACGGGAGCGATGCTGTGGCTAAAGAACTACGCGGTACTCAGACATGCATAGCAACCAACACTTTGCATAATTCGGAAGCTAAAACATGAGCACCACACACTTTTACTGGTGGCCATTAGATGCCAGTTTATTTATTAAGTAAAAATAAATAAACTGCTCAGTTTCATTTTCAGAGCCTAAATCAGTGCTATTTGTTTAGCAGTGTAGCCACAGTGTCCAAAGTGACTGACATTACACATGTTGGCAAAGTTCCACACTTTTGTTTTTAAGTGTGTTGCACTAATCCACACGGAAGCTGCCTCTCACCAAGCGCGGCTGCTGCTGACCAGATGTGGCACATTTCTTTTCAACCACACATGTACCCTAGAGAGTCAGACAAGGACTGAGGCAGAGGCTTCCCATAATTGGTGCTACCTACAGTGCAGAGATAAATGTCTTGACAGATTGGTGGGTCACCTAAAGGAAAGGTGATGAAATGTGCTTCCGCTGTACTCCAAGAACGTCGCCCAGAGCAACCGAATAACTCTTTGAGACTTGGCTCAGCTCGAACCTTATGTTGTTACGAGGCACTAGGCGGTGACTGTCAGGAGAAAAGCCTCTGTAAGAGAGTAGTGAGAGAATGAATCAATCGTGAATGAATTAATGTAATTTTCAAATGGACTATTTTCAAAGTCTTTTTTAAACTTCTCGGCCTTTTTTTTAACACTTAACAAGAGCAGCACTGTGTTCATTCAGTCTGATTCATGAAACAGAGTGCTATGTCTTTTTTGTTCTTTCAGGGTTGTTAAAAGCTAAACATGTTTAAAGAAATTGGCTTGAAAACAGGAGATCAACTGATTGATAGATTGATAGATAAATAGACAGACAGACTGACTGCCTTGGCTTATTTTTAGGAAATATAAACCTTGAATGTTCTGTGGTAATCTCTCTGGGCTTATTTTATGCAATTGGGAATCACGTTTTTGTCAGAACTCAACAGTCACCATTGTTGCCTGGCTGGAGAACGGTTAGATGTACAGAAGACAGACACATGTCGATCTTAATGGTCCACAGATCGAGAGTTCTGCTGAAGGTGTTTTGTTATTCATGTATTCAGCGAGTTGTAAAATGGTGAAAGGTTCAGTAATGAATTGAGTCTGCATAATGTATTGGCCATTTGTTGACTTCCTAACCTTTTTTTACACTTCAGTCAGTGAGACAAGGTCACTGCATTTATTACTAAAAAGTCTGCAGCACAATAAGACACCAAGACTCCACTGCCCATAGGAATGCGTGTGCACCTGTGCAACTTTATCTTAAAACTCTTCTTCTTCTTGCATTTTCTTAATAAAAAAAAAAAAAAGGACAAATTTGACCGTGTCACTATTTGGCAAAACTAAATGGAATTTAACTAACAGAATACGTATTGCGCAAATCCTACATTTGTCTTACTTGAGATGCTAGGCTACTGCGGGGTTACTGCGAGAATGGACTGTGCTAATAGCCTAATGATTTTTTTTTCTTTTTTTAATTATAGTAATCCAATATGATCAAGTCAGCAGAAGACTGGTAACAGTCGATACAGCAATTTGATTTAGGTTCCATATCATTAATGAGATTTAAAATGCTATGCGCTTTTTCAGACAAGCCTTGTCATTTTCATCATTTAATAAGCCTTCATTTTATTAGAAGGCCATATTAATAAGATCAAAATTAATCCAATCAAGACAGTACCTAACAGGAAGCACTGTTTTTTAATTTTAATTATTTTTATCATGATATTATTATTTCTCAAAGTTACACAAACCTAAATTGCAAGCATTAAAATTTCAACTTATTCAAAGGATCAGTAGGTTATGATAATGTCCACTCTTAATCCTCTACACTTTTACAGCAACCACATATAAATTCGGTTTCCAGGTTGTTCTGTCATCAACGTACATGTATCTCTGTCCTCATAAAGAGTGCATTCATTCTAAATAATAACATTAAAAATGTTTGGAAATTCTATTTTTGCAACTCCATGTATTTATTTACAGCACAAGAAAGCCATTACTTCATTTACACTAAATTGCCCACCACTCTCAACATTTCCTGGACAATATAACACAATGCTGCAATAATGTGGTCAGGCCTTCTCCAGCCAATGCTCAAACTAACTCAGGGTTTGTGACTTCAGTTCTCCAGAGCCACAGACCTGCTGGACTCGCAACAAGTTTTAATGAATCTGTGAAACACTGAGCAAGATCGCCTGCTGTTAAAGTAAACGCTTTAATTAAACAATGAAGAGCAATTTACAGTAAAAGTGTATCACAGAGACTGGAAGACAAGAACTGCCAACCCTAGCTCACAAAGTCATTGTAGCATCTGAAATTACCAGCAAAAGGACAGTTTACTGCATTGTTATTTGTATGCACAAGTTAACCCTCCGGCTAAAGCGAGCATGAAAAACTCAGTAATCTAAATTTAGCAATGTGAAAAAAAGTCTACACTTGTGCCTTGCATTATAATGTTCAGGTAAACCATGTGAGAAATATTAGGATACTCATATTATGATAGTACTGAAAATAGTGAAAATTCATCTTTACTTTTAAATTTTAAGATGCCCTTTCCTGCCTCACATTCAATCACGACCAGACTGGCTCTTGGTATGTCAAAGTATTCTAGTGTTCCCCACAGCCCCAATGCCTCCCTTATTCCCACACAGCTGTGGCAAATGGGAAAAGAATCAACATCATCCCGTCAGCATTCTGCAATTCCTCAAGTGGAATCCAAATCAAAGTCATTTCCTGAAATGGTCTGAATCCAGTCAGTAACAAGCAAATGAAATAACTCGTAACTAATCCTAACTTATATGACTAATAACTAGGTGCATAACTATTGCCAATTTGTTAGTGCACAGTTTGTGTACGACTTAAGCTTATAATATCAATATTTTACTGGACGAAGGTTATAAATGCATGCGTTTCCACTCTGGATGTGGGTTTCTACACTGCTGATTCTGGTTCTGGGAGCTCATTCTACCATAAATTTGGGTTAAGACAGGTTGGGTTAAGAGAGTGGAAAATGAAAAAGCTTTGGAAGACAGAAACTCCTAAAAACACAGTGTGCATGCTGAGTGGAGTGACCTGGCCAAGGTGTAGGGGCACAAGATGCTATAAGCCCTTTGTTGCTCACTAAGCCAAGGTCTTGAACTGGGATTCTGGCAGTGATCGGGAGAGACGGGGGGAGGGCTTTTGTTTTTGTGTGTGTGTGTGCGTGCGTGCGTGCGTGTGTGCGCACGCACACACTTTGGAATGTGGGGTGGATAGCTGCAGTGCAGATTAGAAAAGTTCTGATAGTCTGATACTCCAAGGTCTGATGCAGGAAGACCCTCCAAAACAAACATTTCAGAAATATTGCAAAATAATTTTTTCAAAAGTTGTTCATAGGATGCCCATCATATTAAAATTGCAATACAAAAGCTACGCAGTCATATAAAATAAACAGACACAGTGGTTTGAGGTGTTGCTTTCTGTTTAAGGGATCTGGGATTAAACCCCACCTCCAGCCGGACTAGCAGATGGTGTTTTTTTGTATTTATTTTAAATTGAGTAGTTAAATAAAATAACTTTATTTATGAATGAATTGGCTTAATATTTTAAACCTCTTTGGGGAAAAAGGGAGAAAACTCTGTAATGTATCCATAATAAGCAAAGCACTTTGACAAGAATGTAACTTTTGTCAACGATAGTTTGCCACGGGAGAATCTGTGTTTTGGTGCAATACTGAGGCAAGGTTCAAATACAAACCAAATTTATTTTATTTATTTTGATATTTTTTATTCATTGTTGGGCACCACAGATCATCTGCCTTTTTTTTGTATTTTATATTTTATTCAGTTTGAGTGTATTAACCATGATGTTAAAACTGTTAATAAGAAACAGCTCTTCAGCCTTTATATGTCAGTGAATATAGTATATACTCAATAAAGAAAATTAAAAATGAATTAAACAACAAACATACAACTCATTTACCCTCAAAGTTATATTCCAGGATGTGCTATTTAACAACGACAATGAACTAAAGCTGGGGAATAGGTTTCTATGCATCTGAAGTACGTATCTGTTATTCTAACCCAACAATTAAATCTTTTCTTAGTAAGCTAGAGATACGTTTTAGGACTTGAGATGCCGATCAAGAGACATTGATGGTGCAGTTCCTTCACAGACAGCTGACAAATGGTACAGTTCGCACCTGCTTGGTTAACTGTGGAAGACGCAAACGGGTAACTATTTGGATATGTTTAACGGTAGCTTCCTCCAAACTCTCCATTTGGTTTCATTGAAGATCTAGCTTCAGGGTGGGAGGGGGTGTGTCAAGAGCTGGCACTGACAGATACCCAGGGTGGTTGGTGCCTGAGGGCCTTGCTGGGGTGCCACCACCACCGCAAATCCGGCACCCCAAGTCACCCACACAGCTTAGTTTGCATGGCACGTTGCTATCATAGCCCATCCCCCCTGCCCTCCTGCTGCGTGATGGGGACTGTGCTGTCGCCCTGGTGATCCTCCCTGTCTCCCCGACGACTAGGCACCTGAGGCACTGAACTCATGATGGGAGAGGAGGTTATCGTGCTGCCCAGATTTAATGGCCTACAAAAACAAGGTGGCTAATTCAGAAGTTTGATGCGACACAAGCTCAGTGTTTTATTTATAGGATGAGGTGGGAGAAGATACCATTAATGTTTCGTGCAGAAAGTTCAGCAACCCACACAATGAAAACCTATTTCACTTACAGCTGGGAGCTGTGGAATGCACCAACAATGGCTTACTTTGAATAATATTTTTGTTCATGATATCTTACTGGAGAACATGATTTACCTTATGTTACCTGCAAATTCTTTGGAAATAATATTAACAAAAGAAAAAGGGTATTATTATTATTATTATTATTATTATTAGGTAGTTTATGCTTGTTAGATTTTTTTGAGCACAGCATTATTATTTTGCTGTTATCTATCTAGTTTTACACACTTTAAGTATATAAATGCATTCGCCGCAATCTGGATTGCTCTCTACCCCCAGCAGACATTCTGTCCCAGAGTTGCCGCGTTTATAGTCATTGAGAAGCAACTGTTCGAGTGCACCGACTTTGTCGTCCCCATCAGTCACTCACAGAGGTCACGCACCGTTAGTGTATCATCGTACATCGCCGCCGTATCGTACCTGAGCAGCAGAGTGTGGTGACCCCGTCTGCCGCCGTTCACTCCGCAGCTTTCCTGCTGAGCAAGAATAATAATGACAAGAGAACATCTTTCAGGTTTTCCCGCCATTCTGAAGTTTTACCAGCCTACTTGGCTGCATGGACACTGCCCCATATTTGAACATGGGTAACTGAATTTTTTTTAATAATGCACAGTATATGCAAATGCCATATATATTGCAATAAAAAGCCCTTTCCAGTCTCCTACTTCGGCAGCTTCTTGACATTACATTTGATCAAACCTATTTGTCACTTTCAGTACAAAATAACAGATGAAAAAAGCATGAGAAAGTGACTATAATTTTTTTTTATATTTAATTTGTAAGATAATGAAGTACTGACTATAAAAAATGCATCAATCAGTGCATTTCCTCAAGATCGATGTGTCAGAAAGATATGTAAGATGTCTGGATTAACATCGCTTTCAATAGCTTTGCAGACATCAGCGTTAAATGCTGAGCTGAGCTGTACGTGATTACAACCGCAGATCAGTGTTAGCTAGGTCAGAGGTACCGTGAGTTCCTTGTGTGCATTTCTTATTTCGATTTATAGCAATAAGGGGAAGATGACCTCAGAGCAGCTGCCTCTTCTTGCCTGAGCCCCTTCTTGAAGGTCAGTAAGATGTTTTTTTCCTTACTAAAAAACCCTCTAAGGTGAAGGTCCTCCTCCAACCAGATCCATGTGTGCATTTTTCAATACTACAGTGGTAAGGTGTGAAATAGTAAAGGTCTGATACTGGTGAAGCCTACATTTGGTTTTGTTAGTTATTCTACTGTGGATTTTGTAGAAACTGAAATTAAACTGCCACACTAAAAACTATGGAAGCAGCATGCTGACACATGGAATGATGGAAACCAAAAACTTACTGCCTTTTAGCCAAGATTCATATGTAAGTAAGCATTGAAGTCTCAGGTAGCTGCAGCTACAGAGCCATGACTATTATTCATCTGGAATTTTATAAATGAACAAATAAATCTGAATATCATCTGGAAACAATGTATGTTTATGTTGTTTTTAATGTATTGCTCCATGTTGCAATTCCCACACTTGCCCCACTGGCACTGAAGCCTTAAAAAATAAATCTTTCTTCTTTTTCCACCATGAAGCGAAACAGTATTTAAGTAAAGTTAGACTGTGAAGATGAAAGCGCACACCGAACAGAAGATCAAACTTAACCACTGACATGAGGATTAATGCTATCCCATTGCAACGTGTCCTGCTGTTGAGCGCAGTTCTCTGCTTCCAAAGTTACAGGATGAATTCTGTTGTTATCTAATTAAACTGCAGAACTAAATGTATTTTTTAAGAAAAAAATTAAAAATGAAGTGCTATTTGAAGGCAAGAGCCTTTAAACCTGTGTTTTACTGGAAAGGGTAATGGTTTAAATTACCTGACAATTACAGCACCTTTCAAAACGTCAAAGTCTTTGTCTGCAAAGACATTTAAAACTCTTCAACTGCACAGAACTCACACTCACATCTGTTTCCTGTACATTAACTTCTGCAAATGCTAATAACAAAGTTCCTTTCTCTGAGAGCTCTGCAAGACTTTTAAAATGCTTTAAATAAAACAAGAAACTCTAGGGTAACTTTTACTCATGCATCATACATGGAAAATGCTGTTCTGTCAGTGCATCTAGTGTTTTATCTTTTTTTTGGGTGCTAGTAGCGACATTTCATTAGCAGCTAAGGAAATTTCCCATGAAGTCTCGGTTATATTTTATCAGAATCAAAAAAAAGAAGAAATTGGCATAACATGGCTTAGAAGGATGTAGAAGTGAAACATTAAAACTTAAAAAATTGTGTGTAGTTAGTCATTATCGTATCCGGTACTCACTGCCGAGCATCCATGGTTTAGAATGATGCTGTATAAACGTGCATGTGCAAAAGCTATTAATCACACAACTAGACTCAAACATCATGATCAAAACATCATGGAACACCACTGAACATCATGGTCAAATCTGCCATCTGTACAGTTTTGTAACTTTATGTAGAAAAAACAAAGAAAAGATGCCATGCTTGTTCCTAAACTTATAATATCCACAAGTGATATTAGAATATTGGCTTTCAGTGATTGGAGACCATTATATAAAGGAAACCATAATATCATTTTAGAGTAAGACATACAGATCCAAAGAATTCTTTTACACACTCTTGCAAACACATTTAGTTTTTTACTGTCTATGATCCAAACCACGAGGGCCTGACATTTTTTTGGCAGAAACAGCCAGTCAGTGCTTGAATGGCAGCGTAGCTTCAGAAGGGTGGCAGGCATCATCGTGTGCATCGATTTTCTACAGAACAGAGCCACCACCTCTAGAACCAACAGCCCTCCCCAGAAGGTGTATAATATACACTATATAGCCAAAAGTATGTGGACACCTGAGCATCACACCCATGTGCTTGCTGAACCTCCCATTCCGAACCCCATGGGCATTAAAATTGAATTGTTTCCCTTTACTGCTATGACAGCCTCCAGTCTTCTGGGAAGGCTTTCCATCACATTTTGGAGCTTGGCTGTGGGAATTTGTGCCCATTCAGCCACAGGAGTATCAGTGAGATTCTGGAAAGAAGGCCTGACATTCCAGTTCATCCTAAAGGTGTTCATTGGGGCTGAGGTCCGGGCTCCGTGCAGCCAGTCAAGTTGTTCCACACCAGCGTGGGCAAACCATGTTTTAATAGAGCTTGCTTTGCGCATTGGGGCAGAGTCATGCTGGAGCAAGAAAGAAACTTCCCCAAACTGTGGCCAAAAAGCTGGAAGCACACAGTTGTTTAGAATGTGCTTGTATGCTGGTTGGGTATGGCTGAAACAGCTCGGACATTAGAATGGGACTCCATACTTTTGACTATATAGTTTACCCTGTTAATTTCAACTTGCTCATAGATCCTGAAATTTGTTTTACAGCATTGGTTGGTAAAGCATATAACAAGCAGCCCCCAAAATTGTGAAACATTTTGCTTATCACAGTGATCCATGCTCCTAAAGTTGCATCCTATAGAACTAGAATTAAAATCCACTTATTCTCTTGTATTTCAGCAGCTGACCCTTGCCAACACATCCAAAGTTATCCTTTTGTTCCCTGGGGGTTCTTGGCATCTTGTACATCAGCTCCCCATGCTCACCCCTGGACAAGCCTTCCATAACTGCGACAGCACAGCACCGATTGGTCTCTATGGCCTGGAGCCCATGACTGCCTACTGCTGCCAAATGGACCAGCAGCTCTGGGGAGTCTGGATGGGGTATACCTCTGTCAGAAGCTGTACTAGAGTGAACACAGTAGACCTATCCATACAGTCCACTACAACAGAATCCCTGGGGGGGGGGGCAGCCACTGAGGTACTTGGACCCCCAGAGGTTCATTTTTTCCTCCTTTCTTGGTACCGGAAGTTTTTTCTTCCTCTTTTTTGGTTGCCAGCTGGCTTATGTAGACACTTATCTGTTTGTATAGAGTTTATGTCATGTTTCAATTGTTCATCCCTTGGATCTTAGTTCCCTGATTGTGAAGAACATTCTAGAAAAATAAATTTAACTGAATTGAACTGAATTGCTATGAACTGCTATGAGTCTGCAGATAGCCCATACTAGTAAGATTGCATGAATTGTACTTTATGTCCAAGGTACAGTTCCAGGTACAGATCTACAATTTCAAAGAACTTATCTGGTGTAATTAAAGCAGCATTTTTATCTTTAATACTTTTAATTACCTCTTGGACTTTGAAAAATGGGTCTTTATCAAGGAATTTTAAAAATGTATAGCTTAATTATTACTTTTGATCTACCGTATGTGCTATTAAAACAACATATATTTTCACCTGAAACGGTTGCTGTAACTTTCAAGATAAAGTACAGATGTGGCAGACATTACACAGTTATATAATAAATAGTTTCTATTTTGAAACATTTATAAATACATCTGACCTTCACATCTATTTATAAGAATCAATGACATTTGGAAGTCAATTTATCGTGGAGACAACTGAGCAAATTATCTTTATTTTCTTCCCAACAGTGTATGTAGCATGTAAAATGCATTTGTTTTAGTTTCCAGGTACACAGATGTCATAAAAGCACATAAAAAATGCTGGAGCCTCTCTTATTAGATAGTAGAGGGAAACATACAGCTACTGCTTCTAATATTAACCAAAAAGGCAAAGAAATTATTATTATTATTATTATTAGTAGTAGTAGTAGTAGTAGTAGTAGCAGTAACCACTTGGGCAGAACAGGGGCATGGTGTTCTGGAAGTAAAGGGCATGAAGCACGTTATATCCTGGTAAGGACCCCAGTCCATTGCTAGACAATCACTTACACATTCTGTCAGACATCCCCACACAACAGACAATTTATAGTCCGCAGTCCACCTAAATCATATATCTTGGACTGTGGTTAGAAACCAGAGGACCCATAGGAAGTAAAAATTGGAAGACGGAAGTCTGAAGAAGTACTACAGACAGATATGACAGTAATTCTGCATGTGAAAGTTCAGGATATGGTTGCTGACTTTTTTGTTGTAGTTTCCAGGCCTGCAAGGCCAGTTCACAAAATGCAGCCTTTGTTTCAAGTCTTCAGTGCCCGAACCAATTAACCGCAATGTGCAATTACTCCATTCAGAAGGATTTCACTAATCCGAATCGGCTCTGATGCGAACGACACACTAAGACGAACCTCTTTCATCTGGAATTTCATACTACAGTTTATCTCTAAAGATAAAAAGGTAATAGGATTACTTGTACAATGACCCCTTGTAGCCTTTATTTTAAATGCACACCGTATGTTATCTCTACACCTATAAAGCTCAGTCTCTGTCTGTTTTGTCTGTTTCTTCTTCATGCACAGTTTTGTTTTTCTAGCCACAGACTTGAAATTTGGCACACAGGTACTTCCTTCCCCAAGTGAGGTTTTTGCACAGTCAAATCTATTAATCTTCAAAAAAGAAACATACCTTTTTGAATGTTTTAATTTTGGTCTTTGACAAGGCTTAGAGAAGCAGGAGAAGCGACACCGCACACACTGCCGTACAAGACACTAATGGATTTTCACAACACACACACACGTGCAGATGCCTTACATGCTTCTATACAACTTTCTCACTTAAACATATGCAAAATCAGAAGATATTAAAATTAGCAACATGCAATTTTTTATTACTGCCTGTCAGTCCATCCATGTCCCACACACACACACACACACACACACACACACACACACACACACACACACACACACAAGCACGTGCAAATGTATTAAATTTAACAAGTTTAGAGGCAGTAAGGCTTGATGATATATAATTTGCTACTACTGTGTGCACGGCACTATGTCCGGTGCAAATTGCTGTCATTGCCATCTGCATTCTCAACCACAGCAGCCAACAGCTGTTACATAAGGACAAATGAAAATGTAAAAAATTCATAGGAAATGATTCATCGCTCTCTCTCTCTCACACACACACACACACACACACACACACACAGAGCTGCATGCATTAGTGATGTTAGGATAATAAAGTTTGGCAATATATTTTGTTTCATTCTTTTCCACTTGACTACAACTAGTACGCTCATCACTATGTGTTGTCTCTGCCTGTCTGACAGCACTAACAACAACATGTACAGTATTGCTAAATTCATGTTCATGGTAAAAGAGTATTTTTAACCAGTTGTTACTATTTACCTTTCCACCACTACACCCTTTTCACCCTGGTAGCACTGGATAACTTATAATTTATACACAGTAGGTATGCATCATTCATAATGTTAGGATGTGTTTGCTGTTTACTTCAGAAGCGCAGTGCACTTTGGTTCACTTTTTTATCTATCTATCTATCTATCTATCTATCTATCTATCTATCTATCTATCTATCTATCTATCTATCTATCTATCTATCTATTTATTTTTTAATTTTGAATCTCTCCCTTTTGTCCCAATAATTGTTTGTGTTTTGGGGAAGGTGTGAGGTAAGCTAGGATATTTTTGTGGTATTAGTTTAGTGCAAACTACGTCCATTGGGATTTGTACACATTAGCTGCGTGTCTTTGGAGTTTTGATTTGTTTTGCCAAATAACTTCCAAAGCGCAGAATTTGCTTGCTTTTCTTCTCCCCTGGTGATATGGAGGCGCCAGTCAAAGTCTTTTTCCTACAAGCACATCGCAGCATAGTTCAAACCTGGGCTGCAACTAATTTAGTTTATGGCAATGGCACATACTGCGGTATTGAGAGATCCCCCTTCAGCGTTTTTCTGTTACACTGACAATGCAGTGCCCTCATTAAGTTGCAAACAAACAGTCACAGCGCACGCACAACACGAGCAAAAAATGCACATACGAAACAATTTCACTATGATATCAGTGCAGGCATGTGTGCATGTCATTTTTCATAAATGTTACTGATGCTTAGAGATTACCTACTGAACAAACTGAAAAATTTGATTAAAAGTTTTAAAGTTTTAATAGTTTAACACTTTTTTTCCCTATCTTGGCAAATAGACAAACAAAAAAAAATATCTGTTTGTCTGCCTGTATGTGTCTACGCTGTATGGCCGAAAGTATGGCATCCCCTTTCTAATGACTGAGCTGAGCTGTTTTGGCTGCACCCGTACAGCATACAACCACATTCTATACAATTGTGTGCTTTTAACTTTGTGCCCAGAGTTTGGTGAAGCTCCTTTCCTGTTCCAGCATAACTGTACCATATTAATGCGCATGGTTTTGGAATAAGAGGTTCAGCAAGCACACCTGTGATGCTCAGGTGTCCACATAATTTTGGCCATATAGTGTATACATCTATATTGCTAAATATCCACAAATGTAGTTTTGCAGTTTTTTTATGTATTCTTAAATTTAATTTAAATTTAATCTACAATTAATTTTTTTTTTAAATTTACACTCCGGTAAAATGTTATTTTGTCTTCCATAATAAATGAAATCCAACAACTTTAAGTCACCTTAGAAATAAAAGCAAATGTTTTAAAAGCATTTCTATAGCACAGCCTGAAGTTCTTACTTTTTTTTTTCTACTTAATGGCAACATTGCTTCACACATTAGCAGTAAAAGCCAAAAATAGCCACTGGTGACAAGTCCATTGTGCCGCATGCCAGATGAATAGAAGTAAATTAATTTGCCAGTGAGAGTGAAGCAAAGTGCTTTTCAGCCATCGCCGTGCACCCATCTTCTTTTGGGAAAGGAACCATAGGGATGATTGCAGGAAAAGATAAATAGCTTTGCCTTTCGACAGCTTAAACATGCAATTAAGTTTCGCCTCAGCACGGTAAGACATTTCTTCAACTCCAGCCCATGGGAAGTACAGAATACCAAGAGAAAATCGGCAATGGGGGTGCTGCAGGGGTTGCTTAGAGCTAAATGGGATGGATGATGCGGAGCAATCTGCTCTATTACGGCTAAACACGGGTGGCCAAGCATTTTGACGGAGCAGGTCAGAAGGTACGAGGGTAGCCGTTGTGGGTGTTTGCTGATCAAGCTTCCCTGACATATGTGCAGCTTTGGTCTCTCCTGATCTGTTCATCCTTGCTACATGTGCTTGTCCCTCACCTTCTCCCCTATCAGATGATTTTCCTGACAAACGCTCCCTGTCTGCTGATGTGAATAAAGAAGATGATAAGGAAGGTAAAAGAGAATGCTGATCAGCAGGAGGTGTAGTCAAACAGTATCAGGAGATAATACTCTGACATTGCTTTGTGGTTGATTTATTGCATTTTTCATCAAAATTAAACTCATTTCCCTGTGGCCAAGCGCATAAATTATAATCTAGGACAAAGAAAAGTTGTTTTTTTTTTTTTTTTAATAAATTGTTTTCTGATTTGTACTTTGAATTGCTAAGTCCAGGCTGCAACGGCACTAAACAAAATAAGGGTTTTTAGAATTGGATGAATGGATGGAAAGAAGGAAGAACAAGTACGAAAGTATAGGAGAGGTGCAAAGTTCTCATTTTTAGAAGTTAATAATCCTGCTTATTATTACAGAAATTAAACATCCTCACCTAAGATTAATGCCTATCTTTTCCTCAATTTTTACAGTTTAATTTTTAAATGTGCTTTGTCAGTAAACCAGTTCATTCCTGCATAGCTATGCATCATTCACCATGTGCAGGGCAAATGAGAATTCAAGGAGGTTATTTAATAATCATGTGATGCCCTTTAGGAACCTCAGCACCTAACCCACATTTTCTAACGCACAAATGACCAAACTCATGGCAGCATGCTGGACAGAACACTTAGCAAAACTTGCTATACATAAGGCCTCTAGGCAAGGCAACTCAACAAGTTGTTGACAAGCTGTGATAAGAAAAGGAGAGAGAAGGTCACTCTGCTCACCTCCCACTGACAGCCATGTGCCCTCAGATTCCACCATGTCACTATCCCCCATTTAAAATAATCACACAAGAAACAGGGGAAAATGGGCCATCATCTTACTGCAAGGCAGCTGCAGGTGAGCAATGTTGCTGAGGATAACTTCTTTCTTGACGGCCGATCGATATAGGGTGGGCTTGGCTCATAACTCTGAAGTTATTCCACTAATGGGACATTCCTTAGTGAACAACTGCAAAAGGGGTGATGGGGTCAAGAAGAGAAGAGGCTGAACTTTTTCTGAACTCCAAAACTGTGCCATGAAAACACCAGACATTTATGGATTTTGCTATTGGTAAAATTAGAGAAAAGTAAAGATAATTACTGCAATTCTTAAGCATGCTGTTCACCAGTTCTGCCTATGGATAAGTTACATTTTTTAACACAGCCACTACCAAGTATTTGGCCAACCAATGACAGATTGGCATGTCTGCACTGCTGGAATGAAAGGTATAAAACTCCAGCAGGTTTTGTTTGTTCCGGTCTTTTCTATTTTAACAGGTACAATAACCACTCTGCAGAATAGGCAGTTTCCAGTGAGCAAGCGGCTCAAAACATGAAAGTTCAACTCCCACTCCCTCTTCCAGAAAGAAGCACCATTTGGAACTTTAGGCTGTTAGTAAAAGGAGATAGTAAATCAAGCCCAGGAATTCAGCAATTCAACTCTCTCGTGGGCATATAACAAAGTCTCAAACCAAGTGTCAAGCAGTGGCTAAGCTGTCAGTATTGCTGAAGAAAGTTTGAAACTATAAATCAGACTAATCAGCTAACATGCAGCTCACATACTATGTGGCTCAAATGGAAATATATCCTAAGTAAATATGCCATTTGAAACTCTTTCTTATAATTTAGTTTTACTTGATATGAAGTAAAAAAAATGCTAAAAACAAAAAAGTACTAGGAGAATCGAAAGGTGCATAAATAAACAAGATGAGTGACTTTTTTTCACATTTTTAATTTTAAGGGACAAGAATGTTGGCTAAAAGATTTTTTACATTCTTAGAAATACTGAAATCCTTCACAAAGGGTTAATCAGGTGTATTAAGTTTTTGTGCAGCACAGTTTTGTAATGGTGATTCATAAAAATACACAAGGGTATTAAGGCTTTAAGATGTAAAATTATTTCAAACTTTTTTCTTCATTTAATTCTTATAACTGCCAAGACTGGGATTAAATGTTCCAAAAAAAACTCCAAGCTTCTTAAAATAAAAGGAGTTTGAAGTTTTTTGCTTAAAAAAAAAAAGTTGCCCTAAATGAGCCACTTAGTTCATTACTAAACAACATAAAAACTTGCATTAAGCCAACTGTACACATTTACAAAAATATTCCAGCACTGCGTTGTATTTGTGCTGCTATTAATAACTATGAAAATTTTAAGTCTTTAAAAACATGCTTTAATACTACTGCTGTAATGCAGTGATGTACACACTCAACTTGCATGGACAGTTTGGCACCCCAGGGTTAGATGTGTACAACCACACATTTGATCCTAGAACCATAAGCAGAACTAAGACTGCTTCTTCTGGGATGCACTCAGTGTTGCGCTGCCTTGCCATCCACAGCATGCACACTTATGTGCACAACATCTCAACACAGGCACTTGTAGCCAGAGGCTACCGAGTCCCAGACTTCTCTCCTTTCCTGCAGAAACTCCCATCCTCTCATGGTTGACAGCTGACGTTTGTTCGTCAAAATGCCAAGACCTCTTGACAGCCACAGTTTCAATGCAAATAAGGGTTGAAAGAGAGGGTGCACCTACAAACCACACATTTTAGCATACTTATTAGCTATTTAATGTTATTGCTTAATTCTATAAGTAAAAAAAAAACAAAAAACAGCAAAATAAAAACAGTAAAATATGCATGTTGTATATAAACAAGAAGATTAATCTCCATCCATGGATTCACCTGAAGTTATATCTATGATTTGCTTGTTTATGAAAATGTAAGTTACAACTGGCAGCTGCTGACCTCTTTCTACAACTTCTTTGGGGGAAAGTGAGTGGGTGTTTTAAGCAACTCATCGTCTTGTGTTCTTCCCAGCTGCTTCTTTACACTAATATTGGTGTCCCTGTGGTGAGAGCCATCGCGAGGGAAATGAAAGCTGTGCATCACACAACGGAGGCCTTCAAAATTCTTGACCTCCCCCATCTGCAATTTCTGAATATCGGCTTGCTCCTCTCAGTTATGCTTTGTGTTTATCTACCCATGGCTACTACCAAACAAGATGATATAGTTGAATAATTTAGGGAAAAAGTACACAGCAGATACTTCTTTTTCCAGTGCGTAATGCTTTATGCAGAGCTGCAGGACTCAAGGTTGCGGCATGCAAACTCAAACAAGAATAAAAAAAATATATATATAATATATATCTGCAAGTACTGAAAAAGCAATCTTGTGTCAGAAGGTCTGACAAGTAATTCAGTTCAATTGCTCAGCAGGGTAGCTGCACAAAATTGGTTGAAGTTTGATAACAATGTGTTTTGATAAAAGCGCTAAAGTAAATAGAGTTAAATAATGAAAAGTTGATGAATATAATAATGAATTATGAGCATCAACTAAATAAGTGACTGACTTCTCTGTAATTGTTCTTTAGGTCAGAAATGCATGAAGTGAGCAATGGGTTATATGAATTATGCAGAAAAGGAAAGTGGCACTGGAGGTAAGAGAAGATGAGTCTAAACACTTGCATTTTTGAGATTAATAACATATAAATTGTTCCACATAGTGATAATTTAACCACAGGCCCTATGCTTTCAGAACAAATTCTGAACAACGTAGACTATCTGACAAGTGGTTTCTGACAATGAACGAACGAACAAATTAATGAATGATCAGGGAGAACAACATGGCCCGTTTGAAATGGTCTGTGAGGAAAGGGGAAAGCCCCCGTAGCAATCTGATGTAACGTTAATTCCACCGACAGCAGTAATAATAGTTTAAAAATGCATACAGATGTCGAAAAATATGCACTCAAATTAGTTTCACATCCTAAAGCACAAAGCACCAACACTTTCAGCATTTGCAACCATTTAGTTCACTTTTTTTTTTTTTTTTTTTTTTTTTTTACCAGACTTTAACAGGTAAAAAAAAAAAAAATAGATAAACATTTTGGTCTACTATGCACTCCTGTAGCTTTGGGTATTTTATAAGCATTTTCGTACTTTTCAACCAGTGAACCTAGGTTTTTGTGAGAAATGAGTTTCATTTGACACATTTATTCAACATCCATGTTATGCGCGTGATGTTTTTTCCTTGCCGGTGAAGGAGTGCGGCTGCAGTGCATTCTGCCTGCTCCTGCAAGATAAACAAACGCTGCTCCTGACACAACAAGCCAACATCATTTAAAGCAAAGAGCACAGAAAACAATCCCACCCAAAAGGCAGCATTTACACGAGTGACTTCTCATGGCCCTGCATAGTCTACTGTCTTCACCTCCTCTTCAGAAGCATGGCTTGTTAACAGCATAACGCATTTGGGGAGATAATGGCCACTGATGGCAGTTTTCATTATGAGCCAAGATGTGACACCGAGTCACCCTTCACACAATGCACGCCCAAGGCTGTGCGCAACAGATGGCAATGCTATTTCGTTCTTTTGCTACCTTGTTATATTCAGACGGATTCCTAACATCGCCATGGCAGTTCGGTCAGTTTAATTCTTCACCGTGTCACTCGAAAAGTTATCCCTCTGCTCACATATATAAAATACAGAAGTGAAATCCAACCAAATGTTACCCATCAGCTCCTGTTATTTTCATCCAGCTGCTTAGAAAAATTAACAGAATTAATTAGCAGAAATAATTCAATAAATATGAATTAGAAGTACTGTAAGGTCTTTTTTGTAAAACCAAGCAAGTTGATCTTAATAAGCAAAATACTAATACCTGCTGTCTAGGTATCATGTGTTGATCATTTATAATAAAAGTGAAATAGTAAATCTAAAGACAATAAGGTGCTATGATAGAATCATGTGAAGCTATTGTAAAAGAAGGTAATTAAATATAAAAACTGCAAAACTACATTTGTGGATATTTAGCAATATAGATGTATACACTATATGGCCAAAATTATGTGGACGCCTGAGCATCACAGGTGTGCTTGCTGAACCTCTCATTCCAAACCCATGGGCATTAACATGGTACGGTTATGCTGGAACAGGAAAGGAGCTTCACCAAACTGTGGGCACAAAGTTAAAAGCACACAATTGTATAGAATGTGATTGTATGCTGTATGGGCGCAGCCAAAACAGCTCAGCTCAATTCAGGTATTTATTTATTCATTCATTTTAAACTTTCTACTTAGGTACTACAAAATAATCCCTCCATCTATCAGAAACTGCTATATCACAGGCCACCGGGATTGGATGCCAGTCCATTGCAGGGTACCCCACCTACACAATCTTACAGTACACTACATAGTGACCAATCAATTAGATGTCTTTCAACTGTGAGAGGAAAGCAGAGCTCCCAGAGGAAAGTCAAACTCCACACAAACTGAGCTGGATTTGAACCGGCACCCAAACACTCCTGGTGCTGTAAGGCAGCATCACAAGCAGCCGCACTACCTTGCCAGCAACTAACAGAAACACAAAGTATATTATAGCCTGCAAAAATCTAATCTTTAACTTCGACTAAAAAATAACCCTCGTGTGGCTATTCTGAAATTTCAGAAATTTTGCTCATTGGCTTATCTGTTCAATTTAGTTATACAAGATCACATTGTTCATAAAGTCATGCAAGCTGTGAAAAGCAAACCTATTTTCAAATGATCGAAACATGAAGCATTATTAATGAGATGCCAACCGCAAGTGCATTAGTCAGGGAACACATCACAAATTAGACACACACTTACAAGCTTCTGATTTTAATTTTTTTGTTTTTTTTTTTTTTTTTAAGTTATGAAATGTACTTGGTAATTGCTCATTTCTCTTAACATTCTGCAGAGGAGATGGGAGGCAAAGAGGAGAAATACAATAGAAATTGTATTTGACCAAAGAACAGCAACATAATATTTCATATTTTTAGCGGAACAGTTTAAAACTCTCCGCACTTCACCCCATATATTCGCATATGATGGATGCAACATTACATTTTTTGCTTATAAAGTCAGCTGGGGACAACCTGCAGAATGAATTAAACCCCATTCCCCGAAGCAAAAGGCAGCAACCCTAACCACACCACCGATAAGCAAAGACCTGTTAGTGAGTCTCATAGGATTGCTATATCATACTTATCTTTTAGATTTAAGGGATGGTGTTCATATCTGCTTTTCAAGATAATTTAAAGCTAACATTTCCTGGAATTAGTTGCATGTTTGTAAAGTTTACTTCTTTTTCCTGCTTTGGTCTTAAGATGAGTACACAGCAGTGAAATTTGCCATTTAATTAAGTCATAAACAAATAAATAGATACTGTGGATTGCAAAATTATTCAAACCCCTTGAAATATATCAACAATGCCTGGATTAGAAATTATATTAACATTTACTGTGAACTCATATGCCCTAACAGTAAATTGTCAAAACCAAAATAATTTATTTGGAGACAATTTAAAGAAAATGAAAAACTGAAATACCCTACTGCTTCCAAAACTATTCAAACCTCACACCTCTGCAAACATAAAGTTTAGACAAATGAAACATAAATCCTCAAACATGGATTGGGTTTAATCCACTACGGTAATGACTGCATTTTCTAGATTAAAGAAGAAAAAAAAACATTTTAAGGAAGATTTATGATGCTATGAACTCAAAGGAAAGGAGTGACAATGAATACTATAGGACATACTATAGAAGTCATAATAATGCATAAATTAAGAAAAATAATTTCTATGTTTGGATCTACCAGTCTGGACTCTTAAATCAATAATCAAGAAGTGGAAGCTGAATACCAACCAGACACTGCCAAGACTATCTTTCAAAACTGAGTGTTTCAGCAAGATTTAGTCGTAAGAACAAAGCCACAGAAAGATCAACTATCACCTTAAAGGAAGTGCAGAGATCAGTTTCTGAAATTGGAGGAAAGGTGCACCAGTCCACAATATCAAGAGCACTGCATAAAACTGGCTTCTATAGTTAGTCAAAGAGAATCATATAAATGTATGTAAATGGCTCAGCTAAGATGTGGGAAAATGTTCTATTTTCCCATGAGAAAAAGATCTTTTTGGCCAAAAGTGTTATGTGTGACACAAATCTATCTTTGAGCAGGCCTTTAGAAACACCGTTTCTACAGTAAAGTATAGTGGTGGCAGCATCATGCTGTGGGGATGCTTTTCACTGGTGTTGAATGAAAGAATGGATGGAACAAAGTACAGGGAAATACTGTATGAGAGACAGAAATACTGTACTGAGAAACCTGTTTAAGTCTGCTGAGAAACTGAAGCTTGGGAGTTTGCCTTTCAGCAGGACAACAATCCCAAACACAAGACCAAGAAACAAAAAGGTGAATGCCCTACAGTAGACCAATCAAACTCCTGACCCAAGTCCCTCTGAGAACCTGTGGCACTATTTGAAAATTATGGTTCATAAGCATCATCTAATCAAAATTAACAACTTGCTGCAGTTTTATCCAGATGGGAATGAGGATGTGATGAGAATGGGAAAAATAACTTGTAAACAAGTTGTAAACGATGAGCAAATACAGTACATACTTACCCTATAACACTTAAAGCTGTTATTGCATCAAAAGTGCCTCTAACAAACAAAATTATGCACCGTTTAAGTACTTAGTATACAAGCCACGTTTCAGTTTTTCATTATCCTTAGGATATCTGCAAACAAATATTTTATTTTGACTCTGAAAATGTAGTGCTTCATTTGAATTCACTATGAAAAAAAATACTGATTTGAAAAATATGTATATAATTTATAATACATTAATGAAAACTTTCAAGGGCTTTGAATACTTTTGCAAGGCACTGTAAACACCTCCCTTAACTATTAAGTGATGTAGGTACACGATGGTCTGAAGACCATCCAAAAAGCATAGGGCCTGAAACAGGTTAAACCTTGTACTTCACAGGGCTATTGCATAATCACATAAACAATTTGATTTAGAGTCACCAATGCACCTGGGACACATATCTTTGGACTGCAAGAGGAAACCAGAGCACCCTAAAGCAAGCTACAAGAACATGGGGTATACATACAGATCACTCTGACTGAATCAGATTCAAACCCATACAAGAACTCACAGCCCAACAGGCTCCACTGCTACCTGCCGTGCCACTATGCGGTTCTACGTAATTACCATCAATACCGACTGTTCAATAAGACAGAAGTGATTTCTGAATTTTTTTTTTTCAAAAATACTTTTTCCAGCTAAAACAATGTGCAAGGCATCTACGGACTGTGACAGTCAGAGCCTAAGCTAAACTGGGAAAGTGCCAACGAAGCTAAAAGGTGTCAATGAATGCAGTTTAAAAGGCTGCATTAAAAGAACCATTACATTTCCATACATTCTGCAGTTCTAATAAACCTTATAGCAAATATTGTAGAGGAATTTATCAAATTTATTTTAATGTTGGAAAAGCTGACACTTCCATACAATAAACAAACATTTGTTGACTGTGTCGTGTTGTGTTCAGCCAAAACTTTTTGCCAAAAGTTTCATATTTTAATCCTTGGACAATTGCATTCAAAAGTTTGGAATCACTACGAAATTCATCTGTTTTTTGGAAGATTTTTGCTTGAAAGGACTGATTTTTTTTTTTTTTTTTTTTTTTTTTTTAGGAAAAGCAGCCAACTGAGGACCTGTAGGATGTCTTTTTCACAAACTGCTCTGATCCTCAATTGTCCATCTAGACATCTAGAAGTTTCTTCGCTGAAGACAACACTTTCTTTCCAATCTGATGCATGGAATAATGTTTATTTCACAAACAACAACAGACTGATGTGTTGCTTCAGAAAGCCATTTCATTTTGGCTATTTTTGAACCTGAAAACAAAATTTTGGAACGCCAGTAGATAATTTACTTGTTTTTTTTTTTTAATAGAATAACTGGTTTCAGCTGTGCTAGCCCAATTACAAAGGTTTCTGTAGTAACCTATTAGCATTTAAACAGGATTAGTAAAGGATGAGCTAAGAGTTTTCATCTAGGATACTGGAGAACTGGCTGCTGAAAACGGGGCTTTACAGTCATATGTTAATAATAAATTATAAATCAGTAATTTCAAGCAGCAATCGCCATTTCCAACACTATGTTTTGACTATATTTTTAGATTTTTTGAATGGCACCTTGATCCCTCTACATTGTCATGGATCTTTTGCAGAAGTTATGTGTTTGTATGTATGTATGTATGTATGTATATTTTTATCTGTGCATATATGTTGTGCTGTCCTATACACACCGAGAGCCACGAAAGCAAAGCCAATTTTTTGCATGTGTGAGCATATTTGGCCAAATAAATCTGATTTAAAAAGTGACAATTCCTTCAAAACAAAGACATTTCTTAGCAATTACAAACTCTGAAATGACAGAGTACACCACAGGAAATTTAACTGAGATCATTCAAATAAAATGGAATACCCAAAGGTGCAACAGCAAGGCCCATCTGGTGACTTTAACCTAATTCTTTATATGCTTCTGGTATAAACACCAGAATAATGGGACTGGTCATGCCAAGCTGTTGGCATACAAACCACTCATAGCCCACAGTGACTGCAAACAAACAGCAAACAAACAAGAGACAGTATATATGAAACTGCAGCCAAAACAACACGGTGCTCAAAAATGCTGAGTCTGTCTTATAGCAGTAAATTGCCATTTTTATTTTTAAAAAGTACTGTAGCGCTAATATTTCTTCAACTCTTCAACATACAAAATTTGTATACAATTGATGACACAAACACACCTTTAAAAAAAAGAAACAGGCTCACATCTGTAATAAGTTTTACTTCCAAAAAGAAAATGAGTTCATTTAAAAGAATGTAAAAATGTCTTCCACAACAAGCGGAATAGTATAAAATTATGTAAGTATAATGTAATATGTGTCTTCAGGACAGGAAAGTGTATGACATTGCTGCAGTTACAATTACTTTTATTAAAATATTCCTACCAAATAAAGCTTTGGGTGGTTTATCAAGAAAATAAATAAAACAACAACAACAACAACACGTACATACATACACTCTATTGCCAAAAGTATGCCCCCCTCCCCTCAAGGAATGACCTGAGCAGTTTCAGCTGCACCCATGCAACAGACAAACATTCTAGACAACTGTGTTTCCAGCTTTGTGGCCAGTTTGGGGAAGAAGCTCCTTTCCTGCTCCAGTATGACTGTGCCCCCCTCATGCATAAAGCAAACTTCCTGAATGGGCACAAATTCACAAAATCTGGTGGAAAGTCCTCCCAGAAGACTGGGGGCTGTTATAGCACCAAGGGGGAGAGGGACAACTCCATATGAATGCCCATGGGTTCGGAACGGGATGTTCAACAAGCACACATGGATGTGATTCATGCTCAGGTGTCCACATACTTTTTGGAGTATAGTGTACATACATACAGTACAGAGAAAAATAGTTAGACAATAACCTAGATTTTATAACAATATCTTTTATGGTGACACAAAAATGGCAAATCATTTTCCTTACATTTCTAATTCAAAACAGGAGGCAGCAGAGCAGTGATGCACACAAAACTGGGTTATACACAACTCACCTCTGAAATGGCTGTTGAGTCACATTCCAGAAAACATACATATGCATTTAGAGTCAAAGGTTTAGCATTATTTGTGACATTTTATAATAGCAGAGCACACAGATGACAGATTAATCTACTTCTTGATGTATTCCCTTATTTATTTATTCATTTATTTGTTTCTTTATCTAGCTAGCTAGCTAACCAGCTAAATTGGGCACAGTTGAACATTTCTGACCAGTGATAAACTTTCAAACTGTTGAGCTTTCTATCTACAGGTTGCCCTGTTCCTAAATTGTACATTCATTTCAATGCTGTCATCTGATACTGTTTGAGCTTTTAGTTTACTTCTGGCCAGTTTAGGGCTCAGAAGCTGGACCATTCCGCCAACTGCCTGAATTGTACAGTTTCTTACTGTCTGGCCTTTCAATTTCTTGCTCCTTGAGTTAGAAAATGATGTTGATATCACACAGGTTTAATTCAGTTTCCGCTCACTGACAGCCTCATGTTTCCAGAATAAAGGATTAAATGTAGTTGTAATAGGCTGAACTGTTTTGTTATTGGGCCTTTTCTTTCCTTTTTATACATAAAAGTGTTAAATAGAGTTCTTCTTTAACCACCCAAAGAAGGGTATTAAATTATGTGTAGAAGTTAGAACCTCTCTTTCATTTACTATATAATAATAATTTAAAAAAAAAAAATCTACATTTTTTTCTACATTTGAACTGTTGGTCTCAATGTAACACAGAAGGACCAAGAGTGCTTCATTAAAAACATTTAAAGGAGACAATGCTCTCACGCAAGCTGATGAAACTGAACACATAGATAAAAGCTAATCCGGCACAGCCTACCCCGAGGAATCATCAATCGATTGAAGCCATGACAGAATTAACCCCTTCAACGCATGGAGCTCCAGTTTCGCTGGAGCGGTGCCATCCTAGCTGAGAGGGTGTAGGGCAACACAGAGAGGGACGATGGAGATTTCCCGCAGCCATGTTGAGATGCACAGTAATTTGTACCTGTTTATACCATTCAGGTGTAAAGCAGAATAACACTTTAAATGTGATTGGTAACTTACAATTCCCATTATAAAAAGAAGTTATGAGCCTACTTATAACAAGGAAAAATAAAGTACTGACAATGACAAATCAATTAGCAAAATGCTTTTAGTTATTTACAAGTTAGTGAATGTATTTATCCATGCAGAGTATTTATTGTACCCGTCTTGTATTTACTAGCGTTTATTACATATACAGTATCTATCTGGTTGTTTATGAATCTATTTATGTTTCATTTCTGACAGAGCAGAACTGGGTCATAACAATGTATAATCGATATTGTGGGAAAGCATAAATATGTAATAAAGCAGGAAAGCAATGAGCTACGGTGGCCAGGCAAGGTGGTTAAACACCCCTGTTTAAGCATGCAAAAATGTGACCTGTCCTCCAAATATTTAACTGTGAAAAGATGCCAGCATAAAATTTCCACAAATTATGTCCATATTTCTGTTTAAGTAAGCTTGTTATCTTTCATTTCTATAGGCCTGGGGCTGCTGTCCAGGGAAGGGTAAGGATGCTTGAAAAAGCTGGTTGTGTACATCTTGGCTCTCACCCAGCTTGGCCCGTGCCAACGGTGGCTGTAAACTCTGAAATCAATTAACCTCCGCAGTGCAGGTACACAGAGATGGATATTTTGGATGCAGAGAGAAAGAAAGGGAAATAAAGAGAAATGAAGGGATTGTATCTCCTGACTGGACAATGAATTTACTTCTGTCCACAAGGCTTTGCTTTTGGAGTCAGGGGGATGTCCACAGTGCCCACCACAGTGTCTGGAATTAAGTGGACCTCACACTGTCACAGTGGGTGTCGGGTCATTTGAAATTTGTTTGATATTGAATTAAATCATCCAGTGAGCCAGTTGCTTGTCATCCAATACACCTGAGAGACTCGGCTGCTATAGCTAATGAGTTTCATACGTTTAACACATTTTTTTTTTTACTAATATTAGCAATATCAGTAATGCATTTCCACACCATTTCTCATTGTGTTTGTACACACTGCTATTGTTTCTACACATATTTTACTACTAAAGACACTTACCTTAATACTGTCCAGCACTGCATTAGTGTTTTCAATGAAACCGCTTTAAACTTTTTTCAAATACGCATGAAAGAGCAAGGCCAATTACACAGTGTCACTGTTTGTACTAAATTGCCCTTCAATTGAAAGCAAATATATACACATGTTCTCAGAAGAGGTTTAGTTGAAACAAATAGAAACACATGCACTCAATCCTGTATCACAGGTGGATGTCATGGCACTGCAGTAAATTGCACACAAGCATAAATGATGCTCATGTTTCACCCAGTGAATAGTGTTGAAAATGGAACAGGAAGAAGGTGTCATGCAGGTACAAGAACCAGGCTTTGTGAAAGGACATGGTGTCTGAATGCATGGTATGGCATAGGGGAGAGAAGCACACAGAGGACAAGTAAGAGTCAGGGGCAGGGGTAGAGGGAGAGGAGTGAATAGGTTCTATAGTGTGTTCAATTAAATAAGGGGGACAATTGTAGACCATGTTATCAACTATGGCCTAAGTTTGGCTGAAGCTGGTCGACGGACACAACCTCAGGTGACATGGTCTACAGTGGCCTCTATGATAAGGACGTTCAGAAATGGGAACAGGTATCTGATTCCAAGTTTACTCTACTTCTGTATCATATGCAACATCACATTTCTGCAGTTTAATGTAATAGTAGAATCTGTGACCTCTGTATAACCATTGATAAATTGATGACCTTTGTATTGTCAGAATAGTACCACTGCCTCATTCTGGTGGGAGAGGGCCACTTTTGACACACGAGCAGCAGATGGCAATTGTGGGCATGGTGAGAGAAAACAATGCCATTAGGCTAAAAGAGATCCAGTGAGCTGTTGTGGAGGACAGTGGAATTTTTCAAAACACTGCTTCTGTGAGCCTCTCCATCTTAGACAGGGCCCTGAAAAGACATGCTGTTTCTACAAAACAGCTGTACAAGGTTCCATTTGAGAGGAACAGGGAGAGAGTAAAAGAGCTTAGACACCTGTATGTACAGGTAAGGATATAGAGATGTTTTTTTTTTTTCTTTTTTCTAAGCTACATTATTTCAAATGTTTCTAATGTGAACACTCTTTTTGGATTTTACAGAGAATACTTGAGTTGGAGGCCAGTGAGACGCCACACAATTTTGTGTATGGGGATGAGGCAGGATTTGACCTGAATAAAGACGACGTGGCAGGAACACAGGTCACAGGGCCACAGTGGATGTGCCAGGCCAGCGTGGGGACAATGTGTGCTGCTATTGCTGAACATGGGGTAATTCACCATGCTGCAGCCATTGGGCCCTGCAACACAGACCGGCTTCTTCAGTTCTTAGATGGGCTGTACAATGCCCTCATTCCCGAAAATGAAAGGGTGATTGCGAGAGCCAACATGCCACTTCATATGGTAATTTGGGACAACGTAAGTTTTCACCAGTCCAACCATGTGAGGGAATGGTTTGAAATCCACCAACAAATGATAATGGTGTTCCTGCTACCGCATTCACCATTCCTCATCCCAACTGAGGAATTCTTCTCTGCTTGGAGGTGGAAGGTGTATGATCGACAGCCTTGTGATTAGATTTCCTTATTGGAAGTAATGGATGCTGGCTGCAAGGACATCACACCTGAGGCTTGTCGAGGCTGAGTATGGTATGCAAAAAGATTTTTCCCTCTGTGCCTCGGAAGGGAAGACATCAGGTGTGATGTAGACACAATGATCTGGCCTAATAGAGATGAGAGACAGGATGTCCCTTAAGACATTTCATATTTTGCACTTTATAGTAATTTTAGATTTATAAATGCATATATACATATATGTAGTGTGACTTTACTGTACTATACAGTAGCTGGTGCTATGTTCTAAGTTTGTATATTTTTCATTGTTTTCTGACTCATTTATCACGTGTATCATTTTGCTTTTCTCAGTTTCAGCAATTATATTGTTTAACATTTCAAATAAATCCTTCACATTTTGTTTTTGTGTCAGAACATTTTATACTTTATGTTAGGCCTATATTTTTTACAGCACTCTTTTCAGAGTCAGTAAGGTTTTGATAAAAGTATAAAAACATGTAGTGTCAAAGTCTTAAAACAGTGGTGAAAGATTTTTACTATTACTATTGAACCTCTGGTTGTGCTGTGTAATTAAAGTATAAATTAGAATGGTTTGGCTTGCTGTTTCTTGTTCATTAATGCAATTCTTTGACAGTTGCCTTTGCGCTTACTGAGAATGAGACAGGCATTGGTAGCACTATGGTCACAATGAAGACACGAGGATCTCACACTGCTGATTCATTATCAATGGTGAGGAAGCACACACCACCAAAGTACACCAGTGAGCACATCCAGTGGTTCATCCTCTACAAAGAGCTGTTTTATACCAGGGTCTCACTTGGTGCTGCTGTGACTGACCAAGGAGAAATTCATCTAATATGAAGATTTCATCAAAGTGTTGAAGTTATTTACAAAGTGAGGAGTAAACTGGACAACTTTATATTCAGCTTCAGTGTTTAAGGGCATCTGGGTGGAGTATTCTGACTGTCCAGAAACGTATTAAGGAATTTATGTGAATGTGGTTGTAGAGTCAAGTTCCCAAAATCATTTTCCTGCTCTACGTTTGAAAAACCTCGATTCAACATTAATTTAGAAAAAATGCAGTTTTTTTTTTTTTTTTTTTTTACAGAATATGTAAAAAGTTCAGTTTTTTTTCTGGGCAGCTGAACACTGTTTGATCATCTGTTTCAAACAGGAAGTGGCATAATGGATAGAGTGTCACCTTGTAATAAAAGAACCTGGGTTCATATGCCATCTCACCCTGTTGCACCCATCAGCAAGGTGCTTACCCTGATCTGATACAGTAAAACTCTTTCAACTGTATAAACAGGCAAATCATTGTAAAGTTCACTATCTAACACTGCTATTACAAACAACAACAGAATACTATATAAAAAAAAAAAAACATTTTTGACTGTTTTAGCATCTTTTGCACAAGTGAGTCTGTGTTCTGAGAAATGCCTTAACTGTTTGGAGAACTGCATTAAGAGTGGTGAGAATGATGTTCCTGATGTGAGAATTGTGTCAAAAGGATCAAGAAAAAATGTAATGCTTGAAAGAGTGGCTTGGAATATTTAACAGAACAAACATGAAAAAATACCTGTACCTATCCAACTAACCATTTTTTCAGAATATCAGCTATATTCCCAGGTGTACTGTATATACAATACTGATGAAAAACTCACTTGGAAAGCCCACACCTCTTATGTTACCAAAAAACTGCAAAAATATATTGGTATCAACAGCCATGACAGAGACTCCTTTTCCACCACCATGCATTATACTCTGATTTATCCTTACTTTTCCTATTGTAATATTAGTTTGGGCATCCACCCATAAAAGCTATTAAAAAAAAAAAAAAAACAAAAAAAAAACTGTCCCTCCAAAAATATTTGTTAAGATAGTGACCTTCTGAGCTCCACTCACTAGTTCTTCCTTCCTGTTTTTAAGTCCTAAGACCTTGAATGTTTTCCAGATAAATCCATTTCGAAGGAGTCTCTTTTCCAGTCATTAAGGAATCCTATACGTTTCAGCAACTGGTTTGTCTGCAGTGAAAGTGTTCACCCGTATACCACACCTTGCAAACCTCATCTCACCTTCATCTTCCCCATTTCAAACTCACCCAAGGCCAATTCTCAGTACAATTGCAAGGTCCCATGCATGCAAGTAATCCCCTTCATCTGTTTCATTATTCAAGAAATTACTTTACAATATCTTTAAAAAATATCTTACGGATCACAATAACTTGTTATATGTGTAATTTTCGATGTCCATTGTGTAATATTTTTGTTCAGCACTCAGCCTTTGGTTGAGAATTGCTGATGTCTTTTCTCAATTTCCTTTGTTTCTGGAATTGTATCCCTTCTTTCATATTTGGGGAGATCCTTCTACAACCCTGTTGGTTTTTTTTTTTTTTTTTTTTTTTAATCTCCCTGCTACACTGTGTTGTATTTCTATTGTTCTAGTCTTGTTTTTTTTTTTTTTTTTCCTATTGTGCAAACAAACAACATCCAATTGTTTACAATAGAAATACGAATACACATCAGCATTGAATGCAACAAAAAATTACTCAAGCTTCAAGGTTTATTATTGTATCCACTCATGAAAGGTGAAAACTTAATTCTAATAGGACTGTAAAATAATGGCAAAAATATTAGGTGCTATGTTTTTTCTTTTTATTTATTTTATGTATTTTGGCTTTGACAAAATGTCACCAAAACTAAGTGAAAATACATGCAATACCAATTTTTCGTTTGTTCCAGAGAAAAGGTCAAATAAAGGTTTTCTCCGTGTTTTAAAATGCTGATGAAATATATGTGAAGACATTTTGAGAAGAAAAAGGGCAGATTAAGCTTGGCAAACACCAAGAGCCCAGTTCACAATAACAAAGTGGAGGGGAAAAAAAAATTCTTAAACCAAGATGAATGAGATCTGTCAGGGCTGGATGTTCCTAAGCCAGCCAAAGCATTCAGCTAAGCTTCATTTCAAGCAAATAAAAATTCCAACATACTGGGCAATCACACTGAAATCCTTAACTGCTACATCACTTTCTATTTAGATTTATAAATTAAACACTTTGACTTAAACACATTCACATAAAAGAGAAAATGAAATTCAAATGTCTGTACTCGAATTAAAATGCATGTTTTTTGGGTCAGAGTGAATGGGGTAAACATTTCACAGCAGTGTGTTAATTTGCATGTAAGCTACAGTCGCCCGTTCAAGGCATGGAAGCAGCGTGACCGAAGCTCACTGCGTTCAAGTTCGCGCACCTTCTCTACAGTCTTCGCAGCAACAAGTGGACAAAGTAATTCCCACATCAAGCTCAGAATTAAGAGCCCGAATGGGAATTATCAGAAGGAGTCGGTGAGAGAAAAGTGCATGCAGCCACACTGAATTAAAGAAAACTCTTCACAATTCTTTATTGACATCCTCTCCTGACAGCCAAGGCTCTCTTTTGTCAGAATCAAAGTTGTATTTTTCTTGCGGTTAGAAAGACATTTTTGTTGGTTGCTTTCAAACCTTGCATGAACATGTGAACGTGATGATTTCACTATGAGAGCAAAGTGAGAACTGTGTGTGAGTGAGTGAGAGAGAGAGAGAGAAAGTGCAAGTGAGTGTGAATGAGAGAGAAAGTGTTTATGTTGTCACAGTGAAGTTCCAGTACAGGTTGAAAGTGTGATCTGGCAACTAAAATGGAACTGAATAATTTATCAGCTGCAATATCAGAAGAATCTTTAGAAATAAAATTAAAAAACAGTCATCCTTTTTTTTCCCCACCTCTCTTTTGCAGTTTTAGCATATTGCCAAAAATAATCATCTTTGTCATTTTTGCCAGGGTAATTATCAACATCGACAGCAGCATCATCTGTCGCTGCACAATTCGACAAAAAAAAAAAAAAACTGCATTTCCAATAACGTCAGAGCTACAACACAGCACAGATGCCAGAAAGACGCATTTGCACCACAGTCGCAAAAGACTGCTGTAATTCAAGTTGTTCTTTCAGAGTCAAATTACATTCATGAGATATTTTTACTGGAGGACTGCACTTTGATGGGAAATCCCTCAAGTCATCATTTGGCAACAACATCTATTTGATTTCCTTGCTGGCTCATAAGAAATCCTCAGTGTGTATATATACAATATTTTTCACCTGTTTAAATGATGATAATCTAGTGTTAAGATATCTTGAAAGAAAATGGAAATTGCTCCCTTTTTGATAAAAGCCCGTGAAAATAAAGCCCAACTTTCTAAACAAGTATACAGGAGATGCGATCTTTCACATGCATGTAGAGGACACAAGGGTGAACACAACGTCCTTTCCTATCCTCCCTGAGGCCACTTGAGCTGATGTGTCATCAAGACCAGAAAGGCAGCTGGTGTGGGCAGAAAAACGCTCCAATGTGCAGTAGGTGCTACTCTGTCAACAGATGATAAATGGGCCTTTCTGAGTTGGCACATGTTAAAGGCAAGGCAGAGCTGGTGTGGGACGGGGGGGAGGTTTATGGGGAGCAACACGATAATGACACCTTTCATGTGCTGTGGTAGGGAATCAACTGTGTGCGAATATCAGGAACGTGTCAATGACGGCAACACGATACGGTGACCTAAAATTGTCTTCTGTAGAAAAATTGTGAATAAGTACATGTATAATGCAATCGTGTGTATCACTCGAGTAAACTTTCACAGGAAAATAAAACAGACCATATACTGTAGATCCGAATTATTTATTTATTGCTAAGCTCAATACAATATTAAGAGTGATTTACAGTTTTTTTTTTTAATTGTACAAGTCAACATCACAGTTTAACGTTTTAGATTATATAGTTTGCTCAGAAGGATGAGAGGAAATTTCTAGTAATGCAGTCACAGAACATAAGCCAGCGTCACCTACTATTCCACCTTTGCCTTCAAAAGTTAATTCGGTTAAGTTTATTTCGTCAGTTCTGATTATAATTCTATGTGTATGATGGTTCTCATCTAACTTAGCTTTGGTAAGAAATACTGCTCAAATCTATCTGAAATATACTTTGCCCAGATTTTTTTCCCCCCAATACCAAATATGGAAATATGTCTAATAATAATGCAAGACTGGCAGGAAGGCATTGCCAAAATAATAACTGAAACATCTCAAATCCAATAAGTGAATCACTCCCGGCAAATTGATTTCCCGCTTTTGACAGGAGATTATGTCTTTGGAGCCGGATAAAAAATGCAAGATAAAGCAAAGCGATTAAAATTTGCTGTTGCCACACTGCCTGTCCGACCTGTAGAACACACATGCGGTCCTTAAGAGACACACAAGTGACTGGCAACCAGGATCAATTTGTAATAATTGTCTGTGCTCCCTTAAGCAGCAACTTCATCACCCACCATTAGCGACCAACAGACCTGCTTGTTCTGTTTTGTGTGGATCCGATGGGTTTTGCCACTTGGCACACATGGGAGCCAAACTGCGCCCCAGGAATAACAGTGATTTCATGCAAAGGAGGATATTTTCTGTCGCAGCTCTTTCAGAAATAAGCTGAACAAAGTTCACTGCCTACTTTCCTGTTCGCTCATACGTGTTCCTGAAGCCCAAACCAAAAGCTGCTGCATACTTTTCTACAACAGCATCTGCCTGACACCTTCATTTGTCCAAAAACTTGAAAGCGCTTCTGCCTTTCTTTTAATTGACACATTTCTTAACTGTTTCCACCCATCAAGGGTATAAGTGTTCTTAAAGCCTTACATTTATAAACCAGCTACATGCAACCGAAGTAATTTTTGAATCGGTGAATACATGTCTCATTCTGAACAATACAAATACACTCATTTTCTCGCTATATGATAATGAAGTTGTTTAGCAGCAGGACAGAAAATGGAAAAAAAGTACTTTAGAGTTCAAGAAGTTATTGTGCGCACAGTTTGAGTCTGGCATTTGCTTTATCGTAGATGTATATCTGGAAGAGGGACTTTCAGTCAGAAAAATAAATTATGGAAAGATCACAGCTGGAGGTCGAGGGCTGTGACACCCGCCACTCAGAGGACCTCACCAACCTTAGAATGCAACTGTAAGTACTCTCATTTCCATATATAAATCATTCATCATCGCCCTGGTGGATTGGTCCCCTTACTTAGACATTCAAAACATGCCATAGGAGAAACAAACTATGATGTTTTTTCATTGTTATTCCATTTTTTATTATCTTTTCCAGGCAAGCCAAGCTTCTACAAAGCAGTCTACAGAGTTATTTAACAAATAACTAAAAATGACAGATTTTCAAACAATATAATACAAGATGGAGCACAGAAGAGTTTGCGTTACAAAATGAGGATAAAATTTAATTAAATGCACCACACAAGATAAAGAATTGTCAGCAGTGTAGGATTTATGTTAGGCCTTAAAATCGCATTCAGAACCTTATTTTACCATCTTTTTAAATTACTGCTAGCTGAGTTATGTAGTGTTTCCCAGGTCAAAAAGTAGAAAGGCATTAAAAATAATGACATCATCATCAACTTTATTAACTTTAAAGTGGTTCCATTCAGTATGTAAGTATTAGTGCCGTTTGACAGGCAAATGGTGCAGAGAGTGATGTGTACACTGGTCATACTTCATTGGAAAGACAGAAAAAGTAATAATGAATTAACATCAAACTTTATTATCCTAATGTTTCAAGAGTTTGCAGCGCTGTCTGTGTATGAGTGTGTTGTGTGAGATACATGATTTCGTAGTGACTTTCACATTTTCACTTTGAACAGATTCTACAAGTTTTTATTTTTATTTGCATACATATGACAGTTACTGACTCTTGCCATTTCACATCACAGTGATGATCATGGAGTTTTTCCATCACTAAAAACTCCATTCCATTGCCCATCCCTGTTGTCAGTCCAGGTCTTTACTTGAAGCATTCACTAGTGCTCCTCCTCTCTTCCGTTTAGGTCTTATCTCCAACAACTCTACCACCCAGTACACCCCCTCATCAGTCTTTTGCAGCATAGTAAACAAAAAAATGTTTATGTTGTGTTTGGTGTAAGTGATAAATTAAAAATCATCAAAATGCATAACTTATATTTCTTGTATTTAGTGGCCAAAATGTACTGCCTGTCATTCTGCATGCTTCTTCCATTTGGCCAACAGGATGCATGCTCTGCATGTGACATAACTACAGTATGTTCTGCATGTAACTATGTACACATTTACAAGCCTCATTTCAAGTGATCTTTTAGGTGTGTAAGTTGACGGCACCAAAAAAAAAAAAAAAAAAAAAAAAAACTCATTTAGGGTGAGAAATCTGTGGCTTGAAAATCAAAGATGTACATAAAGAACAGACAAATACTGATGACGCTTCATAGAAATAATTTGTTGAAGTCCTGTATACTGTTAATCTGCATTCATATAAACTTTTCAAAATCTTGATAACGTTTAATTTTCATGTGTAACATTAATTTGTGTTATTCCACGGACAAGGTCTCTGAAAAGGTTTATGTAGTTAGCCTTCAAACATGACACGATACTGTGCATTTTTTTTGCCTTTTTCGCAACCACTTATGCGAATGCCATTGTGATGGCCGCTCCGGCACCCACACAGATGAGTGGATAGTTTGAGTATATTTTTGTTTGTATTTTTATTTGTGTTGATTTGTTTGGGTGGTGACATGTTTGGTTTGAATTTGTTTGGGGTTTGAGTGGAGTTGTGGGTGGCTGGTTTGGTTGGTGGTCTCTGGGGATTGGCCTATCCAGGTATCAGCCCGGACGGAGGACTGGAGGAAGGAAATCGGGCCTTGGAAAGCAGGAAGTGGATCCAGGGCCAATAAACCTGCTGCAGCATAGGGGGGAGAGAATATCGGTGTTGACGCCCATTTGGTTTGGATTTCCTGATTTGTGGTTTTATTAATAGTGTTTTGATTTTGCCGGATTTTGTTATGTATATGATTTGGTTAACCAATCGGTGTGTAGTGGTTTTGTTTGTTTGTATAGTTTTGGTGTTCCCCTATCGTATGTAGTTGTATGTGAATGGTTTGATCAGCCATTATTTAAGCCCTATTGTGTGTTTGGGGTGAGGGCAGTTATATGTCTAGTTCATTTGTACTGTTGGTTTGGGGGTTATGTTCAGTTGATCTTTTTATGGGCCCAAATTTATTTGTTGCTGACATAACTACCTTTTTTTGGAATAAATGATTCTTTTTAACAATTAACCTGTGATTCCTTGTGCCTGCTCACTCGGTCCCTCACAGCCATCAAAATTAGAAAGTATTGCAAATAAACTGGTCGGATTTCTTTGGGTTGCTTTATCGGAATTTAATGTTTTTAAACGTTCAGTCCACTGACATTTGCTACGATTAAACTGTTCTTACATAGTATGTCCATTGCAAAGACAAACGAATGCAAGATATAAATGGATATACTGATCTGTTTTATTCTCCAACTCTGCATGTCTTTATAAATGTACATGCTTAAAGTAGAGAATTTTCTTATAGACTCCACACTAACTGAATTACCAGGTGCTGCCCAGGTCCAAAAGGTGAAGTGGTGGAAAGGTAAAAAGTTGTAAAACTGTTTTACCAATAAAGTGGTTGTAATTAGTACATAACATTAAACCTTCAGTTATCAGTACAAAACTGGCGACTATAATAATCAGACAGCTGATGAAGAAAGAACCGCAAGTGGTAGTTGGCTGTGAACACCTTGAGCCTGCCTATCACTGCAAAGAAGAAGGAACAACAGCCAGCATTTTGCTCTGTGGTTCTGCAGCCTCCACTTATCTGGGTACGGGAGCGTAGCCCTGCAAAATCCATTTATCGCTTTTTCGGTGCAACGGAGCGTTGCGATTTTTTAATTGTGGTGCAGTTTGTCTTGGCACTGGTGGAGCTGGAAGCCTGAGGAGCACCATTTAATATTTGTGGCTCACTGACGCACGATGGATAATGCTGGTCCTTCAGAGAGTAGTGTTGCAAGCTCCATCCACTTATAAAGAGTAAGTTGGAATTTAACACCCCGGAAGATTCACATGGTGTTAAAAAAAGAATAAAATAAGCCAAGAGCTAAGGCCACACGGATATACTAAAAACAGACAGAATGCATCAACAAAAATATGCTGTGACCAGGCATGATGCCTTTTTAACGTGATTTAACCAAGAAAGTCAAAGCTACAAAATGTGAGCTTCTGCCTTAGCCTTTTTTTGGCTGGCTAGCAGCTCATGCAGTCAGCCTTACCTTTCTAGCAATGTCACCACATGGTGCATTTTGGTTGGAAAGCCTAACTGACAGAAAAAAAAAAAAAAATCTTTGCAGATCAGCAAAGCAAGGAAACACATGACTAAATGCACCTCTTCAAACCAGCTCTGAATAACAAATGAACATCACACCCGTCGGCAGGTTTTCTGTTACGATGAGATCCTCAGGTCATAATATGACCCGTAAGGTTCGACAGTAATGCATTCGCTTCGAAGAACACCCAACATAGCACAAAGACACAGATCACACCTCTGAGGTGAAATGTATATGAAAATTTTCACTTTTATTTATGAGTTCTTACTGACAATATCAGTAGTATAGCAGTCAGTGAAATGAGTTGCTTTCACTTGAGCTTCTGTATTTACTTTTCAATGGACAGAAGACAAGCTGGGTTTGAACTGTCACATGGGACTCTAACAACAGCCCAATTTCCCCATCCTAATTCAGATGGCTCCCAGTGACCATTTCCTCATGTGAAACACAAAAGGCGCAGATACCTCAAAGCAACCCTTCTGCTGGAGGGACGGGAAGCAGGGTCTGCTGTGTCATGATAATTAATTCTGCATGACAACCCGCCTACATGCAAATTTCATTTGTGTTCTTTTCACATCAAAAACAAGACAGCGCCATGAACCAAAGCAAAGGAGGAGGATGGATAACTGAGACTGAACTTGTAAAGAGGCAAAAGAGTAGCAGATTAGCCTGGCTGAAGGGAAGCAACCTTAATCGAATTCCACTTCAATTAGAAATTCTGCTGACTGTGCAGTATTAAACTTTGTTACTCATACAAGGATTTTTCAGCAAAGCCTGAAGAACACGGACCAGAACAAAACGACCTTCACGCGTCCTCTTCAGGAAGCGAGAAGAGGCAGTCTGCTATTTAAATATAATTCACACTAAACAATTCAGAATATTGCTGTAGGGAAGGGGGGGGACACACTGAGTAAGTAAAATGACAGTGGGAGCACTTGCTTTTCAGAGAAACAAATAACGTGATAACAGCTTGCGCGAGCCACTATAATAAAGCTTTCATTACTTTAAACACAGGGTTCATGATGCATGGAGTGCCACACTCAAGATCCAACCCACAGCATATAAGGAAGTACTCTAATAAGGAAGCACTCCAATTTCACTTCCAGACTGCAGCAGTTAAATCATTAGCATCCCCCTTACTTCTGCCAAACATGATAAAACGCTTTGTTGTGTTTATTTTCCTCCACAGGTAGAAAAATGATTAAGGAAGTTTTTTTTTTTTTTTTTTTTTTAGATAAAATCTAGGGAGGAGACTGATGTTATATAACATCAGTCTCCTCCCTATATATATATATAGTCAACTCTCCTTCTTGTACAGTAAATAAAGCAATCATAGAAAAACATTTTGGCATTCATTTCATTTGAGGAACTTTCCATGATTTTTTATTCAAATTTCCATGTGCATAGATTACAGGCATGGCTTCTGTTGGGCTACTATGAATTACTACTACAATACACATGCAAGTTAAATTAGCTATAAACACTAGAACTCCATCCATCCAAAAACCCTTTCATTTTAATTTATTGCTAACTGTATGCAGTGTCACATTTGCTGGTAATGATGGGTTTGACAGGTTAAAGGGCATACAGAGTAGGGATGTCCACAGGGGGTCTCATTGACTACTCCTTGGTTTCAAAGGTTGTCCTGTGTTAATTGAATATTGCCTCCCTGAATGGAAATGTCAGAGGTAGCCTGTATAAAGCAGGACTGTCAGCTACTATTAACTTCAATTCCAAAATGGATTATTCCCTTACTTCTGGCTACACAAGTATAACAAGCCCATGTGGAAAAATATTCTGAATATCCTGTACATTATAATCAAATATCCTGTCATGTGATAAATCTGTGCCTAAAAATGATAACTTTTGTGCAACTGCCACATCTCTCTCATTTCGAAAGAGTTCAAGGTTTGATGTAGAGATTGGAGGCCTCCTGAAAGGATTACAGAAACAGGTTATTGGGACTGATGAAGGAACACATAAGTTTACATTCAGTTATGCTCTTAACCTGGGTTTCAATTCATGGACACTGCAGTGAAACATGAGGAAAGAGCAGCAGTCGGAGCTCTAAAGACAGCTTGAGCACTTATTCACATCTGGTGTTTTGGAAGCAAAGTGGGCAACAGAATTAACCCTTTCGTATTCAAAGCATAAACAGTGCATTTCTGGGAAACAAGTTATTTGCACTGCAAAAAAGAAGCAACTTGTCTTTGTATCCTTTAAGATGCTTGCAGGCATCTCTTTTGCAATCCATCTAAAAGGCAATCCTCCACAGCTGAAAAGAAAGAAACAAAAAAAAAGCACATTTGACTTCAGACTAATATTTGTGTATGAGGTGAGAGAAAAGCGGGTCCATTTCTATGATGGGCGGTTATGCTCAATGCATTTTCCAACTTGACTGAAACATTTTGTGCGCATCAACGCCGGTTTCTTTGCAAAAAGAGTTTTTCCTCCTTTTTCATTCTTTCCCAAATTCTGCAGACAAACTTTACAGGTGCTCACGCTTCCTGTGCCTGAGCTCCCCCGAGCCTCTCCTTTTAATCTGCAAGTGTGTATGTGTGTGCATAAGTGTAGGTGGGAAAAGCTGCAATAATATCTTTTCCGTTTTCAAATAACTCCTGTTCTCCGTTACCAAAAAAACAATGCCGCTTTAGATCAGTCCCGACGTTCCCAAATCAAAGGAAGGTAGGCATAAATGTTGTGGCATGTTTCCCGTCTTATATCAGCCACATCAAGCACCGGGGAGGCCTGCGGCGGGATGAGACATTGGTAATGGGAAGTAGCTCACAAAAGTGCTTCAAGGTAGGACCGCTGTGTGGAAAGAAAGCAAAGAGGCCATTGTGATCCAAGTGAAGCGAGAACACAGCTTCAGCACCCCCCCCCCCCCTTTGTACGATGCTCCAGCTGTGCAATTCTGACATTTTTTTACTGCATCGAAGGCGGATGTCTACCTCGATGTGAGTGTTTTTGCTGCACACATTCCACAAGCAGTCTACGCTGACCTTGAAGCAGCAGAAAAATGAATACCATTTCATCTGATATGTCAGAAGACCAGAAAGAAGGGGGAAACGCATCAACATAAAGGCCCATCTGTTTTACAGCTCAGTCAACCTGACCCTATCACAGGGAGGTGGCTCTCTGGGGAGTGTGCCAACAACTGGAATCCACTGAAAAAGATGCTGATCAAGTGCTTGCAATACATTTCTCAAGATGGTTCTGTGCCACATCGCAAGTCAGCATGGTCCCAATCTCCCTGAAAGCACCCTTGCAGCTCAAAAAGTTGGCCACAATGAAGCCATTCTAGAGGTAAACTGCTGAAACCGTGCTGGCGGTGCAAGCAGGGCTGCTCAATGCTGGACATTGAGGGGCTTTTCTAGGACAATTTCTCTCCCTCTTTATACCACTAAGAGCTCAAAAAGGAGGATAAATGGGTCCAATCAAGACAGTAAGCAGAACCAGGTGCTTCAATGCCAAGTTGGAACAAACACCTCTCACATCACGCTCTCCAGAGTCAAAATTGAATAAAAGGTTGCATGCAACTGACCCTGAACTTGCAGATCTGGAGACAGAAAAATGCAGGCCATGACCTGTCTACAAGCCTCTTTTAAGGTGGCACCTTTACATGTAAGCATAAAGACCCAGCCTTGCCCAAAGGACCATGTTTCCTTCTTTATCCCGAAAAACCTTCTTTCAGTTTGTGCCATTCACGTTGGCATCTGTGATAAAGCAGCTGACACAGCCCTGTTACCTTCTGTTGCTCACATTTGTCACTTTGGAAGTCCAGGGCTTGAGCCTACTTGTCTAACATGGCTAATATTTAGCACCTGATGTACAGGCAACTTGGAGATATCAGGAAAAATAAATTATTGGGTACAGAATCATAGGTGTTACAAAATCCACGCATACATTGAGAATTTGGAGTGTATGGAAATTAAGAAGATATGAGTGTGATCATTAGACAATTACATGAGTCTGAATCACAATTTTATTGACTGTGGATGTGGATCAGGTTTACCTGCAAGGGTGAAGAGTGTTCTAGTAGCTGTAAACTTTGAGATGATCTATATCAGTGCAGATCAGAAGGTTGCAGAGAAGGTTACGAATTTGCAGAGAGGCAGAGAGCATGGAGGGCATTGGTTTACACATTGAGTTGCCCGATTATTAGATATTGAGAAGCTTTGCACCTCATTTTGCTTCTGGAAGAACACGAGCTTGTCAGGGCAAGAAGATTTGTGTGCTGGATGTGCCATGCAGGAAAGTTTTACTGTTGCTGAAATGATTGAATTGAGTAATTGCTGCAAAATGGATGATCGTGGAGTCTTGCAGCAAACAACCCTTTTCACCTGATTGCAAAAATGCTGGGTTGGGGCCACAAAAACTCACTGTCGTGATCCTGAAACCATTTGGGGATTATACCTGCTTTGGGACATGGTGCATTACCATGCTGAAAGTTTCCATTATATTCTGAAACGATACCTTCCATGTACTTTTTCCTTTTTAATTCAATTTTTCATATCTGAGCCAAACAAAGACAATAATGCTAGTGACCAAGGGTCATTAGCAACAATGCCATGGGATCCAAGTACCTTCATTAGAGGAATGTTAAACTAGGCTTAAGAGAATGTCATGAAAAGCTGTGGCAACAAATGGAAGAGACAATTTTTCCCAGTATCCAAAGTTAGATACTAAAATTACTGTTTCATTTATTATCTGTTGTGCTATATGTAATGCTTTTGTTCAAAGTAATGCACTAAGCCCATTTATAAAAGCGGGTTAATCGGAGCAATTCAGACAAAGTTCAAGGCTATTATAGCAGAACTTGAAGGCACAACCTTCTGGTTTCCAATTCATGTCCTATACAAGGCACCATTTAAGTGTTTGCATCATTATTTTTGTTGTGATGCCATTGGACAATTTATTTGAGAATAAACATTTTTCTTCTGCAGCAGTTCCCAGAGTCATGTGGTACTTTGAGCTACTGTACTTTTACTCTTTTCTTCAACAAGCAGTCAACAGAAAAAAGAAAAAAACATTAATTTAGTGACCCATCGAACTTCAGACAACAACTTATCAAATCATAACCTATCTCATTATTATTATTATTATTATTATTATTATTACTACTACTGAGTGCATATATACTGTATGGCTTATTATTCTCTTTACAAATGATTAAACATTTACAGATATACTAGTTTTTAATTTTTTTTTATTTTAATGTGGTGAATGTTTAAAATTTTTTTAGTTTGCAGGCATTTTATCACCACTACCTGAGAATCAGTTTTAATAATAATCAGTGTGACACTCAGGACTTCCACAGCAGCTGTCTGAAGGGTATTTTTCCAGGACACAGAAAGAAATATCCATCAAAATGTGAAATGTCAGTGCTTAACAGGGTTTGAAGTGCCAAAATTAAAAATATTTAAATTATTTCAGTAGAAGAAATGCAATCCATGACAGACTGTCCATATTGCCATGGAGAAAATCTATTGTAAAGACTTATTTAACTTGATTTAGAGTATTATTAGGAGAGTTGATACGATGTGGTTTTCTGTAAGTAGACTGTAAAATCATTATAGGAATAACTATCTTAATGTTTATTTGATTGCCGATGTATAATATGTGCCATCTATGAGTACTGGATGCAGTGCCCATTTTTCACTTGTACGATGCATCCTGCGTTCTATAAATCTTTATCATTTCACAGTTCTTTGACTATCAAGTATTACAAATAACAGCATTAAACTGCTGAGATAAATTACATTTGTCTGTTACTATTAACTTTCTGATTCCATACAATGTTGCAAACAATATTTTAGGATATTTTACTGGCACATACATATTTAAAACAACAAAAGTGAAACTGGGAAAGAACTTTACCTGAACTCTTTTTTAAAATGAATAATTAATTTTGAAATGAAAATGATTTAGCCAAACTGTGAGGCACAGTGCTTCATACAGTTTGCACTATGGTCATTCCTGGTACAGCATCTGCACGCATTTGTTCAACAGTTCAACTTCTTGCCTTTATAATTTGTTTCCATGTTGCTTTGTTACTTGACAAAGTGGAATTTTGCATAAACGCACTACACTTGAATATTTGAACTCCTATGCATAAACTGTGCATCCACTAAATAAAATGGATGTTAGTTATAGCTTGTAAAAAATAAAATAAAATAAAAAAAAACAGTAATTATGAAAGTGCATTTCTTTGCATAAGTTTAAACTTACCATCTTACTAAATTTCAACTACAGTACAGACCCACTGAAAGCCATGACTAACTCACTAAATTACGTTCATAAAGGGCAATTGCTGTAAAATTGCTCTGGGAAAAAGAGCCATGCATCAAAACAGTTCAGAAATCGTCTCTGTAAATACATAAAAGCATCACAAGAATGACACTGCAAAATTCATTTCCTCCCCACTAAGAGCTGCTGACTTCCAACAAATTGACAAGAATATCCAAGGACAAATCTAAGATTTTACACATGGGGAAAATCTGCATGAAAATTCACATCTGATTTACATGTTTCCAGCATTTACTGTCACATAAATTTTAATCAGGACCAACAGTGGAACAGTTATATATTTTTATCTAACTCTTTATCATCTTCATCTAGCTGTCAAATGATATTGCATTGACATTCAAGGAGAAATAGAAGGCTAATGACCACAATTGAGAAGAATTTTCTTTAAGGAGCCCCTAGCAAGAGACACCACTGAGGCGTTGCTTAACCATCACTTTTTTTTTTCAATAAAATCTTTTTTCCCCCTTTGCTGTTTTGCCAACACACCCCTACTGCCACAAAAGCCAAAAACGTAAACTTTCTCCAATAAGTTACCTGTCATCTTATGACCTGTAAATGCAAGGAAAAAAAAAAATTCCTCAAATTCATTTGCGTGAGTAACAAAAATGCCACAGCTATTTATCATGCCATGTTTGTTTCCCCATAGGACGAGATTTAATTTATATGTTTTCTGTTCCATTACTGCAAAGAACATTTTAATCAACCAATACATTAGTTAACTGACTGATTGGTTGGATATTTGGTAAATAATAGATTAATATTTTTTTACTTTTGGCATAAGCTAACTCACAGAAATAACAAAAATAAATAAATAAATAAATAAAAAGATCAACAACCGCAAGTTATTTTCCTTTTTTGATGCCAAAAGAAACATGGCAGCATAACATGTTCATTACTGCAGAGCCAGTCCCAGAGGTAACAGCTGTTTTTCTCCAAGATCCCTTCATGTTTGACTCCATCAGTAGGAAGGGAACATATGCTGCTACCTTCCCAATGATTCATGTCACCAAGGAAAACCTGGTTTAAAAGCTTAATCCATGTATGGTTCTGCATCACAAGCAGCCTGTTGGAAGCTCTCGGAAACCAATGTCCATCTTCATCAGGTTTTTCATTGCTAGCATGACAATTCCACAAACAAAAGTGCCATCCTTGACAGTTAAAATCTAAGGGTGAAGAAATCTTGCAAAACGTGCTGCCTCTAGGACTCCACAGTGCTTTCATGCTACCAGCTGGCATTTTAAAAATAAAAGTTTTGTATTGACTAGATGAAGGTGTAGAAGCAGGACGGATCTGACTTTCAGCATAGTATGGAATTAACGTACCTCAGCAATATGTGTGTATGAATGTCTATGTCAAGTTCAAGAATGGCCAGACAGGTGTTGCAATGAAGATCAATCGGGGGCTGTGCACGTTCACCCCTGCTCATAATAATAAATGTACCCATGACATCAGCATGGCAAATCAGTGTAACAGTAGCGGCCAATCTTCAAATCCATCACAGTCCTGCTTATGAAGTCATCCACGAAAACCTTGGTTTTCATAATGTTTATGCTGTTGACCATTGACTAGGCACTGAATAAAGAGAGCTATGCCTAACTCATCACTCAGCAACCCCCCCCCCACGGACATAAAAAGGTGCCCAACATTGTGCTTGCTCTCCTGGGTTAACACACTACTCTACTATGTTTAAAAAGATGCTCAAGAGATGCTCAAGTAACCACTCTATTCCTTATGCATGCATTTGTATAACTATGTGGTAAATCCCTTCTGTTTCACCAATTTATTATTTCACTATTATTATTAATTATTTATTCCTATCATCCAGAGACTTTTTTTAAACACAGAATTTCACCAACTTACACAGCTGGTTATTTTACTGGAGCAATTCAGATTAATCAGAGCTACAAAAACAGGACCCCTTCTGGGTCTTTAAATAGTTTTTGAAATTACTGGAAAAAGTGTAGTGGAATTTGGGGGGGTACTAAAAAAGTGAAAGCAATATTATTTAGACTCTTTCTTCCACCTGCTCTTGTTTGCAACAGCAATGGATGAGTGGCACAGTTTCAGACAGGCGTAAAGGTGCAGTTGCCATCGAACACCTGGACCAGTGCATGTGAATTACAGTAAGTCTAGTCTACATGGAAGCTGTATTATGGTACAAATAGCTTGCTTTGTTCATGTGCATATAAAGTCAAAAAGAAACATTTCTAACAAAAATGCAATTTTGCTTTATTTCATGCTCTCGTACTATTTTAACAACTCGCTGCCTTCATCAGGGTCATACACAAAATACCAGACTGCGGTCCTAAACTCAATGAACACACAGAGGGTTCACAATCCCCATAAAACTCCCCAAAATGGAAAGGGCCTAAGTATTTACACACACACAGCAGAGCAGTATAGGAGATAATGCATTGCTGTTGTATATCTGAACAGTTATGTTTAACTAGGCTGAGATGTTATAGTGGGATTGTTGACCCCCTTATTATATAACATGTTTGATCATTTCAAGGGTGTGCAAGTCTGAGCTCTGCTGATGCCTATAGTTTGCCCCACACTATATTTTTGGATGGTGTTAAAAACTTTGGGTACAACCCTGCATAGATTATAACCCTAAATACACAGATTTGGGAAGCAATATTGACGGTGAACCATTCCAGTGGCATCAAAAGGGTCTACAAGGAGGTCATGTTCAAACCCCTCTAAGCAAAGCAATGATCTAGTACCCAGGAAATAATTTGGTGAAACACATCAGTTTGAAAGGAACCATAGCACAATCATCATACTGTAAGTAAGCACATAAAATGTACACAGATTTGGTGAGGGGGACTGATAAAAAAATACTTCAAACATACCTTTTGAAATATTCAAGAAACCTGAAGAGGTCTCCCCTACAGCAAATTATTCATCCATGTTAATGTCAAGACCTGCAAAAGTTCCCAATGTGAACTCTTTACCGCCAAAACAGCCTTACTATTAGGAGGATTTTCACAATCTGTGCTCCCTACAGAATGTTATTTTAAAAACATCATGTTAAAGGAAAAATAATGATTCTAAATTTAATTTTGTGTAATTAGGTAGCACAGTCAATAAGACCAGACAGAATTTCCGCGATACATGATACTAGTCAGAGAAACAGGTGGCAAGCAAGCTGTATGCACAGTTTGAATGCATTTAATAGAACCATCAGCATGAAAATGGAGTCGTTTCTGGCTACCAGCAGACATGTGTTTCCTGAATTAGGCTAAGAGCATAAATTATTGGTATTGCTATACACAGAGTAATAGCTTACGTTTTCCTTTTATGCAAGTGGGTGCATAAAGGTGTGTACACTTAAAGCCATAAAATGTTTATAGCTCCAATATGTACAATGATTTACAGAGTGGTGTGAAAAGCAAAGCGGTACCAGTGGTTGGTGATCTTTGGAGGGGCATTATCTTGTGGATCAGAGGGGTCAAAGAATGGCAAGAATCGTGCAAACAAACAGAGGGACCACAATCAGGCAAATCATATATGAATTCAGCACTGGTGTGCAGAACATCACCTCAGAATGCACCACCTATTGGACTTCATCTCTAATGGGCCACAACAGCAGAAGACCATGTGGGGTCATGATCTCAGGGAAGAACGAGAGTACGTCTTCAGCAGGCACAGGAACGTCAGAAATGGTTCACTGAGGAGTGGTAAATAGTTGCCTGGTTGGATGAATTCAGATTCCCTTTTGTATGATGGTGTAGGAAGGCTAAGTATTTCTTATAAGCAACATGAGTCCATGGAGCCATCAGGTTTGGTTGCAGCATTATATTCTGGTGGTGACAGGTTGATGGTGTGGGGATGTTCTCCTGTTAGGCACAGAGTATCTGCACATCACTGCTGATTAATTTCATTCTTTCATGGCAAAAGCTCATCCCCACTTGAATGGACACTTCCAGCACGATAATGCACCATATCAATGGCACGTATCGTCACCAAATAGTTTCAGAAACATGACAGCGAGTTTTCCTTTCTTCACACCCACTCCTATCGAGCATTTCAGGATGAGCTGGACATAGCTGTTCCTGCGCAACACAGTCATCATCTTGTAGAATCCAAGCCCAGATGTGTTTATGCTTTTCTGAAGGCCAAAAGAGGTGCAACACTCTAATAGATGTTGATAATACTAGGAGTTGATAATAAACCTAATAAACACATCTCAGTGAACAACTGCACTACTTCCTGAACAGACCTCATATATCACTCACACAGTGCAAAGACAGAACATGTATGCACTTGCTATTAGTAAGCATTTTAATGAGGCCAACCTTTACATTCTTAGAAAGGCATTAAACATGGCTGTGATGGTTGTTGTCCTGGAACTGGTACAGGTTCAGGAGCCATCTGTCGCCATGGGGAAGGATGTCTCCAAGGGAGCACACAAGGCTTCAAGCACGATTAAAACGGTCCTCCAAAAGTGCTAATGTGACTGCAGCTCCTCAAGCACGAGGGACGCACACTGCTCGAAACAGAATCCCTTGTTTACAAACTCAATTGTGCCCAAGAGTTACTCAAAAGGGTCAAGTGGTCAAATGTGAGACATAGCCATAGTAATGCTTGACAAAGTTATTTTTGCAATGTGTGCTAGCAAAAAAGGTGGTGCTGGACTAATTGATTGTACTTCAAACTTCACATATCTCCATTTGTACCTGTCTGGATGAAAAGCACTTTGTTACAAAGTTGTACATAACTTTGGAAAAAAATATCTGGTAGATGAATAAGTCTAAATGTCAGTAATATGACAGCTCTGTGTTTCAGACAGGAACAGAACGGTGTGCTCTCTCCCACTGAGCAACTTGTGCAAACCACATAGGTAGATCTCCCCTCCCTCTGGTGAGCAGGGATGCTTTGTACATGGGCCTGCACAATGAGACCTCTGGTTTTGATGCATTGTAATAAATAAATAAATAAATAAATAAATAAATAAAAGCTCTATAAGGAACCAAAACATGTTCAATGTCATGTCCCTGAAAATGTTGAGGAAATGTTTTTATAATACCTGAAATGTGGCTACAGTACATAACCGCAAGGTCTGTGTTTTTCTGCTTCTTCTGCAGGGTGTACATTATCATACCAAACTCATATCAATATGAGATGTAAATTATGACACTGGCATGCATTTCAAACAATTCAAAGCTGATTCTGTGGATATGAACATATAGTCCCCTACTGCTTTTATCGCAGTTGCAAAAGTGCCTTTTGTGATGTAGCTCAGACTGACACTCTGATCAGTTGTACTTCTTTTTATCCACTATTAATCATTTTGTAATATATAATTAACATTATTTTCAGGCATGGTTAACTGACAAATAAGGCTGTATTCCCCAAATGCTGATATCCTAAGGCTGCTGTGCCTCATTGCGGAGGCATGGAAAGGCCAGTGGACACCCACCAGGAGCAGCGAAGCTGAGCAGAGAGGTGTAGGATGACAGAGTCTTTAAAATGTCAGTTGGGTTTGGGCAATAAATCATTATGGGGTATCATGTAGAATAAGCAAAAATGTTGAGAACACCTCCAGTGCCAATGCAGTGACTTCTACACTTCTTTTTAGGGACATCTGTTACTTTCTCCCATGGCCTCCAGTCTAGTGACCATTTATGCATGACACTTTTTTTTTTTTTTTTAATTTTTTAAAAGGAGTCTATTTACCCAAATGACTCACAGATGTGAGACCCACAGATGACTGAGTTCTTCTGAGGGAACAGACCCATCTGAACATTGCATTACCAGGAAAAGAGAATCGATATGACTGTTACCGACAAAACTGCATCCATTTTGATCCTAATATATCTGATGAAATGTTGCTGAAACAGAGTTAAAACAGTTAGAAAATAACTAGGCTATCAAAAAGCCTTTCTGGCTGAAGTATAACCTTTTCTACTTTTTCATCTTACCTGACACCTGTGCATGCTTCTTTGTTAAATATACTAGCCGAGTAACCTGGTGGTGCCCAAATCAAAAGGTGTAGCAGTAGAAAGATAAAAAGTGATAACACATTATATAATAACCAATATTTTTTATCATTCAAGTGGTTGTATTTAGTACAAAATATTGATGTGCTGTCAGATAAGTGGATGCCACAGAGTGGCATGCATACCCAGATGAACTCAATCAGAAAGGGAAAAAGTATATATAGACAAACTTTCTTACCCTTAAATCGCTAATGTGTACAGCACTGTGTGTATCATGTATATATACTGAATATATTTTTTTTACATTCTCGTTTGCATAGTTATAACCGCTACAGGCTGCTTTGATAAATACGTGGATGACACTGACAGCAATGCGTGCGCTGGCCGTAGTGGTGTGGGGAGAGTTATAAATTATATATCAGTGAACTATATTACCTTTAGACATGCTGAACTTTATGTATTTGTGTATGAGAGAGAATGTCCATCAACGCATGTGTCTACGGCATGTCACTGTTCCATTATTTATCATGCATCCATAAAAAAGAAAGCTGGATGGGTAAGAATTCCTATGCACCTTGAGTGTAGGTAGCCTCAACCACTACCTGAAATAGATTTTAGATGTACCAAGTGGTTAAAAAAATTTTTAAAAATCCTTGAATTTTGCATAATGGCTTGTTTGTATTATATAACAAAGAAAAAAAAGATAAATACAGAAATTGTTGATATAGCATTCCAGTGTTGTCAAAGAAAAGTATACAGAATTGAAGATACAATAACAGGCCTCTCATTGACCTAGAAACAACATCCAGTCAGTAGCTGGACTTAAGAGCAAACCTGAAAGTACTTTTAACTCAAGTGCTCCTTTTTTTTTTTTACTATTGACTAAAATAGCAGGTTACATATCTAGTTTGGTTATGTTGTTTTCCTTTCCTAGTTAAAAAAAAAAAGTATTCTAGATCCAAGATCACGTGAATACCAAAGTTCCATAAACTATTAAACATTGACTTGTAATATTCATTGCCACGAGACTACTCAGCTGTGAGACCCTATCTTTGTTAAAATGGAAACTGCATCACGTTGAGACATTTCACAGTTTTGCACGTTGAGTTACTGCCACTAACTGCAATTTGGCACAAAACCATAGACCAACAGGTCACCACAGTTTGTTTACCAGAACATGAGTGCAGGCACAGGTGCTCTGGTTTAGTGAGGCAAGCAAAAATTAATTCTATCCAGCGGTGCTCTGCCACAGCAACGACCTCAAGCAGGTTCTGCTCCGCCATCAAGCCTACCCTTTGAGAGCCTCTCCACCCCTCTCCTTAGGATTAATGCATCTCTGTCATACAGACCAGAACTGCACTATCATTGCCTGTTCTAAAAATACAAGATTCAATCCAGCCCTGTCAGGAATACAAAAACAGGTCAAGGATTTCTTTTTTAAATTGACCTCCCCTCGCCAGGACCGGCCAAAACACTGTTTATTTAGTAAATTAGTCAGCAAGCTAATGGACAGCTATCCTCTGAGTCACCTAAGTAACCAATATAAAGCCATTAAGGGCTTTCACAAATGCATGCTGGGGATAACAGTGGCATGCTGGAGCTCTCCACCAAGCTATTCATTTTGGGAGAAGCTGAGGGGGCTACTGATGCATCAGAAAAATCTTCTGTTTGACCTTTCAGTGTTATCATGGAGATTAAAAAAAAAAAAAGTTTTTTAGTTTCCTTGCTGATTTTATTTATTCATTTTTTAAAAATTTTCCTCAAGTGACTGCTCTACTTAACGTTGGATTCAAAGTGATGCACAGTTACCTGCCCCTGATCAGCGGCATCGTCCTGGTAGTATGAATTCCACCTCTGTGACAGACTGGCATCCCTCTGGGATGTACCTTGCTTCACTCTCTATGCTTCCAGAAAAGACTCCAGACAACCACATCCCTGCACTGGACAAGCCAGTATTAGCAATGAATAAATGATTTAGTGAGTGGACAGATGAATGAGAGTACCTCTTTAAAAAAGCTAAACTTGTTGCAATGCACTGCAATTGTTTGCAACTGTTCTTGCCCCACTGTTCCCCTTAAAGATGACCTGTGATGCAAATATGTCCACAAAGCCGACTGACACATGCTGAGTGCAGCTCCAGTTACGCATAAGGCACTCCTGCTATACACTCTGCAACAAGCACTCTATTCGCTGGGGTGAAAGACAATTTGACAGTGTATGGCAGTTCTTCACCCTTGGCTGCTGACTTTGCACCCAGTAGTGGGTTCAGTTATCGCTGCACAACACATTGCTAAAGAACCCGAGCAGTGTTAGCCTAAAGAGAAGACTGAACAACAGAGTGCCCCCCCCTGTCGAAAGAACCTTTTGGAATGCTTGGACCCAGATCAACTCCCATCCTTACCATAGGAGCACTGCAGGAGCTTCAGTGGTGTCAACCTGATCCCAGCACCGACACTACTGAGCAGGACATTGTGACAGTTCGTTAGTTTTTCTACTAGAAAAACACAGAGACAGGAACTCAAATTCCACCCAGACTTTATTCTAGAACTCTTGCTAGACACGCACAGCAAGACATTCTAAACACCAAAGGGACAAATAACAGTTTATATTAGTTCTGAGAACCAACCCCAGGGCACTATCTCCATTTTAATTTTTTCAAGCCATTTTGACACTTGTGAAGATCCAACTTCATGTTCTTCAGTCTACTTCACCTGACCTTTGGCTGACATGCTTCCGCTATTGTTTCCATGACAGCACAAGTGAGTTTTTAATCCATTACATTCTACCCCATCCCACACATGGATTAACAGCAAAATATCACACAATTTTTTGTGTTACAAACCAGTTGTATGGCTACATGGTCTAAACCTAGCACAAAAACCAGTGAAATTTCTGCAAAGGGCAACTACACTATGCAGATACTAAATATTTATACTACAACAAGGAAACAAATGGCATTATGAGAACAATGTGTTTTATTCTGCTGTAAGTACACACACCGACACATATTTCCTTTCTGATATGTTGTTAAAAAATTTGACGGCTTGACAGGCCATTCCCATTGCTCCCCCTCTGCTTTTCATAATCCTCCAAAGAACATTGTGATGATCATTATCAAACGCATCCCGCATTTCGCACTAAACGGCAAGGAGCTGAACGTTGTTGAATGACAAATCCTCCCTCTGGAGAATTTGCCACAGAACACACCCCCACATGCCATTTGTTACCAGAGATTATGCTCTGTCCCCCTCAGAAATCTTCACAAGATAATCCTGGACCATTATTTCATATTGGATGATAAAAGCATGTCCCATGGCCGACTGATGGGAGGTGCGGTGTCTAAAGCACAGGCGGCCAAACCGCATCTGCATTCTAAAGCTCTCAACTAATTTTGCACATCATAGTGGGCAACATGAAATGTAACCCCCGCATCCCACTTATAAATGACAGTTAAGTATTTCAGTAGGGTTAGAGGGAAAAATACGTGCGTTGTAGGATTCGTTTTTGCATTAGGCCACACTGTTCTGTTTCCATTACACTTCAGCTTAAGTGTCTGAGAGGATTTTGTAATATTTATCTAACATTTCCCCCAAATCAGTTTTGTCTATATAGTGTATGTCTAATGTACATTTCCTTATGACTTTTCTATTCTGTGAACATATATAGATCACAATGGTCACAATGCCAGACTGGCAAATACTAATTTATTTTTTGTATTATAAATAAGACTGAAGAGCCAGTTGGCATTTTTCTTCCCCATGGTTTCAAATATGTAGGACTTTAAACTGTTGCTCTCAATTCAAGTTAGAATTTGTATTTATACCGTTCTCCCTCATCCCATAATTTAATACTGAAATATGCTTTTACTCAAGCCCCAAAAGGAAATGCTTATATAAATTAATTTATTGTTTCCTTTATCTTTTAAAGAGAGAAGGACTGCTAAATGTTTAAAGGAAAACAGTCACCTTTTTAGGCACTGAGTTTAACATGCACAAGCTTACTGTAGAACTAAAAAAATAAATAAATACACCCATTTACACCAAAGTATTGCACTGAAAAGCTCTGGGACAAGCAAATCAAAGTACCACACAGCACTGGTTTCCACCACTTTATGAAGCAAAGCTGTCTCCATGTGTGCTTGTAGTGCGACTACAGTTTTTGGTATACAATTAAACATATTTGTGGTCTGCGGCATCACTTGCTCATATCTTACAAAACATAAAATGTTTGAAAGTTCCAAGGAAGAGCCCTTTTCATCTCATGTCTGAAATGCTTTCATCAACAAACTCTCCGCTGTGCTGTCAGCACCGTACAAAGAAATGGCGCTGATTCTGTGACACGCTCTCCTCAGTCTCTTTTTGCAGTTAGAATAAAGTGAACGGGGAACCGTGATAATTGTGACGACTGCAGTGCCCCAGCACGGCATGAAAAAGCCAGTAAAATGTTTTTACTCAATAATTTTAATCAAAGATTTTCCAGCGTACTCTGTCTATGAAGTTATAACAGTGCGGGGTGATGGTGATTCAGAGTCCACGCCATTAAAACAGAACTCAGGAAGTAAAATAATTCAGTAAGTTTTGGTGAAAAGCATCAGTTAAGTCGATTAATAAGTAACCAACTAAACCCCAGGAAGCATGAGGGAGAGTACATCCTGTATGGGACTCCAATCCATAACAGGGCTAATCACATACATTCAGAAACACTGAGAGCAACTTAGAGTCACCTGTTCACCTCAAATGTGTTTGTGGAGGAAGAACACAAACTGATTTCTTAGTAGCCTGTGCAGGCCTGGGAGCCACCACCAGTGCAAAGCATGTGATGTCCCCTGTTTAGGCTGGCTGTGGCACCAGAGTACCGTGCTGATGGGAACTAATGTCTGCTTGGCATGGTGGACAAGGTCAAAACCCCTGCGCTTGAATGCCAACTGACTATAAACCCGTTCTAACAGTTTTAGTCTCTCTTATTAGTTCTGACTACCAGTTCTCTGATTTTATACCGAATGCCAAGGAAGGGTGCAAAACCACTATCACCGGGACCCCAAGTTGTTTATTTTTTGTACCTTTCTGTGTCTGGGTTTTGTTTTCATCTCCTCAGCTGTCAGCTAGATTACTTTATAGTGACTATATTGGTTGCTTTGACTCTAATTCCACGAACTAACTCTGTGTCGTTGCGTGAGATGAACATTAAAGAAAATAAATGAATTGAACATGCAAATTCTGAGTCAGGTTTAAACTTACATCTGAAGTAACAGTTAAGGCACCAGCTGTGAGGCACCAGTGCTACCTGCTGCACCACAATGGCTTGCACTTATGCTGAACAATGAAATTCCGAATCTGCCTTAAAATCCCTCCCCCATATTTCTTGCCCTTTTACGCTTTGTTTTCTCCCAAATCCATACCTTGAAATGTCATCCATAGGCAAGTTTTCCATTCGTAGGTGATTTCACAGTGTACCTGTACCTCATATTCAATGCAGCCATCCCTGGCTTCCCAGCACCAGGTGAGCGCCGTTACATGCAGGTCTTCATTCACTCGTCCAGCACCCAAGCAGAGACGCACACTAAAGTGGCACCCGTTTCACAGCAAACAAACCGCAGGCACAGGAAATCTTTCACAACACATGTCTATACTCCTCACTGCATGAGCATATTAAGGCAAATTATTCGTGTTCAAATTCCTGCAGAGATTATTGAATTAGGCTTCCCCATAAGCCTTTAATAAACTAGCTGTTGAAGCTGCGAATGGGAGGACTCTTACGATAACACACAGCAGACAGATACAGCACTGCAAAGAACCCCAGCCAGAACTAATTCTACCATCCGTGTCCTCTGTCACCAGCTTAAAAAAAAAAAAAAAAAAAAAAAAAAATCTGGCCACATTGAAAATGAGTGGGACACACATATGGTGTTGTTGAGGCCTTAAATAAACCCTCCCCGGCAAGCACGATCACAATCGGGAATTTCATATTAACTTTATTTTCAACATAAAATGGCAAAAAATAAAGTGATGACCCCCAGCGGTGCGATACCCCCCCCTTTTTTTTTTTTTTTTTTTTTTTTTAATATAGTGCACATTTCTGACAATCATTAAGGAAGAGACAATATATTTGCTATTGAAACAGAGGGCCACAAAGGCACAATGATCATGGTAACACTTATGCAGGGGGGTTGGGGGAGGCAAACCTTCGACCCAGCCACTAATCTGTGTCACGTGCCCGGCGCATAGATGGCGGCTCTTATCCTGTCCCACAGCGAGAGTGCCGTCAGCTTGAGGATTACACTTTGTAAATCATCCGTCAGGCAAAGGTTTAATTAATTTGGCACTCGGACCGGATTGAAGTCAAGGGGTTCTAAACAACAGCAGGCGCTGTTTAAATGATTTTTATTCTATGGAAGATGGGTGCGCAGGGGTCAGTCTTACTTTCTGGCAACATTAGACATCTGGTGGGTTTCATTCCACCCGGATAACTTGGCAGCATCATATTTATAAGCAGCTAACAGGGTTTAGGGAAAAGGCATAAATAACAGAGATGGAAGCAAAGAACAAATAGGCAGTTAATAGCACAAGAGCGTTGCAATGTAAGTATTGTATGAAGACATCTCATTTCACCAGCACTTCCCAGGCTTTGGTTTTATTATTGACTATCAATTATGCTTCATCTAAGACAAATGTTGTTATTATAGTCTCTGTATAGACACAATTTGTTTTTAGCATCCTTCAGAGCCAAATTTATGCAGGAAGATTAAGCGAATTAATCTTTCAGCTACTCCTATAGGAGACACAAAAAGAATAAGTTTGGAGAACACCTGACAAAGAAAGCACAGCTTTGTTGAAGAGAATGTAAACAACTGGTCTCATCTAGCAAAGAAGTGCATCATGTATTACTGTGCATTGAAAAAATGTCAGATTATGTAAACAGCAGGGACTTGGGCTGCCTTTTTTTCTGTCTAGAAACATTTCAGCTTTGTATCACACTCCAAACAAAGGTGCAACATTTGCAGAGTGCCAGAGGGATCTGGGTGATGGACGTGTTCTTTTGCTAAATTTAATTTGAGTGTTGACCCACACGTCTGGAAAACAGATGCTGAACTCCCACATTCCCTTCATTCTGGCACGGTGAATAGTTCAAATTACGAATAAATAACCAATATTCATACTTGTAACATTTATTTTCACAAAATACAGACTTGCAATCTAGCATATAAAGTTTAAAAACAAGAACAAAGTGAACACTGAAACAAATCATACATTTGATTTGCCAAAAATTAAAATATTACAAAAGAACATTAACAGAAATACATTATTTAAACTCTGGTTTATTTACTACAATGTCTCCATCAAAGCACTTCATAATACAAACATGAATGATTCATTGCAGCAAACATGGGTTGAAACATCATGCCAAGCGGCCAATGAATATTTGAGCCACTTTGGTGACGATGGCTCTATAACTACTTCCAGTTTTAGAGGAGATAATGCGGAATCTATTCTATCCACTGTGCTCCCAGACCAGTTTTTGAAGCACAGCATAACTTGTAGGTTCTATCTCAGCTCCTCTGGAGCATCACTAACGTGTATGATTTCGGGTGACATTCATCTCGGGGGGAGGGGGGAGTTATATTAGAATAACTTTTCTCAGCACCGGGTGGCTAAGCTATGACTGTGTCTTTGCCGCTTGCTGGTTGATATTAAACAACCACGAACAGAACTGACAGATCGGCGACCGTGTGAAAAATGTGCTAATTCCACCGTGTTGCGGCATAATAAGACACTGTAAAAGGAATTATGGCACTAGTTTTCAGACCATTACTGTTAAATCACTTGAGAGGATGTACTGAATGTTATATAACAGTAAACACATTAATATTAGAAAATACTAAATACAGACCCGTTATCTACAGCACACAGTTTGCTTTCTGGGAGGAAATCAAAATAAAACTCTGCTGTAAAAAGAATTTTCATCTTCTAAATACGTTTTACTCGGCATTTTCCAACCCACTGCAAGGGGGGATTTGTCAATGCTAAACTTTTTGTCAAGCTAAAATAACATTCTGAAGTCTTTATTTATCTTCGCAGCAGGGAGCAGCAGACCTTAGAGCACTGCAGCCAGTGGACAGGCTGCCGTGTGCTCTCTGCTTTGGGTAGTTTTTTTCCCTTTAGCTTGACCACTGAAAAGCATCAGGGTCAGCAGAATGGCATTTGTACCCTACATGCTTACAGTACACATAGAATGTGTTTTTCCTCCTTTAACAGAATTCATCTGTTCCCATACTGAATTAAAAAAAAACAAACCACTACTAACAAATTAATTCATTGTTTGTTGGGGGTGGGGGATAGCCCATCTGAAAGTAGAGACTGAAAGGATGTAAACAGCCAGAGCTACACACACATCATACTCCCCCAAACACTCTTAAAGGCAAATATATTTGCCTGGGAGCACAGTTATTCTCTAATAATCGCAATTCCGTGATTAAAACTAATCTCAGGCAACTTCATATTAATTCACGTAAGGCACTGTAGCACTACTGCTAATTTTATTCTATGAAGATGGACTTTTATTTATGGCCCTTAGTCATTTTATTGTTGGCTGTATGCAAGATCCTACCACTGTCCATCTCTGTTCCAGTTTCATACATTTACTTAATCTCATTCTATATACAAATGAACATGACTTAAAATACTATTTATTGTCATTATCACTATTAATCCATAACAAAGAGCATCATACAAAGCAACTTTCAGCTTTTGTGTCATAGTATCGAAATTGAAAATTGCAATACGGTGTTTACAGTTTCATGCTTCTCGTCTCCAGCTATTCGACATGCAGATTGCATACTGTACATTTCTGTTAAAAAGTTGAATTCTTCAAAACAAATATTTGTGAGGTGTTCGCAAAACGTAAGCTTCGGCTGAGACGGAGTGACTTTTTCATTAGGCATTATTAGCTACTTTGCTGTTTATTTAAGCATCTTCTACAGTTGCGTGTCTGATGTTCCGAGTTGTGAAGCTAACTTTGCAGGATGCTCTCCACTCATCAGATACCGTGAGAAGCAATAGGTTTCCCTTTATATACTATAGACCAGCAGAACTTTTGTGTGCAAGGGAATTAAAAAAGTTGTCTTTTTCAATTTGCTGAGTAAGCGTAATTCTAATTGTTTGTGAAAACAATGTATGACTGCTGAGAAGATGGAATCGATTGGCCAGTATTGAATAGAGCTGCAAACAAGCAAACAGCGAGCTACAGAGCTATACAAAGAGGCCCAGCGTGGCAGCATGAAATCGTGTGGAACCGTTCGGTTTTAGCAGCGCTGAAACACAGTTTTACTTGTGAGAACAAACGGGGGCAGGCGTTTTAAACTGCCTTCAGCGTTGGGAATGATTCGGTGCACCGCTTCCCAGCATTCAAACAGCATCACTGGGGGAGGGGGGGACTGCGGAGAAAACGTTGTAAATCCAGCTGCACTGTGACTGTTACTAATAAAGTGAGTCTTTCTCGCAGGCCACTGCCAAATGCAAAGTCAAAAATGCGCAAAGCACCGCGATCGTCAGATGCAACCTCAGCACTCGGAGCGCTCACCCCGGACCGGAGCGGCGGAGCGCAGCGCAGTGCGCGGCCAAGAAATACCTGTCCACCCCGTTCAAACCGGCACCTGTTCTGCCCAACAAAACTGCTGCTCTGCTCCTCTACGAACACCCAGGTATAAATTCGTAAACTGCAACAAACGCCAGCGGCGCTCAAGTGTTATAAGAGCAGAAACCGAACTCAGTAGAGGAAGCATGACAGCGTCCCATCTGCATGAGGCGACGCCACATAAAACTTCAGCTCAGGATCGTCCATGGCCAACTTTATCGGAGCACGACAGCAGCAAACTTCCCTCCACGGGAAACAGCATCGCGGTCGGAACCCTCGGTTTGGCGAACGCCATGCATTTCAAGCGTTCAAGCGCTCGCATTCGGCAATAAAGTCAACAAGCGAAAGGCACAGGGCTTAACCGATCCCGTTGGCTATGAGGGCAGCACTTGCATCTGTTCCGTCCATTTACTGCACGCAAGTGTAAATGTAGACCCGCAAATGAGCAGCACATGTTAGAGCCCCCCCACACCCCCTTCCCCTCTCCCCAGCGGTCCGGTGCCCCCCAGCAGCGCCCCCGCACCGGCCCGTTCCCGCACACGAGCTCTCGACGACCGACTGCACTTACGGGATGATGGCAGAACTGCGCTGGAGAGGCTGGTGCAGCTTAAAATCCACAGCAAGAGCGTAAACCGCGGCGCGGGAAACCACGGCATCTTCACTTTTGACTCACTGATTTGTGTTTTGTATTTATTTTGTAATAATATTTATTTTAAAAAAAGAGGGAAAAAAAAGAATTCAAGCAGTGCTGCACGCGGGTCCTCTCCCGCGTGCCGCGTTTTGTGCGTCTTTTTTTTTTTTTTTTTTTTTTCTCCTCTCAGCCCCCCCCCACCCTTTTATTACAATAAATGTTGTGCAATTTTTGTCCCCGAAGCGGCTGGTGTCCCACTCGTCGGGGTAGAAGCGCAGCAAATGAAGGAGGAGGAGGAGGAGGACCGGGACGCCACCACGGCCGGGCAGCCGACGCGTCTGTGCAGCGCCCCTCAGCTGAGCAGCTCCTCATATACGAGCCCGCAGCGCTCAGCCTCGGACACCATGACAGCCGGGGATCGTCACGGAGGGACGCGCCAGGCCCGCGTTCCCCGCCGCCCAGGGGGGCAAAAGTCGCGCGCGCCACATCGCGGGAGGTCCCCGGGCGGGCGCGTGCTGAGCCGAGGTCGCTGTCCAGGTGCTGAAGTTGTGCGCGCGAGCGTCCCGCTGTCCGGCGCCGCGCCTCCCCTCCCCTCCCCCCCCGGCCCCAGAGCAGTTGGTACGGTCCGCCAAACACGGCGCGCTCCTCCCGGGACCTGAGGCTCTCCATCGCGGTGGGAATTCAAACCCGCGACTCAGCTGGGGGATGCGGGCAGCGGGACGCTCCAAGCCGCTGTTTCACCACATTTCTCGCACTTCAGCTAATAACGGACTCGACGAGCACTTGGAAATCGTTAATAAACTTCTATTTCACTGTGCTTAGGTCGAGACTTAGTGCCTTCCTTTTGCGCAAAAAAAAAAAAGGGCAAAAAAATCGTCTAAAAATTGAATTACAATTTGCCGCTTGTATGCTAATGCAATCACCTTGGCCTTCAACAACTTGCATTTCCCCAAAAAAATCCACCTGCGTTTTATTGCATGATTGAAGTTAAAATACGAACGAAATTCTGCTCCTTAAATCATGACAGCGTGACATTTCTCTTTCCTATTAGAAAGTACACAGTTGGTGTAAATGTGCTGGAAAATCTCACTCTCTTTGACTGGTACTGTATACGGAACTATTTCAGCCATGTATCTGCAGTATTTGATTTTCTTAAAACTGTACAAAAAAATACGTTTTATAATGGACCCGTACCTAAAACATAAAAGTACAGCTTGCATGGGAGTGCAATAAGAACTGTCTGTTGTGAATCTATCCATAGGTGACTACATATTGTTCAGTATATTCTTTCCCTTTGCCCTAACGTTTCTCTCCATTCAAGATATATCAAAGCTTCGCCCCCCCCCCAAACTTTTTACACTTCATAGCCACTGTACACAAGGGAGCTACTCAGTGCTGAATGAAATTTTCCACATCACTCAAGACAGCCATTTAATTATAAAGCCGCTTCCTCCAGTTGTTTCTCTCCTGATTTGTAACTTTTCCTTGCAGACACTGAGAGACGTGCCATCTGTGCAGTTCTATTATAGACTAACCAATACATCTAGTTCAAACAAATAAATAATTAAAACAAAATAGACATATCTAGTGTACACAGCCTAAATGCTATACATCTCCTGGTCAGACTTTTCTCACTTATTTTGCTGTTCTTGAGCAGAGGACAACCTGCAATCACACTCCTCTGTCAGACGCTAAAGCTGTTGGCCAGACATGGTGCATATTATTTAATCTCTTACTTTCTCTTGGACTTAAGGCATTAGCCCATTTCCTATATTTTTAATTCTAAGATGAGTCTTAACCAAAAAAAAAATACTAATAATAATAATAATACGCTACAATTTATCTAATCCTTTAATACAATGACCCAAAAGCCACCAGTCTGGAAAACATGAATGTTGGCATGAAATTTGTTAAATTTCTTTATGTACCCAGAGTTACAAAATGTGGCATACTATAAAATTAAATAGTAAATCTAATGCTATAAAGCAAGTTAGTTCTTCAAAACTGCTATAACGGTTATTTGCAATCCAAAAAGCACCCGAGTTGTATATAAATATTGACTCAACCAAAATGTGTTGAGAGAACGTTGTGAATAACCAAATACTCACCAATACCCACGACTTGTCGAAATGCAACTTGTTTCAGTACATTTATTGAACAAAAGCTCAGTGAAGCACAAACGTGTCGACGACTCACTATCTGTGCTGAGTGATGTGCAGGCGTCTGCCACAGCGTGGTGCATTTCCCACAGATTCGCAGCCACACTTGAGAACTGCAACCGCAGTTTGCTGCAAACCTTGATATCCCATCTGCTTTGACAGCAAAGACCAGCAGCAGATGCCAGACTTGGTGCTTGATGTGTATTCTCAAACGTACACTTATTGCTGCTGTTTGTCATTACAGGCTTTGGTTTCTGCTCCATGTCTGGCAATACAGTCCTGTAATCCAGCTCAAAGAGAAGGAAAATGGTAAATTCTAATTCCAAAACCATTTTCCTTCACTCATTGTCTATTCTACAGCTCATACTCATTTAGCAGTCTCATTCCTCTAAAGCAGTTTTCAGTGTTAAACTTACCATGATTTACTCATTTATACAATCAGGCAAGTTTAACTGTATCAATTATAAATGTATTAAATTCCATAGCAAAAGGTATTACAATAGGAGCAGGCATTTGAACCCACATCCTTTGACAGTGTGGCCATGGCTCTAATCTCCACATTACTTGCTGCTCTAAATAATTGTTCAACTGTAGTTAACCAAAAAGTGGAAAAAATCTATATGATGTGTCAATTTGATGAAGGTAAAATGGCAAGTATTTCTGATGTCATTTAACAGCATCCTATAAACAGATTGTCACTGAATACTCAAAGGAGTGCTTAAAACTGTTTATTCACTCAGTTAAATATTCTGTGCGGTTATTAAAATAATTTCTTTGCAGTGGTATCCAGTATTTCACAGTTGTTTCTTTCCACTAAACAGTATAAAACTGTCTGCCTTGGGAAGTCTCACTGTCTACACACACTCATCTCCAGTTTGAGATAAGTTGAAATTTAAACAACTGGTCTTTTCATGCTTCTGTAATGAGCATTTTCCCATAATTTCTACATAAATACCAAAGGAATTACAAGGTTCATTAAACAAAAAGTAAAATGGGTGTTTGCAGATTTATGAATTGAGTGTGTGATTTGAAAGACAAGATGACTGTGAAACTTTAAACTGTAGCAAACAGCATGACAGCTTCACATAAGTTTTGCTTCCTTACTGTTGCTGATGCATTGTGTGTGGCGTGATGACATCTCTCACAACATCAACACTAAACTTACATTAGCCAGCCATACAATATGTGCAGTGTTAAGTTAAACGTATTTTTGACAATAAGATACAGTGGCATGCAAAAGTTTGTACACCCCTGGTCAAAATTCCTGTTACTGTGAATAGTTAAGTGAGTAGAAGATGAACTGATCTCCAAAAGCCATAAAGTCAAAGACAAAACATTATTTTAGGCATTTTAAGCAAGATTAGTGTATTATTGTTGTTTTTTTTACAATTTTAGAGTGGGGAAAAAAAGGAAAGGAGCACCATGCACAAGTTTGGACACCCCAAGAGATTTGAGGTCTCATAACTTCCACCAAGGTCTCAGACCTTAATGAGTTTATTAGGGCTATGGCTTGTTCATGGTCATCATTAGGAAAGGCAAGATGAAGCAAATTTCAAACCTAAAACCTTCTTCCCATAATCAGCAGCCATGGGCTCCAAAAGACCTTCAGGAAGATTTAGCAGACTCTGGAGTGGTGGTGCAATCTTCTACTGTGTAGCAACACCTGCACAAACATGACCTTCATGGAAGAGTCATCAGAAGAAAACCTTTCCTGTGTCCTCACCACAAAATTCAGCATCAGAAGTTTGCAAATGAACATCTAAATAAGCCTGATGCATTTTGGAAACAAGTTCTGTGGACCGATGAAGTCAAAGTAGAACTTTTTGGCCGCAATGTGCAAAGGTATGTTTGGAGAAAAAAAGGACATAGAATTGTATGAAAATAAGACCTGTTCAACTGTTAAGTACAGGGGTGGACAGATCATGCTTTGGGCTTGCGTTGCAGCCAGTGGCATGGGAAACATTTCTCTAGTAGAGGGAAGAATGGATTCAACGAAAAACCAGCAAATTCTGGAAGCAAACATCAAACCATCTGTAAAAAAGCTGAAGAGGAAAAGAGAATGGCTTCTAAAACAGGATAATGATCCGAAATGCACCTCAAAGTCCACAATGGAATACGTCAGGAGGAACAAGCTGAAGGTTTTGGCTTGGTCCTCACAGTCCCCCCAACCTAAAAATCATCAAAAATCTGTGGATAAACCTTAAAAGAGCAGTGCATGCAAGACAGCCCCAGAATCTTGCAAAACTAGAAGCCTTTTGCTAGGAAAAATGGGTAAAAATTCCCCAAATAAGAACTGAAAGACTTAGCTGGCTACAAAAAGTGTTTACAAGCTGTGATACTTGTTAAAGGGTGTGTTACTAAATACTAACCACGCAGGGTGCCCAAACTTTTGCTTTGGCCCTTTTCCTTTTTTGTTATTTTGAAGCTGTAAAAGATGGAAATAAAAAAAGTAATCTTGCTTAAAATATTAAAGAAATATCTCATCTTTAACTTAATGCCTTTTGGAAATCAGGCTCTCTTTTACTTGCTTAGCTAGTCAGAGTAATAAAAATTTTGGCCAGGGGTGCCCAAACGTTGTCTCTGTATGGTTAGCATTACCTAGGGTTGGCAGTTCTACCTGAAATGTGTAAAAGGTATGTACATTTTAGGAAAAAAGCTTCAGAACATTATAAAAACTAAGGGAATAAAGAATAATTGTTTTAAAATGAGATTATTTAATTTGTCATAAATGTAGTCACCAGTCAACAGTGTGGGTTTTGAGGTATTACAAGCGCTTTTTAATGTTTAAAAAGGACTCATCTGGAAACCCTAGTACTGGTGATGCTATAGGTGCTGTAAGACAATTTTTTTTTTAAACCAAACACTATTTGCAACTTTCAAGTCAAGTGACAGTTTTTCACTGCTCATTACTTATGGATCATGATTTTCAGTCCCAGGTGGATAAACAGTCTTGTACTTTTAAGTGTGGCACTCAATAATCCACATCTGTGCAGGAGCTAACATGTACTCTGCAACGTTTGTCTTAAAAGTGCCTGCAAAACAGGGTTTTTTTTCTTTAGGAGGAATGGAAAGAAATCTCTAACAGCATTTGTGCACCCATCCATCATCTATAACCACTTGTCCACAGGGCAGTCTCATTCAGTGACACAGGCATACACTCAAAGGTTAGTTTCAGAGTCATCGGTTTACCTGAAACACATGTCTTTGGACTATGGGGAGAAAACTGAAGCGTGTGGAGAAAACCCCCAAAAGACACAAGGAGAACATGTAAACTAAACAGACTGAGCTGGATTCAAGTTAAGGTTCAGACTCATAGGACAGGGTATGCCACACCCCAAGGGTAGCTGCATGGCCACTAGAACATTTCTAACACAGCTTAGAAAATGTTCTCTGCTGTATTCTGCCACAGAAAAATAAGATAATGTCATGATATGAGGGAATTTTTCCCATGATACATCCAAGCACCACTTCAAATGAAGCTATTTGTGGGACACAAGGGTGGGGACACTAACACATGCCAGCATTTATCATCATGCATTCCTAACACACACACACAAACTTGCAGTAAACAAACAGAGCTGCTGCAATTCCTAGGTTTCTTTTTTAAATGTCCCCTTGACAATGAGGTGGCAAAAAGTGACATGGCGAGAGAACGAGAAAAACCAAAAGCCACAACAAATTCCACAGGTCTGAAATCTAAGTCTCAGTCATTTGTTTGCCTTTTATTTTTGCCTTTTCTACAGACCACTTTCCAATCCCATCAACTGGGAACGGCTGCTACTCAGTTCATCAAACTCAAGTTCAAGTGCCATCTTACCAGAAGATTGAGGTAAGATTAGAACTCCCAAGAGGGGTGGCCACTTGCACCCCAGGGGTGTACTTTTCTCCCAGGCTCTTTTTTTAACTCAGAATTATCTTCATGTTATTGTTGCACATCTTATTTTTATTGATTTCTTTACATTTTTTGAGGAGATTTTCACATTTTTGCAAATGATTTTGAGTAGCAGCCTGTATGGAAAGTACTATATAATGTAATGTTGCTGTGCTACACTTATTTCCTGTAAATACTGTAGTTAAAAAAAAAAAAAAAAATTGCTGTTTGTCCAGTGTTCCTTTCCCAGATAAATGGATATACAAATGTATAAGTAAAAACTTTCAGCTTTACACTGCTGAGTGCTCTTCTCTACATGAAATGTGTGTTTCAGGAGAGTTGACCAGCATGTCAGGTGTAATTTTTCCTGGAGTGTAGGAGTCTGTTTTCTCGATGCTTGTGTGCATTTTATGTCAAGAGCATTACTCTTTATATTGTGCAAAATAAATGGCATCCTTCTTAATACTCCATTTGAATACAGAATTTGTGCTCAGTTTTACTTGATGGTTGGGCACATATCATTAACACAATAAGATAAATAATTTGTTTTCTTTAACGCACAATTCCTTTAATAAGTGAGAAACTGGTTTTGGAGGCATTTTATTACTTTAAATGGCTTTGGGGAGCCAAAGGAAAGTGGAGTACAGCAGTAAAAGTAAGGTAGTTAACAGCTGTTGAATGTACCATCTTAAAATCCTGCCTCCTATTGAAATGGACAGCTGCTGTCTTTGAGTTTCACAAAGCAAAGCACAAGAACAGACTCTGTTTAAATAAATTTAGTTGAGGTATCAACTGCAAAAAAAAAAAAAAAAAAAAAGAATAAAAATCCATACATCTATTTCTCTTATTGATGCCACAAGCAAATGTACAAAGTTTACATTAGACATTAGATTTAACAATTAATGGCACATATTTAAGTGCTCACTGTGAATAGCCATACTTGGTAATGGTCATGTATAAAACATATTTTATAGCTATTTTGTTGCTCTGACTGAACCTGCCTTAAAAAGCTCCAAAAAGTAAATTGGTTTCATTTAAGTGTTTTATCTTCTACCTTACAGCTTCACACCATACGCAAGTCCAACAGCAACTTGATACGGACAAACTGATGTCAGTCAGACTCACTAATGAAGCCTCAGACAGTACTCAAACATCAATGTAAAAATCCAAAACCTTGACACATCTTTAAAACTGAGCACATTTTAAAAATGAAAATGGAGCAAAAATGTTGCTGAAGACCATCTGCTGGCCTGCCATGGTACAGTTTTCTGACAAGTTTCTGTAACGGCGATACAAAATTTTAGAGAAACACATTTTGACATGACCATTGATTATTTTGAGCTCAACATAAGCAATCGCACTGAAGATGAGCAGAGCTACCCCTTGGCATCATAAATTTTTTTTAAAACACAGCAAATCATAGAAATGGATGTAATACTGCATAGAAGTTGCCATATTTACAAAGTTAGCTTCAAACCATGTTGAAAATGTCCATAAAAGCAGCAATGGAGAATTTAGTCTCATTTGGAGTTGAAAGCAGAGCATCTGCTGAACTCATGATAGCAAAGAACATAGGAGCTCAAACTATGTGTAGCTCCTAATAAGAGCGGAGCCTTTCACGGACACAACCCCAGAATTTCAAGCCATGTTCCAGGACGTTAAGACAGGTCTTAAAAAAAGTCTCTGCTATCAAAGTTGTTTTTAGACAATAAGAGCAACTCATACTTTGACACAAACTCAGCCAGCAGTTGCTAAGTAACATACACTGCTAGACCAAAGCTCCAAAACACAGGTAATTGTACTTTGTTGAATCCGTCTGCTCTTTTCCAAGTGATAAACTAGAATCGGCTTTAGTTTCGCATTGCCGTCAAGATTTCCACAAAGAAGTGGGAGTTGATCCTCAGATGCTTCAAAGCCTGATGCCTTCAAAAATCTTGTGATATGAAAGTGTGAGAAGATACTCTCCTACAGCAAACTTGTCTCATCCAGACTCATCACTTGTTCCAGCAAATGGCCTCACTCCTTTTTGATTCTTTGAAGCTCAGAAAGTCTAATAAAAAATAAAAAAAACATGACTTCTCTTCTACCTGTGACCTGCAAGCTATGTAAATTGGTTCTGGCCTAATACTGTTCTAACAAGCTTCCCCTAGCTTTAGGGTGCCGGGTCTTGTGTTTCCCGTTGCCTTTATTTGAGCAGCACTTTTCATGATAACACACGGTCAAATCTGCAGTGTTAATTCACTGCCCTTGTTTAAATCAACTTACGGGAATTCACAGAGCACAGAGGAAAAATATAAATATTTGCATTTCCAGTCATGGATTTCACAGTCCCCCCCCTTTTAATAATAATCACCAAGAAGTTTCTAACATCTTTATCCAGAGCCAGAGTTATTTTAACACAACTTTCATTTGCAATGAGATACATTTTCTTGATCAAGTGTTAAGAGTCATTTAATATTCATCCACGGTTGTATATTTTGTTCTAGTTAGTGTTTACAATAATATTCTCCCAGCACAGTATTCAGTTTTTTATTTTATTTAGAAGGAAAGGGATTGCTTATCTTTTCTGATGAATGCATCTTGTGGAAGGCACAGCAGTAAATGTTTTGGAGCTCAGTTTTTCCAGAAACATTACTGACATGTTTCAGCAAAATGAAAAGACTACTTGTAAATAAGCTATATGAATGAAATACCAGGCCATGCACCTTTATTCAATAATTTTATATTAAATTTTTATATCTTCTGAAAATTAGAGGTGCTGTATCCCAATTAAATCAAGTCAGTCACATGAAATGGCACCACAAAGAGTAGTATTAACTAAAGCAATTCTTAAAAATATTGAAGAGGCTCAAACAGACACTGGATCTACTTAAACAGTTGGAAATATCTCTTAGTTATGCCCCTCAAGTGCAAAGTTTTGCAGGAATGCTACTGGGTTATATTTTTTTTTCATAATGATGCTTTTAGGATGGGTGGCATTGTCTTACAACTGCTGTTGCTGGGGTTTCTTACTGTGCCTGGGCTGCAACATCAGTCAACACCAAGTCTGCATATTCATTTGAGTTTCCTCTCTGTGCCCCACATTTCAGGGACACCAGCATACAAGTTGATCCAGATCGAATATCACACCCTCATGACACCCCCATGAAAACGTCTTGTCAAGTGAAACCCATAAGAAAACAAAAGCAGAATCCTTTCAATGTTATTGCACTACAGTAATTTTTCCAAATGTGTCTTCGCACCCCCCATAGGAAAATTTGGTTACTGTTGTGATTAAATAACCAGTTTAAGGGAATCAGCCTGCAAAACAAGCAAAAAAGCAATAGTCTAAGGGTTGGTATATCATTCCTTTAAGGGACATAGGAATGGCATGGTATTATGATTCAAATCTGGAAAAAGTGAAAGGTAGAGTCTAGCCATTACGATACCTGCATCTCTAAATATCACCACCTTACAGGTAAACATAAAATCAATCAACATTCTAAATAAAATATATGTAAAAAAGTTAGTTTGCCCAACAGAATTGCTTTAGTTATGTTTGGTCATTGCAGGATTATTATATCATCTAATCTGCAGGTCTGCTGGAGATTAGATCAGTGATGAAGAGGTACAAATTGCCACGGCAAACAGAACAGTTCACATTGGTTTTGACCAACACCCAGCAACTGTACAAATCTCACACACACAAAGAGCAATCATCACTACAGACAGAAAAACTCATAACTAGAATCAAGGTCAAATATTAAATCACCTTAAATGACCTGTAGCTGTCCTGTTGTATTTAATACAGTACGGTACTGACCTACCATGGTGCCAAAATGAAGAGGACAGGCCTTGATCAACCAGCTGATTTTGGCTCATGTGACAACTTTAAAGACATGCTGTTCACATGTATAGTAAATTCCCAGTGAAGCCAGTTCACAGGCAACAACTGGTTTCTGCTTACCTGACTCTGCAGATTTCCTTTTTTTTGAAAGTTCAGCATCCCTTTTGGTTTGCAGAGGGCACCAGGCATAGCATTTCCACTACAAAGTGTGATGAAAAGCACAAAAAAAAAGAGCAATTCAAGGAGGGGAAAAAAAGACAGAAATGAATACCCAATTTATTATTTGATAACTAAGGACATTGCCAGGGGAAATTGCTTATATCAAACTATTTCATTGCCACGATGCACTGCTGCCAAAATCCTCACAGCTGCAATCTGAACATACATACAAGCTAAGAAAAGTAGTGCACTCCTGCTGTCTGTGTTTGCTGGAAAGCCAAGATTTGGAACCAACCAGTGACATTGTCATCCCAGTGCTGAAGTTAACCCTTCAAAATCAAAACTAAAAACAAATGTGTTATGTTTTTCCATCAGGTTCTACCTGGAGAAACATGGTACTGTCCTTGGCCTTTAAATACCATGCTAGAAAATGTTTTGCTTGTTATTTCTGATCCTCTGAAGAAAGGGGGTCAGTTGGCACAAATTCACCACAGATGCTATTCTTATGCTGTCAAAAAGCAGGAGCATGGTATTTCCTATTTTTCACTCCAGTCTACCACTGAAATCTCTCCTGCTGATCACTGGCGCTACCAAGGAGCTTCCATTTATTGCCCAAATTATACTCCATATGTCTTCCAAAACACAGGATGAAGAATTGCATCATGGATCTGTTGTACAAGCTGAGAAATTTTAATTATTGAACAATGAAATTTCATGTCTGACTTACAAATCAGATATTAAATAGGAATATGGTTGCTATTTACTTTTTTGTTCTTAATGACTTATTTATAGATTTATATTTAAGGCATGCGCAGAAATGTTTAAGAAATGCCATGTGTGGATTAATTCTTTTTTTTCTTTTTATTAGGCATTGTTTTAAATATACACTCATGTTTTATTTAGTTGTGCGTGTCCTACATCTGGTCAGCACAAGAAAACTAGGGAATCAAGCCTGTCTCCTAAACAGATCTCATTTGTATGCAGTCAAATATCAAAGCATCGCCTATGTTAAATGACTTAGAATCCATCATCAGTAGGTGGGTTTGTCCTGGTGAGTACACTGGTTTGAGCACTGGGGGAAAAGTTCCCCAGGGTTCCTGAAGGTCACTTTAATGAACCATGTTAAAGAGTTAAAAGTTTACATAAGGAAAGGAAAAATGGATAAACAAAACTTGTATGGAATAAGATGCATTAAGGGTTGCACTCTGGACTGGCAGTTTTCAGGCTCTTAAACTTAATCCATGTCAATGTATGGTGTCAAGTGAAATGACAGAAAGCACTAAAAATAATCTCTGTATTTGCCAGGGAAGGAACTCGCTCCCTTTAGAGAGCACACCACCAACTAATGGTCACAGAGCAGCTGACAATCTATGGGCATGCAGCACCACGCACTTTGTTGCTTTATGTTGGCACTTTATAAATATAAACTGGACTGTTTTTTTTTTTAGTTTTGAGTTTTATTATATCACAGAATTATTGAACTTGATCATGTTTAAAAGGATGTTATAAATTGCTGGATAGCAGCTGTTTACACAATGCATACAGAACATTTGCATGAGTGTACAGATGTATACCTTGCATGTTGCTTTCCATAGGAATAGCTTGACTTAAGGAGACTTTATGGCATATAATATACTGTATTAGTGCACCCAGCCATGCACTGGTGTATCCACATTCCACAAACCCATGATGTGCACTTACATTTGTCAAATTCACAAAATTAGTGCCATTTTACGATACCAACTGCTGCATAGAACACACAACCACTGCCGAAACTAACCTTTTGCATCTCACCCTGCACTCTTAAACTTCAAGAGGTTTAGATGAATGAAAATGTTTCCATAGCAACACAAATCATTTCCTGTACATGTTTTGTTTGTTTTCTTTATTTTCCAGTACCAAGACACACTAAAATGCAAACCATAAAATTGCATTATTTGTGTTCAAGAAATTGTCTCTGCTGAACTGGAAAGGTTGATAAGGGTGACTTTAAAGACAATAAACAAGCTCAGAGTAGAAAAGACAAAAAGGGATTTATAGTTATCTAGCATAATTTTTCAACAACAAAACTGTTGTGTTTGCTAAAATTGTTTGGTGGTAAGCAAAATGAGTTTGCAGCTTAAAGTGTTGTTGCAATAGTCACTGCATTTTGCTTGCCAGTATGGTTCCATGGCCAAGATTTGGCCAAAACCAGGCTTGTATTTAAAATAAAATAAAACACACCTCTTAATTGTGGTTACTTAAAGATGGAGACAGTGAGGCAGTGTCCAGCAGGGTCACTGTAAGAGCTCAGCGTCTTCACAATGAGAACCAACAAAAGGAAATTTATGCCGACTGGTCTCCGATAAAGCAAATAACCTGTATTGTGTCAGTTGGAGCTTTGCACTATAAAGAGAAGCAAGACAAGCAGCAACAATGAACTCATTTAAAAGTTACAATAAACGGTCAGATAAAGGCAGATTCCAGCAAAATGGTTTTACTCCTGTTCCGTGCGTTGCGACTATGGCTATGTGAGAAGCCGCAGCCTCTCTCCCCACTCTCTAAAGACTCCTTATTTCCTAAATTCTTAACTAAATTTAGACACTCTGTAGAACCATTAAAAACACTTCATCTTCGTCCTTTGCCTTTTGAAGCACCCTTATCACTGATTTCCTTCCAAAAGCATAAACTGCAGGACACCAGAAGAATAAGTGAGAAAAATGTCACCTTGCTGGCGGCCAGCATTTAATCAGAAACGCAGAAATAAGTTAATTAATGCCAAATTTATGGTTTTTAGCACACTGACCTATGGCTGTATCTCAGTAAGGTTCTTTTTAATTTTTTTTTTTTTTTTTAAGGAATAGTACATTCATATGCTAAAGATTAATTTTAACATTACTCTTAATAGCTCAGACACTAATTAAATATTGCTAAAACAACCCTTGAAAGCATTTTACAGCGCATTAAAAACCATGCATATCATAAATCTGTCACACTTAGCAAGCAAGTTATATGCAGCATAATTTCTCATGTCAAGCAGTACCAGCCAAATAATTAAAGCCCAAATGTTTCCCAAAACAAAGTTATTACCATTTCAGTTAGTCCAGAAACTAATGGTCAAACAGAAGCTCAAGACAAACTTTAGCACAGTTTTCAACTTACTGAAACCTTCCTCTTCATCATTCCCCAGAAAGATTTTTTTTTTTATTTTTATTTTTTTTTTGAACTTAGGGTTCCCATTTGGCTGTACTTGGTGCTTGTTTCCTCCTAACAAGCCTACATGAGGTGCAGCTGTAAGTCCTGGCAGGTGGTGATTGCAGGTAGGCTCCTGCCTGGCACACATGTTCAATGTCATACCTACACATTCCTTACTTTCAAAGTCCTCCCACCTGCATTTCATTTTCCAATTTAAATTGCACTTTTTTTCTTTATAATACCTGAAATTTTTCTCTAAAGCCACTTGCACAATTATTTACCCATTTATACAGCTGGGGAATTTTTACTGGAGCAAATCAAGGTGTATACCTTGCTCAGGGGTACTGAAGCAGAGTGGAGGTTCAAACCTGCACCATTCAACTTCAAAAGTAGCAGCTCAAACCAATGCACCACCTGCTGCCCCCAGTTTTCCCTCCTGCCTTTTTTTGGTTTTTGTCAAACTAACTTATGATAACTAAGCCACCTTTTCTAATGTGTACTTTACGCAGCATATGGGCTGCTGAATCATCTGTACAATTTAAGCTTTTCTGATGCACCTTTTCTCACTTCTAGTGGGAAGAACAACCGATTTAACACGTTGGGCTGGGCCACCTCTTCACATAGCAGGTCTGGTGTTCTGCAACTGCTAATTTTAATTTATTAATCCTCTATGAGCATGAGCAGGTGACCATCCAGCAACTTCCACCAAGTTCATTTACAGGCAGAACGCTCTCTGCCCTGCAGCTGCACAGAAAGGTGCTAGGTGTGCATTGCATGTTGATCAGTTTTATAGCAGAAATTATCATATGTACAATTTGGGCAGCAGGAAGGACAGTTTTAACACTAAAAGTTCGTAAAATAAACCCCAGGGTAGAGCGGATCTATTGAAATTCCCCTATCTAATCTGTACTTTGGCTGACATTGTAGGTAATACAGGGATTGTCAGGATCCATTGATGTGAAATTGTATATTACGAATTCAAATTGATTTAATATTAGGAAGTTTTTAAAAACAAAGATGGCAAATGTGTTCTGACTGCATTTTGTGATGAACTTTGTTTTTGTTATTAATCACCTGCGACAGCTTAGCTTGTTTCATATTTATACCATCTGGAGACATCTGTTCTTCACTGATGGCCTACAAGACAGTGCAGCTCTTTACAACTTGCTGAAGCAAAACCCGCAACTTGCTCGACAGATGCATCACTCGGGGATTATTTGGACTTGAATTATAGTACCTGTTGTGATGTAATGAATTTTACATATGAAAAAACTTTTATTTGTTTTTACAGCATGAGCAGGTAGAGATGCAAGTTGAATGCATTACCCCCACTATTTGTGCAAAATGACATATTGTATTTTTGGTTATTTTTGTTTAACCCCTATACCTGTGCTGATCCATCATGGACAAAGTATGTCTCCTTGTTTGAATTTAAAATTGTCAGTTGCTGAACAAAACACAAACACTGAAATTCCCACATGATGCAACATTTGTATAAAAACACTTAAATACCCACTACGTCTATATTAATATCACACTTTGCCAGAAATCACCATGATGCAGGACTTTTTTTATTTTAAAGGAATCTCTGCAAAAAACAAGTTTATAAAAGGCGTCTGGAAGGGTAGCTATTTAAAAAAAAAAAAGCTGAAGGTGTCAGGTGATGGGATGAGGTTTCAGCATTATGGTGTGGAGATCTGGGTTCTTTCTGGAAAACCTTAGCTGCACTCAGGAAGTATCCATGTGTTTCAAGTGAATTGGTCAGCTTGATTTGAGTACTATGGCATGTCAGTTTTTTCACCTCAAGAGACGTCAGGAAGCAAACAAAAAATATACTGTACTTGTAGTATAAAAGCTAAAAAATAATCTTCAGACTCCAGATCCACACCAATGAAAAGATTGCTAACTTTTTTACTGATAAGAAAAAGATTGTTTTTGGATGCAAACCAGATTTGGAGTTAAAAATATGATGCAGAGACTAATCACAATCGATTGGTATGGTCAGGTAAAATCAAGGCTACCCAAGCTGTCGAGGTTCAGACTATGAATTTTATCCAAAGGTTATATTGTTTTATTGGTTACAATAAAGAAATATATCTAAAATAATAAGGTACCTTGCTTTGAATATTCAGGAGTTAAATTCTTAGTAATGAGATGCTGAGCCACGCACTACTGTGTGTCTTCAGAGGACTTATTGAAGCTCACTGAACCCGGCTGGCGAATTGGAACCATTAGAAATACAGTAACTGCAGGTTTCCTTGAAGAAATTGAGGCTTTGCTGCCCACTCCTTGTTATTAGAACTCTGTGTGAATTAATCTAAAAGTTAATCTGGAGGGCTTTCATGCTGATCAGCTCTTACAGAATAAGAAGCATAGCAATGTCATCCTGCGCACTCCAAGAGAGACTTTACCTAGCAATTATTTCCGTTTCATGAATGTATTTCCTTATTTACAAATTATTTTTTATTTATTTTTGCAATCCGTTGTACATACGTATGCCTTCAATACTGAATACTCTCAATTGTTAACAGTTAAAATGGGATTCACTGAGTGCCTATATTCAATATTTTAGATAGATAGATAGATACATACATACATACATACATACATACATACATACATACATACATGACACCAGATGAATGCAATATTCTTATTTAATTCTCAGTTCATCGGTTAAAAGCCCATGCAATTTCAGTCTTTTTCATTCTGTCAGACACATCCTGACTACCCGCAGAAATAGTGGTTCTTCATTAAATAAGCCAGATGGAGGAAATAGAGACAAACAGACATAATGCCCTTGAGGCAATGCATGACTTGTAGTGTAGATTTATACGGGGACTTTCACAAAGTGCACTTGGCTTCAGCACAAGGCCTGCACTGTCCTTCATTACCTGTATGACTTGAACCTCACTATGGAGACAAAGACAGAGATGAGCTGCCCAGAGACATTAGTTTGTGCTCAAAGCTGAGCCAAACAGTTTTATTAGTCCTTCATCTCCGGAAAAAGGCTCAGGAAGAGCGGTGTGACTTCAGAGAGCTTTCGGGTGTTACCTAAGTCTCAGATTTGCAAGGCCCCAGACACACTACACCCTATTATCAAACTTTTGAAAAGAAAAACCAGTAACAAGAGTCTGGATGAAATGTTTGGTGCAAATTTATTGCTCAGCCAAACCTGCATGGTATTCATCTTAAAGTCCCAAGCAGGCTTAGAGAGTTATTCCAGAGTGGGAAGTGCCTTGTTTATCTGTTCAACTCAGCCACTGTCACTGACAGAAGGCAGTTTTGTGTTAGAATTTCAGTGCCACATGGCAGATAATCATGAGGACAAATATTATGGGAACCAACAATGGAAGTCCTTGTCATCAATAGAAGAACAAAAAAAATCATCATATGTATTGTAAGCGTAATAACACACCATCTTTCCATCTGTCCATTATCTTTAACCTAGAGTCATGGAAGTTCAAATTGTCACTGGGTGTTAGGCTAGGACACTATACCCTCGATGGACTGCAAGTCCATTGGAGGCTGCATAAAACACTGTGACTATATTTCATTCATTTATTTTTTCACAAAAAAAATAAATAAAATTAGCTATCCTAGGAATTATGTTAATTTATCCTTAACCTTCATTTAGTTGACACATTTGTCCATTTGAATATTAGAGCACTATTTTTTTATACATCTTTGTACCCTAATACACAAGCATCCAGTTTCTGAACTCCCAATATAACCAGCCTTATGTATTTATACCTATCTCCAAGTGGACATGCTGAACAACACTGAGCCGAGGATCTTTGCCTCCTGTTTATATTTTTTCATATCTTTTTTTTTTTTTTTAATAAATTTGACTATTAAATGTTTGTTGCTATTACTACTTATGAATTAAAAAAAAAATCATGTATGGCAAGTAAAAAAAAAAACCAAATGCAAACACACAAATCCTTAATTTTTAATTTCCTTATTAACTGGTATTTAGGTGATTTGTGTCTGTGTTTTTTTTTTTTTTGTTTTTTTTTTTATTACACTGAAATAGGTGTTGGGGATTTTTGGGGGAAATTAACTGGGGTTTGTTAGATGAACCCTGACCGAATCATAATTTTCCTTATGAAAAATAAGAGAAATAGCTTCCCAGTATCCGAGTTTGCGATATCCAATGATTATTGGGACCAATTATACTTGGACATTGGACTATAGGTGTATTACGCTATTTACAATTACTTTTCTAATCATCTTGCTGGGTAACATTTCTTAAGGGAAATCAAAGTAAATACTTTTCCCGAGGGCTCTGCAGTACAGCGACGAATTCAAACACAGGTTATGCCAGCGTAACACGCGGTCTCTTACCGATTTGCTACTTGCCACCCAGTTTTGACAACTTTCTCCTGCTTTATGCGAAGGTATTTGTGGTATGACTTGCTCATACAGTAGGACGCATATATACACAGGCAAGATAAAGTGAAGCAGGGAAATTAATATATCTGTCACAGATGGTGAGCTTCAGAATGCTTAAACTGCATCATTTACATAGAATTATGTATTCCAACTGGGCACTGCCAGATTAGCAGTTTACGCACAGTGAGCCAGCTATGGCACCTGTGTGAAGTTCCCTTCACTGGTTTCTTTAGATAAACTTCTTAGATGACAAATCCATACTGAACACTGCAATAAATCTGCCCAGAGTGGTTGACTCCTTTGCTTCTCAATTTATATTAATTCCTCTAGCCTCTTCTCTATGCCTTAGGATAAAGATATCTGAGTAACTTTTAACCAATACTTTTATTATAAATTTTAATGGTGTGCTGCCTTTACAGAAGGCCTTTTGCACAAGTCTACCACGCAGATTGCTGAAGTTTGACAGCAATAAACACTCACAGCAAACCAAAGTTCAGTACACTATGCACAAAAATCCTAGTAAAATGCACTGATAGATCATAGATGCACCATGTTTTTATTTATTTATTTATTTATTTATTTTTGTAAATTTGCAGTATTGGTTAAGTTTTTTTAGAAAATTGAAGCACAGTAATAATTATGTTCCGGTGCATATCCATTTTGAATTCAAACCTTTAGTTGTACAGTCCATAAAATGACGATTTTATGCACTAAAGTACAAAATGCCATGTTATGGTTTTTGTATGTGCTGGATAATCTGAACAGCTAATGTTAAATGGATCGGGTCAGACAAGCGTTTTCAGACTGTTAATATGGTAACAGCAAAGCAAGCCAACATTGTTACCATAGGTGATCCAAATCAGAGCTGAGGAAACTTTTAAGAAATTACCTGTAACCCAGAGAACCATTTTGCTTCATTACTAGATCAATACTGTATGAAAAAGAGAAATAATATCATTTGAAATGATAACTTTTAATACTCTGGTATATGCAAGACTGTGTTTTTACATTTGATTTAATGTACAAGAGATTTTGATTTATTGTTCCAAATCTCTCAGAGCTCAGTTCCTTTGAAACGCAATAGGTACAGCTAATATTTAAAAAAATTGTACATCTCAAAGCACAGAGAAATGTAGGCATATAATAAAGATTGAAGATGGTGGCAGGTATGGGGAAGTATGGCAAACACACGCACAGGACCCTTTACAGCTGTGCTTCGGCCCTTTCACATGCGTATCACACTGGATCCTTCACATTTGGAACAACTCCACTCCTGAATGCCCCTTCTAGACACAATGCCAACCCTGACAAACATACCTAAATATGATCAACAGAATACAGTTGTTGTGATGCCCCTATTTAATCCCCTGCTGTCCACAGTAAGAGAACTTTGTTGGAGCAAGATAGAGAAGCAGACATTTGTATTGGTTCACTGTTTTCTCCTATGAGCCCCAGAATAAAGTAATGCTAAACCTGAATTTTTGAGTCCGTGAATCAGTTGCCACAAACATATATCCATATTTTCAATTATTTAATTAAAAGGTCAATATTCAGAATATTGGGACCCTTATTTTCAAACACACAAGCAGCCTTGGCAAGTGATAGCATTGCGTAAACATTTTCAGCAACTAATACTGGGTTATGTTTCCAGTTCATTTTCAAAGCCATAATAAATTTGTCCAGTTTCATCATTTCTTTGAAGGGTGAGCGAGACCTTTTTATATCTGTGCTTGTCTCAGGGTAAATTAGTTATTTAAGTAATAGAAACTGCTGAGGAAAAGCTTGCACGGACCATGCACTTGGTCTTACATCTCAGAATTCATCACATGGATACAAGAGCTTTTCCCATTCAGTTTTTTGTTGGAAGAATGATGGTAGGGTGAAGGTGAAATCTAATGTAATTTGCAGGACATGTGATGGAGGTAGTGTGCAGCCATGGTGCAGACGACACCGGTGCTGCTGAAGCTGTCCTTGAGCATGAGCCAAAAGACACATCTGACTTGATAGACTGATCTTCACACTGAGCATTTGTTTAAGGGCTGATGCCTCAGCCCTGTCTATTATGACACCTTCATTATCTGCCATTATTATCTTTCCACCTCTTAGATTTATCTACTAAACATCAAGAGCCCTAGACTGACAACGGTAAAATTTCAACAGCACCACAAACAATCTTAGATTTTTCAAGGTCAAATATGCCAGTTCTACATGACAGTGGAAAGAAGCACTGCCAATAGTAAGCACCTACTGAGAACTACATCCTTTAGGCTGTGATTATGGAATGTGTCTAGTCTGGCCAATAAGGACATCCTCATTTTTCTGTTTAAAAGCTTCTTTGTGGTTTCCATGGCAGCCTGATAAAATATCAGGCAACAGCATCTAAATAAATTCACCAGGAATATTTCAGTGGAGACTGATGTCCTCAGCCCCAAAGCGTAGGCCAGGTCCAGAGGCCTACATTACATTTGATCCTGCATCCTTTTCAATTGCCAGATTATAGCCTTTTTTCCTCTGTTACAAGTGCTCAGCTGACTGAAGTCTAGGGGTTAAAGGGGCTGCACATAAATGGGAAATGGGGTTTAAAGGGTATACCATCCAGATAACACACCAGGAACCAAACCAAGGGGTATTTGTGGAATTACTCATGAGAAATGTTAGTGATTTATAGTGAATGTTTATGTATAAGTAATGTCACAATTAAAGCAAAACTGTTCTACTGTGTGGGAACCAAAGACCAACCCTCCATCTTAAACACACAAAGAAAAAGACTCAAGATTCCACCTTTTGTGTGGGGTTCTTATAAGCAGGAGGTGGGGCCACCCACTTGAGGTTAATTGGCACAGGTGATGTCCATGTGGTGTCTCCACAGGCCTAACTGGAAAACAGGGAAGAGATGCAAACACACAGCACAACCCTGGGTCATTACTCTTCATTTATAAACAGCAGTTTTGCACATAAGAGAAACCATCCATCCATACATCAATTATCTTTAGTCACTTTGTCCTGCACAGGGTTGTGGCAGTTTGGGGGCTATCCCAGAATCAGTGGGTTATGACTACACATCTTGGTTGGGAAGCCAGTCCATTGCAGAGTAGAAGAGAAATCCAACTACTGAAATATAGAGTTAAGCATGTTTGCTTGAGATGTTCTGATTGTTATCAGGGGAATGGCTGAAACTGATGAATAAACAGTACAGAAGCCACTGTATACCTGTATGCATGAATTTGTATCAGTCTGTATCATTGCCACATGTACATTGGTTTTATTTATTAGTTTACTCGTTTATCTCCCATAAGAGATGCACTGCAATGTAGTTTTTATTTCTTCAGAGAAACCAGTCGTGGTTTCTGGATCAAAATTATTAGCCTTGTTCATTGATCCAGGGTGTGATGGTGAGCAGAGAATTGCACTGTAGCTACAACAATTTTTGAAAGGAAGTTCCTTCATTATTTGTATGCAGTGCACTTATAGAAATAAGTGCATGTTTAGAGCTAAACGGATAAAGACAAAGGCGCCTTAGAACAACAGAGAGTGTCACTGACACGAAAAAGCACACTTTACATAAAAAAGATGCATTTGAATATGATATTTAAAAAAATATGTATTGCCTTCATCATACTTATTACCATGTCTCAATATTTTGTACATGTGCAGAACATTTTGAGCATTTTTACCTCTGATGACCTCACTGTTACAGAAACGCCACGGTTCTGGTTTATCGTACTTTTTCTGGGCAGATATGCAGATATGTGGGATGTAATAATATAAAGTACCAATAAATGGGATTCATTTTCTTCCTTTATTCATTGGATTAGTTCTTGAGTGACTGCTCTGGTGCAAGAACACCAAATCCTTACAATTCACTGTGAGGTATTGCAACCATTCTTCCAGCTCAGGGTTCATAGTCCCAAGTGTTTCTGCCACCAGTGGGACTGCCTTGGTGTTTACCTTCTACATCCTCTGCAGTTCCTGTTTGAAGCCCGAAAATTTATGCAGCTTCTTGCATTCCTTCTTCTTGATACTGGCACTTGAAATCACCTCATCTATCACCAATGCTATTTTCTCATCCTTATCTATTACCTCTATATCTGTTTGGGGAGCCATTAACTATTTTTCAACCTGGATGTGGAAGTATCACAGGATCTTGGCTCTGTTGCTCTCCACCACTCTCTGTGGACCCTTCCATTTAGACTTGGCAGTGTCCACACCATATTCCTTGCAGATGTTCCAAAATCTGATCCTTGCCACTGGGTTGTGCCACTCAGTATCTGCCATCCTTGCCTGCATCTTGCAGCTGCTGCTAGGTGCTGGATTGTCTCAGGGGCATCTTTGCACAGCCTGCACCTGGGTTCTTGTCTCAGATGTCACACCTCTGTTCCCACTGACCTGGTGCTGACTGCTTGTTCCTGTGCTGCCATGGTTAGTGCCCCTGTTCTGTCCTTCAGTTCTGCCATTGGTAGGATTTCCTCATGTCAACCACCTCCCCTATCTATCAGTGGTGCATTCCATGGAGGGGCTAATCCTGCCAGTGCACGTCCTTTGCTCCCTTGTTATCCACATCCGTCTGTTTGAGAGGTTCCCTAGCAGCTTGCATGCACTCGTGAATGTTTTGTGTCTCTTTCAAGACAGTGGTTTTAATACTTTCTATGCCTATTTCCCCTGCCTGGTGTACACTCTTGTCACTTTGGATTTTGGGTAGAATGCTTCTTGTGAGAAGTTCTGGATCTTGATGTCAGCACCTTTCGTCTCTCAGCCACCTTACTATGACACCTGGGTATATGTTGACTGGCAGGGCATGTGTATTAACAGCTTTGATCCTGTTCTTCCCATTGAACTGCTCTTTAGTACCTGTCTTAGTCTGTAGAGGTATTAGGATGTTACTATCTTCCTAGTTTCTATCACATGGTTGCTGTGAGACTAGAGGATCCCCAGGTACTTGTATCTGCCCTGCATGTCTCTTATGTGGCCTTGTGGTACATCAGTTCCTTTCACTCTTTCGCTGTTGTCCTGTTTTGCTTCTGTAGTGTAAACAGCATTCCACTATCAAGCATGTTAACTAAATGTCTCCTGAAATAAAAGTTGTTTCAGAAAGTGTATATAAACACACCCCACTGGTACTGTGCATGTTTTATTTAAAATATAATGTTATTAGTCTTGTGACAGATACTATTTGTGCTGATATTCCGTGCCTGCAGAAATATAGAAAGTTATGAAGATAAAGTTCCCGTTTCACTGTATACAGGACAATGAGAACAATAGTGATTGCTCTCACAATGTTATTAACGGTTATTATAGCAGTAAAAAGGTTAATGAGATATTTAAAAAAACTACTGTATACACAACACCAAAAGCATATTTTTGGCATTATGCATGCAAACAATGAATTTCACAATCCATCTTTACAGGTTTTTGTCACTAAACTGGCAAATGAGCTGTTCCAAACATTAATAGCAAAAACTTAAACATTTATTAAATAATTAAGTAATCTCCAGCAATGCTGCAATATCTTGCCTTAAATTTAATTAAATCTAAGGCACTGAGCAGCAAATAGGAATGCTATAATGCTGTTAATGATTATAACGATTAATAACAACAAAACCAATAATAATAATTATTATTATTATTATTATTATTATTATTATTATTATTATTATTATTATTATTATTATTATTATTTATCAATCCATCCATCCATTAATTTTCATGAAACACTTATCCTGAGCAGGACTGTGGCATCCAAAGCTCATTCTGAAAGCAGAGGGCACTTGGCTGTGAATCTGCCCTGGATGGGAGGTAAGTTCATATTATTATTATTATTATTATTATTATTATTATTATTATTATTATTATTATTATTATTATTATTATTATAACAGGCCATGATTACAGAGGAAAGAAAGGACCAAAACCTACTCAGTTAAAAAAAAGGAAAACAAATGACAAGTTGAATTGCTGTGAAGAAGAAAAGGAGTTAAGAAAAAAGCATCAGCAAACCGAATGAAAATGTCATCATACACTGAAAGTGCTGCATCTACACACAACTAACAATTTAACTACTTTTAACATTTCACCACACCAAACTCTGTACTAATAGTTATGCTATAATTTCAAAACTTTAAGCAATTACAAATCAATTGTCAGTCAAACATATATATTTATTTTCTCTCTTCCCTTCCTGAAGGTCTTTAACTAAGCTCTGCTGGCCACTTCTGGTTCTCCCAGAGTTGCTGCCATCAGTGCGGGAGATGAACGTATAGCCAGACCCCCCATCCTTCATAGCTACTTTCATGTCATTTAAGCACAAGTGCAGATAACTCTCCATGTGTGTCTCGATCTGCTTAATTCTCCTCAGTCACACAGGGAATTACTCATTGCCTCTGCAGTGGCATGGCTTTGTTTATAGACCACAATTATTCACATTTTTTATTTTATTTGTACCAATTATGAAAATTACTTTTGCTTCTAAGCGGTATTCAGCAGCATTCGAAAGTCATGTTGTTCAGCTTTTGTTTAATGTGACCAGTTTCCACAAAAAAATTCAACTTTGATTTTTTTTTTTTTTTTTTTTAATAAATATTCATTTTATACATGGAAAGGATCTCATGGCCCGAGAGAATGTAGCAGCTGTTCTGCTGTATGGATGCAAAATTGGTATTAAACAAACAAAAAATTCCTCTGGTCGATATCCAATTTCTTGTGTCATTAGGTAGAAAGCAGTGTTTCCGTGTGTCTTCCTGAATGCAATATTTCATCTGGAAATTTCCAACCACTTATTACTAATATGTGTCTATGCAAATTAATAAAAAAACAGGATGACTTCAAACAGCATGCTGTGGTGTGACCGGGACAGTCAGGGTGAAAAGTTCACGCGTTCAACAATTTCCCTCCACGTGAAAGCTCTGCCAAGTGTAAATGAAGAACATGACCAGTTTTGAAGTATAAGCTTGTTGTTGTGGAAGACCAAGTGTGGTTGCTTTTATCAGGCAATATTGTACCTAATATAAAAAAATACCTTTATACAGAATGTGGGCAGTATGTAGCAGCAAGCAAAGGCAGAAAAAATGAGATGATGAGAACATGTGAGTTATTGAATATAGTAACATGGTCATTAACATTACTGTAATGACCCCTGAAGATGGTTCCTCAGCAAACAAGCAGGGGGCCTTGCACTCCTGACAACCTTAACACACTTGTCTTTAGTCAGGTCATAAAGATTGTTTGACTAGTTTGTGACCACAAACTTTTAGGAATCTCAGCAGTGCTAGCGATTGTCTGTGCCTGCCTGTATTGTATTTTATCTGCTCCAATGCTATTGCAGCTTGATCCAGTCCTCTGTCTGTGTTTTTCCCAGCCTTCCATGTTATCCACATTCCCAAGTCTCCAGCCATCATGTTCCGGAATCTGCTGCTTGCCATCACATTCAAGATCGGTTTTCATAACACCTGTTTGATCTTCCTGACACCTATTCACTGCGTATACACCTCCTCCACCTGAGCAAACACCTGGTGATCATGACAGTTACCTCTTTTATGTTTGCCTTTTGCATACTTTGTCATATTAACCTAACACATTTAGAAAAATTTTCAAAAAACACTTTTGCAAAGGTAATTTCGATTTAATTATCACAAATGAAGTGGAATGTACATAATCTGTATTGTTTTTCAACATATTCTCCTAGAAAATTTACACATCTTTTGTAGCAATCCCCAAGCCTCTGGATTCCATTAGAGAAGAAGCTGAACAAGAACTGAATTCTTTGTGAAGAACCACTTCTTTCACCTCTTTATCCCTTCCAATGTGGTGACCCTGTAATGTTCTTTAAATGAAGAAGATATGAAAAGCATATGGTGCAAGGTCAGGGCTATAAGGTCATGTAGTTGTTACAACCATGCTGTGCGAACACTCTTTGGTGAACTTCAGTGGACTTGACACCTTCTGCCCATAGAAATCTTATCAGGGCACATTGTTCAAGAATGCTGCAATCAGAAGGTGGAGCATCCTTGTTTACTCTACCTCTACTACAGACAGATTGACAATAGCGCACTGTGTGATGTAGGTTCAAGCCTGACAAAAACCAGTCTCAACCGGTTCAACTCCATTAGCTGTTATCTGCTTGCAGCAAGTGCCTTATTTTAAAATTGCCTTTACTTTTGGAATCCCCCTCATATTTCCAAAATTTTGGGGGGAATTTTCAGTTTGTTATCCATTGTCCAAAGGTATTTAAAACACAGGTATTTGAATAAAAAAATAAGTTTACTTTAAGAATGGAGGGGGGCACATCCTCCCGTTTTGTACATTTGCAATCAGTTGCCAAAAATATATTAAACTGTCTTTGGAAAATCGTCTTGGAAAGCCAGAGCAATATATGTGTTTTATTGGAACAAATAACCCATCATTTTTATTGTAATGCAGCTGAAACTGCAAATAAACTACTTTAGTGCAGATAAATTAAAAGTGCTGGACTGCCACAGCTCTTAGTTCCAGCAATGTTAATTCCTTGAGTGATTTGTACTGTGTCAAAGGTTGTTCCATCAACTTCATTGCTTTGTTATTACTGGAGGCTGAAGCTAAATGTTCTATAGTAGTTAAAAACTCACTAAATTGATTTTCAGATTTACAGTTGTGCACTACTGGAGGTAATTTGTTTCTGTTCCCGCTGTGCTTCGGCTTGTGCTGTTTGTCAAAAGATATAAAGAGGTTTAGATGAACACTACAAACAGGAGGCCGGAATGCCATACTGTAAAACTTTGCAAACTCACTTTCTTGTTCTCGTTGACCTATAAAAGAAAAAAATCGAGTGAATTCATGAAACGTTTCATAAAGATGCAGCATATTATTTTTTGTTTTATGCTTCACTCTTAAACAATAGTTCACTCAAAAATGTACTGGTTTAATAAGTTGGATTTTAGATGCACAATGAGATTATAATGTTACTGTTACAGTAAAAATATTCATTTTTCTTCTTTAACATTCCTGTGGGTTTTTTTTTTTTTTTTTTTTAAATGGGGGTGTTTATCCGTCAGATATTTACGCAGAAAAACTGGCACTAAATGATCTATGAAGATATTAATCAGAGCTGAAATTCCGAGAAAAAAAAATTTGTACGACTGAAGAAGGCAATTTTGTGGAAAAGATCAAAAAACGTTTGAGTAGTTTCAGTCCAGCGTATTGTTGCCTCGGGAAGGAAGAGTCACTTCAGACAAGATGAACGGCATTTGCATGCAAAGGTGAAGCATTCGCAAATTCCCTGCTCCTCACCATATGAGCAAGGACGCTCTAAATTATTGGGGGGAGGGAAAGTGTTAAGAAGGATGAATGGAAGAAGTAAAGCATTAGTATTTGTGCCCTACTTTCCCTCCAGCTTGTTAAAAGCTGTTGTCTGGCCAATTTGTCATACTGTCCACCATGTCTCCTCCAGCAAAGCTTGACAGGTAATGGAGGGGAGCTAAGTGAAGATGAATGTTCCAAAAAACAACCTGCCCAGACCTAACATTTCATTTAACAAATGATAAACAAAGTAAAGTAGAATCACATTGTTGAGGAAAAGTGCAGAAGACAGATTGCCCTGCATTAAAATAAACCCCCAGGAGTCCAGCTCCTGTCTTGGGAAGCATTTAGAGTGGCCAGCTGATTAAGTGTCGGTTAAACAGAAGCGCTTATAGATGTCAAAGAAAGTGCCATATCAAATTGTTTCGGTGCATAGAGATTTCCTAGGATCTCAGTCACTGAAATAGTGGTTGGAGACACACTTGTGACCTGAAGGTCATTGGTTCACGTTGTAGGTTCTGCTGTACTGCGGCACAGCGGAGCAGGGTAATTAATCAGAATTTCTCTAGCAAAATAAATTGGTGCATAAATTGGCAAAAGTGGACCAAAATAAAGAGGAACTGCAAAGGACAAAATTAAAGTTTAGTTACCATGTGAGTGCGCTTGGTCGTCCAGCAATGGACCATCAGGGGTGGGCCCTTCCCTCACACCCTTTGCTACTGGACAAGTGGGTGTAGATGCTTAATAACACATGGATGAAGATTACGGCACAGCATCAATTTTAAAAATGTGTATAATGGACTCTGTTTAATCTAAACATTTATGTAAAATTTAGATGCAGCGAAAGCGCAAACTTAAGGAATGTTCATGTGGTGCAAGCGCATGTTTTGTCATTTGACTTAGAAATCGATTATGATATTAGAGTAAATCCTATTGGTGCAAGGTGGCCTTGAGGTTGTTGGTTTCTTCAAGCATCATTAGCTGCACAGGCTGCCGAAATACGCTTTTGACAGCACATTAAAATGGGCTTATAAAATATAATTAAAGCAATTATCTGTTAGCGCACTCTCCATAAAGGTAGGATGTGTCGCTTCAGAAAAGGCCTCCTGGTAGGTAAAAAAAGGACTATGACATTTGAAGGATGTTTATGCATATTTTTTATATCCCAGTCTTATCAAATGTCACTTTAAAAATGCTATTCTTTTCTCCAAAAAGCGTCATTGCAACTTCAGTCATAATCTTTTAGCATTTATTTGTAGCACAAGGGTTTATCATATGTGAATTCTTAGCGCAACCAGGGCCCAAGTAAAAAAAAAGTACCTCTGTCCACCAGAGAAACTGCCTTTGACCACTCGTGTTACAGACCACTTTGTGTCATGATCTACACATAAAAACATCACATTAAATGGAACTGAGGTCTATACTGCATTCTTAGGGTAGATGAATTATGATTATAATATACTACAGATATTTTTAGGCACCATCCTCTTTTAGAATCTAACAAATGTTTATTGCTAATTTTTACTTTTGGAGTGCCTAGCCTGACATTACAATTACAAGCAATGCAAATATTTATGCATTTCATTTTTCTTCCTTTGTTTTTAGTTTTGTCTTAGTTAGGTCTTTACGCTCCACTTTGTGTTCTAAAATCAATGAACAACGCTGTTTGCCAACCTATTTTTGTCTCTCAGCATGTGTTTACCTCTATCAAAGTCTTCATGTAGCAATATGTCTTCATCCTTTCCTTACCACCAGGTAGCATTTACACTGACTTTTTTGCATCCATTCATCTATTCATTATCAGAAACAACCTCCCCAGGGCAGGGCTATGGTGGTCCAGAGTGCATCCCATGAGCACTGGACATGGATCTGTCCCCACTCACATATATACTCAGTAAATGGGATGGGGAGTCACCAACCCCACACAACTTAAATAACGCCTCTGAGGAGAAAAAGAGCAAAAGATTTACAGGAAAGATAGCATCCAAAACTGTACACAGACTTCAGATTTTACTTGTAATGCAAAGTAACTCGAAATTAAAGATGTGTCCTTCTTGTAGAGTAGAAAGGGAAACAGTTACCCGCGTACCCCTACAAATTGGTAAAATTGGTACAAGATATTTCCACAACTAAAAGAACAGAGTTTTGAATTCTCATGCTCAGTTTATTCTAATGAGTTAAACACAGTTAGCATGAAATGCTTGAAAAAATCCCTGCACTCCAGTGCACTTGCAAGTCTACATTGCCATGCCTCCCTCCTTGAGTCTATGAATAAAAATGACAGTAGCAGCAGTGCTAATTAATGTAAGGCTTAAAATGTGGTTGAATAAGAGTTTTAATAAGTTATACCTGCGGTGTAGTGGATCAGATGATGCAATAAAAATTCAAAAAGTTAGTCATCCATGTATAAGTGGAAATCCAGTATTAACAACAGAGAAATTCTGCAACCCATCTGTCTGACCATAATCGCTCTGTAATTGCACATAAATGACTTCTGTATGAGTAATTATTTTTCTTAAATGTGGAAAAAAAAAAAAACTCCATATGAAAATAGCAACCTGGTTTTGTTTAACGTATCTGGCTGGTACCAGTCTGCTTTTTTCCCCTATATCTTTCAAAATGTAGGCAAGCGTCTGAGACTTACTTTCTAAAGGGTTCCTTTGCCTTTTTTTTGCCTTGCAGATGTGACCCTGTTACCCTCACAGCTTGCACTGAGCCATCCTGCTAATGAGAAAGCTCTGCCCATGAAGAGCACCATTGTCCGGGGACTGTCCCCTTAGCCGCATGGCTGAGCGTGGCTACGGCGTAAGTCCAGGGGGAGGCACAATTAATGTCTCTCGCTGTGTTTTCAATATGCTGGGGTTCTGCTTTGCTGATAAGTCCTTTCCTCCAAGTCTCTGCCTCTGGAATTCACTGGACATTGGAACTGCCTTCCAGGTCACCACTGCCACCGTCTGATCAAAGCGTTTATACAGTCAAGTATTTTTAAGCATTGCTATTTTTTTTTGCTGTCCCCAACCCATGTAATATCAACAATTTGAGCATTCACCTGCAAATAATGAGAAATTAAAAAATTATATATATATATATATATTATTTTTTATGGATTGATGGATTGTGAGGTCCAGCAAAATATATATATATATATTTAATTTCTCATACATTTTTACAGTGTTATGTCATTAGCCAAAGCTTCTTGTTTCCAAGACTGTGCCTTCTGATCTGGTCCTCTCGACAGATGCCTTCAGTCACCTTTCATTCCTGCTGCAGGTTTTCCTAAGTTATACATTCACCACAAGACCTTTCCTGACTCCAGCGTGGGAGTTACCTTAATTCTTCACTACAGGCGCTGTGTGAGGTGCCTGATGTTCAGCGAAGGTGAAAGTATTGGCACACGTAGCTGCACACTAAGTGCGGGGTCATCGCTCTCAACTTTGTAGTCTGTACACTTGCCAGAGGTTTTCAGTCTGCTTTTTGTGATGGATTGTGAGGTCCAGCAATGTAGTATTGGAGGATCACAGTACAGCATTTGGATCCTACCAGCCATTACAAGCTGTGGATGTATTTACAGCACCTATAGTTCCATGTATAGGAGCAATATATCCAATATATCTCATATATCCAGCTGTAAGATGCTGAATGTTGCTGATTATAAAATATTTTGTACCATTAGAGTTTTTAGGACAGTGCCAAGCATGCTGCTGAACCTCTCGTACGTAGCAGGCGTAGCACTAACGGTTAAGTAGCAGAGGTAAATGGACAGAGATGTTTAATTCAGGCACCTCTTGAAACATGGCACCATTGCAGAGTCCCCGGTTCTCTTTTTACATTCACTTCCACAGTTCAATATAATTAGAAAGTAGCCTAAGCCATGTTTTGACAAGGGCTACGTGATTGATTCCACCAAACCCAGGGGGTAATATTGGTCCGCTGATTTCTTTAGCTTTCCCCATCAGAAAACTTCTTTACAAGGCAGCTAGATATTCAATCTACATCATTCTGGGGTTGACAGGGAAAAAGAAATCTGATGTGAGCTCATGATTTACCACTTACATTAAAAACAGGAATATATTACTTCTTAAATTCAATTTGGGAAACGGAAGTGTCAGCGTTTTATTCGTCATGCCAAAAGATGGATATAGATGAATGTATGCAAAGTCCAAACTTCACTAGCGACTTTGTTTTAAACTTTGAAATCTAACAGAACAAACATTTTGAACTAAATCTGTTTTTTGTATTACTAGGTCCAACTTATTTGTTGGTGCTTCTGATCTCATAACTTTGGTTATTGGTTAAATTATTGCATAAAATATCCCTGATGGTTATTCAAGTGATCTAGCAAACTATTATTATTATTATTATTATTATTATTATTATTATTATTATTATTATTATTATTATTATTATAGTTTTGATAAACCAGACATGTCAAATTATATCTACTGTATATTAAAAAGATGAAAATCCATTGATAAACCCTTTCTTATTGTTATATAAAATTGAAGCAGGCAGTGGTTAAGCACATTGGCCTTCAGCTTTAGCACTGTTGATTTTAGTCCAACAAAGGACCTTTCAGCAGCAAAACACAAGTTGCATTTGACAAAGATCTGTGCTGAGCAACAAAATACAGTTTTTTTTTTTTTTTTTTAAGTGCAAGTCATTCCTCTTGAACTGCTCACAACGTGCACTTCATTACTATCGATGCAAATAGGAAGAATAGATAATGTGTTCCTGGGGCACAAAAGGTTCACCTGAAGGACAATGTCTGGACTATAGAGTTGCTTCTGCATCACAGCTATGATATGTGACACAAACTCCGTCAAGAAAACTGAGGCTGGAGAGAGCTGCTTGTTTTATATTATGTATACATAGTGCACAGTGGCAGAAAGTGTATGGGTACAAATTTATTCACAAAACTGCAAGGTGCTCAGTGAATCCCTGCTTCGGTTCATTTCTCCACCTTGGGACAACTAATCAAATCGCAAGTGGGAATTATCCCGGAGCAGCAACTGCGGCCCTGAAGTTTTCAGCATGAACCTCCCCACAAAAGCCTGCTGCGGTCATATCCCAACAGTTCTCCCCACTGTACCGCATCTTGTGTTTGTATTGTTTAAACATCCTGTCATCTTCCCCAAATAATTAAATGAAAGATGCATTTGTTGTCTATCCTTAACATATTATTTCATAGTTGATTTACATTACAGAACTCGTCTGTTGCAGTGTGGAAGGAAAATGTAATTCACTGTACAATATTGTTGCGTGCGCCACACAAACCGACTAATGAGTTTTTTAAGTCTGAATTTGGTATAGTTAATGCGTTAAATGATTTATATTATGTAAAAATTGTCATTGGACAGTTGTTTGAGACTCTTTGTGAGTTTTGGGGAAACTGGTTGAGGGTTTTGGGGTGGCCTGGGAGCACATTATTATTTTAAAATAGTACAGTATACACTTCCACTATCCAAAAATTTGGTCTCATTCACATTTTTGGGAATGGGTTAGATTACAATAGCAAGGGATCCTTGTATTAGATAACATAACATAACTTAGGTAGCAATTTAATATAACTCACACGGTGATGATAAATTACATATGAATATCATTTACTTGTATGCTACAGTCCACATCTATTATAAAATACAATTATTAATGCAAACTAAGTGTAAAATCCCCAGCAATAAGTTTTCAAATTCCACTCCAACTGAGCATGTGCATCATAGATATAGGCAGCATGTTAGGCCACCTAAAAGCATGGGTCTTTTGTCAGACCTAAAAGTAAGCAATGCTGATGTGTAAGTAACATGCAAGTAGCTTTGAAACATTGCACATTATGCAAAACTGAGGACAGCCAAGTGTGTGTATCTGTTAAGTGTTTTTATATGACATGGAAATTTAGTCAACTTAAATGTGTGTGCACCCACTTAGCTTAACTGTAAAGAATGAGTAAAACTTTTCTGCAGACATTTAACCGTGGAAAATCTGCTCTCTCACAATATTATTTTATGGTGGACATCTTGCATTGGTGATTTTACACACAATTTAGAAGTTCCAAGGAATCGACAGACTGAATTTCTGTACACTGTAGTGTTGCTTCTGGACTCAGATCTTTTGTGTCTTAAAGCACAGCTCGAAAGGCAACAAAAATCTGCTTTATAAAACGTATTAGTTTGCACTGATTCCATTTTTAATAAATAATTAAAAGGATACTAATACTAATTTTCATCCATTTTCAGAAATAGTTTGATAGTTTGTATATCAGTAAATACACTTCATTCAGTAAAACGCATGCATACTGACCCTTATTGTTAAAAAAAAAAAAAAAAAAAAAAAAAACCTGGGTAAGATGCTCTGAAAGAGAAGCATAAGTTAAGCAGCTAAAAATGTTTATAATGAGAAAGCCCGGCCCAGGGTAGTTTCAGATCAGTTTAAATTACATTCTGAGACATGCTGTACATTTTGAAGTTACATGGGAAAGGTCATTTTTAAGAAGGCAATTTATTCCCGCACAATAAATTTGTATTTGTTACCAAGACAAAAAAAATAAATAAAAGGCAGTAAACATTTTGAAAGTACCCCATACAAAATTGAATTATGCATACAGTTTAGGATAATAGTTCTTTCAACATTACTTCAAAATGTAGAAACCGAGTATATGTTACTGGTGAACAGAATGTACTATTCAGGTTATAATGAGATGTATTAAATGCCCTATTTGTGGAGCTAAATGACATAAAAGAAGGCTGTCATATGAAAATATGACCCACATTTTATTTATGTTAAACTGATGGACTGCTATGAAAAAGCTGCCTTCAGGTTGTTATATACAGTAAGACTTTCCGAATGAAGTTTAACAGTTCCCAGCAGTTAACTGCATAATATTTTTGTGTCTTTTTTGTCTGGATGAATTTTAACTGTCCTCCTGCTCATATGTTCCTTTTCCACTCTGTTTTTCCCTGTGGGTGGCCTGGGGGTTTGAGGATACGGCGTAATATCTTTGCTGTTCCTAGAGCTGTGCTCTTTTCATCTTAGATCAGTGTTCCCATTCCTGGGCTCTGATGGAGTCACTCCTTCAGCTTACTGGTCATGGTCCCAAGTGCTTCTATCACCAGCGAGACTGCCTTGCTTTTCACCTTCCACATTCTCTGCAGGTCCTCTCTCAATCCCTGGTATTTCTCCAGCTTCTCATATTCCTTCTTTCTGAGGTTTCTATTACTTAGAATCACAACATCTATTTTGTCCTGCTTATCTATTATCTCTAAATCTGGTTGGGTAGCCTTTACCCAATTAACTGTCTGCATGTAGGAGTCCCACAGGATCTTGGTTCTGTTGTTCTCCACCACTCTTTGTGGAACCTTCCATTTTTCCTTGGGGATGTTCCAGAATCTGATCCCTGCCTCTTGGTTGTACCTCTCAGTATCTGCTGTCCCTGCCTGCATTTTGCAGCCGCTACTAGGCGCTGGATTGTCTCGGTGTCTTTGCACAGTCTTGTCTCATATGTTGCATCTGTTTCCATTGACCTCAACCTCTGTACTGTCCTTCAGTCCTGCCCCCCCCCATTGGTAGGATTTCCTCATGTCAGTCGCCTTGTCTATCTGTCAGTGATGCATTCCATGGAAGAGCTTATCCTGCCAGGGCACTTCCTTTGCTACCCTGCTGTCATCATCCCCTACTTATTTCAGACATTCTCCTGCCAGCTCATCTTTAGATTTTGTGGATGTACTCGTGGATGATTTGTATCTTATTCAGGGCAGTAGTCACTTTCCCCTTCTCACTTCTTTCTTGCTGGTGTACAGTCTCTGGGTGTTGGATTTTTGGTGGAATGCTTCATGTATTGTAAAGAGTTTTTGAGTCTTAATATCATCAACTTGGATTACTTCTCTTGGCCAGCTTATTGTGGCAGCTGGGTATCTGCTGACTGGCAGGGCATGTGTATTAACAGCTTTGATTCTGTTCTTCCCATTCAACTGCTCTTTAGTACCTGTCTTAGTCTGAAGAGGTATTAGGATGTTACTATCTTCCTAGTTTCTGCCTCATGGTTGCTGTGAGACTGGAGGATCCCCAGGTACTTGTACCTGCACTGTATGTCTCTTATGTGGCTCTCGCTGTCCTTATCACTTTTCCTGTTTTTACTACCATTTTGTTGCACTTATCCAGTCTGGATGATATCCCAGTATTCTCAGTGTAGATCCTGGTTAAGTGAATATAAGAGCTAATGTTCCTCTCGGACTTGGCATACAGTTTTATGCCCTCCATATAGTTTTAAGTTTCAAGGTTTATTTGTCATGGGTGCACTAACAACAGCATAGCAGTGTTGTGACCATTAAAAGTATTGCTTCCAGACATCCTCAGCAAATAAAATATATAAATAGGATATAAGAAATTTAAATAATAAATAATGAAATTAAGAAAAATTAATAAATAAAGAAAATAAATAAATAAGGAATAAGATGTATAAATATACATAGAAGTTAAAAGTTAGTAAACAAAAATAGCAGACAAAATGAACAACAACAGCCAAACCAACAAACACACAAACCAATAAGGGCATACAGACAGACTCAGAATGATAGTATCTCACTGTCCAAGGGAGGGGTCAATGGTTCAACAGTCTTATTGTTTTTTTTTGTTTTTTTTTTTTGGGGGGGGGCTGTCCCGGAACCTTCTTGTTTTCGTCCGAATGCTTCTAAAGTTTTTTCCCAATGGGAGCAAAGAAAATAGTTTTTGGCTGGGATGATTGTGTTCCTTCAAGATGTTATGGGCCTTCTTCTTACACTGCCGGGTGTGGAGGTCCTGCAGGGCTAGCAGATTAGTCCTGGTAATGGTAACAATGGTACTATACAGGAGTTGCCTGATAGTAGCTGTACTCTTGAACCTATATCCATAACCACTTTATGATAAAGAGATGATCTAGGTGATGGGGTTCCGGTCTGTATAGAACAATGCATCTCCTTGGTATACACCACACTTTACAGTTATCTGGACAAACTGTTTTTCGGTTGATTTTTTGTTGTTGTCCTTCTTGTCTCTATTGCGTATCTGATGAAATCTATTCATGTTTAAAGACCCCTGTAAAGCACGATGCATTCCAGTATCTAGTTGTGTGGTCTGGATTCTTGTGCTTTTCTGTAATCAGTCCAGACAACATTCAAGTGGATCTGTTTGTTCTTGGAATCTTAGAGGACAGCTCTGTCTACCAGAAACTGTTGCTTTGAGTCTTTGACATTGTTTCCAACCCCTTTCTGGGCAGGGCTCATATACAGCATTTGGGTTGAGCTTGGTGGCTACGATACCTGACAGGAACTTTCATGTTGTGGACAGACAGTTCAATGACTGGCAGTTGGGTGAGGCCTGTCCCTTAGTGGGGTCATTCATGACCACTCCTGTCCTCCCTTTGTCCTCCCAACAGTCAAGGCCTGTTGTTAGAAATTGGTTCATTTGTGCAGCTTGGCAGGTATGTAGAGCTGTTAGTTATTTTAGTCTGTATTCATGGATTATGTCAAGCCCTGGTGCTGCCCAGTCCCTTTGATGGACATCTGCTGCTCTGATGGTGACTGGTTCCTGTTGTGGTGGATTGTGACACTGTTTTCTGGTGTCTAATCCTCAAAGTTTCACAAATTCAATGACAATATTGCTTAGTGGGTTTACTTTTATTTGCAGAACTTTGCTGGTGAGAGTCACTGATCTGCAGAAGAAAGCTAAAGCTTGATTCAATTCCCTGTAAATATCTCAGGGAATATCTACTGGTCAATATACAAATTCTTTTTTTTTTTTTTTTTCATATAACTTTTCAATGTCTGTTTAATCTTTCAGCCACAGTCTGCCTTTTGTCCCATGTTTCCTTGTCTTCCTTTCACCATTATTATTGTATAAGAGAATAGATTTGCTTTGTTAAATGACTTGAGGACAAACTGGTTGCTCAATTACTTAGAAATTGATGCTCTTTGTCATAGGGATTGGGGCTGTTAAGCATGTGGAGTTCAGTATAGCACAGCATATTTGCAGCAGCTTTGAAAAAATGTGTAATGTGTATGCAAAACTTTGCATTTTAATGCAAGTTATTATTACACATTATTGCATGATGGAATTAATTTCACTTTTACCAATTGACATGAAACAAATATTTTTGGATTTTGGGAGGAAAATTAAGAGAATGGTGATCATATATTAAGATTTAAGGAAACTAATATTTTCATATTCTGCATTGTTTTAAAAAAAAACTACTTACTGTACTTTAACTTTATTACAGCTAGTTCATAGCTACACAAATTAAATGTTGGGTCATTTTAATTGTGCCATTCTTTCAATGAATTACTCTGGTATATTATGATGGTTTCAGTAAAACTGAATATATTTAAAATGATGTCAGGACCAAGACTGAGAATTACTGCATTGTATTTACAAGGCTAAAGTGGGTGTCATCAGCAAAACCTTGAACTCTTCACAATCCAGGTGTCTGAAAAAAGTTTCTCCAGCTTTTTTTTCCTTAAGTTCACATCCTTAACCAGTAGCCCAGCTTCTGTACAAGCACCTGCTATCAATTTTTTTTAATCTTTCTGGAGAGCCAGCCAGATAAGTTTTCAGTTTATTTTAATATATATAAAAATAAACTGAAAGGAGGTAGAGCTGGAGGTGGCAGAGTTAAAGATGTTAAGATTTGCACTGGGTGTGACGAGGATGGACAGGATTAGAAATGAGTATATTAGAGGGTCAGCACCGGTTGGACGGTTTGGAGACAAAGTCAGAGAGGCAAGATTGCATTGTTTTTTTTTTGTTTTGTTTTTTTTTTTTTTTTGGAAATTGTAAGTTTGCACTTTTTAAATGTCAAAAAATGAAAGTTCTTACCCTTTTGACCTTCCCAAGCACTTCAGTTATGAAGGGCCCTCTCCATATTTGCAATGAACTTCTATTTCAGGACTTTAATAAGGCCCAATTGTCATAGTGCAGGTGCAAGGTCTTCCTTTTACAGAGCTGCATAAATATAATTAAGTATATGAATCCGTTTGCATGAGAAGAGACTATGACCATTACTGATAGGCATCCTCAGCAGTCCACATTTGCTCAATGTAAGCATATTTACGTACAGAGGAGAAACCTATCTGCTGTTTCTAAAGCAAGAAGTCATTGCTTGTTAGTGTCAGCGCAAGTCAAATGACCACAGGGCAAATGCACCCATGGTGTATTTTTCTTGCCAGGAATGGCCAGCCGCTTGTGGCGGGCGGGCTGGCTGGGTCATTAACGGGGCTTCATGGTTGCTCAATTACGAGATCGAAAGTATGGTTGGAAACAGATTAACTGGAAACATCCATGAAGAGGATCTGGACAGTTGCCACCCATGTATGTTGCATAATGCAGATTTCCTGACAGTTATTACTGTACCAACAGCCATACTGACGGCTTTCTGTTTATGTACCACGACCAGAAAATAAACAAAAGAAAAAACCGAATTTAAATTCCTTTCAGTTATGTGCAGTATTCCTCAGACATGACAGTTTGAACTTTATCCACTAATGTGTATTTTCTCATAAAAAGTGGCAAATGTATTCTTCAGATACATTTCAGTATTTTTTCTGCCTGAATGATTTAATACTTCATTGCTGCTTTGGGGTTTTTCCAGAGCTCATAGCATTGTTTTTTTTCAATTAAACTTTGTTTTTTTTTATTATTATTGGCTTATATTCTTTACAAAAGGTATGGAAACAGTAGTTTTATTTCTACTGTGTAATGTTCATCATTGTCTTCTCTCTAACTCTCATGATGCAGATCTCAGTTCAAATTGTGCTGCCAGTCTGTGGTTAAATGAATAAAAAGTTATTATTGCATATTCATTGCACATCATTCACATTCACCGACAACACAAAAACATACCTTTGCATAATCGTGCAAAACCTCTGGATGTTCATTCTCTGATAAACGCAGCTGGCATCCTTTAAGCTAACCTCATTAAAACCAATTTAGAAGAATCGCAGAGACTATTTTGGTGTTTTGCTGGATTTTTCAAGTCGCTAATTTCCGTTTCCATCTTCTGTTATAAAATTTTGCGATAGTATCAATGTCAGTGTTAAACTTAAAGCTCTACATGCATCACACATGTTGAGCCGCACATTTCTTATTCTGCAGTTCTGCACGTATATCAAAATCATGCAGCGCAAACTATCAAATTTTGCTGGCTTCATTTCATACAAGCATCCATGACTACTAGACATAATTGTAAATATATCACTGCACTGCTGAATTGACTGTAAAATAAGCAGAATAACAGAGGCCATGCAATTATAGACATGGTGCTAAATTCCTTTTTAAATGTGTTCATGCATTTGTAGGAATAAATGCTGTCTCAGCTGTGCCATAGAAGAAGTCCAGAAAAGGCCTGTCATCAGCTTAGCTCCCGAGTTAAGTCACGTTGCATTGCTCCCCAAAATGAATGGAAATCCCCTATACAGATATTCAGCCTTATAAATTATGCATTCACTGAATTTCTTAGCTATATGTATTTTCATTGTGGTGCAGATCTCATGGCTGAAATGGCAGAAATGCATCAATCAAGTAATCTGATGTTGATTAATGTTCTGAATTTTTAAAAGGATTTCTTTTTATATAATAAAATGTGCCCAAGGGACCAAAACCAGAAAATCCAGCTGCAAATATAGGGAAAATTACTCAGCTACTCCTTAAAAGAGGTGTTGTAAAGGTTGCATTAAGAGAGATCATCATGACAGGATGCAACTGTTGTTATGGAGCTGTTAGACAGGCAGGTTGGCCACAGAGAACTTCAGATGGTTGGACTATATTCGATTCTTCTCTCTGGGCACAGCAAATTGACTGATGTTTGGGTTCCTGCAAAAATGAATCTGTTGGTTGCCAGGAGGTTCCAAGTGGGAACCAGAAGACAGAGAAGAAAGGTTCAGATATATAAGCAGTAAATTACTGGTCAAGCTTGCAAGCAACATTTCAGATTTTCATAAGAGTTGCTGATAACTTTGAAGATGAGAAGTGCAAGAATTGTATAAAATTCAAACATTTCTTTATACAGTAAATAAATAATCAGATTTACAAGCATATTTACTGGAGTCAGCACTGTAAATATTAATTCTGAAGGGAGATTTCATGGTGCATTACGAGATGACAGTCAGTATTTGACTTTCCGAAATGTTGAACAGTACTGGAATTTTAATAAAGTTCGGCTCAGAATGGGTGGGTGAATCGAGTTTATTATTTTGGAGTGGTCGAAAGCAGAAACTAAAGACAGAAAACATTGTTTTTCTTAAGGCATGGAAGCTGCTTTAGATGGGGTTTAAGACAAAAATTTGTCTCGGTCAGCATACTGCTCACTGGCCAAAATTATGCAATTCATATCAGCTTATGATCACAAAAATATAGAAAATTTCCACAAAAAAATTTAAATCGCCCCAGAGACCTTCTTACCCACATTCAGCGCAAGTAAACCCTCTTTGCATTAATTTGGATGCACATGTGCATTCTGACTACACTTTTTGGCAATGATGTTTGGCAAATGAATGTAAAAAACGTGAATTATAGCTTTATTCATAATTAAGGGGATCTTTTCCTTATTAATTTTAAACACTGTTACCTGAGCCATTACTTATAAACTCCTTGACTGGTCTTTGCGCAAGCAGGTGTTGATGTTACACAGCATAGTATTTCCATAAACAAAGGACCAGATATGATTTTGTGTAATGTAAATGGGTGATTTTGTTACTGCTTTGCTCATTTAAGAAATCTCAGTGAGTAAGGTCCTTGCTACTCGGTCAAGTAAGCCAGGTGCACCTCAGAGCGTTTTTGAGGCGAGGGAAACTTTGCTTACCTGCAAAGATCAGGAGGCGGAGGTGTAAATGGCTTTCAGATCTGTTACAACCTTTAATACTGTTAAAGCAGAAAGCATACCTTTTATAATTTAGGTGTCACATTTTGAATAAATACAAAGAAATGAAGCAGTATATGTCAGCAGTGCCTCTAAGCAGGGATTTATCAGTCTTAATATAATTTCCCACTGACATTATTTTACTTCTTTTACACTCCTTTGAAGTGAACATGCACTTACTTTAAAGAGTAATGCTTCAGTCTTGCCATTAAATGAAAGAGCAAACAAGGGGAGGTGTTTAAAAATACAACATTTTATTCTTAGTTTGTGCAGCAAACTTTAAAAATCGTACTGCTAATGAGTAAAGATTTAAAAGGTAGATTTATAATTTCTATCAATTTTCCAATGTAGAGCTGAAAAATGCATAGTAGAAAATTGCCACTGACACCATTAAAGACTCTACTGTCAGTCATCTGTTGTTCACAGCTGATTCCCAAACTGAAAATTAATATTCAGTCCCATTTGACCCTAAGCATTCAAAAGCAGCCCATTCTATTATGTATGCGAAAAACACATCGCGCGATCAGATTTTTTCCCCGTGCTTTCAGTGTGAAACGCCGACATTTATTGCTCATGCGTTGTTTTAAAGGAAGGCAAGAAAAAGACTGATTGTCACCAAATGTCTTGTAAAAGAGAACAAGGTTCTCTCTCCGACTTTCAATTAAAGCTGAACATAAACTAAACTTTATGGTTTGGGTTATCAAATGCAATTGTTCAAATTTTTTCCAGAGAACTACAGAACTGAAGTCATGATAGAAAAATACCATTTGACACTTAAAAATATTGTAGCTGTTTTAGCTAGCTGTTCCATCGATAGGATAGTGCATAATACGTAACCATTGTTTCTGCTGTTTAGGGTTAAATTTTCTGTTCTGCATTCTGAACATTTGATGCTTTTCCAGATTTCACAGCTTTTTGAGCACCTAATCCCTCTTCCCTCAGAATGGATGAGATGACAGAATTTAGTTCAATAACCCACTAATTCAATGGATCCTTTGCACTGCTGACAGAAACCATTTCATCATTCAGTATTCTTCACATATTGCCAATAAATCACATTTGTGTGAGCAATGTGAAGTATTCTTCTTGGACATGATTGAAAAACCCTTCATCTATTGACAGAAGAGTTCAGAATCGTGGAGGGCATAGTCGTGTGAGCCAGCTGCACTGTTCTGTTATAATGCATGTCCACAAAATGCACAAAATGCAGATTTGCTTATACTTGATAAATTGAGGAAACTCTATATCAATAAAGCTCAATTTCTGTCTGCATTTGTCTGTTTCTTCTTTGTGTAGGCCTTTGTTTTTCAAGCCACAGACTTGCAAGCTGGCACACAGGCACTTCTTATCCTCAGTGACGTCAAATTTATGAAACTCTGAAAGGCTACTTAATGTTTTTAAAAATGTAATTTTGGCTTCTGACAAGAATGAGAAAGGCACAAGAACTGACATCACACATATACGTAGGCACTGTGCAACATACTCTGCACACACACACAAACACAACCCAACCGGCAAAGGTCTTTGCAACTCCTTTCATCATGTAGTTACATAGCTAAAAACTGCATAGAACTCATTTAATCTCAAGAGATAGGATGCCCTTGCCTTTCCCTGATGTCATGCTCAGCCTCTTTCTGCTGTGTAATTGGTATGCTTGTGAATTTGCAGTGGAACATATAAAGCAGTAAGCAAGGCTGTTTTTGCAAATTTATGCTAACCACTGACTTTCCTCTACTGTTCCCAAATGCTTTGTCAGACTAAAGAGTCAGCCTACAGTAGCCATCTGTCTAACTGCTTGTATGTTTTCTTTTCAACTTGAACTTGTTCTTTTCTATGATGTGTTTCAACTGCACCTTATAGACTTTATCCTTCGAGTTGTCTCCGTTTACTATTTCCTCCACAGTTTTGTCATAGCCTGTTCTATTGTACTAGACGTATTGCAGGAGAAGGATTGATCTCTCTGAGTATTTACAGTGGATGTAAAGTTACACAGACAGGAATAAGTTCATTCCCTGGGAACCACGTTGTTTGTTTTTGTTTCAAAATTTCATACAACTGCATTCACTGGCCAATTTTGATATAATCACGAATGAAGTCCACCTGACCCTTTATGCATATGACAACTGCCCTAGATTGTTGTTCAATCCATATCCTTTTCCTGAAGCGCTCTCATTGGCCATCTTCCTTGGAGTGTTCTCAATGTGCTTTTAAAGAGGTTCATTCTTCAGATGTTTGTGAACCTTGGGCAGATTTCTAAAGAACTGAGTTCACATTAAAACTCAAAGGTGGATATGGCCAGCGAGAGCTGACTTGTATCTAACAAAAACACTTCTTAGAATCCTTAGACGATCCAGTTGAAGTTCATTTTTAATCTAAACTGTGGCTGTATACAAATTTCAACAGGATCAATACTTGAACGTCCTCAAATTAAAATATATATATATAAAATTATATTAATTAAGTCTTTGCACCACATAGACTGTATTTATTGTTGTGTGTCTTCTTCTGTGTGTCCAGCTGCTGTATGGGCCAAATTCCTTGTAGGGATTAATGAAATCCTACACTGCCCTCTTTATTGATTTTTTTTACTGACCCATTTTATTGAAATGAAACAATGTTGTCTGTTAGTACATGTAATTATATTTAAAGCATCCTCTCCACTATGTGATCTATTTTTTTCTAATATACACTGAGTCACCAGTTTAATAGGTGCACCTATGTACTAATGTGTTGTGCCTCCTTTGGCCTTCAGAACAGCATGAATTCATCTTTGCATGAATTCTCCAAGATGCTGGATGCACTGTGGATTAAGGTATCGTGCAGAAATGACTATGTTGTTTGGTTTCTGCAAACTGGACAGCAGCACAGTCTTACTGTGAACAGCCGTCATTCCCAAGACGCTTGACTGGGCTGACATCCATGGAACATGCAGGCCACTGAAGCAATGAAAACTCATTGTCATGTTTTTGGAATCATGTGATGACAATACCTTGCCTTGTCCCATAGGGCATTAGCATGCTGGACATGTTCATCTGAGTGTGAATATAGTACAACCATCAAGGGATAAACTTAGCAACAATGTTTAGATACATTGTGCCTAATATGTGCCAGATAAACATTCCCCACACCATCACACTGCCACCACCAGCATGTAGCGTTGGCACCAAAGCTGATGGCTCCATGAACTTATGTTGCTTAGGCCAAATTCGTATCCTTTCAGCAGCATCATGCAAAAAGAACCTGGATTCATCCAACCAGATAACTTTTTCACAGCTCAACAGTCCTGTGCCTCCTGGAGACACTTTGAATGTTGCTCTTTGCCGACAACATTCATATCTGCCATAGCCTTTAGCTGTTGCCCAAAGTAAAATAAGTGGTGTGCTCTGAGATGACATTCTGCACACCAGTGCTGAATTTAGATGTTATTTGTTTGGTTATGCTCCATCTGTTTGTATCCAATATTCCCACCGTTTTCAGTTGACCCCTTCAATCTACAAATGGATTGCTGATCAGCACTATTTTGCTTTTCACACCATTCTTGACAAACCCCTGAAATGTATGCGTGTGAAAAACTCAAGATGACAGTTAGTTGGGAGTAGCTAGAGCTGGTACTTGCAGGTTGGTTGTGTGTATTTCAGTGCTCAACTGAACACTAAATGATGCCAAAAATTCTTGCTCGCCTGATTTATACCACACACTGCAGTCACCTTACATGTGACTTGTTGGAATGTACAATTTCTGTAAAGGTGGGGGTTCTATCTAATACACTGCTGGCTTAGTTTATAAAAATAATATGTTGTATGCTTAAATTTAAAAAGAGTAGCCCATCACAGTACTTTATACACCAAAAGATTCTTTTAAACCAGTAAAGTTGTATACAGGGGATGTGGTGGTCAGTCAGCTGATGGTTTGTTTGCCTGATGTGGTGTTCAACTGTAACTCATGAGTGTGTGGGGTTACATCTTCTCCCCTGTGTTTGCACCCCTCTAAGCAAAGAATATGCTGGAAGAAGGAAGTGGGAAACCACTTCCCTTCCGCCTTGCCTTGAAAACAACACCAGTGGTCACCTAGGAGTCAGAAATGCCTCATCGGCGATTTCCATTTCCAAAGTTGTACACATGTATTAGCAAAAGAAGTTAAAAGTTCCAGTTCAAAAAGCTTTGACAACCTTTATTGATCACTTTCAGTAGTATATGCCATTTTATCAGGTTTTGTTGCTGTATGTACAGTATTTTGACTGGGGGACAATGTCAGTTACAAACTGCTGACCACTTACCTCAACAATTTTGAAAATGTTCAGGTAAGTTTCATATGCACACTTTGTATATGTTTTTTTTTTTTTTTTTAATAAGTGAGCTTTATGTATTTGTTTCAAATTTCTTTTCTTATTGCTGGCATATATTGTTCATGTTACAGTGAGGCGAAACAACAGGAGACAGCAGGTAATGTTTTGTCCTCTCAAATTTCCTCTGAGCTCAGTAATATGGTTTGCACACCTGCAGCTTGGAATTTTATACGGAGGAATAATAAGAAGTGACTTAAGAAGAACAAGAAATGGCTGACCGTGGCATCTTCATCCTGGCACGTGTGACACGTGTGGCCCGCAGAATCCTTCGGACGGGGTCCTGACCCCTTCTTCCCTCCCGCCCCACAGTCCCAGCGCCGTTCTGTCAGCTGTCTACGTGAGCTGCAGCCCTGAGGGATTTGCGGATGCATTATTCAGGGTTACAGGCAGACGAATATGCAATAGACATGCACATTTCTACGATCCGCCTCTGCCTCTCCTACACTGGTAAAAACAAGCCGCGCACTAAACAGGCTATGTTTGCAACCACGATTATTACAGCACCATCATATTATTATTTAAATGAACAATATTACATTTTTTTTTTTTTTTGTCATAAATTGCGGGTGCTATTCATTTAACACTAACTTTGGCAATGTAAACACACATTTTTGAACTTTGCTTAGGATTACACGCTAAAAACCTTGCACGACTTCAGTTTTTATCAAAGCCGTATGTTCCCATGAAACGCCAAAAACTGTACACTGTTAGCCACCCCGATGGTGCATCTGAAATCCCAATCAAGCCCTGTTAAAAAATCAAGATCATGTAATCAACTCACAATTCAGTCAGCGGCTAAAAATAATTTCTCATCACGTACAAATCCTGGAGTAGAATTTATTGAAATAAAAAAAAGCATTCATTTCTTCCTACATTTATAACTGAAAATGTTTTTTTTTTCTTCGCATTTCATTATAACTTCTTTTTTTTTTTTTTTGCATTTCATCGTGCGGTTGATCCTCGCGAAAAATAAGATGCTGTTAGCAGACAGCGGGAAATAAAGGCGGCGCACAGGTTGTTTGAAAGAAGTTGCACGCATTAGGAAGCTGGAAGCTTGTGTCGCATCATCGGCTAAGTTTCTATACACATCAGAAGCTGAGGGTGTTTTTGAAATCTATCCAGAGTAGCTCAGTAAAACTGAGTTCAAGTAATAAAAGCCCTGGATGATGTAATGGGGCACAAGTGAGGAGGAATATGCAATTTTTAGGATTTTTTTTATGCGGTCGGTGTTATTGTGAGAACATCAGCATTGCAGTGAGGAGATTATTGTTATATGGATGGCAGAACATTAGCAGTTATCACATTTCTGTTGTAGGCATGACATCGGTGTAAGTTGTGATGTCAAGGAGGCAGTAAAAATGTCATCAGATGTGTATTTTCCCATCCACAGCTCACCTGCCATATAGTTGGTTTCAGCAGGAACAGTAATGTTGGTCACATTTCCCAAACTTTATGAATTGCATTAGCACAATAACATTTGCAAGCTCATAGGTAAGTGCACTTTATTTCGCTCCAGCAGCCAATGACAGAAATCTGTGGAAGGGTCTTGTGCAGAATGATGGGTTTGTAGCAAAAGTTGGCTTTTTGACCAACGTTGCAGCATTTAAATCCATTAAATCTGGGACAATATGAAAAGGGATGACCTTGCAGAGAAACTAAATGCCGCCCAGTGGAAATGGACTCTCCCCCAGACTCTCCGTCTGATTCGAGTTTCGGAAAATTGCTGTTTTTCTGCACCCCTGCCACTCCCTTACTTGAGCAGCAGCACCAATCAACCCCCATCACAAACTTCTTCATGAATATGGAGCGCGGCTTCACAGGGAGACTTAATGATTTTTCTCCTATTCCAGAAGTCATGCTGTTTGCCCAAGGCCCATAGGCAGTTGAATGTGATTGAGATTTTTCCACAAAAAAGCAAACGGAGATGACAATCCCAATTCCGAGGGGTAACTGCTACTCAAGCCAGCTGACAGACAGCCGTCCTTTGACGCGAGCCAGAAAATGGAGTCGGGCGCTATTAAGGTTTGCATTGAGTGTGTCAGTCAGCGTTTTCTTCCAAAGGCGTGAAACCTCATCTCGCTTCTTCTTTCTTATGGAAACATACCTTAGATTTTTAAATTTCTAACGCAGAGGCGGTCAAATCCAGCTTACAGACTTGACCAGCAAGGAAGTGCGCCACTGCAAGTGAGCGAATAGCCTTTGTTCGGTTTGCTCTGAAGAAAACTGTATTCTGTACACTTTTTTGGAAAATTGGTGATTTATTAGGCTAATGTGTTGCATATGTTTGATTCCAATTGAAGAACCATTAATGCTTTGAAAACCAAAAATGTTAAACTTTACTTTTTAAACTGCACATCATGTGCAAATGTGTGTGTGTGTGTGTGCCCACCCTGTGAAGAATAGCAAGATAAGGTGACTGAAAATAATGGACATCTATCTATCTATTAGGATAAAACTACCATAAAGAAGAAAAATTGTGTCGAACCTAAAGCTCTGTTGTCCTCCCAGGGTCAAAGCTTGCAATTCATATTTCAATTTTTTTCAACTATTTTTCAACGTTTTTCACACTTGTGATCAATTTATTGCTTATTTGTTGTAAGATATCCTTTGTATTGTTAAAAATAAAGCAACTGCCACATAAACTCAGTTCTTTTATTGCTGTATACTTATTTGTCACTGTAAGAACAACACAAAGTTTGTTGCTGTGTTGCCATTTTTTCCATCATATGTATAAAACTGCAAACTGCAAATTGCTGTACCAAGAAATGTTTTATTCATAAAGCTTAAACCAAGACAAATCAGTTATCAAATGCTTTTGTAATAAAAGTTTATCTGAGTGGTCAGATGTTAAGCTGAACCTCCAGCCACTCTTTCTCAGATGGACAACATAAAGAGAAGCAAAGAAAAAAAGACTTTCTATTAGTAGAGACAAATTTAGCTTTGGACGCACTATGGAGAATCTCTAGGGTTTCGCTCAGAGATCAGAATGGGATGACTGGGGGGCACGTTCCCTCCCCACCCTGTTTTTTTTTTTTTTTTTTCTTTCTATCTATTAAGCTTAAGCTACCATAAAGAAGAAAAAATTTTAACTCCATTATCCTCCCAGGGTGAACACTTGGTGTTCATATTCATATAAGCATGGCCCCTTCTGTATTAGCCAGAAAAAAGAAGCCTTGCTTAGTAATAAACTCTACAGTCTTCTCAAAAGCGCATGTCAAGAATGAAGATGCACAGTGAAACAATGATTTATAAAAGCGCAGCCAAATAGCACAGATATATTTTAATGCATGATAACGCTTCTCCAAACTTAATAAGTTTAGTGCAAACTTTATCTTGTCGCTAAACAGATATACAAATTTATAGTTTGGCAGAAAAGTCAGATTTCATTGGCAAACGATTTGTTTTTACAATTTTGATAGTTTCAAAAGTGGTGATAGTTGCAAAAGTAAGGATGTAAAAATGTTTTTTTTTTTTAAATAAAAGGTTAATCAGCCACAAGAGGAAATCAACCATAAATAGCCTATAAAATTTGTTTATTGAAAAAAGTATGTGTGGCAAAGTCTAAATTTCAGGGTAGATTATTTTAACGTTCTTAAATAAAATGTATTAAATGTCATAAGATTAACTTGACCATGGGAGCCACGTAAAAAATTTTGAGATCAGATTCTCTGGAACACCTGGGTCATACCTGGTCTTATCACCCACAGCCCACATTTTTAACTGTTTTAACCTTCATTTATTTTATTCTAAGAGACTATAATTAAGAATTTTCCTCTTTTTATTGGCATTCTGAAACAATAACCTTCCATCAGCAAGATACTATAAGGTGATAAAGTATGTCTCACTTTAATATTTACCATTGTACTTGCATAAAAAATATGGTTAATAAAATAAGAAAAGATTTTTCACCCAGGCCTCTCTGCTGTTATGCTATAAAATAATTAACGCGCGCTGCTCTTATGTCTCCGTCACAGGGTTTTAGTTCCTAAAAATATACCACTTGGTTTCACGTAAATGTATTCCATATCTCCAGCAAAAATGTTCCAAGACTCTTTTTGTTGTTTCATATCACGGTTGTTTGTCGCATGACAAAACGTTTGCAGAGTTAATAAAAATATTTAAGAAAAACATTTTTTACAAGGGTCATTAGCTCAGCATAGAAGTTTTTAACGCACTGCCAAATTATCTCGCTGAAGTTTGAGTGTCTGCCCGGCCCATTAACCTTCCTGCTGTTCATTTTTCCAGCGATGAGTTCATTAATGAGACCCATGTGGTGTGCAAGTGTAGCACAGGTGAGTCCTGACATTGCCACAGCAACACAGCTCGCCCATAGTATAGTTCACTTCAACCCAAGGTCTAATCTGACATTGACTTATGCAGTAATATTGCCATTATGAGCGACACGCAATGAGTTCCAGGGTAACCTCAATTTACATCAACACTGCCGGTAATGAGGCCGCGTGTCTTATTGTCTGCTCTGTTGGTCAGATTGTGCCACCGGTATGATCTGGCCATCATACATCAGTGTATGAAGCAAAAATTAAATTGACGTTCTTTCTTTGGCAGGTTAATTCATTTTATTTCATTTAAAAATCAAGCATTAAATCTACGAAGTAATATTGCGCCAGTACGCACCAATAAGATGGTAGAAATTGCATTATGTGATCTGACACGATGCAATTTGTAAATAAAAATTTGTTTTCACGCCATCTTTGCTTGAGAGAATTTTAATTTTCAAAGGACTTCAGCGGCAGCTGACAGCATTCAGGAAAAGGCACAAAGCTGTCGGTCACCCCGACTGACAGCCGACCGTTCGTGCCGTGACTATCACTGGAAAAAGTCCATTTTGACCAATTTCCTTTAACAAGTAGCTAGAGTCTCAACCCGATTCAAAATATCCTTGTCCGTCAGGAGCCTACAAGACCCCTAAAAGGGTAATAATCCTCAGCAGCCAAATTAAAGAGTGGCCAGAGCGCAGCACACCAGCACGCAAGTGTTGGCAGGTTGGCTGTCCAGTCTTATTTGTGTTCATTAAAAAAACCCTGAAAATCCAGTCTACATGACTAATTAAGAATTCTTCTCCTCCATCCATCGCGCTCTCTCTCTCTCTCTCTCTCTCTCTCTCTCTCTCTCCCCCCTTCATTAGTGGATGTGCACACACAACAAAAAGGCCAAAGTAATAACCAAACAGGAAGCATAAAGGCCTGCAGGAGGGCCTCTCCAAAAAGGTTCATTAATGAAGAACCAACCAGCAGCTCTCCAGCCCATTGGCAAAAAGGCCTAAGCAGATTTTTTTTTTTTTTGCCCAAGATCTGTGAATACGTCTGCATTCCCATACAGATGTCCCAATTACGCACGGAGACAAAAAACATGATTAAACAAGTGTGAAAGAGCGTTCGGTAAGAGGCTTCCAATGAAGCCAAGTACAAGCGATCCCCAACTCATAGGCTTAACTAATGATAGCCCTCCGATCTCATTAAAATATGCAACTTTGACCTGCGCATCATCAAGTAAGCGGTGCTTTCTAAATCTTTCGAGCAGCCGAAAAAGACTGAATTTTTTCAGGACCTTCGTAAACAAGAGCAAAATTGACTTCTGGGTAATGTGTCGCTAAACATGGCGATGCTTGAACAACAATTCGTATCTCCAACTGCCGCAGGAATTGGCCCGTGAGGGATTTATGTTTATGTGCAGGGATTGTGAAAAGTGGGTATAAGAGCGATGTTGCGATGCCGGGTCACTGTCTGAAGCTTCGGATTGCTTCTCTCTGTTCAGGCGCGTGTGCCGCAATTTCCATATGTAACATTTGTCTGAAAACTGTAAAAACCGTTTTGTAAAATTCAACAGCAGTGGCGATGCATTCAGAATAGCGTCCCAAAAAAATTAAACTGACGTCCCATCTGAAAGCAGATGTCACTAAAGGATGAAATAATACATATTCCACTTTTTCTTGATATATTGGGTGCCTGTTTTGCTTAGCGCAATAAAAATAAAACATAAACGCAGACATCTGAGAGTCAGCACTTGACACTGAACTGTGGATTGATGCTTGTGAGGAGATGAGGTCGCGGCAGGGTCAGTTATTCCAAGCAATCCCTTTCACCATGATATGTAAAGAACTGTTTGCAGCCCTTAAGTGCAACGCAGAACAGTATAGCTGCAGCCCACTCTCCCGCTGCCCCTCCGCTCGCACCCTGCCATGTAGGCTCTAGCTGCCATGTAGTCATTTCCAAGCTCAGAGCTGCTGCAATAAATGCTCCTTCACCTCACAGTGTTTTGTGACAAATAAGATGTACATAGCTGCCAGAATTGTTCATTTTATATTTCATAAAGCCTCAACATTATTTATCCTCATTCAAGTGTTTGGCCATAACTGCCTTACAACTGAGTGACTGCAACTCAAAATATTGAATGCAGTCCTTATAAAAGCATTTGCTATTTACAATAGGTTGACACGTATTCATCAGGATGCAATTTGAAGAGAACAGCAGCTCAGTATTTAAAAAGGTTACAAAATAATATTGAAACAGGCTTTGCGGCTCATTGTATTAGCCGGTTGTTCATTATTATTCCTTTCTACAACATCGCTCTAAAGATAGTCGTAGAAAAATTCCCCATTTTGAATTCCGGCTGACAACATGAATGTTATGTAGCCTATGCGTCTTTAAAATTACATTGATGCCTGTGGATTAGCAATTCATGATTCTCTCATCAGCCCATGCATACACACACACATTGTCTTCCCTCAAGGCTGTACAGTCCAGCTGGGTGTAGTGAACCATAGCCCACACAACAAATCAACATTTTCTACAGGTTGTTTCTTAGTTTGGTACAATCTATGCAATGTAAAAAGGACAAGAAAAGGCTTTTTTGACAGAAGTGTGTGTGTGTGTGTGTGTGTGTGTGTGTGTGTGTGTGTGTGTGTGCATGCTTGACTCGGCAAAAACCTCACTAAAAAGTACTTATGTATGAAATTTCATCTGTGGTTTCAAAACCAAAGTCATACAGCTATAGATAGATAGATAGATAGATAGATAGATAGATAGATAGATGCAGGCACTGCCCTCAGCCTTTGAATTCACAAGTTAAACATTCATCTTTCTTTTAAAAACAAACTAATGCTCAATAAAAATTAATGCTCAATAACAAAACAGTTTACAAACACACTTTTTCCCATTTTGTTCCATTTAATTCAGGTAATAATGTCAAACAATGTATCTGATTCTATCATCCATTTTCAAAAGGACTCAAAGGGCCTCTTCCTGTCAGAAGTTCAGCCTCCACTCCCAAAGTTCCTCTTTTCTTCCATCTTGGCCATTGATTTTCATTGTTGCTGAGGTAAAGCTGTGTTTCTTCCTGCCTATAAAGCAGCACGCTTTTATATACATTTCACTACATGAAATACTCAGTAACCATGTAAGTGACAAATAAACTCTTATCTTTATAAACTCTTTATCTTATATACATTCGCAATTAAAAATGCACATTTTCTGAAACGGATATTTTTTACATATTTTTACATACTTTTTATTTTTTCACAACCATTTATTGCTGTAAGTGTGAAACAACTGTTCTATCCCACCAGCATTTCTAAAAGAGTTACAATCTAATGAAGAAAAAGAAAACTTTATAAAGAAACAGCTGATCAGCAACATCCGCTATTGCACTATAAACCAATTTACTTACTGTAAAATGATTAATGAGGGTTGCTTCAATATCCCATGCTGCCTGAAAGTGTCCTTTACATGGAAACAAGGTCGGGTTTCTACTACTGAAACCAGTGTTAAAAGGAAAAGAAACTGACAGATCTTTTCAAAAACTGAATTACTAAAGTGTGGAAATTCCAACGTGAAAAAGACATCGCACATATGTTTATCTTGTTAAGACCTTTTTTTTTTTGCAAAACGCAGAATTATTTTAAACAGGAATCTAACTGATGCAAATCTACATCTTTTAGACCTTTTGTGTTTTAGTACTTAGTAGATAGCCTTGTAGTAGACAACATACAAGTGTATAACTGATAAAACGGGATTCCACAGAAACAATTTTAGTAGAAGCATAATTGCACATTTTTATATACTGTATATATTTTTAAATCACCAAAATTGTATGACCTATTAGGAGAGGCTCTGAAATGAGCGGTAACAAGTTCAACATATAATAGTTTTACTTTACCACAACAATCTCAGTTGTGCTGAAAGAGCCCCGAGCAATTTTGCAATTACTAGCTCTATTTCATTCAGTGCAAGTTTAAAAAAAAAATAATAAAAATGAGCTGAAGTCTCAAACAAAGTGCTTGGTGATGCCTGTGTAATTTCTCTTTGAAACTTGTGCTGCTGGCATTTTATTGAAATTGTGCAATGCGGACGCACTTTCATATCTCTTAAATTCAACATATTCTCAGCTGTGACCGAATTGCGTGTAGAAAACGATTTTGGATTATCGCTCAGAATATTGAATTGCACTTTTTACTGCTCATTCTGCCGTCTGCACAATAGTAAATGGCAACATTTAATTAAAGTTATGTACTGAACAATTCATTTCATATATAAATTATAATATACTGTATATGTACACAACTGACTACTTGCATATCTCAGAACCCAAGCACGTTTCCTATAAATGTCACATTTAATCTATTCCATTTTTCACCTTTCTCTAAATATTGGAGCTGTAATATAAACTGCGAGGAATAAATACTTTGGTTGACATCAAAACAATGTTTTGTACAACTTGCACATTATTTACATTTTATTTGTTTAGCAAATACTTTTCTTCAATTGAAAGTACAAGTTGCTTTAGACCCCCCTTTAATGTCGAGTTTCTCTGTCATAGTGGCTTTGGATCTGGGGGTGCAGAGTACTGACTTACAGTAGGCCTCCAAGAAGGAATTTAGCAAGATCTCCTGCCTGCTATGGAGTAGTTGCTCCACACATGGATAAACCCAAAAGTTTTAGTATCTATGCTGTGCAAATGTTTTGTTTTCATATGAAAGATGTATGTTGTATTACCTTAGTAGAGTAACAACCAATTTTCTTTACCGGCAAAAAAATGGAAGCTGACTTCCAGCTAGCAAAGGAAGAATAATGGGAAATTTAGTATATAAAAACCCTGAGGTAGAGCCCATCTGAGAATCCACTGTACAAGTATATATCGTTTGGACTCACTTAAATACTGTGTGATGTGGATGTTAAATGGATGACGGATGTGTATTTTAAACAAATAATGGCTCTTGTGTTGTATTTTTAAAAGGAATAATGTTTGTTCGTTGCAATAGCAAATACAATTGCTTAGGGCAGAGCCTGTGGTATACAATGCTCATTCTGAAAAAAAGCAGTGTGTGGTAGATGAAGGAGGCTCATGGGCATTGTTGCAAAGTCTGTTGGTTTCCTAGCAGAAGTCCGATGTTTGTAAATAGTTGCATCTGTAAATTTAACTGTTGCATCTGTAAATAGAGCACCGGAGTGTTGCTAAAGAAAAATAAAACTCTGATGAATCCACGGTAACCTCACGTTCATGTCATTACTTTGCCCACCAGGTCACACTGGTGCAGATTTTCTGACCAGTATCTATTGGAACAGTTGCCTCCAGTACAGATGGAAGGTTTGTACATTTTGGAATTCAGCCATAGGTTTTTGTGGTTTGCCCAATAGGAATCTTGACAATTTCTCTAAATAAAATAGCTATATTAATATGCATTAAAATTAAATCTGTTATGCTGCAATTATTGGCATGTATAGCACGGCAGCTGTAATGGATTTTTAGAAAAAAAAAAACCTCAGAGAAATCAAAGTCAATTAGTACATTTTATCAAAAATAGTTGGATATAATTATCAATTTTTGAGTAGATTCCAAAAACATGCAAAAATTATTTTGTACGCTTTTAGCCCCAGTTTCAAAAATCAAATTTAGTTCACTTCACCAAAGAGATGTGGGATACCAAGTGTTGGAAGTAGCCCTGAAATAGGGTGGTCCAGAAACACAAACTAAAAATTTGGTTTGACCACAAAGTTTTTTTCTTTTTAGCTTTCTCCATGGTTGGAAAACACACAAAGTTTTGCATGAGACAAAAAGTATTTAGAGGTCACCACATCTTGCAGGCTTAAATCATTGATGTTAAGCATCAGAAAACAACCCTGTCCCTGACAGTGGCATTAGTGCTGTCGTTGATGGAACGGGGAAGTTCTTTCACTACTTTGCCTCCAGCTAAAGAAGAACCTGTTTCTGTTCTTTGTCCTTTGTCAGTGTATCGTTGTATTTTTTGAAGAGCCTGATACCTCATTCTACTGTTTACTACTTCCGTTCAAGAGGGCCAATGCCAAAATTAACTGAAAATAAAATTGTCTGTCGACAGTCCAGGTTTTTTTTTTATTTTTTATTTTTTTTTTAAATCAAAAAGGGTAGAAAGGATTATGAAGGCATCAAAGAAGAAACTGGTTCTTTGAGTTATAAGGTCTTCAGATGTTCCAATACAACTGTAGACATCCAGGAAAGTTAGGGTAATGATGTAGGTTTAGGTGGAAAATATTATCAGAAAAGAACTAGGGCTGCCATGTGTTTGGACTGAAGCCAAAGATGCTTGGAAAAGCCTGAGAAACTGGCAACAGTGCGACTGGGATGATTCTTGAGGTGACACAATAGTCTGATGGCATTGTAGGGGGCTCGAACTGTACAGGGTACCATTTTCCACTGCCTGAGGTAAACAAGACTGACAAACAGAGCCAAGTCGGCAATGCTCCTGCCTTTCTGTGGTGCCATCTGGAATCAACCTTTTTAAAAAGGAATATTTTCACTCTCGACTCTCAACAGCTGCTTCATAGGCCAACATATGTAACTGACAGGCTGGTTCCTTCATCCACCTGAATCAGCCAGAGCACATCCACTCCACAGGGTGGTCTTTCTATTGTTAACTGAGAGCTCAAGAACCCTAGTCCACAGGTATTTGTTTCCTTTCATTTGAGATGATACATTTTTTTGGGGAAAAAACAAATATACGGACTGCCAAGGATGATATATTCCAACCTTTGAATTGGCTTCTACCTTCTAGTACCCTTATAATTTGCAGTAGCTTACACACAGAGTGGTACACAAACCATAACAATAACTAGGATATGGCACTTGATAGAAATGCCAGACATTATTTTAGCATTGTAATTGTTTGCTGTTTCTGACATGAGTTACAAATCATTTTTATCTCATGTGATTGCTTTCCAAATTTGCTCAGTTAATAGTTTGATATTGAGAATGTATTGCCTATTAGACAATTCTGAAATGGGCTATTGCCAATTATATCTGTTTGTTTGGTTGGTTATCAGTTAAACATTTAATGTTTTCTATACTATAAGTCTACATAACAAATGAGTTTTGCCTGCCTTGATATCCCTAGTCAGGAAAAAAATGCCTAGTTTTTGATATCTATTTTTTTTTTCAAATGTTTAACAATTTGTACTCCTTGTTTTAGTTGTTTTGCTGAACTGTGTGCGTTGTGGGGGCAGAGAACAGGCAAAGGTCACCTTAGTTGCTAAGCCAGAGATCCAAACTTATACTAAAACTTAGCAATTACCTAAAATCTAACATACACATATGGGCCAAAAAACAAAGCAAATGTTACAAGTTACTGGCTTGCTGCTGTGTAGTCTAGGAACTCCCTAGAGGTAGCCAGGTTGAGGTCAGAGTTGTTGTTATAGCTGAACTTTCAATGAGAACATGAAAATGCTGTTTCTCAATTGATTTAAACTAGAGTTTAGTTTGTCTCTCATTCTTCCTGGGGAAAAGAGATTATGATGTGTGGCCCTGATGCAGATGCTTCCCAGCACTGATCCTGCTACCAGGGTCTTCTGTGGTGGTCCTTGCTGCCAGACCCAGGTTGTCCATCTTCCTCCATTCTTGCTGTTGCTACCCAACATCACATCTTTAGTCTGCACCAGACCACTTGAAATTATCTTCTAAAATATCCTTTCTGCTGCTTCTTTTAGAGGAAGTGTACCTTATTCATTAAAGGGAAAGACTGTTTAAAATATTTAAAACCTAACTTGCCCCATGTACTCATATTTCCATTATTCCCACACCCAGCAGAACTGACAGTCATAGGCTGAACTTGGCTTTTTAATGAAGTGCTTCCAGAATAATGGATGAAATTGTACTAAATATTTTGTCTGAAGAAAAAATGCAAAGAAATAGAATTAAAAAAAGATAAACAGATAGGTTTCAAGGTGCCTTTTTTGGAAATGTCTTTTTAAGAGCCATTTTTACCGAGGGTCTCCAGTGTAAATTTGGCACTAAACGGAGGGTTGTCTGAGGTGCTTGATGGTTCTGAAATAAAGATGATCTCATTATTCAGCTGGAAACAGTAAAAAGTAAAAGCTTAATATCTGAATCAACACAGGCAGAGAAAAATGAATGAACAGCCTCATGCTTTTAAATCTGTCTTGACACCTTTGCTCGGCTTGTAATCATTGATTAGTTTTAGGCTCAGCCAGACTGTAAGAACTGATCAGTAATTCACCAATAATCCAACACTAAAGAGCCAATGTTTTATTACAACAGAAGTTATTTTAGTCTTTGCAAAATTCCAGGCCTAGAGCAGGAGTTTGTTTCAGAATAAAATTGAGATACTGTTAAGAGTGATAAATCACAGTTTAATGTTATATGCTTTTTTCTGCTTGAGATACTGAACAGAAACGTCCAATACACCAAGAACGCTTCTCTGCTGGTTTAGGACTGTTATTTTGATAGCTTGTGTGCATCTCATTCTGGTATTCTTATTACACTAATTCATTCTCTATAAACATGATAGCTTAGTGTATGCTAACACAGGCTCAGGTATACCAAATGATTAACCTATATATATATATACCTTGTTAAGAAGTACCTTGTTAAGAATGCAAGCATTCATAGGATAACTACAAAAAGTCTGCTGACTGATTTATGAAGTGAGAGTTAATAGCATTTCCAAAAAGACTCTCAAAGTTTTGGAAGGAGATCCATTAAATGTATACATGGGGGGCACCGCTGAAATTTATCTCATTATATAATAAGATTCAGAAGAGTACCTTTTAGCCCATAATTGAGGAAGGTTATAGGGTTGCCTGTTTGTGTATGTGGTGCAGGAATCTCTGTCCTGCAAAGCTGCCCACTTTCACCTGTATGAGGAAGGCTGAAAATAGAGAGGCTGTAAAGTGTATGTGCAGAGGTGACTGGGAGGTTATTGTGGTGCCCCCAACAAGGCAGTATTTTTTGCACATGGTCACGTATTGCTTAAAGAAGACATTAATCCCATATTAGATTTTATTCTGTAAATTATTTTATTAGCATCTGCTCCAGTGACTGTCTTCATTCCCCCACAGTAAACATGAGTGACACAGACTACATGAACGCAAGGAATTACAACCAGTTTTCCATCTTGTCACATCAAATATTTATAGGCAGTTACAGTAAGATCAAGGGCTCCATTGTAAAAATATGCTATCATGTTTAAACATTATTAATTTAACATTTTAAGCTAGACTATCATGTCAGGTATACCAAATGATTAACCTACATTTAAAATTTTAAACTGGCAGCATATATTTGACATTAGAATGTATTTATGATTTTATAAGAACAGAAATACTTCAGAAACCATAAAAAATATTGGCAAAAGTCTGAATTTGTTATTTGTTTGTTTGTTGCTAAAACAAATAAAAAACAAAATCTCACATTTTTCTTCCATGAATGTTTATATTAATTTCCGATAGATAGATGGATAGATTTCTTTGTTTCACCTGTGGGCAACACATTTTGCGAGAGGGACATGTAAAAACTGCTAGTGGTAACTACATTCTATGGCTACCTAAGATGACCTCACCTGAGAAACAATTGTACTAGCTCATACTTTTGTGTGGAAAAGGTGTATTTATTTTATTTTTAAAGAAGCTGTCTTGTTTTAAAGTACCTGTTCTCTTTTATCTGTGTTACTATTTTAATGTTTAAAGGGCTACCTACGCATGCAGCAAGGTCAAGTTTGTAAAAAAGAAAGTCATATTTCAAGAATCGCTGAGGAATGGGAGTTTTTAATAAGAAGTTTGTTTGTTATCTGTGATTCCCTATGGCACAGTAAAGCATCATAGATGTATTGCTGTAAATAATTTTCTTCATCACATTGTCACAAAACAAGACCAGCCTTGGGCACCTAATGTTTGCCATACATATTATCTAAAGCAGGTGTTCTATTTTATTAAATATTAGTCATAAACCTTAAGTCCAGTGGTGCATTATGGGTTTCCCTAGATACCTTTCTAACTAGAGTGTTAACAGATGATGTGACATCTGGAGTGCATATTACAATAAAGCAACACTTTAAACATATTCTGCTGCACAAGGCGATACGTACATTTGTGAATGAGGACCTGACCTTGCAAGCAGAAACTTTCTGGGCAGCTTCAGTAGATGTGTTTTATTTATGATCTTTACCAGGTTCATTTTGAAAGCTTAGTCAAAGGCATGTTTTATTTTTGCATAACTTTGATAAATGCTGTTACAAAAAAATGATTTCATTTCACACATTTGCCTTGAGTTACAAAATGCTGCAGAGCAATATTATTAGGAGATGGACTAAGCAAATTTACTTAACATTTCATATGTTGCACATTTGCGGCATTCTTGTTAAGCCACGACCTAAGTAGAAGGTAAACAAGATCTAAAGATGAATGCAAAATTTCAGGTAATTGCAATTTGGAGAGGTTATAACATGGAGGTACCTTTCCCTTACAGGGTAGAAACCCTGGCATGACAAACCTAAGGTGTGGTCTTAAAAAATATTATGCATTTTTCATGGTGTTTGCAGCAATTGAAAGACATCTGTTGGTGAGATAAGCCTTGGGTGCAAAATGTGCCTCTCCAGATGGCATATCTGGGGTGACTGGGCCTTAGCCTCCGCCCCTTCCTCACATAAGAAGTGAATGGAATGTGCTCTGGGGCTCAAGCCCTGCTTGCCAAAGATGGGAAAAGGGCTGATCAAAGCGGCCTGTTTCTTGGTAGGGAACCTTCTGTAGGAAGGCTTCGGCACCGTCAAAGAGGTTTTCTGCAAGCAGAACAGTAGGGCATTAGGAGATGGTCTCAGCACCAGAACCATGGAATGAACATGAGGGTGTGAGTTTTTTCTTCTTGCTGCTTCATATTAATCTACCCTGTATCCTCCTGTGTGTGTGAATACAAATGGGCTGTCAGGTTTATTAGATTCCGTAGTAAGTAAAGGAAGCTCTAGGCCACAGTGTAACGAGTGGTTGAAGGCAAGAGATGAACCTACAGTATAACCTGTAACTGGCTGGTAGTTCAAATCCCAGGGGGCGTTAATGCTGAACAAACCTTTCTTTAAGTATGACCAGCTGTATAAGCTGCAAAACTTATTTTGGACAGAACTTTCAGATAAACATAATAATAGCACGTATACGGTAGGTCTCTGACCACTTGTCTGTCAGCACAAGGTTTTCCAACACTTATGATGTTTAGATTATGAGAAGAGCAGCATGGTGAGTTGGTTGGGGGTGGGTTGAAATCCAGCTCAGTCTGTGTGGAGTTTTTATGTTCTCTCTGTAATTGGCTATTCTAAATTGCTATACAAAGAGTGTAACTCTATGTGTGTGTGTGTGTGTGTGTGTGTGTGTGTGTGTGTGTGTGTGTGTTAGGAATGCATGATGATAAATGCTGGCACATGTTGGTGTCCCCACCCTTGTGTCCCACAAATAGCTCGAATGCCATTCAGTTTTAAAACCTGGTGCCCAGTGATTGTAGGCTTAGGCTCCGCACCTCCACCACCCTGACCAGGATAATGGATGGATGGATGGATGAATGGAGTTGTGATGTACTGATATACTGCAAAATAGACCAGTGGTTCCAATGGGGGAGAATCAGGGACAACAGAAATGATGGATGTGGACTCCTAGCAGGAGGAAAATGCATGTTCTGTGCACCTAAAAATGTACAGTTCACTTTGACAGCAGCCAGAACCACAGCACATTTCACTGTTTTATTGGCATCTCAGGGGGTGTAGGTTCACGGTTAGACTCTGAGTCAGTGCATTACTACACCTCTAAAAAGCTCACGATTCTTACCGAGGCTTCAGGGTTTGTTTTGAACGTCTAAGGGCAGATTCACTGTTACATTATAGAGCTGCAACTGCTGTCCAGAATGAAATTAAATGAGCTTATTATGAGGTTATTATGAGAATTAAGGCATTGCTCAAGTGCGTTGCTTAGATGTGTAAGGCCAATTGCAAATTTAGTCGTGCTTTGCTAGTGTGATAATATGCCTCATTTTCAAGTTCACTTTTACAGGCTTGCTCCACATTATTGTTTCACGCGCCAGTTGTGGTCCCGTCTTCTTCAGTGACCTTTCTGCAAAGTACTATGTGGATCCACAGAGAGCCGTAAGTGGACTGACTTTCTCTGCAACGGACTCGGTGACAATAACAGTACCATCTGTACACAGTACCACACATGTACGCTTTACTGTTTGACCTTTCAGTGCTGCTGTCTGAGGAAAAGGGTGTCCATATATTCTTCAGGGTTCTTCAGACTGTGCTCAAAGCCCCCTGTTCTTAACAGTTTAGTTTATTATTTGTTGGGACATTTCCTTTATAAGAGTCTCTGGGGGATGTTGAAGTTTTGGTCGTACTCTTCGACCACATGTCCTTCGTAATTTACAAGCAGCCACAACCCTTTCGTTCCGCTTCTTCTGACATTAAAAGTATAGGAACAAGGTCTACCTTATCAATAGCTACCGTCTATAAAACCTGCCTATAAACTATCTGTTTACCAGGGCATCATTCCTCAAATGATCAGACATGCCTTGCCCACTGATTTACTTCAGAGTATCCTAGGCCACAATATCAATCCTATATGCATTTGTTTGGGAATTATTTCTACTAGTTGCTCTGGTAATCTGATCAAACAATGTGAATTTGTTCAGTGAGGCAATGATGCAGCTTATTGTGTTACAGTGGCTCAAGTTATAAACTTTCCCTCAGCGGTTAAAATATTGGCTTTTCTTAATATCACTGCTCACTCGTTTCTCATCTCATTATCAGAAGCTTAGTTTCCATGTTTAGCAAACACAGTTGGCTGGTTGTGTAACAGAATTTACAGCTACCTGTTTTACACTGAAATTTTAAAGGGACTCCTTGCCATCTTGAGAAAGATATTTGACAAGCAGTAAGCTAGGGTAAGGAACAGGACCTGAATGAGACACCAGTCCATCACAGGGTGGCCACACACACTATGGGTAATCCAGAGCAACCAGTTAAACTGAAACAAATATCTTTGGACTGTGGGAGGACACCCACACAGATGGAGGGAGAACATACAAACTTCACACTAACTGAGTAGGATTTGGGCTCACACCCAACCAGTGCAGTCACTGTGAAGCTGTAGAACAACTTACTGAGCCACTGCTACAGTTGCATCATAGTGTGTACGTGCGCTGCATCACGTCCGACTTATTATTATTGTTCTATATGGTATAGGCTATTGTTCCTAGGCTACAAACCAGGTACGGCATGTTACAGCAGACACGGTAAACATATGAGACTGCTGCCGGCGTAATACGACATATTGTTTTGCAGTAAACTTTTTTATACGTAGAAAGAATACACTGTAAAATAATGACAAAAAGTGCAGTATAGAAAATACATAAACCAGTAACACAGTTGTTTATTGTGATTATCAAGTATTATGTACTATATATAATCTTCCACTATTGTATATGTGGTCCACCGTTGACCAGCACATAGTTATGCAGTGCATACCTGTATTATATTATATTATATTATGGTAGCATGTCAGTGCAGTAGGCAGTACTGCTTCAAGTTTGTTTCTGTGTAGTTTTGGGTCCAACTCGGTCTCTGTTGGGTTAGCATCAGAAATAACAACATACAAAATTATTTGGTACAGTAAGGTTTACTCAGTTTATGACATTTTTTTATTTTTAAACAAATGCTCTGCTAATTTTCTTAAATTAATTCTGTATGGTATCATTTGTAGTTTATAACTGTAGTGAAGCATTTGATGTGTAGGTTTGTAGCTGATTCAGGGGCATAAAACTACCATGAACTCCAGAATACTGTGCATTAATACTGTTGCTGAAGCAGTTCCATTGTTTCTAATAAGTATATTCCTAAAAGCTGAAATAAATAAGAAAATAAAATATGGAGGACAAAGGGATATTAACATGCAATTTAATGCTTCAAATTATTTTCAATAATCAAATTTGATGTTGAAAGCTTCAAGGACTACGTATTGATGTTAGTCCAATAAAGAGGACCATTATAATTTTATTATAAAGTTAGTCATTACTGTGAAGAAAGAGCAGCTCGGATTAAAAATAAAGGCAAAACATTATTTATTTGTAATTAAAAACCTAGTTATGAACTGACACACAATAGTGGAAAGGAAAAACACAAAAATCAAGGTACCAGGAAGGGATTTACATTAGCGCTTTTATATTTGACCAAGGCTCATTGGGGGGGATAATTTACAGGAGCAGCATTAATTTTTTGAAGGTGCCAGCATTCTTGCTTCCTACTGATACATTTTCTTCAATTAAATCTAAGGTCAAACAGTCTGAAAGCCTTTTAGTTATGATGGCTCCTAAAATGGGTCCCTTCCTTTATACAAAATAAAATGAAAATTAATACAGAGCGATGACAGCCTCTCCACTGCTGGACACAAAATAGGAGTTGGTGTTACATTTTATGGTAAATGCACAATTGGTCCATTAGGATAGGAGTTGTAGGTCAGCTTTGTCAGCTTTGTCTCATGATGAGGACTCTCAACCCCAGGGTCTCTCAGGTATTCTTTGAGGTGTTTAGGCTTTTTATCTGGGCTGTTCTGTTTATCTTTGGCTACCCTCTGTACCAGACATCTGTTTTGGCTTTCTTTGTAAGAGGGTGGGGTGCTCCTGGTAAAGAACATAATGCTTTAATGAAGTTAATTTCCCTTTAGTGAGCTCACCGAACAAATCTCAAGTCAAAAGCCATGAGAGGCCCCATCTTGCGACTCTGAGTAGCTTTAACCCAGCAGATGAGGGCAGCACATGGTGAATCAGTGCACGAGAACAATGACTCGGGTTTTTGCGTAACGTGGTAAACTGAACAATGTCGATTTGTTTGTCCTCACATGGATCTGAGTGTGAAATACGTTTCTTCCCGGTATCCTTAAATGCAATCCTGTTTCTGTTTTTTAGTATTTAGCATAAAACCAAGATTTTCTGTTATATTATATTATATTATATTATATTATATTATATTATATTATATTATATTATATTATATTATATTATATTATATTATGGTAGCAAGACAATGCCGTGGGTAGTATTCCTGCCTCAGAACACTTGATTTATTTAGGTGTAGTTTTGAATCTGGCTCAGTATCCACTAAGTTTGCATCAGAAATAGCAACATACAAAATTATCTGACATAGTAAGGTTTACAAAATGGATATTTTGAAGCATATACAGTAAAACCATGGTTATGAAGCAGGATGCATACCTATAGAGTAGAGCAGTAATCTAAAGAGCATTATATGTGCCCTTTTTGCATTATATCTTATTATTTAGATGAAAATACACAGTAAAATAATGAATAACTTTTACTGAACATCTTCTCATGATGGACATTAGCTATTTGAAGAGGATCAGACCAGATCACATTAATAGTTTCTTATTTATCTTTATAAATGTTTTGTATATGTCTGTAAAAATAAGTAGGGGAGATATTTAAAACAGTAAAAATGCTGTAAAAAGTATGTAACATGGGAGTTCTCCTCCTTCTGAGCTGATCAGAATCCTTGGTGTGTTTTATTACTATTATATAAATTTATTACATATAACAACATAGCTATTTTTAACTTAATATTATTATATTCATATATGCAAAGCACATGTCCACAGTGAGCTCCTCCTGGTAACCTGTTTCAGTCTCTACCAGGATCCTACCAGAACCAGCTTCCTGCATAAGCAAGTTGTGTGCAGCAGCAGACAGAGTGTGAGCTGAGAACGGATAGGTCACACTCTGTGTAATGGACCTGCCAGTACCGCAGACAGGAAGTGGTGCACAAAAACAGTACAAGGAAAATCTGACCTCCGTGGAGAGATGTGACAAGAGTGATAAATAAACAAAGGAGACATCCAGTGCCAAGCACATTATAGGCATGTGGGCTGTGATGTTATAGCAGGAGCACCAATTCAAAACAGTACTAAACAGGGCAGTGTTATTCAGGGTATTACTGGACTCTGTTGTTCAGTTCATTCTATAATGTATGAAAATATTGGAGTACTAAAGGAATGGTCAGAAGAGCACTGAATTCTCTATTCAGCCATATTTTTCTTGCTATTAAAAGATGCTGATGGTGAGGAAAATAGATATACATAACATTTGTGCTGCTTGAAGTGATCAAGGGCACCACACCATTAAAGTAAAACCGAGATACCGAAAATACAGTTTGCTGCTGGGCTTTCAAAAAGAAATTTCAATCCAACTGCCAAGTATTAGTTCATCTCATGGGTCGCCTGTTTAATTTTTTGTACTTAGATGAAATCTTGAAGTCCTTCTCTCACTGTTACTTTTAAACTGAAAATTATATTGTTTAGAACTTATAATTTAACATTTCCAAGCAGCTGGTAAAGCAGAATATGTGCTTATAAGACAAAATTACTGAAGTAGCATTTTTATTACAAGTAAAATTTTTAATAAAAGCTGTGTTTTTCTTAGATTTAATTAATCTGTTGAAATACAGTATTTAACTTTGTGTTTTTTTTCATACTGTTGTGTTACTGTTATGAATACATCTGCTTTCACTATCTACATAAATGCATGCTAAGGTTAAGACAAAATGTTTGAAACTCATATGACCTTGAGGTTAGATATTGATTACTGATATTATAATAAATCTGGTATTACAATAAACTGCTTCAGTGATTTATTCCAATACACCCCAGCAAAAACCAGCATACTTCTTTTAGGCTGAACTCTGGATGTATATTGTTCAGTAATGTATGTAAGTATTCATACCAGTGGCAGAAAGCCTGGCTTAGCACAGTACCCACAAGAAAGAGACTCTGAGCTCAGTGGGTGAAAATGCCTGCAGTTATTATCTGTGCCAAATGCTGTAATAGTTTTGACAGGACAATATGACCTTCTGTGAGAAACTGTTCTTCCCTCCTACTTGATCAGGTTTCTGTGAACAATTTGATGAAATATTCAGTATTGTGTTATTGCCCTTGAGAGGTCTGCCAGAATGAACTGACTAGAAAATCTGTTTGCTGCATCCCTCTTTATGTGTCTCCTATTCAATATAAAAAGTCAATTGCCTTTGCCATTTTAAAGGCCTTTATTAATGCTATCCTACATCAAATAACTGCTAGTATACTTGCAGGTCTAGTGGCAGGCTGTTAAAAAAAAAAATTGGGTTGGACTCACAAGTATGGCAGCTGCTTTCTATTCTAAAGTCAAATTATGGAAACTGACAGCATATTTTATGGTGAAGCCTGTATAATGATCTACTGTACAAGACAAACACTGCTTGAACAAAACCTAGAGTCCCCATGATGAAGTCAAGCAGGAAATGACAGATGTGGTGCATTCCCAAATTCATGAAGAGCAAATATAAAATAACAGAGAAATATTTTCTGCTATTTTTTTAAATGTCACTGGTAGTGGCTAAAAAGCTTAATAGGCCAAAAAAAACAGTCTACAGAGGTGTAAACAATGCATACCACTGTCGCCTGTTGTACTCTGGCCTCACATGTTGTCAGCTTCCCTGTGTGTTACAGTCACAGCAAGGTCATGGAGGAGTTTCCTACCACTTTGGTGACCTCATGGCCACTAAGCAGCAGAGGACAGTTTTTCACTTTTTATATCCTTATTGATTTGTCTAATGGCAGGGCTCTCTCATGAATGTCATCCACGGATTCTGGTCAGCCAACGCCCTATGTGTTATAGTGTGCAAATGACCGCCCATGTTCTGTGGGAGACCCGTGAGTCAAAGCAGTTTTGTGGTTCTTCAACACATCATGCATCAGCATTATCTGCTAGCCCAAAATCATCCTGGCACTGTTTTAAATCAAGAAAGCCTGCATGAAATATTTTTTTTTACTTTTCTTTTTTAGTGGAATGCACAAGGGATTGGAATTAAACTGTCGAATTTAAATAGTCCAAACGGTCAAAGATTTGCCAAAAATGACATCTTAATTATTGCCAGCATGCAAAGCAGGGAAGCTTTGCCTACAAATGCACAGCATAAAAGATCTGAAACTACAACCAGAAATCAACATGGTTCAGTGAAAGGACCTAAATGTAGCTGCACATGCAGGTGCTGAATATTTTATGAACATCTTATTGGATGATATTGGATGTGATTCTCTATGACACAAATAACAAATAATTTCAGTTCTGTGTTGAGCAAGCGAACAATGTACAATTTCAAATCTCTGAAAATGCATGTCGGATTTAGCAGCAGCATCAAATTATTTAATAACTGGAAAGTTATTAAAGGGGAAAAAAATAGTTATTGAACTGAGTTTGTTCCAAAGTAGCTATCAGACCGCCGCAGCTCCTTGATGTTCTGCCCTCACCCATCAGCGAAAAAATCAGCAAACCATCACTTTTTTCATGTTTAGGTGTCACTCTTCTGCTGGCCACCAGTCCAGTACTGTGTAGCACTGCAGCAGATGAATTCCCAGCGTGCTTAGGAGGGCAAGGGGGGGGGTCATGCAAATGTAAATGCCACAGCCCACGGTCTGAGGTTCTGTGGCTCAGCGATGCTCATTTGGTATACAGGTCAGCCTCAGCAGTGAATGTGAAATCAGGTGCCGATCCCTTGTGGCACAGATTCCTGTGGGGAAATTTTACAGACAAATGAAATTTTTCCTGAACAGCAGGAGTCACTGGGAGAGGAGGTGTATGCAAATCTGATTTAGAGTCCATTACACGTAGCTAATGTTTAAATTGTTTAAATTGTAATTCAGCTGTTATCTTCGTTTTATTGAAAATGAAATACGTGCTGTGCCAGGGTATGTCAATTTTGCCCCTTGGATTTTTTTTTTTTGCCAAAAAAGTTATTTTCATAAAACATTTAGCTGGGATTAGCAGGAAGTTATACATAGTGTACAACCTAAACCTATAAAATAAATAAACAAAGTGCCCGTAGGTCTGTATAGCCATGCAAAAATTCTGCTGCAGACACAGTGTACATACACTTATTTGCACGGTCTGATGACTGCAACTTTATGGAGTTTTGCTCGTAGTTTTCAAGCTATAACTGCATTTTTTTCCACGAGAACAAGAAAAGATCTACAAACCCATGGCTTTAAAGACTATGAATGAACAATATTTTCAACTTTAACAGTTGTCATTAATTTAAAACACTCATCCATACCAACTACTTATCCTGAGCAGGGCTGTGGTGGTTTGGTGGTCTTCTGGAATCAGAGGGCTGGGAAACTACTTCTGGATGGGACACCAGTTCATCACAGGGTGGCTATTTACACACTATATTGGCAACTTTGAGTGACCAATTAACCTGAAACACATGTATTTGGACTGTGGGAGAATACCCACACAGAGAGAACATGCAGACTTCACACAGACTGACCCAGTCCTAACCAGCCCAAGAACTGTGAGATGGCAGCATGACTTGCTGAGCCATCATGCCACTCTTATATCATTAAATTAATTTTCAGTTTGTTTTTAAAAATATAGTATTTGCAGACTTTAGAAAAAATGGATTTTTTTCATCCAGTTTGTTAAATGCAGAATGTAGAAGGGATACAGTGTAAAATCAATTTATATTAAAACAATATATTAAAACAATTTTTTGGAATTAAATAGTGAGAGGATGAGAACTGACATTGCATGCAGGGAAATTTAGGAATATCTGTAAATTTTCTAGATTTACATTTTGCTAGAGGAAAAGTATTTAGGTTTACTTTGAAACAACACTGAAGTTACAAAAAATATATTTTTCTTTTTTCTGCATTTTTCAGTTGCTTGTCTGTCAACATATTGCATAATAATTAAAATAAAATTACATTACTCCTATTACTTTCTTTTATTTACTTCTTATCACCTACGACTGAACAAAAACTAAAGAAATCTCATTTGAAAAGTTTTTTTCTGCTGATGGCTAAGATAGCATCTGTTTCATTCTGAGTCTGAAATGCTTTAGAAAAACGATGTCTGACAGCTGAACGCTTGTGAAAGAAAACACCTCTTGGGGTAAAAATAAATTCCACGGCCCTTCTGAGGGATTCAATATGGTGTTCTGTTAAATTATTGTAAACATCACAATATTTGTTTGGCTCATTGTGAATTGGGAAAAAAAAATCAACACAAAACACTTTTCGGCTTTGGGAAGAAACCTGAGCCAATGGAAACCCACACTAATAAAGTGAAACAGATTCAAACTCATGTCCAAACTCACAGGGCAGAAGGTGTAAGGCACTTACCCACATTCCACTTCCCATAAAAATATACTGTATTATGAAAAAAATTATAAAATATGAACAGAAGGATTCAAAAACTTGAGTTTAGATTCTATTATAGTATCATGCCACATCCCAATGTGTTTCCTGTTGACTTGTTCTCCTGTGTGCCATTTTAATTGCTGTTTGTGTCAGAAAATGAAAACAAAGTGAAATATATTATGGACTGCATAACCAAATCCTAAGGGACCCTTTTTGGACTTCTGGTTTCTATGGGTTATAAAAAGGGGCAACAGAGAACTATTACTCAGTCATCACCATGAGGAAAGGTAATGAACTAACAGTTCACAAAAGGCAAAAGATGGATGATATTTGCTTTTGTTGTGGGCACTCTACCTGCAGCTCATAAAACCAACACGGGCATGGTGTGAAAATGTTCCATCCATCCATCCATCCATCCATCCATCCATCCATCCATCCATTATCTATACATTGTAGGCAAATTAGAGTCAACAGTTAACCTAAGACAAATGTCTTTGGACTGTGGGAGGAAACCAGAACACCTACAGGAAACCCACACATGTGGGAAAAACATGCAAACTCCACACAGGCTGAGATGCAGTCAAATCCACAACCAAACCAAGCTGTCATGTGGTGGAAGTGCTATCTGCTACACCAGCCCAAGAAAATTATTTTGCTCTATAATGATTTTACTGCTATATGTACATATTTCCATTGCAAGCTTTAGCTATTTGTGTTTCAGAAGTTCTCTGGAGGCTTTCAGTAACAAAAAATGGTGGAATGAAGAAGCTTCTGTCTATTTAACAGAGAACATATGACAGAGAAGAGAACATTTTCATGAGCACTACAATAACAGATTACACACATAACAAATATCTGCCTTCTAATAAACATTGGTAGAAGGCCTCGAGGTCCTGCAATTCGAAATATCCAGGTTCAAATTCTGCTGCTGCTGATTTAGCTTTAAGCAAGGTGCATGTCCCCTAAACCCTCCTGTTGAATTATTTTACTATATGTAAAGTAATCCATGCTTTCAGAAAATCTCAGTTTTGACGCATGAAGGATATTAAGTCTAAGACTGAACCTTCCTCTATGATAATTTTTAGGCAAATCCCAGAAACCAAGGTCAGGGATGTTGAAAATGTACATTAGCTCTCATTTAGTAGCCATGTTGATCAAAGTGGCTAAGAGGTTGTGACATGAATCTGAAGTTGTCTATTGTCTCAAATTTCTGTACGTGTAGATAGGAAAGATCCCTGAAATACTGTGTGGCCGGATGACTGTGAGAATTTAAAGATGCATGGCATAATTTTTATTCCCTGTTTGTATAGTTTTCTTTGCCCTTCAACTGAGGCATTCTGTTACCTTTTCTAAGTTCAGAAAGTTTTGTGTTTTAGTGCAGTGTTTCCTCACCTCCTGAAGTACTTTTCCAGCAATGGACGAATGACCGTTTTAATGATGGCATGGCCTTGGGCATAGTTATTTAATATTCATTACATTACAGCATGAGGTATGTTTTCCTGACAAACAAGAAATCAGCTTATTTGTAACTCATGTAAGATTTACACCAATGCAGAGATTATGTTTATAAATTGATGCAGTAAAGAATTTCAAACCATTGCATGCAGGAGTGGCCCAATATGGCTCAGGAAGCTGACTGCGTGTGTCAGTCAAGACAGGAATGTGAAGTCAGGCTAGATACAAACTTGTGTTTCAGCTGCCTCAAGTCATCCTGATAGGCCTGAATGTTCGGAAAGCCGGAAATGACAATGATCCCAGGGCATGGATCTCTCACGGGCCGTCTACGTCCTCCAGCAGCAAAGCCCCGCTTGACTGCCCAGCAGAACGACAGCCTTGTGTCTGAGATCACAGTGTGAAGGCACCGTTCATCTGTATTCGACTGGCCCTCTTAAGTCACCGGGAATGATCGCACGTTCTGAAAATATCTCCTGATCTGAGATCCTGCAAACACTAGTTTCCATTTACTTCATTGTTAAGACCTACTGTACTGCGTGTACTAATAAATTAATCATAAGTCATAAATTCTTTTAAAAAGACTAAATTATGAGTTTAAAAGCATCATTTTAATGACAAAGTTTTAGAAAGTGTAAAAGTAAGGTAAAAGTATAGCAACGATCACAATCAAATACAGGTCTAACATTCGGGCAAATTTTAATAATGTTTATCAAACCTCCTTTAACGGATATAAGCTGTTCGTATACGTACAACGTGAGAAATACCTTGCAACTTACCAGTTGAAGGCAAAATATATTTTAGTGTTAAGGAAATAACTGCAGAAGGTTTTATTTTTTTAAAATACCTGCAAAACAGTACTTTATTTCCCCAAATAATTCAAGAAATTTCATGGAAAATGCTAAACAGAAGAAAAAAGTTAAATGAAGGAAACTCAAAAAAGTCAGCAAAATAAATACATGTAAATCATCAGATCAGCATAAATATGATTTTTTTACCTGCTGAACATCAAGGTGAGTGTCATCAAAAACTGTTATCTCGTCTAAATACTGTACAATATTAAAGGAAAATATCAACACTGGAACAATGAGTACCTGCTGGGTGTCTTTAAAACTTCTGAGGCTCCTCACAGCTCACAGGGCTTTACTGAGTCTTTTGACTTAAAGGAGTTTTCCAGTAATTCTGAGGCCCACTGAGAAAAATGCAGACACCCTGCTAAAGTTTTCTCAAGATTTCAATTCTACTGAAATCCCTCTTTTTACACAGCAAGTAGAACTGGTTTGACAAGACCTCTCATGCCGTAAATGATTGGTTCAGTAATTCAGAGCAAGTAATGTATTTTTCATGGAGAAATTGTTTCATTATTTTTTTATTTTGGATATTATTTCAGCAGCGGTGTCGTACTCAAGATCTCTGATGAACTCTGTCACTTCTGCTGAATGTCAAGTGGCCGAGGGGCCATAGAGGATGCGCTAATCACAAAATGGTTGTCTCATAAATCGATCAAGTCAAGAGGAGTCAAAACTGACACGACCCAGAGGTTCTGCCCATAAAGCAGAATGAAAAGAAATAAAGAGGTTTTGTTTGCGTGTTTATATTTTCACAGACAGAAGCAGTGTACAGATTTCCCTGGCATTCGTTGACTAGTTTATTTACATCCAAACTCCTTGTATAAGCTACTGCCAGCGAAATCCAGGGCACATTCATCATAAAAAAGCAGAACAGTAAACACTTAGGAATGAAATATTTACTTTAAAAATTGTATCCATTGCCATGTATACGGCTAGAACTTATGACCAAACATAATGGTTTATTTTAGGGTAATGACCAAATTGATGAACAAAATGCATTGTGCTGAGAACTGGATGCTCACTGTATAGAAAAGAGACTCCATGATTATATTTAAAGAATGTTCCAGATTAAACTCAAAAGGCCCACTGGAACAGCAAGTGATGCTATTACTTCACAAAGCCTGGGTGTGGGTTTGAATGCAGCTCTGTCTGTGTGGCATTTGCATGCTCTCCCCATGTCTGCGTGGATTTCCTTCCACAGTCCAAAGACATGCATTCCAGATAAACTGGGCGCTGCACATTGCCTGTAATGTGCATAGGAAAAATTAGCATCTCATCCAGGGTGTGAATTTATAACCTAGTGCCTTGGATTTTGACATCAGGACCACCATGACCCTGACAAGGATACAGCAATTAAAGATGATGGGCAGATGATAGTGATTATCCAATATTGGTTCACTTTTTACCTGAATATTTTTTTTTTTTTTTATTGAAGCACTCCTTTTTCAACCAATAGGCTTTTTTTAGTCTATTTGCAATTTGGTGTATATGTCTGCTTCCTTCAATGCTACGCAAGAACCTAAACGTTTCAAAAGTAAACATCAAATTCTTGGATGCAGAAAAATGAGTATTAAAAATATTAAAAAATAATTATAGTTGGTGCTTTTACTATAAGTTTATCGGGCTATTACAATGGAAAAAAGGGTGAAGTGATATGTTTTTCATTCTCTCATCCCTTTGTTCTGTCTCTTACAGCAGGTAGTTTTCTCTGTTGTATCAGGAACACCATTTATGTTGCTGGAATTTCTTTTTTTGTGCACACATACAGTAATTCAAGCCGTTGTATGGAAAACTTGCCAACTTTTCATTCTCTGTCATCCACTTCAGCAACCAATTTTTTCCCTAAGAAATGTCACAGAACTGACCAGCCATTAAACATAACTGAGTCTAGTTCAAAGCTTTTCTGACCTCTAATTTATAACTCTAATTTTCTGTTTTAATAATAGCTGCGAAAGGCCTAAACTTCATTTGTTTGTTAGCGGCACATTCTTGAAATCTATTAATTTAAGTGACACTTCAATTTGAATGTGAAATTGCGGTTTGCCTTGAACTTTTGTTATTGCCAATGAAGGGAAAGCTTGGATTGCTTGAAAAATGTCACAAGGAAAGGTCTCATTTGGTAGAAGTTGAACACTGCTGCTGACCCATCTGACCTAAATTGAAGGGTATTTATGCTCTCTAAGTTACCATACAGTGAAATGGATGTGTAATTCAGTGTAAAATATTTCTAAAAACATTGCATTCTTGCCTCTTCTATGACAAAATCATGGTACAGCTTAGCAAGTTCATTGACTGATTGCTTGTTTGGTGTCGCCTGCCTCTTACCCTATGCTTTTGGGATAGGAGCCAGGCCCTGTTAACTTGCATTGGACAGGGAGCTGTTGATGGTGGATGTCTGGATGGTACTGCAGAAAAATATCAAATATCAACTATTATTTGTTATCAATGATCTAATATCTAACTATCAATTTTTATCTATTATGAAGTATCAGCTATTATCAACAACACTTAAGTCTATAATGGATGGTTATTACAAAGCATGAAATAAACACATTCATTCCTATGCTTTTCTCCAAAATTGCTTACAAAATTAAGTGATCAACAATGATTTACTCATTTCAATTTTTTTCTGGAGTAACTCAGGATAAGTACCTTGCTCAAGGGTGCTACAGTAGGAAGCAGTGCTCTCAGCTTCCCTGTTATATTATACAATTATAGGCCGTTCATATAGGCTAGTTTTTATTGCATTGATAATTCACAAAATTTTCTAGGAATTACATCTAAAAAAAGATGGGGTTGTCTAACATAGGAGGACTAAACCTACATTATCACCATCATGGGCCACATAACATCAGTAAGTGGCATCGCTTATCCATTGGCATCAGTTATCCACAGAAATAATAAATAGCAGCTAGTGAGTGTAAAACCTCAAGATGGTCTGGAAAAAAGCAGCTCGCAGTTAGGCTAAATTAACCAAGGACCAAGGAGGAGTTATGATGCCACATTTAACATAATGATGGTCCATGAGGTAGTTATCAAACTCTCAAGCAGCCAAGAAATGTAAAGCAACAAAATGTTGTGTTTGAATATCACAACACCAAAAAGACTGTCTTAAAAAGAAAAATACAGTAAATATGAATATATATGATTTTTTTATTTCTAAAGATATAATGTTCCAAAAATTAGGGGGTCGTCTTATAATCAAGACCGTCTTATATTCGGGCCAATGTAGTACTTTAGAACAAAAAACCAGCACTGTACTAATATGAGCACTGAGGCAATTATAAAACTGTATGAAGCCACCAGAAACTATAGTATCAGACTGTGTGTTGTGATCAGAATAATAATGTTAAGAAGATTTGTGGAAAAGGCCCTTGATATAGTATCCTCCACATTCTGAGTTAAAAACTTTGATGAGGATCCAATAGATAGAGGATTTCTGGCAGAACTGAGCACACAAAGCTTTCATTGGTTTCACGGGCCATATAAAACATCCTCTCAAGCATGAAATGACCGTGACACTATAACAGTGCTTGACAGCTAAACCAGGGTCAAGCCCATTCTGTCTAACGTCTGCCCAATATATAGACAGAGTCTGCTGAGACCTGCAGTGAGACTCGTAAAGTCCTGTCAGTACAAGTTTGTCAGGCCCCTCTCACATTTCAAATGAATAAATTGTCTACTACAAAAATATATTTTTGATTTTCGATCCCTGCTTCATACAGGATGTTTTTTTCCTGACATTATCAGTGGGGATTTTGATTCCATTAAGCCCAAAGCTGGTACTTTCTAAAAGGAAAAGGGGTTATTTTGTTGCACACTTTCCAGAGAAAGTGCAATCTTAAAATGTATTGATTTCCTAGCCAGTCACTGCGTACCACTTCCCTAGGAAATAAAAATGAAGGTGGTTTCTTCTTATTATCTCAGATTTGCACAGAAAGGAGCATTCCATTTACAGCTATGGGTTTTTTAGAAGAAGAGCATCCCATCGCAGCTGTGAAAATGCTGCTGCGTGACAATGAGATGCCATTTGTTGCAAATGCAAATGGAGCACTGGGAGATGAATTTGATGCCCTTAATGCAGCTGTGCTTAACTAGGGGAAAAAACAAGACAAAATGGTGTCAAGATGATGTTGTAATATCTAAACATTATGAATATTAATTTCTGGAGAAATTTTGGGAGCTTTTGAGTTGTAAAATAAATCAGAATTGCATCAAAAAGGGTAATAAGCTCAAATCTGAAACCATGATTTTGTGATGCGTGTATTTTTTCCCTAATGCTGGACAAGAAAGAACAATTGACATAGTTGTCTTTGTAGGAATGCTTCAAATTATTCAACAGAAAAGGCCCAAGGAGCATCGTTCTTTGATTTGTGTTTGCAGAATGGACTCAATCCATACGCTTTGAACTTCTCCCACATCCGTGTTGTAGAATCTCTGCTGCTATTCAGGCATTTAAGTGAAGCTTTTTTTGTTTTAAATTCTAAAATCTTCAGATCATGTATGCGGAGAAGTGGTGTTGAAACAGAGTACGTTTTTACTTGCATATACTGTGTTTTTGAAACAAAGGCTTGAGTGTATATTATTGCATGTAAAAGCAATTTCATATCTTTGTGGTGAGCAAACAGCACCACACTTAACAGTCAAAGTGCAAGGGGGTATCTTTCACACGATTTAGACATATTCATTGTTAAGCCACGCTGCGACCTAAAAGCAATCTTGTGAGATTTCCACAAGCACTGAAGGAACTGGGGCAAAATGAAAAATAACTCTGCATTTTTGTATCTGCTCCAGGGCTGAATTTCTGGCTCCGTCTAGTTGATATCCACCCGTGTCTGTCTCTCTGTAGACAGGGATTCAGATCCATTTGACACTTCCAACCCGTGTTTCTGTCAGATCCATGGGAGGACCTCAGCCCCCATGTCTGTCTCACTTGTCATAGTGCCGGAGTCACCATCAGAGGCCTTCTGCCATATTACCTGTCTTTGATGGAGGGTAGAATTTTTCTGCTAAACATCCATTTATATTCATCTCAATTTTTTGTTACCTATTTATGATTTAATATAGCAATTCACAGGAATATGTGGAATACATTTTTTATTGCCCACGTCAAAGGTACTATGTGAGGTGTTGTATCTGATTCATTTATTTAATTAATATGTAAAATTAATATAGTGTGTATATGCATGTGTATACACAGTAAATATATTAAATATATATATATATATATATATACAGAACATACAGAAAATGCATAAAAAATATATATATGTTTTTCCAAGTGTTTATTAGGTGAAGGTCAGTTACTCAGGCTGCTGAGTCAGTGTCAAATACAAATGTCATCTGGTAACCTGTGGCGAATTTGAGTCTTCTCAGGAATTCACAAACTTATCCTTTCTTCCTTTTTTCACCTGGCGTAAAGAAGTCAAAAGAGTCTAGCATAAATGAAGTTATGCCCAAGAACAGGTCAATATCAGGACAAATTTCTTCCTATGGAGCCAGTTCCACTTCTGGTTTTGGGCATAAAGGGTTTCTTATTTGAAAACATTCAATCATTACCAGGAAATGCAAAGATGGGTTGTGGGTTACACAGCAACAGCAACATGTGCTTATAAATTACCCTGATCTGGAAATATTATAAGAAATAAGGGAGGCAAACAGTAGCCCTGGAACATTGGTTTGATTTTTATGCACATGCAGGGCAGAGTAGTTTGCTTGCCAATATTTCAACATCAGACAAAATATCATCATAAAGATATGACAGAAGTGAGGGAAAAATTATTGTTATTAACAGTATTTTGAGCCAGAACAAACTATGTAGGTGATGGAAAACACATTTTATAGCTGCTGGTTGTTTAAATTTTTTAGTGCATATGACAGATAAGCCTTTTCCTCTACTGTAGGACATTTTTGTGTCTCTCTCTTCCCAGCAAATGGAACCTGACCTCAGTTTGAACTAAGTGAAACCTGAGGACAATTCAAACCCTTAAATGAATCATTAACACCTTCAGTAGACTGGGTGCACTGTATAAGGCAAGGGTTCCATCAGCGGGTGTCTGAGGACTTGGTGACCTTGGATGTGCTATTCTGAATTGATCTAAGGTAATGCAATGTCTGGCCAAAGAGATCTCCACAGTATATGTTTCTGTACCACCAAGTTGGGGGCTTTAAGAGACTGAACATAGTGAATGAAACATCTCTAAAGGCCCAATACAACTCATGTGAATGAGATATACTGTTAAGAGTCATTAACAGGGGTAATTTCCATGTTCTTGTCTTCAAATGTTGGGCATGATATGAACCTTCAGTTTCATTCAATCAGTCTAACACAATAAAGTGCACACATTAAGGTGACATCTGCTTGCAGTTCTGTGTCAAAAGATGGATGTTGTTTTGCAGACACTATTCTTGTCTGTTTTGTTTCCTTTAGATGCTTCATAATCTGGTACATTTGGGTAAATTATGATTTGTGTTTTTGCACAACAGATTCTACACCAGTTCACTGTTCCATTTAGATTCATGGCAGCCTGGGACATTTCATTTAATTGGACTTAAAATCATAAGTTATAATGAATGTTTTGCCATCTCTTTGGTCTGCATTTTCTTGTTCATGTAGAACTGCCAGTTCACTTAGACCATAAGGTTTATCATACATACCAGATGGACACTACCAGGGGCCTGTGGAACACAGTGGGAAAAAGAAAGCATTTTCAGGTAAATAATTTCTCAGCTGTATTCTGGAAATACCCCACCTCCCATGCCACACTTTTGTTTTCTTTAACCTCTACCATTTGAAAATCAATTTATGGCCATCGTGTCTTTGACACGATAAATAAAAACAGCATCCACACAAGTCGCAATCTGCTTATGTCATAACACTGAAATATTAGCATTTCAGAACAATCTGCAATTCAGATCTTTTCATTTCAGCGTTCAGTCAAAGCCACAGTACGGTCGGCATTCTGGAATAATGGTGCATTGCTGTATTAAGGAAACAGCGCATGAGAATTTTGAGAATGAAATTCAACAACAGTACTGGAGCGAATCCCAGACAACAAATTGGTGGAATGTATTGGCTTGTACTTTGCGATGAAGGACTTCTCTTGCACTCATACCTACTGCAATGGGCCATTGGAGGGCAATACTTGACCTTTGCATCATCCATCATCTGACAGACAGTGCATGTACATCCGACGGATTCTCCAATGATCCTGTTTGGTCCCGGTGAGACAAACGCAGTCTGAGTCCTTCTGTTTTCCTGCTGTCTGTTTCTGACAGAATTTGCCTGAAGGCCTTCGGTCAATCGACCGTCGCAGTTAGTGTCTCCTCCAAAGACTCACATATGCTAAAAGCAACATTTCAAAAATCTGCAGCTCAGTCATACTTGCCTTGAAGAAAAAATGAATTGTGTCATCCTTATTTATTTTTTAATGCTAAAATAGTTTAGAGCTAAATATGACCTTTGGAGTCAGTCAGACACTTCATCTCTGCCTGTTTGTGTTAAATTGTTTTGAGAAGAAAAAATGGGTTTATTTAAAAAAAAAAAAAACGATTTTTCCTATCAATACACAGATAATACAGTACAGATTTACTTTTATTTATATTATAGAGGCCTGCAAAAAGATTTCATTTAACGGGTGTTATGAGCATTTGCTCATCCATTTCATAGAATATTTCAAAAGTTCTTACATATTCAGCATAGATATCAATAAAAATGTTTTTTTTTTTTTTTAAATCTGGAGTAATATGAAAAGACAAAAAACAAAAAGATAATTCTTTTTTTTGACTCAGAAAATTAAAATTTATTTTAAAGTTACAGTTTTCAGCAACTTATAATTATTTACACCATCAAAAAGTGTGTTTGTTTTGTGAAACAGTTTAGAATAGCTATCTTGAGATTTAAACCTGGGGTCTTTCAACTGGAAGGCTGCAACTCTAACAACTACAGTACCTGATGCATGTTTAAATAACCCAAGATTAACCACAGAAACTCCATTATGTTTAAATGTTTAAATGTTTTTTAAGCAAACTGAGCAACTCTGCTGGGAGTCAAAGCCACAACATTTGAATCACTTTTTCAAACTTTCAAGTAGAAGGCAAAGGCTATGGTGTTTGTGCGACACAGCCAGATGCAAATAATTGCTTATACTAAGGCGGGGTTGCAGGAGTCCAGGCTCTATCCCAGAAGCACAGGGTAGGAAAGGCAGGAAACACCTTGTAGGAGATGAAGGTTCATCATGGGGAAGTCACACACATTTACACAATACAGGCAACACTTATTCTTCATCTTTTGGCTGCTCCCGTTAGGGGTCGCCACAGTGGATCAATTGTTTCCACTTCCACACTACAGGCAACACTCTGTGGTCAAAAGTATGTGGACACCCCCCCCCCTTCCAATGATCAATTTCAGCTGTTTCAGTTGCACCCATATAGCATACAAACACATTCTAGACAACTGTGTGCTTGCAACTTTGTGGCTAAAATTTGGGGAAAGCTCCTTTCCTGCTTCAACATGAATGTGGTGCCATTGTGCTTAAAATTAGGTCCATAAACATATGATTTGCCCAGGATGGTATTGAAAAATGTGAATGGCTTGCACAGAGCCCTGATCTCCACCCTACTCAACACCTTTGGGATGAACTGGAATGCCGACCGAGAGTCAGGCCGTCATGTGTGACATTGGTACCCAACCTCACTGATGCTCTTATGACTGAATAGGCACAAATTCCCACAGCTGTGCTCCAAAATCTGGTGAAAAGCCTTCCCAGAAGACTGGGAGCTGTTATAGCAGCAAAGGGGGGGGCAGCTTCATATTAATGCCCGTGGGTTTGGAATGGGAGGTTCAGGAAGCACAAATAGGTGTGATGCTCAGGTGTCCACATACCTTTGGCTATATAGCATACAGTCAGCAACCTGCCTGAAACAATCTTTGTAGGGTGTGAGGAAACCAGAAAGCTCACAAGAAACCACACAAACACTGGGATACACCCGAACTCAGGCTGAACAAGATCTAATCTACATCTACTAACACAGCCCAGGTACTGTGAAGCACCCCCTATCTGCTGTGACATCCTAATCCCCTTAGTGGGAGAAAGAATGCATAACCACAAATAAGCAAACAAAGATAGATTAAAGAATTATTGAGGTATAGTAATGTATATTTGAAAACGCATTATAAATAAAATATTCTTTTTACTGAAGTTACCTTTCAGTTCAGCTCTGCAGAAACTAAATGATCAAAATTTAAACTAAATTTCCATGAGCGGGATTAATTCAACCAACATTTTTCCATTCCTTCTTCTGAGGACCACTGGACTTGTTATGTTGGCTCTGTTTTATTGTAAACATCAAAATGTTGCCATGCTTGTTTATACATAAAAGTAATTTGGGAAAATATGTCTGGTTTCTTGGGTTATAACTCTTAAAGCATATTGCATGGATGCCTTGAGGGACAGAAGACAAGAAGGTGTTAAAACATGCATTTTAAACCCATGTGTAGCTCTTAGTCAGCAGAGCAACAGATAATATTTTTAAAAATGGCATATAGGTATCCCCCAGTTACAAGCAGAGTGTATTCCTGAAAAATCTGCTGTAACTGCGTTTGGCCATAACTCAGTAAAGAGTATTAATATTTATATCTCCAGGAATATCTGCATATCATCAAAGCTGCATCCTTGCATCAAACTGCATGGCACTGCATTACACAATAACCCTGCTCACAGTAAAGGCCCTTTTGCTGAAAGATACCCAGTAGGCATTTTCTTTTGTGCTTTTGTGGAGATTTTTTTTTTTTTTTTTAAAGTAGGGATATATTTTCAAAAACGAAAACTCTTTGCCTAGTTTAACAAATTTGGTTGTCTGCATACCCGGTCCTCACCACAGCGCAAGAAATAAATCGAGTCTGCCTAATGTGACAAATGGTAATTAATTCTTCAGCATACATGAGGTGAAATATGATTTCCTCTGGTTTTCAATAAGAACAAAACTTTATATTCTGAACTGAAAACAGTTTTTATTATGTGCAAATGATTTAGTAATAGCTTGAAGTGCTAAGCATCATTTAAAAACTGTAACCTTGAACCTATCTGGTTGTAAATATGCAGAACCAGACACAACATGCGAGAATCAAGTGGCCCTCAGGGGGGAAAAAAAGTCTGCGGTCCAAAATCTGTCTGAATGGGGTGACAATGTAATTTCAAAAGATGTCACTTGTCCCACACTCTGTCTAAAAGATGTGCAGAAGGGGTGCAGCAGGTTAAAAGCGAAGAATCTGAATGTGTGTGTAACCGTCAGAAAGAGTTTTGATTAAACAGGAGGTCCAGCCTTAAGAAATCTGCTCCCAGTGAATGCACATCTGTGACTTACAGACATCTCCTGGGTGAAATCCTGGGTTTCTCTTGTAATGTGCTCTCTAGATATGTATTTGCCCATACTTAGATATGTAGCGATGTCATGTTTGATGTAAACCAAACATTGTCCTTGCATAAACATAACTTACGCTGGCCATAAAGCACAGTGCTGGGATTATTATAGCTTAGCAATTCTTGGCTGCTTGAGGTCCTGTGTTGCCTGCTGTCACAGAGGCAGTAGAAAATTTTACTAGGGAATTTACCACAGAATACTCAAGCACAGTGTGAGGCCATCTGTCAGAAAGCTAAGGCTGAACAGAAAATGGATCTTGGGAAAGAACAGTGATCCAGAACACTCGAGCAAATCCAAAAGAGGTTGGCTCAAGAAGGAGAAATAGAGTTACTGAACGGCTGAGTCAAAGCTCAGATGCAAATCCAGTTGGATTCTTGTGGCGGGACTGGAAGTAACGTGTAAACGCCAGGAAGTTGTCAAACTTCAATTCCTCCCAGTCAATTTTAGAGACCAAATGACAGATCTAAGTAATTATTATTTTAAGTTTTCGAGGTTGAAAGAAACAACTCTAGCTGCAGAGCCCAAGCATGATCTTAGTTTTATCACGGCAACACATTGTTTTTCAGTTGATTTCCACGGAATAAAAAAAATGCATAGTACATACTTTTTCTTTGTTATATTATATCACTTTAATTTATTTCATTATAGCACTTCTTGCTGGCATTGATGCTTATTTCCTGGACTGTACTATATTTACAGTAAATGCAGCCCCAGAAAACAATACTGAACCACACACCCGTTAGAAACGCTCAATTTCTCAGATTTATTTAGACATTTGCTTAATCCCTTTCAGTTAGTATTTACTCTGTCTGTTGGTGGATGTTTTGTTGTGCAGGTTTTAAAGGATAAAGTTTTTTGGGACTGCAAATTCCGTTCAGCACAACCGTTTTCATCCTTATGTTGCCCATCTCAGATTCTGACAAGTGTCGAGGAATATGAAAGAAAATTTTATTTTTGAATTGTTTTAATTTATGACATAAAAAGTAATATCCATGATTAGGTATCAGTATCAAAATATACAGCCAGTAAACTGTGTTCCCATAGCAGTGTTGCGCTGCTTCAGTACTGACGCTTTTGTCGAGGGAATCATGTCATGCTGGTAAAACACTTCTTGTGTATTTTTAGTTTTTTTACTTTTTTTTTAATTTATTTAAAATTGAACAATGTTTCTATGTCAAGAAAATATATTTGAAAATAACAGGTAAAAATTATTTCTTCTGTTATCATAAATACCTTCTTATTCCATTTTTAGACATATTGTTTTTTAATGTTATTTATTTATTTGTTCCCAGTAGCCAGGCAAAGTGTCATATTTCCCGTGCATTAAGGAAATATTATTGGAAGTACATTTTGTTAAATCTGTTCGGGGAAAACCTTTTAGCAGTTTCTTTTGTTATCCCTCTGCATACCTCATTTTTTAGCAATTCCTAGAAAAGGAAATGAAGCTCGGAATCTCAAAAACGGTGCAGCTGGATAATCTATACATTTTAAGCATTGTTGGTATTTAAAGAGCATGGCTGCTGGGATGAGTCAGCATCTCCACTGGAGTTCACAAGTGCACCCCTACTCAGCCGGAAATCTGTTCGTTGTACAGCAGTTTTTGGACACGGTGGGATATTTAAACCTTCTTGCTGTGTGTCAAAGGCAAACCAACTTAGTGCCTTTAACATCTAGTAATTACTAAGGGGAAGCCTGTGGTTATGAAATGATTTACAGTTTTGCACGTACTGCATACTTAATGCACTGTCGTAACATCATATTACAGAAATAATAGTAATTGAAGAATCAGGTGTCTCCTGTAGTCTGTGGCATATGCTGAAAATCTTGTGGGATTGTTTATTGTTACTTATCATGCCGCCTTTGTAAACAGCTATCTATAAGCACATAAATAGACCATTTTTTGATTTTTTGCAAAATTATTGCAGTTAGCCTAAGACCTGTACGCTGCTTTGGAGAAATTTAGGTAAATAAATATATGCAAAGATATTAGCATACTGAAAATTTTGTGCCCCCTTTTAAGTAATTCTTAGAAGAACACGCTTCTAACAAGGATACATGTCCGCAGTCCAGCTTTATTTATTTATTTATTTATTTATTTATTTATTTATTTATTCTTTGCCTAAAAATGAATATGTATCATGATATCAGAAGCATCCTGTGATTAGGACTTATAAAGATTCGTTGTGTAAAAGGACATTTTGTCAGTCTGAGAATGGGCGATACTTAACTTTTCTTGGAAAGTGTTTCTTTGTGTTTGCAAAACTCCTATTGAGTACTGACGCATATTTAACCTGCTGATGATTAAAATAAACAAATGCATAGTTTTTCCTCTTCTTTTTTAGATTTTGCAAGTGCATGGTTTTGATTCGGTCAAATGGAGCACCCACCAGCCCTACTTACAATGATCATCAAAAGCATCAAATTCACTATTTGCCATGAATTGTCATAATTCCTGACTGTTATGAATGATGAGTAATGCAGCTTTTTTGGCAGTTTTTTTTTTTATTTTCTTGGGTGTTTGGATTTTTGGATGCATTTGTAACAACTCTTTACTTGCAAGTTATTCAGTGCATTTATTTAGGATGTTTTATTTAAGCCACTTACAAGGTTAAAGATGTTTTATTTTACCCACTAATCGATGTGGCCATTTATAGAAATGCAATTGAAAAAGAACCCTACCCAAATGTACAATAGAAGAGTCAGCGGTTGGACCTAAACTGCCAGCCATTGGGCATTAGTTTATTCCTGTAGATATGACCCAACCTTACACGCTATTGGAATATGAGGAAATGAGGATTTATTCAGTTTCTTTCTGAAAAAAAAATTATCCCACTTTCTGGATAGAAGAAAACTTACCCTCTCCAATTCTTCCCTCATTTCCTCACAACTGCCAAGAAGCAATCCAGTCTTCAGAGTGCGCATGAGTTTAAATCTCCATCTCGTCTGCACATCTCATCTTTTGGGTCGGTAACAACTTGGGCTGCTATTCCTGATCATGGATTGGCCACAGATCTAGAAGCTGTGAACAAAAAGTCTTCTACTCTTTGTCAATGCGGATCCCCTAAGACCAGGCCTAGGCTGACCTCCCTCTGAGAAATCTGTGTCATACTCGTGGATGGCATCTGCACTTTCCACTTCTTCACTCTAAAAATCTCAAGATGCAAAATATACACAGTGCATCCTTTTGTATGTGTGCACCAACTGCTCCATCACAACATGATTGCTCTGATGATTCACAATACACTGGTCCACACATTTATAACCCTTATCTGCTTTTTCTGGTCAGAATCACAGTCCAAAGCCTTTCCCAAAATTACAGGATGTTAGGTGAAATTATACCCTGGATAAAATACCAGTACATCACAGATACACACACACACACACACACACACACACACACACACACACACACACACACACACACACACACACACACACAAACAAACAATAGTGAATTTAGAATGGTCACTTCTTGAAAACACATGTCTTTAGGCTGTGGGAGGAAACTCATAAAGAGAGAACAAGCAAATACCACATAGACTGAGCTGTATTCAAACCCAAGTCCAAACAGCACAGGAGTTGCAAAGCATCAGGACTGCTGAATGTGCTGGTGTACTGCCTTTTATTCTACTGTTTGCACTTCTTTTTCCACTCAGAATTTCAATATATGTTTACATAATGGTAAAAATGTACATTTAAGTTGCCCAAATTAATATTTTCAAGATGTTTTCTGTGGTCCCTCCCTCAAGTTCTTGACAGTTCTGCTCTTTGTTGCAGGCTGCCAAGAAATTTAATTTTTTTAGGTGGGGGCTTGGACTTCTAGCCACAGTCAGGATGTTTTGTGCATAGGATTGCAGGTCATTAAAAATATTACAGGATGGGAGATTGATCCTGAAATCCCCTTGCCACCTTGTCAGCTCTGAGGTCTAAGTCAAAACTACTTCTTTGGTACTTCTATGGATATTAGAGAGAATAGAGATGTTAACTAGATGGTTCCCTTTCATCGTGTAACGTGTGCTGTCACATAAGATAATCTTCTACAGCTTTGTGAGACATCCTTGTGACAGCGCCGATGTGAAAAATGCATGACTTTGTCGTATTCAAGAGGATGTCGTAGGTTCCCTGATCTTCTCTCAAATCCTACTTGGAAAAAGTAGGTCCCCCTGGAGACAAGCGCACTGTGACAGGGACAGCCATCATCACTGATTAGGTCATTCTGCGTAAGCCTGTTGCTGGCGGTTTTGGGACTTTGGGAATTGTCGGATGTCGGCTTTGTGGTGCCACACCTGAAGTGGTTGGCCCTCAGTCTCAGCTCTACCTTTGTGATCTTTGTGATTCTAGCTGGGACCCACAAAGACCTGGCTGCTCATTCTTACTGATGCTCCTCACAGTCGGTCTCTCATTTGCAGCTTATTAGCAGCTTAAAGAACCTTCTCTGGAAAGTGGGACCGCACATACGACTGCCTTTTCCAGGCTCAGAGAATGTTGGGTTCAAAATGCTTTGTATACTTGTTAAGCTTAGCAATGACTGTGTCACGGGTCCAAACTACTACTATTTCTTCTTCTTCTTCTTCTTCTTCTTCTTCTTCTTCTTCTTCTTCTTCTTTCAGCCTCTCCCATTAGCGGTCGCCACAGCAGATGAATTGCTTCCACTTCTTCCTGTCCTCTGCATCTTTCTCCATCACCCCCACCACTTGCATGTCCTCCTTCACCACATCCATAAATCTCCTCTTAGGCCTTCCTCTCTTCCTCTTGCCTGGCAGCTCCATCCCTAGCATCCTTCTCCCGATATATCCAGGATCTGTCCTCTGCACATGTCCAAACCAACGCAATCTCGCCTCTCTGACTTTGTCTCCAAACCGTCCAACCTGGGCTGACCCTCTAATATACTCATTCCTAATCCTGTCCATCCTCGTCGCACCCAATGCAAATCTTAACATCTTTAACTGTGCCACCTCCAGCTCTGCCTCCTGTCTTTTGGTCACGGGTCCAAACTTAAAATACACAATTGTTTATTATTCAACTGTACATTATTATTGCAGTTTAATCATTTATTTTCATAAACCACTAACCCTGAGCAGGGTAGTATGGAAGTGAAACCTTTCCCAAATGGGAGTGACCTTTAACATGCATGCATGTGCGTGCACACACACCTATACACACGCATCCATTCACACGCTATGGGCAACTCATAGAAATCAATTAACCTGAAACATGTGTCTTTAGACAGCAAAAGGAAACCAGAGCACCTGCAGGAAATCCGTGCAGACACGGAGAGAACAAGAAAACCTCCACACAGACTGGGATGGATTCAAACTCACACCCAACCAGCCAAGGTGCTGTGAGGCACCAGCACTATTCACTTAGTCATGCCTATTACTGTATTATCATATTGTTGTTTATCTATTATTACTTTGTTATACCTGCCACATTTAAAAGTCTGTCAAAGTAACATCTAATGCCTAAATCATCCATAAAGCTTATGCATCATTTTCCATGCAGTATGATAATATCAATAAATATTCAGCACTTTGGACTTGACATAATAGACAGTACATCACCTAAAGATTATTTTCCATTAACAAAAGTGCTGAATTGTAATGAAATAGATGTTTTCCACTACATAAAGCAAGGAAACTGAAATACATTTTTACATCTGAGATGTTATTATGGATTTTAAATAGCATCTTTAGAAAAACGAACATAACATCTTTATTCCCTGGTTTTGAATGTCTGCCCACTAAAAGAGTGAGAGAGCACTTTCTTTCTTCATTTCTTTCTTTCCCTATAGAATCCAACATACTTAAGCATGGAACTAACAGTAATGTCTGCTGGACATTTTCCAGCATTAGCACAGTAATAAAATAATAATGAGACGCTTGTAAAACATGCTTTTGCTGTTGCACCATGCACGAAGCGATGTCTATTTACATGAGAACACCTGTTGGAGAGATGCACAAAGTATAATGAGATGAGAAACATGTAAAAATGGGTCCTGCGGATAAGGTATGGGGAATTAAATACATAATTTATTAGATGCATAATGAAGAACTTGCCGGTCCTCTGGGTTTTGCGCACCATGTCTGGCGACTTGTTAGGGCCAGACTCGAAATAAGGCGAAAATGCCCATCAATATGGTTTCTGAGGCAGAGAGGGACAAGCACATTTCCAGAGGTTTGCGGCCCAGGAGACAGGTAAAATTACCAAGTCAGACAGGATAAAGTGAATGAAATAAACTGGATCATGCCAGAAACTGTATCTTGCACAACTGTGAATTTCACCTTCAGAGGAGATGAGGGTTTGCGCTCATCTGCAGATCTTTTATTAACCTTCTCACCTGACCTCGTGTCACACCATACAAAACGCAGCTAAATTTATTCACCACATCCTGCTGATTTTTTTCTTATTGCATCCCATTCTTAAAACTGTTCCTTGTAACAATAAATATTTATGTATAGAATGTGCTTTGTTTTAGTAGCGTTGTCCTTAGTTCAGTACCTGTTGAGTGTTCCCAATGGATATTTCAACCATTCCTTATAAAAAACACCATTGTTTTATGTATAACTGTTTTGTGAGTCATTAGATATCTCCTCACATTGGTCTTGCTGTAATTCATATCTAATGTAATTCTATGTTCATTTTATTTCATGTGCGGTCCCACTTTCCTATTTTTACTTAACCTCTGGTTCCTAGCTCAGAATGACTGGTTACTGAAGCCCATTATAAAAAGAATAATGTGGATTTTCAGTACAATTTCATTTGTTTCACAAGAGATTTTCCAGGTATTTATGCATAATATCGATTGTATTTCAGCGTGTAGCCAACTAAGTCTATGGTACAGTACTGGTTGAGTGTTCCTGATTGATTTTTTTTTTTTGTCCTTTAAGCATTCTACTATAAAAATGTGCCATTCAGTCATGTACAGTTATTACAGATTTTGTTAAACTCATTTACTCACAGTACAATACCATGTTCATTTCATTCATGTCCATTCTAAATAGCCGCAGGAACCTCTGGCTTCTGTAAGTCAGCGTAATCGATTATTGCACCCAAATGTAGAAGAGATCCCTTGAATTTTTATGTGAATCTTATTTTTGTTCCTCATTTTTTCAAAGGGTAATATTTGGCCATTTGGTGTCCACATAGAGGACATGCAGGTGTCTTCTACTTCATATTTAAATGATTCCTATATTACTTCTGCAGCATGCATTTATAATATCTTTTAAATTTAATTGGTGTACATCAATGAATTTAATAAGGCACACTGCCATTTTTTGACATTTGACTGTGCTGAAATTTAAAATGGAACATGCCAGGCTGTTACTTTGAACAAAGTGCATCTATTCTGAAACACTTGACATTCAGTCTAGAGGGAGGACATTCAATCTGATTGCTTTTGCTGTCTTTGTTCAACACTGTTCCTTAAATTAACATATTTCAGTCCCTTGTTCAGTTTTAGCTTACTGTCCTCTGCTATTTCAGGCTTTATGGAATGTGTGCACCATCTTTGAAGTTCTCCCCATGTCAGTAAATGTCTAAGCACATCCTTTATGCAGTAGTCGATATGTGGACAACAGCCAAAAACATACAAATGATTTATTGGAGCAGGAAAGAAAGCCACGTGAGCCCGAGGTAATTCTCCTGAAGGAGCTGGTAGTGATTCATAAATATTGTTGTGTAAATAAAAGCAATGCAGATGGAAAATTCATCTGAGCAAAATCTTAATATCATGCATCTCGGAGTAAAAGTTTGAGAAATTCAAGGTTGTTCCATAAAAACATATGCATGCATAATTGTGGAAGTGATATGAAATAGAGAGAAGAAATTGCATGTACAATTCAAATCATATTTTGCTAAGATATATTTGTATGGGTTTTTTTAGAAATGTTAACATTTCATTATTAAAAAGTAAATTATGCAAAAAAAAACATTGATTCTGGTTTTTCTAGGGAATATCTGATTTGCATGAACTTTCAGCATGGACTGTTGTTTTTATTATTGTTCTTTGTTAAAGTCCTAGAAAACCAATCCAATTAAATCCCTGACAAAATCCAAGGCTGGGGAAAGAGTTCAAGATTTAAACATTTGGTTTGTGCATTTGCCAAACTTACAGGATTGTGCATTCTTTCTGAGGAATTTGGCTTTTTCTAGAGTTGTGATGTGGTGAGCAAGCTTTTCTGCATTCTGTTCAATGTTTTGTGCCTCTCTCCCACTTAAATCCACCTCCTACGCAGGTGTGAGATGGGTTTTCAGGAAGCTTTCTATCCACCTTGTCTGGCAGTGAAGTGTCTGTTAACCTTGACAAACCCACTCACTCACACAAACACACACGCACGCACACACACACACACACACACATGCATGGGGCTTCTGGATGTGCACCTTAACTTTATTAATTGTCTCATATTGGTTCCTATGAATGCAAACTCCCACATAACTCAAGGCAAATATAAAAATATATAGAATAGCGTGACAGTTCATTTTCATCCATTGCCTTAAAATAGAAGAAAACACAAACTTAGCATTAGAATGAATGGAGCAATTTACTGTCTATTAAATTGCATAAATATGTTTTTGTGCAATAAAATGCCACTTTTCAATACTTCATCTTGTGGAAGAAAAAAAATCACACTTCTGTGCTTAACACATTGCCATGCATGACCATTTCTCGCAGCCTGCATAAATCTGACACAATCTGTTTTACATATTGACCCCCCAGTATTTGGAAAACTTGTACTTCCAGTATTTTGTCTCAGTTATACCATGTATACCTGTTTTTCAAGAGCAAACCACTCTTCTGTAGGTTCTCTGTAAGTTTCTATGATTTGTATTGCCTCACCCTAAGCCTTGCCTATTTTTGCTATATCAGCTCGTATAACCCTTTTTTTCGGGCCACAAACCTGCTGGTCACTCCCAGGTATCTGCTGTACTGAGAAAATCGATGAAAGCGTTTGTTTAACTTCTCAGCTGTTCAATTCCTTCACAGTCTCTAGATGCTGTGCATGAAAACCGCAAATGAGACAAACAGATGTACGTGTTGAATCTGTATGATCCAGCGCTAACTAAGTGCTACTGGGTGAATAATTTATAGCAATACATAATCATTTAGGTATAAATCAAAAGGTACCTGCAATATATTTAACTTCCAACTGGTAAACATATTGTTGAGCCTTTTTAACTACCCCTTGGAGTAATAGTAATAAGGAGAAGAACAGGAGCAAGAAGGTTATTATTATTATTACCTGAAGAAAGGAAATGTGTTTACCAAAAGAAACAAACAATGGTAATATGCTGAGATTATTGATTTTTACATATTACATCAAATAGTTTTTGTATGATTCTATGCTCATGTAAGGAATATCATGATACAGTGGCCTCTCACAAAATGCAAACCTTTAATATTATTAGAACCCTTAACTTTGCAGTGGTGCACACTACATTCCATTATTAAATGGGTTTATGTTGAACCAGAACAGCACTGCTCACCGGCTCTTTTTTTTTTTTTTTGCCAATGGCAGTGATGGTGGTATAAATCCTGGCTGTTGCACACTTTCAGTGATGCACGGCCGATGCATCTGGAGTCTGTAGGATGACCTTTTGCAGAAACGTTGACTTAGAGCTACCCCCTTTCACCATAAAACAAGTTCAAGTTTTTTTCCTGCTTCTCTGCAGCCGCCTCCAAAGATTGCCGGCTATCACCTGGTTGTAAGCTCAAGGCCTTTCGTGATTAAATTTAAATCATGGGCGTTAAGGAGTCTGAGGTTCTATTTACTCAAAGAGCTCCCCGGTCAGAAAATGACATTTTGAGCATTCCGCGGATGAGGTGGCAAATAATTCATCAACGGCCATTTAATAGAGGTTCTATCACGCTATAGCTTCCAGCGATTTAGAACCATGTTTAGAAGCTCATTCCCTGTAATAGATCTGGAATAGAATTATCTTACATTGTGTAGCTATTTTGCCTTGCAGGGCCCGCGTGGGAATGAGCATCAAAGCAAATTACTAAAGGTTGTCAAGGGAAAGCAGAGGGAGACCCGTTCTTCAGCCACACATGTAATATTGCCCTTATAGGCAATGGCTCTGAAGAATACTTTGAAGACATAAAGCAGATAGAAGGCAGGCAAGCCTGGAGAAACCAATTTGGACTTTATGCAACAAAAAGGAAGACCATATTTCATGTAATTATTCCGTGCTGGTCGCCAGGACAGTACATTCTGAGAGACTTAACAGCAGATTTCCCCAAACCATCAATTAAGCAGTGAATTAATAGCCCAAACACTGATGCAATATGCAGCCAGTGCCCTGCCATGTTCTCCTTGACTACAAATAACTCTTGCTGCCACTTACTAGGGCTGGAGTTCTGAGATAAAATTCATTATGGCCCTGTTCTGGAAGGAACCTTGAACTCTACAGGGTGACCACCTAGTGTGCCTCCTGGTTCAGGTACTGGTTGGCTGGATGCTTAATTTATATTTCATCTCCTGAGAAGGTGATGGCCATGGAATGGTGTTTTTTTTTTTACACTGAATAGTTATTGGGTTACACAGTGTGTGAAGATTGGGAGAGGAATGGTTGCTGGGGCTTCTACTGGTTTCCCTTGATGGAGTTTTTAAATTTAGGTAAACACCAGCTGCTCGGCTTAGTGTATGTTATTGTGTTGTGTTTTTGCTTGTTGGTTATTTGTGTCGTCTTTGCTTCTTGAACAGTACAACTGCAACAAGGACATTTTCTAAGATGCATCGATGATCCACAATTGTAACGTTTACTGTGGATGATATCTGAATTATAATGACACATTTTAATTGTAACGTGGATGGGAAAAATGTGACAAAGCTGTAAGCAAAAATACTCGGGCAGCTTCAGCTGCCTTTTGGGGAGAAATCTTTTCTATGCCTTTACTCCAGCATTTTGAGCTTCAGTCACGCACAAATCTGGAAAATGCATTCCTGTATCAAAGTGTCATTTTTCTCACTAACACATGTGCTGTCTGTGTCTTATCATCTTTCCATATTTCACAACGGGGGATCTTTGATCCGTTTAATCATCCGCAGTTATGGAGTACAGGGACGTACAGCGACAGTACAATTTGTGACTGTTTTTCTTCCTCTCTTTGGTGTTAGTGTTTTGCAAGAAAAAAATGGCAATAAAAATAGTGCCTAATTAATTCTCCTGATAAAAGCTATCATTTTTGTCAGTGATTCCTTTTTTCCCCTTCGAATCCATAGTAGATAGCAGTGCTGAATAGTGGATTAGGGACCCTGAAGAGAACTGGGTCTTAAAGATGCACCATAGATAATTTAGCCTTGAGCAAGATCCTCTGCCTGGAAAAAAAAAAAAAAAAAAAGAAGCAGTCTGGTGGGGTCTTAAAATTGAGCTTAAATCTACCAGCTAAAGCAAATGCATTTGCACCCTTCACACCCAGCAATACAGCACCTACCCTGGTGCACCATAGGCTATAAATGCCAAAATGCTGCAGTGAATGTTCTTGAACTCTGTATTGCTGAGAACTTGTTAAAATGCTAAATTTGCTGCACCACATTTTTATGGCTAAATTGTTAAGAAGAACGTTTTGCATTTTTATGTTATAAGATTGCAGATTTGTTAGTTCATGTTGAATCCCTCCGTGCCACTGAAAGCATGTGAAAAGAAGTTTAAATGTGAATTTGTGCGAATTTTGACTTCTCTGCCCAGTTTCATGTAACAGTTATTTATTCCTTAATATTTTAACAAGAAAAAACACAAAAGCAAGTTTTGAAGTGTTGTTTGATGTTAATATTTTAATTGAGGGATTTCCGAAACAGCCGGGGTCAAAAAAAATCTTAAGAAATGCAATAATGCCATATTTGAAGTCTTGAGTACGTATGTGATGCTGCAGCAGAGAGGGGTTGAAATTTGCCGGTTATATTAACTGAGTCCACACACATTTCAGCTGCCATGCTGCCGACCAGTCGCGTTTTAAATGCTTACAAATGGTTAATGTTTTCCACCTGCTGAAATTTGCCCTAGTAAGAAACTTATTATGTGAGTTTATTTATATATCCTCTGTGCAAAAATGATGTATCAAGACGCTTCCTATGTTTGCTCGTAGCCGCCAACTCTCAGCACACCAGAGGGAGTGGAATTAAGTGATTCTGCTGAAAACCTCTGTCTTCTCTCTGCTGTGTATTAATTATCATTCAAATAGCCTCGCAGCATATAGTACAGGGAATGCATGGGACACAGCGAAATGAACTGGAATAAATTCCAAAACAGCTTGGGTTTGGCTGCTTGTATTTGTGGAAATTCCTCAGCGGATTCCCCAAAGAAGAATGTCTATGAGTTACTTTCCAGCACTTTCTCCAAGGGCTGGCAGTGTAGAGAAATGTTCTTGCAGTCCTGGAAAGAGGCCATTCCTTAACATAACCCCTGTCCCATGGCAACGGGTTTGCATTTTGAGTATCTGGGAAACAGTATGGTGGATCTTGTACAGATCAGTATAACATTCTCCTTTCTCCTTTCTAGCATGTTGTCTTGTGGTGTCCTGTTTCCCTGTTCAGTTTGTAGTTGCTTAACACGGTCTTTGAAGGGGCCCGTAGAATTGTCTTTCTTTTTTATTTATGTTAGGTTTTCTTCTCTGCAGTGCTCCCTTGCTCTTCATGAGATGCGGTGGAAACAGGCTCACTGGGGTGAGGTTTCTCCCAGCCACAAAATAACCACCACCACGTGTAACCGGGGTTTTAAAGCTTGCGAAAAAGTTGCTCATGAAATGAGGAGCAACAAAAGAGGCAATCTTTTCTGCTCTCTGGGGTTCCATTCAGAGCTGCAAGGTTCCCTTTCACCAGTCTCTTCATCTAGCTCATCAGCAGCACCGTCTTATTTGTTCCTACAGACTTGTTCAGATGTGATTTGTTTCAAAATAAGCTTTACATGAGAGCCTTGTCCATGCTGCTGACTCAAGTGTATCTGTATATTTACAGAGATGTCCTACAATCTGGCTAACAATCAGCCTTCCCAGAATTTTTTTAATGGTCTTCAGCACAGAGCCCACAGATTGTGTGCCACTATGGCATAATAGGTAACACAAGTGCCTTGAGCTGCGTGACTGGGGCTAAGTTCAAATGTACTTCAGGAGGTGTGGAGTTTGCATGCTTTTGTGTTCACAATCCAAGGATTTGTGCAGAGAAAACAAGGGGGAAGCCTTTTTCATACCCTCATCTCTCATGAAAACCAGCCAAGTGGTTGCTAGGAACCAGGTTTAACCCCCTACACCTATCTTTCCCTACGTAGCAGGTAGCAAAATGGTTACAGTTTGGAAGACTTAAGATCAAATCCATGCTTTTACTGTAGTACCACTGAGCAGGGTTTTAATCCAGTAAAAATTACCCTACTTTACTGTGGTAAATATATGTGAATATCTTAGAACACAACCTAATGTTCTTGTTCATGCTTCTGGTACCTTACAGACAGTTGTTAGCTAAACAGTTCAATTGATTACTTCTCTAACTTTACAGAAACCCTTGTACCAGATGTTGGAGAACCTTTCCCTGAGATGACCCTTAAAATAATTTTCCAGGAAATCACTTACATCATCAGCTTTGTGGTCTTCTAGGAAAAGAAAAATTTCAGTTACTGATATCTGAGATCCTCCTCTGTTAAGAGAAAGGAGAAAAAGACTGATTAACAGTTTCAAACAGCATAGTAGATTTGAATGTGTCTTTATTTTGAAACTTTGAATAGAATTTTGTGGTCCGGGCCTGCCATTTTCACATCCTTTATAAATCCATGTTTTTCAGATACATGAAAGGGTGTCTTGTCACTGGCGATGCAACAACAGTCGATTTACATTTTTGGCAAGCCTTGAACTGAGCAAAAATAATATTTGCTTTCCAAGTGACAGCTGAATTGTAGCATTATTTCCAGATTTCTCTGAGGATAACCTGCTGGTGCCATTGCTACCCAAAAAAAGAAAAATAGACAAGGACTAAGAGATTGACTGAGGCATATTATTTCAAAAGTGACTGGGAATTAGACAGCAATAGCAGGGCCAAAGCAATATATTTGATCAGGAACCCATAATCCTCAAAATCGGGTGAACACAAATTAATACTGTCAAGTACAGAGAACAAATCGCCTGTCATCTCAAAAGCAAGGTAAAAGTGGTAAGAGCCAGGCTACAAAACAGCACTAAAAATACACCCTAACCCTATATACACTAAAAAGCGAACACAACTTTGAGACACCAACAGCCACTGAATATATGTGTATAATACAGTCGAGCAGGGATAGCAGGTACTGGAAGGCACAACCAAGTGGCAGGAATCAGATACAGGAACATCTGCAAGGAATATGACTTGGACACTCCCTAGCAAACCACATATAATGGTAAACTGGCAATAGATTAGGAGGAGAAAACAGCAGTGGTGACAGATGTGGTGATTCCAAGTGATAGAAGAGGGACTATAAGAAGCTGATGAAATACCAGGGTTTGAGAGAAGGACTGGAAAGAATGTGGAAGGTGAAAACCAAGGTAGCTCCATTACTGAGAATTTAAATTGTCCATTGGTGTTAGGAGCACTTGGGGGCTGTGACCACTAAGGTGGAAGAGTTGCTCCATCAGATCCCAGGAACTGGAAAGGGTTAGGGTTAGAGTTAACCACAACACTTGGTCTTACTCAAGAAGAGGAACAGCCAAAACACTGCCCTGTACCTTCAAACTTATAGGCCTCTGAAGAAAAAATACCACCCATAGGGTTAGAAAGGAATATTTTAATGCAGACAGAATCCTTCCACAGTTCTCCTACATTTTTGTTCATTGTTTCCTGCTGTGAAGTTAAGTATTTCTAAGGAAATCACTCAAGAACGTCACTTTTCTTAGATAACACGTCACCAGTAACTACAGTGTTTTTGGAGAATTAATTTCCATACATTTTTATCTTTCTGAACAGCTGCATATAAAAACCAATTTCTGCTAGACACAGTGAAAAGGAAAAGCACAACAATAAAAACATGCGCTACACCAGCTCCACTAATGTGTCAGGTTACTTCAAGTATGGTGGTGCACTGCTGTCTCACAGCACCTGGACTGTGTTGGGATGCAGGTTCACATCTGCATCAGTCTGTGTGGAGCTTGCATGTTCTCATCATGCTTGCATGGATTTCCTCCCACAGTCCAAAGATATGTGTCTCACATGAACAAGTAAATCTAAATCTTTATTAGTGTGTTTGAAATGTTTCTAAGCTCAAGGTGTCCACCCCAGCCCTCCAGGTCAGCTGAGTGTATTTAATCATAATGTTAATTAAAAATAAACTTAACCACTTTTATAAGAAGAGTTAGCATTGGACAGCCTACTAAACAAGCCAGCTGTTCTACCCTTTAAAACCACACCTTGAGAGCACCTGCGGGGCAAATAACTTCAAAGCATCATCTCTCCTAATAACCTCTCTTCGGCAGTCAAACCACTCACCACATTTTATCATGTCATGCGGTCTGCTCGCACTTTTTTGTCAGCAATAGAGGAGGCTAAACTCACTTTTTTTTCTTTTTTTTTTTTTACCATTTAATAAATCTTAAATTTATAAATAAATTTAATAAACCATTTAACAAATTTAATAAAAGATAAACTCGTTGAAGGGCTTCTTTCAGTTAAATTTTTTTGTTAAGGCTTCCTGACACCTGGACCCTGGAGAAGGCACTACTACTGACAGTTAAATCAAAAATGCATAAATGCACAAGGCTGTCAAAATACTGTCTAATTCTCAGTTAAATATTTATCTGAATATTTGCTGATGGGGGAGCATCTCAGGGATAGATAGATAGATAGATAGATAGATAGATAGATAGATAGATAGATAGATAGATAGATAGATAGATAGAATCGTAGCATGGTATTATAAACAGTCGACATTTTCCAGCATTTTCCAACATATTTTCTGCACATTTTGCCACATAACCTCACTATGCACATTAAGTAATTTGAACTAATAATGCTGAATTGCAGCATTTTTCAATTAAGATGGAAATTTTGTACAATTATACATGCATTAATATTATTATAGGTTACAAGACTCATACGAGCTAATGTAGGGGCTGCAGCTGGTTCATAAGGACATCCTTAATATGTTTATGAAAAATAAGCCATGTTTAGTGTACGGTTTTGTTGTTAGAGCAGCGGATTCAAATTAGATTTAAATTCCACGTCTGTCAGCGTCACCGAGTGAGGCGGCAATGACAAACAACAAATGCGAATGTACTCGGCCGGCGGTGGTTTTTCTTCGTCTTGCGTCGATGAAACGAAGGTGCGACGGGCGACCTTGTCGACCTTCGCAATCGACGGCGCTGCAGAAATCGCCTTTTCCGCTGCATGTCGCTGCGCCTTCTTATCCGTAACAGAGCCTCTGATTTTAGTAAAGCCATTATGTGCAATTTTCACATCACCTTGTCATACAGCCAATTTCAAACAGTTGGTTGTATAAATTCCTGCTCCTCCGTATTTTTCTACTGCATTTTGGTACTCATTGGGTTCCTCTGACCTTTCCATCGCAAGCAGAGAAAAAACACAGAAATGCGACATTATTGCTGCTTTATTTCTAGATGACAAAAACCGTTATAGAAATGTTGTCAGTATTGTTTGATGCCTTATGTACCGGACAATAAATCTTGCTTGATGCACATTGATTCAATCCAGGTGTGATGCAATAGAATTCCTGCCAGGGGAAAGAACTCAATTTTCCTCCGCTCTCAAAATGGCTTGTATGACATTAACGGCCCCTCGTATTCTTCTGGAAATGCAGCAAGACGTAAGCCACTGATTTATATGGGATGTGCTGTCACAATTAAACAGCAAAAAAGTATATTGCCTTCCAGGGACAAGAGCCAGGTTGGAGGAAGAAGAAAAGAGTAAACATATCCATCCTTTGTGGGAAGATTACACACCTGGCTACATTCATTTAGACGGAGACGGACAGATGTAGCGTTCGGCGGCAACTCGGGGGATGGAAATTTGTAAGCAGAAAGTTCGAGGGAGAAGTGGAGAGCGCATTAAAATTCAGCATGCAGACATGCGGATGCTTCGGCGGCTGAACACACCGCCATCCTACTTGACATTTGAATGGGGTTTCTGGAGGCAGGAGAATGGGGCCGAGCGGCGCCAAAAAGAGGGGAGGTGAATTCCTCACTGTAAAATAGTTATTGATGACAAGCTGAATTACCATCTTTGAGCTGTTAGCCAGGATACATAGGCAGGAGGGGTTTTATTGCGAAATGCACTCATAAACAAGGCTACGATGTGGCCCGCTGCAGCGCCTGGTTATGAAACACCCAGACTACCGTGTATACTTTCTGTGGCCGGGTGGCTGCTGCTGATGGTGGCACCACGGCAAAGTGTTTGCAAACCAGAAAATGTTGCACCCGGCCCATTCCGGCAGAATAACAACCTTATCAAACAAGTCACAAGGCATCCTAAAATAATGCCAGTGTGCCACGTCTTGTAATAAAATAATAAATAGCAAAATGCAGTGAGCCAGATGGTTATTTTTGCCTTGTTGAGTGATTTTGTTTAATGATAAATATTAGCCAAGTAAAGATTTGTTATTCCATTTCTGTGTTCTCCTCATCCCATAATAATCAGGTAGGGCACTTTCATACCCCAACACATCTGTTTGTGCTCTTTCTTCAGAAATTTATATTTGTTACACATTTTCTACCTTAATAAAGTATAGTATATTGTTTTTTACTATCCCCACATGGTCAATTTTATGTTTAGTCTTATAGAAAAGTACAATTTTTAACATTTTTAACGTACAATTGAATGAGAATTGGGTATCGACTGATCTTAAAATGTATACAATGACAAAATTGTCCAGTTTGTGTTCTATGCTTCATTTTTGATTATATGTACACCAAACACTGCCCCCCTCCAAGAAATACAATGTTCAGCTAATAAATTTACAGCTAATAGTGTTGTCTCTGCTGAATGTTTATTTCTGTTGGGTCATTTGACATTATTTTCCTATGAGGACTTTTTTTTTTTTTTTTTATGAATATTGCAAAGCTGTGCTCTGTTGTTGACCACTGAGTTACACATTTCTCATACGCAGAAGATAATCTGAGACTAAGTAACAGCTGGAGCTTTTCAGTCTCTTTTGTGAGTTGAAAAAATCATCTACTGAATACAAAGGGATATTTAACTCATGCTAACATCTTGAGGCCAGTAAGACATTGGTACATTGGTACATTTGGTATTTTAAAACATTGCAACCAACCTGTAGCGACTTCATATGAGGGTAAAAATTGCTTTTAATTTTCTTTTGAATAAACTGGCTGGATTTTTTGAGCATGGAAGCACTGCACTTCTTGTAAGGCCAACTAAAGGGTGAGATGACAATAATCAGATGCAGTTCCACATTATTGTTGCAATAAAAGGTGCCTGACTCAGCAGGATCCGAATCACACCATGGCTATCAGGATAAAAACCAAAGTTTCACTCTGAAGTAGCAAACAAGAAATTTGAACCCCAAAATTAGATCTTGAGACAGATGTGTGGGATTTTGTTAAACTTCTCCTCTACTGCAGCTCATACCTTTGGTGCAACTTGGCTCTGCATAGCACATGAGCTTCAGCGGTGCAATAATGTTCCACATTCCGGCATTTAGCCTGTATGTTTCCACGCATGCTGTGCCATCTAAACCAGGAGAGTAGCTTGTTTTCCACAGCTTTTCATGTGCTGTTCATCTTTGGGTCAGTATTACAGAAGACCATTCTGATGGACCACACATTCGCATTTTAAGATCTATCACCTTTGCATGTTGCTGTCAAGCCCCACAATGCAATGCAAGGAAAAATCAGTCTCACAGCATCTCCAGCTGCTGTGACCTCTCCGAGTGCCAAATTAAAATATCTGCTCTTCCAGTAACATCATGTCGCCCAGCTGGTATCACTGACCAAAACCCATTGGTCCTTCCTTTCTGGGAGTCCACTGTCTATGCTTCAGGCATTAGAGAAGGTGCTGAAAATATTTGACAATGTTAACTGCTCTATTTTCATGTCAAGGGAAAGTCTGAAGAAAGTTTAGTCAAGGTAACAGTTGCCGTAGCGCACAATAGCAATCGCTCCAAAATGAATACATTTCTGCCACAGCTCATCTTATTTTTCCAACCCACAGCATGTAATGTGCAACTAAAGGCTTTGTCTTTCATATTCTTAAGTGTACAGAAGGGATTCAGGTGTTCTTTTATTATTCATCTGCTTTGTTGCTATGCTTATCAAACAGACGCATTGGCAGAAATGGCACTAATAAAGAATGGCACTTTTTCTTATTGATAAAATCTAATTGGAAGTGATTTTAAAATGTATTTCATCGCTCTAATATCCCTGGCAGCTCAGAGTCACAGCAGATATCATTACATTCTCTGAGAGCCTGGGCTGGTTGGGTGTGGGTTCAAATCCAACTTAATCTGTGCGGAGTTTGCATGCTCGCCCTTTGTCCGAAAGGGTTTCCTCCAGATGTTCCTGTTCGCTGCAACAGTCCAAAGACATTTGTTTCAGGCTATTTGGCCACTCTCAATCGCCCTCTATGTGTGGATACCCTGAGATGGACTGACATCCCATCCAGGGTGTGCATCACCTTACCTAGAGATCAGCTCCAGACTGCAGTGACCCTGACCAGGACAAGCAGTTTTCTCACTGTGAAAGTGAGTAGTTAACTTTAAGCACAAACAGCTAGACAAAGATGTAAACTCCAGATGTTGTCATGCACATGACCTTTGTTTAAATCCAAGGTCCGGTTAAACCCCAGCTGCGTTTGTGCTAGACTTCGGCTCAACTGCACCTCATTTCATTTAACGGCGCATTGTTCACCAATTTCAATTACCTTCCGAGCAATTCCGCCCAATAATTCACCAACAAAAGTCATTCTCACAGCAAAATTGCAGAAAATTTCACGGGAACGTTACATAAGGGGGGGAAAAATGGCCCTTTAGCATTTCACTAAAGCGGAGGCTTCAGAAGGGAAACAGAAAGAAGGGAATAAGCGCTCCCAAATGGAGCCGGAGCAGAACGAGAGGTGTTATTGTATTAGTTTCCCTTTGTCTGTTTCGTTATTGCTGCTGCGGCCGCGCTGGCTGTGAGCCCAGCATAAAGGATCGCCGTGCAGGAAAATGATCAACTAGCCGAAATTCATTCCGATTGCCTCTGTGTGCATCCATTATGTTCTGTCCAAGTCGCGGCAATCAATCCCCCCCCAGCCTACGCGAGGGGGAGCGAGCAGAACAGATGGCATCTTCTCTGAAGGTCAGATTAGTTTCACTTTGTCACCTCGGCCTCATAACCTCCCTCCATAGACGGTGCACAGAACCACCGGCGAAGCCAGCAGATGCTGAGCGCCGTCAACAGGAGCTTTCGCAGCAAAGCACTTTGGGGGGTGCGGGGTGCGTGTGTGTGTGGGGGTGGGGGTGCGTTGCTGTTTTGTCCAAATATTGACTGTGGAGCCCTAGCGCCACATGCAGCCTTTCCAAAGTCTCATGGGCCACAAAGTCATTTGTTCAGCAAATAACTGATACTTAAGCTAACAGGTCCTGAGCCGAAAATGCAATTATAACATGCAAACATCGCCACTGTCATCAATAACGCGAACGGCATTCATTTCGCTCCCTTGCTACAGCGTCAGAAATCAAATCTGAATCAGTCGGAAGAAGAGATAGGTTATGATGCCTTTCTGTCAAGCAGCGCTGCTCATTTGGAAGCCGTGCTTCTCCCGGTCTGGATGGAGAACCTTAACTTTGAGTTCCACCACAACCCTGTCTTTGCCGTGCCTTTATATCCAAGAAATTTCAAGTGCCGAAGACTTTTCCCGTAATGCGATTTCATGGCCACCTATAATTGTTGTAATACATTTCTTTCTCTTTCTGACGTAATGTTTAAGCGATTGGGCTGAATTATTTCTGCCAAGTGATACTGAGACTCAGCTATAATTCAGGGTATCCTTCTTTTTGTTTCTGAGCAGTCGGTAGAGATCCTTCAGAGGCCTGACAAGGAGATGTCACGGTCTTGTGTATTCTCTTTGTTTAATCCATCCTGCCAGCGGTTTGTGAGTGTTGTGCACGAGGCAGACAGTCAAGCTGCCCTTGGAGAAGATCCGCAAGGACTTGCAAAGAACTTTTGTAGCAAACTAGAAAGCCCAGACCATGCGGCAGCAGACGAATAATGAGACAAGACACATAGACTGCAGCTGTTTGACATGAGGACATTACTGAACTACACAAGGACACCAGCCTGAATATACAGTAGGTTTGCATATGTAAGAAGGTGCACCACCAGATAGCTGTTGTGCGATGTCCATCCGATACAAGCTGAAAACCTAGCCTTGCTGTCCTATCAACTGCCAATAATCATTAATAGTTGAATAACTTTTCCAGGCTGACAGATGAATCATTGTGTAGATACAGCAGGTATGGTACTAGGATGCCCCTATTGGTCACCACAGCAAAGACTGCTGCTGGCAGGTTTCAGGATCATAACAGATACAAGCATTCACTGACACGTTTGGAATACATGTGTAAGGCGTTCAGTTTATGAAAATACAGAACAGAGCTTAATGTAATTTTGTTACAGAAATTGAATTATTATTGTTGCTGTTGTGCATTTAGCTGACACATTTGTCCAAAGCAATGCTATGTTCAGTTATGCACCCATCCACCCAACACACTATAACCTATATAGTCATGCACCAAGGGCAGTTTCAAGTCATCAGTTCATCTGTTACACATGTCTTGGGACTGTGGGAGGAAATCAGAGGACCCAGAGAAGCACAGGGGAAAACATGTTAATTTCGCCGCCCTGATGTGAACTCAAACCCACATTCGAACCAGAGGCCAGCAGCTGCAGAACACCAGAGTCACCCACCCTGCCACCCAAAGGGAACTTGCTGGTGGTCTCCTGCACTTACAGTAAGTAATTGATGTTTTAAAGAACGATAAAATAAGTTTGAAGAAAGAGTAGTTGTTTGCTTCTCTTTGCTCTTCTTTCATTTCAATTTAAGCAAATTTGAAATTTTAAAAATCCGTGCCCTCAGCCTGCGTAGTACAACTGAGCACATAACAACCTGTCTATGCAAGGGCTGTTTTTAGGGCATGTTTTTCCACTCTTTCTTTTGGTTAACTTTTATGTTCCTCAAGGAGAACAAACTTTTGTTTTTCAAATTTCTCAGTAGTTACTTTTTTGGCAAAAAAGGTAGCTTTGATGTAATTTTGTCAGGGCTTTGAAGTGCATTAAACAACTTTGTAGTCCTGAACAAATCCCGTGTTTACCACTGCCCAAAAGGAATGTTTTCTGGATGGAATTTCAAATTACAACAAGAGAAAAAAAGGAGATTTTTGTTTGTTTTTCCTATATGAAATTATAAAGCGTGAAATCAATTTTATATTGACACTGAACAAATGAATCAATGGCTCTCCGCATTGTTTCCACATGATGTACTAAAATCAGGGCCTGGATTGTAAACATTCAGGGAAATGCCTGCTTAATAACAGTAGCCATGGGGTAAAAATGTACCTGTACAGCACTGGGAACATTTATAATGCACAAATATATATTTTTAAAACCACATAAATCAATCACTGGCTACTTATTCACATCCATACTGTAGACTGGCGCATGAAGGTTTTAGGATTATTTGAAACGTAAGCTGGATCCAGACCTTTGGTGGGTGCAGAAAATATGCAAATTAAAGACAGAAGAAACCTACATAATAAACTGGTTAATTGATTACATCCTAATAATTTGTTAGTTAACTTTCTAATAAAAGTGAAAATTCAGGCCAAGAACCGAACGTGAAGTATTCTTATTGCAGTAACAAATGTGGTCACAGGAGGTCGCTGTTAACAACGACTGGGCAACAGGCCCGGTTCATATAAAGGCAAGTAGTTGTTAAGTTAAAGAACTTCCAATTGCCTTCTTTTTTGTGATTTTTAAACCTCTTATCACGCAAAATACAATTAAATAAAATGTTGATGTAATGCTACGGCACAGTATTGCTTAGGGCCAGCAGGGGGTGTAGTGTTTAGGGTGTTCCCATCACATCACATCTGAAGGTTTCCAGCTGCAATCCCCCTACTATAGTACCTTTGGTTAAGGAATTTATCCTGAGTGGATATAATACAAATAGTGTGTATAAATGTGCAAATCAATGCAAAATTAATTGTCTAAAAGTGTAAGTCACCTTGGGCAAAGCAGCCAGATTACCTGAAAATGAATGTGTTATGGAAGTGTTTTAACAGCACGGGACAGAAGTGGAAGTGGTTACCGCTGTATCTAAAATTTCTTTCTGTATTTCTATCCATTTGAGCAAATTGTATTTATTTTGGTCTGCTTAGATGGGTATTTTCTTCAGCTGTACATAATAATACAGTTCTCCCAGAACAAATGACTCCTCGATCCCAGACATCATTTCTGCTCTATCAATAGTCATTATTTAACATAATAATAAACCAGGGGTCCGCAGTACTGCTGCTGGAAGGTTCCGGGGCTGCGCAGGTTTCCCAGCTTCATTTTCTGTTCAGCAGAGCAGAGGGAAAACAATCTGTTTTCATTACAGACATCATCAGATTAATGAAGTGTTGAAACAGCACTCCGATGGAAGGAAAAACATGCACATCCATTTATCTGTGTGGCTACAGCATTGGGGACCTCCCACATGGTGGTAACCATCCACATCTTCACTCTTCACCCAGCTCTCCAGTTCCACTGCGACATCCAGCACCCTCAGCATTTCAGGAAGAGGTTGTATTGGTCCACTTGGTGCTAATGGGACTGATCGGTTCAGCTGGGTGCTTAAGTGCTCAACTGGGCAGAAAACTACAGCTGCTTGCATAGTACTTTCTAAAGTGTCCACTGTTTTACTACCATGCCGGCTCCGGTGAGAAGAAGATCTTGAGGGCTGCAGCCAGAGTCATCTTTGCACACAGACCACCCCCCCAGAGTTGAGGTTCAAACTTTGTCTCATCGATCAGGAAACTAGCACAGTGCAAGTGATGTTTGATCCTGTTAATGATTTCCTAACTGAATCAGTGTTGCTTTTTGCCGCTGTTGAGTGCTGTTAGGTGTTTAAAAAAGGCTGGAACATCTGCGCATCATATCCCTCCAAGACTCGAGAGCTTTTTATAGCTGTGACTGTTCACAAATGAAACAATTTTTAATTGCCATAAAACCTGCCACTCATTTTTAATGGACAGCAGCTTCAGCATTCCCAACTGTGGTCTTTAAAAGCCCAGACAGGTGTCTGTGTTGCACTGTACAGATCAGTTGACCAAAATGATGGTTGGTTTTGACACCCTCGTAGCTCCGTGATCGCATACAACGTGACCTTTCGTGCAGGTGGTTGTTCCTACGTGAGTAGCAGATTGGGATGAACCTCCCTCGACACGCACGATTAAAGCATGTTGCTTCAGTTCTCGGGTGAGCAGCAGGGTGGAACGGCACTGCAAGACCATTGCTGCACACTATTCATCACGAACACTTACTCACAAAACTTATTTTTGAATCTTGTTTAGCATTCGAGCTTGGCCAGACAGCAGAGATCATGCCTGTTGCTGTTTACATTTGAATGCTCACAATTCTGTGATTGTCAGTTTGTTAAATTAGCATCATTGTTGCAGTGATGTCAAACTGTTCACCTGTATATACAGGTAACATTGTGACTTATATTGAATAAAAGCATTAGCTAACTAACAAATAAGCAAATACTGGGAGAGAGATCTCAGGACACATCCATATTACAGAAGACTGGTCACATACACTGAAATCCATTTTATGGTGCAACATTCTCTCATTCAGAACAACCTGGCCTGACAAAACCTTATTCTGCACTAAAATATTATGCAAAATCAGTAAATATCTATATATATATATATATATATATATATATATATATAGTGCAAGCTCAAAATACTGCTGACTTTGAATTTTAATAAATGCAAGATAAAAATCTGTGAGATAAAATAAATGACAAGTATTACAGAGCAGCCACTAATGTGTCAAGAGTACATTTTCTTTTAATTCTAGGATTACAAGGGCTTTGATTTGGAACATTAATTCGTGTTTAAAGAAAAACTCTGAAGGCACGTAGCTATTGCCAAGGGGTTCACAGGAAACTCACAAACATTGGCAAAATAACTGCATGTAAACACAATAAGGGCCAACACATTTTAAATTTGTGCAAATGACAATGTTTTGTTTATTTACACCACCAAATACAAATATACACTGTAAAATGCTGGAACTGGTAAAAACATTCCTTCCAATCATCTGCATCTTTCAGCTTCAAGCTGGTTTTCCCAATTTTCCCATTAGTGTGCAAAGAAGTTTTAGCCACCCCTGAAAAAGAGAGCAAAACATGACTTAAGAGCTCAGTAAATGAATCCGGTAATTGGCAGCACTTCCTGCAAAGTTTTATGTTGTCTTCCACCAATTACTCACACTATGATATTGTTGATGGGGATGTGGATCAGTTTGACAAAAAATCCAATGAAGCCCATGATGGCAAAGCCAATTGCCGTTGCCATGGCAATCTTCTGGAACTCTGTGAATTTAAAACCAGTTTGATACATCGAGTTAACATGTAAGCACTTCAAAATAATAGTGATCAGATGTATTGACTCATTCTCTTCAGAAAAGACTAAGTCGTCTGGCAAAAGTGTATATAAAATAAAAATTACCTCATGTAAACATGTTTCAGGTTAGTTATGATTCTGACTACCACAAGTATGTATGGTGGTACACTGTACGACATACCTTTTCTGTCTGGTTTGGTACATCTCTTCACAAGCCTTATGGAGTCCTTCACAAACTGCCGGCTGGGCTCCACAAATTGCATTACCTGATCCATGGTCACCTCAAATGATATGGCTGCAGGAAAAACATTAATATGTCACTTTAACAACAACATAATGCCTTTCCAGAGTTTAAAGATAATTCAGATGACAACCTGGGTTTTTAAAGTACTTAACAGCTTGGGCAAGGCAAATTAAATATTAACGCAACCATTGCATTGAATACATGCAGCGGTGATTTTTAGAACAGGACCAGAAGTTTGTGTAGCGGTTAGAGATGTTGCTGTGAAATTTGAAGGCTCTTGGATCAAATCCCATTATAGCTGTAGTGTACTTGATCGAGGTGGCACTTCCCCTCTATTGATATAGTAGGAACTGCTATGTAAATGGGTAAATCACTGTACACCCAACACAAAAACATCTTAAACACGGGTAAGCAGTAACAATAATACAGAACTTCAGGGTTAGTTGTGACCGTCACTGGTACCCAAACGAAAGACTTTATTAACATGTATGAAGGTCTTTGTATAAACAAATACAGATGAAAAAAGACAGTGGCCACAGTGAACCGATTTATGGGTCTAACGCACTCCAGTTAACACCCAACCCCACACAAATAAAGCTTTCATTCGTAGAAGACTAAAGACTCAGAAATAAAGTTTAATCTGTGGCGACATTACAGAGCCGACTTTACTCAACTTAACATTTTAATAATCTAAACAAAACCCAATACGGATAGCAACACCTGAAACCTGCTCTGAACTTATTTAGTACAGGACTGTCACAAAACATCCTCATAGCAATGTTCCCTAGTTTTACAGCCTTAAGTAAGTTAAATACGCCTTACCTTTTCGTGAAGATTGTTGCCCTTAACACCGCAGAGCAAGAACACAACGCAACACTGAGTTGAGCCACGTATGTTGAAAGAGGTCTATGAGGGATGCTGACGTAGCCTTGCTATACGCATGCGCGTGATACCTATGACCCGGAGGTACTTTACGTCACAGGAAGTGAGTTTAGGTCAGTTCCGTCCCAGAGAGAGGGGGTTGCATTGGCTTTACTTTTCTGGCTTTTGCGTGTTTATTCATGGAAATATAATATTATTAATATACAATTGCCAGTATTCACCGCAAAGGTGATGGTCAAAAAGAGCCGACAATGGTCAATGAAGTTTATAGATGATGTTAGCCCACAGGTATCACTAATATTCTATAGCAAAGGGGTGAAAGTTAAAAATGCGTATTGCATAAGCACACATTATTTTTGTTTACATGAGAATATAAATAAATATACAAAACATCAATGGCAACAATGAATCTCTAAAAAAGTATAATTTCCAGTACGTTGTCCAATATGATATTAGATCACATGGTCCAGCCAGAGATCTGTTTTTTTTTTTTTTTTTTGCTTTTAACATTACTGAATTGTAAGATGCTTTACTACATTTTTTTTAAATACCAGTAATGCACAATCTACTGCACTAATGGCTGCATCTCACGAATGTTGAAGAACAACCATCATGGAGAATTCTAGGCAGAGACCTTGTAATGGAAAGGAGGGCTGTTGTGCTTTTCATTTTGGATGTTAGCCTTTGTTGGTAGAAACTTGTGTTTTTTTGGGGGGGAAATGTGTGGCATCTATTGTCTTGGTACTGACCTTACAGCAGTTGCTCAGTACACCAGTCTTAATGGCATCATCAGTCATATTTTAAGGGAAAACGAAAATTAAATCTGTAGTTTTAAGAGAGAAGCATGGTAGTAGTAGTAGTAGTAGGAGCAGCAGACAGTTGGATGGACTCAGGTTCAAATCTTAACACATGCTGCTGGTTCAAGCATGGTACTTGCCCTGAACTGATACAGTGAACATTTTAGATGCCACACATTTCCCAAAAAAAAAAAAACAACAAGTTTCTTGCCCTCCTTTCCATTACAAGGTCTCTGCCTAGAATTCTCCATGATGGTTGTTCTTCAACATTAGTGAGATGCAGCCATTAGTGCAGTAGATTGTGCATTACTGGTATTTGAAAAATGTAGTAAGGCATCTTACAATTCAGTATTGTTAAAAATGTTTTTGTGAACTGCCATTCCAGGTTGAGCAAAAAAACCAGATCTCTGGCTGGACCATGAGATCTAATTTCATATTGGACAACGTACTGGAAATTGTACTTTTTTAAAGCACATTAAGTGTAGCATTGCAATTAGACATAGATAAAATTGTCTGCTAAACTAATAAATGTGAATGCTGTGAAACTTAGGTAAAGAACAGTACTATTTTGTACTTTACTGAACCATTTGCTTCCTTAAATTGTAGCTAAACATGCCAGGTCATAAAGGAAATGCAATGAAATGTGGAAATGGACAAATACGTTGGTGAAACATTAATATGAAATAAAAGGCTGTGTTGGTATTAAAGCTTATTTTGTGCTGATTTGTTGAAACACACATTAATTCCAAGTGGGAAAAGCTCTGACTGTTTGTTATAGTCCAGAGTACCAAGCTTGGATTAAAAGTGCGTTTGTACTGTGAAGTACAGATCCACAGAGCTTTTTGAATAACTGCAAAAAGGAAGAGACAGGCATCAGTGAGTTCATTAGGGAAAGAGCCTTTTGATTTATAAAATTTGCTGTAATAAATCTTAACTGAGCAATCCTGAGCTTGATGGCATGACCCAATAGAGTTCTAAAGTAATTTCAGAATTTAATCAAAATGAGTTGTGTGATGGTGACACACCATTCAGACTATGACCGCTTAAATGAGACCGGTTCGACTGCCCATGAATCAGTTACAAAAGACAGGCATAGTCTACAAGTTGATCACAATTTATACAAAGCTGATCAATATGGTTTATATTATGTTAAGATACTTATGCCTATGAGCTTTGCTCTATAGAAGCAGCTGAAAAATAAGATGGATGTGTGTTCAGCTGCTTATACCAACCGGCTGTATCCTACAGAGGGAACTGATCATTAAAGTGAACAGCATGTCCACCTGGCCATTCCAGCTAATACTGGATTGTAATGGACAAAGGATTTAATTGCACCTGAAGTCTTAAACTTTTGTTCAGGTTTTTTAAGATCATTGTCTGTGTATCTATGGACAGCACAGTAGCTCCCACTAACTGCACTCTTCGGGCATGAGGACTACACTGTGATGAATTTGAACCTAGTGATTTGGGGATAGGCTCCAGACTAACACAACCCTGACCAGGGTAAGCAGTTAAGAATGACAAATGTCTGCATATCTTGATGGTGTTCTTACCTGAATGGGTTGAGTTTTATAGCAGACTTGCAGAAAAGTAACTAAAGTTCTCCCACTTAAATGACTGTGTTATGTCAATTAAGGTTACTACAAGAGTCAATGTAGTTTCTAGCTATCATCCACATTTAATGTGTGAACTTGCGCGTATTTAAAATATGAAAGCTTTGACAGTGAAACATCATGGCACACAAGTAGTTGTTAAAAATACTTTACACAGAGGCACATAAAAACGGTACAAAATACCATAGTTACTATAAAGGCAGCTGTGTGGTGTTGACAAACATTAATGGCTGATATAAAAGCGCTGGTTATATTGGTGACTATAGAAAAGGTTATTTAGAGCTACCAACCAAGAACTGAAATAAAAACAACAGATTTTATACTGAACACTGATATACAGGTATACTCACAATTGTACTGTTTAAATGTTGAGTGTGTTTTTACAAAAGTCCAGATGCATTTACCAGTTTACTCATGCAGTAATGAACAAGAAGAATAAACAAATACATTCATTCTGTCACACACATCATGTAAACATATTTAGGTCTGAGACTTTCTTGGTTCAGTCCCATGTAACTCCAAGCATCTGACAGCTGAGTTCCCAGAGTTTCTCGGCCACTTCGTCATCTTGGGCAGCTCTCGAGCAGCTTGCAGAAGCGCAATCACTGTGAAGGAATCAAGAAGGCTGAGTGTTTGTGTGCACAAGTAAAATTCAGGCATGGCTTTCACACACATCATGTTATTTCTCAGCCAGTGCTTTTACCCTGAATGACTCCTCACTTTCAAAGACGTGACACTTACACAGATCCATACTGTAGTGGTATAAGTCAGCTTTAGTGCTTTGCTGGAAGGTGCTACAGCAGGGCTGCTCCTGGACCACAAACCTTCAGTCTCTAAGTTAAAAGGAATGGGTCGCTACACTGCTCTTTCACATACCAACAAAGCCTTAAAGCAGGAGTAAATCCAAAAGCTGCTCCTTGTCTAAAGGCCACCAGTCCCAGTTGTATCAGTGATACATGTTGATCTACTTAATAGCAAATAAAGACATGATGATCTACTTTGGAAAAGTCTGCAATGGAAACCCAAAGGCTGGGTAGTGCAATACCTGTAATACCCTCCGCTCTCCTTCTCCAACTCTGGTTCTACGGCACAGTAGATGGAGGTCTGCGCTCCCTGCACAGTAGTCTTGGTGAAAGGGCTGATGACCTTCATGGCTACCTGCAAAGGCGTGCTGAGGTGTCGCCACAGCTCCGACTGCACCACTCCAGGGTGGAGGGAATACACTGTCACACCTGTTCCTGGATTGACAACTAGATTAACTCATTTAAAACACCAGACCTTCAGGGGTCTCCACTGAACAGTTAACCAATTTCACAGCACCCACATGTAATAAATATGATTTGGTTTAACAACCTGTGCTCTTATTTTAATTAGCATTTTGGTGCTCATGGTTTAAATACTTCTACTTCCTACCATTATATTCACCTTACTCCTACTCTTACTTTTTTGTCTCCCACATTGTTTTAACTGAATTCATTTTATTTCACATTAATTTCACCTAACAAAGAATATATATTACTTGAGCACAAAAGAGGCAAGACACAATAGATCAAATTCTACAGCTTTTGTTATGATTATGTGTTGTTTAGGTGACTTGGGTGACCACATGAAGCCAGACTTGCCTTCCAGCCTTTTGGCCAGCGAGCGGGTGTACATGACGTTAGCTAGCTTGCTCTGTCCATACGCTTTCCTGGAATCGTAATTCTTCTCGCTGTTGATGTCATCCAGCCTCATGATATCCCACGTGTGAGCCACAGACGACACATTGATAATTCTGGCCGGAGCGGACTTCTTAATCAGGTCGATCAGTAGATATGTCAGCAGGAAGTGGCCTACACATTAAGCATATGTTTTTGTCACATGATCACAATTCAGAGAGTCTGCTCATCTGATTCTGTTTCCCCACTTCCTTTTCCAACACTGTTTATTTTGCAAGTCAAATCCATGCAAGGGGACACGAAAATATTTATATGTTGATTTTCATAGATGATGACAAAACTATCATAGAAATATACATTTATAGCTGCACAGGTACTGTTACTGTTCTTCCCAGTTTTACATTTATTTTTACTGCACATTAAACATTGTTTTCTCTGAATTCATCCAAAAGAAAAGTCAGTATCATAACATCTCAATTAGCACTACCTTCAATTTCACCATATCACTGCTTTATTTTAGCTGTAAGGGAAAAAGATCACAATAATTTGCCACATTTTTAGCATTTTCCAAAAAAAAAAAAAATCCTAAAATGTTTATATTGGTTACCCATGAAAAATACTTTTCTGTCTTTATTTGCCATTATTAAAGGTATAACTAGTCTGTTTTGTATTATGTCGCTGCATTATTTGCAGTTTTCAAGTTCCAGTTATGCAATATAATGTGTTAATGACCTCTTATAGAGCCATTTCATTAAGCTTCATTTCTCAACAACACATCAGGAGTGCTAAATTAAGGTATTATTGTATATTAAGAAAATAATGTTTATAAAACTGTACTATACTACTTCAGATCTCCATGGCACCCTCATCAACGTGTCCGGCAGTACAACCAATAAAGACTGTTCTACAAATCCCTCTGTTAGATAGAATGCCCAGTGTGGGATGGGCGGTCTTTTGGCCTTGGAACCCCTGCAGATTGTTTTTTTCCTCCAGTCCACCTGGAGTTTTTTTTTTTTGTTTGTTTGTTTGTTTTTTTCTGTCCTCCCGGCCTTTAGACCCCATTTACTCATCTGTACAACCTCATTTTCAGTCTGACATCTTTCATTATTCCTGTTTACCATTTTCTCTTTACTTTTGTCTACTGTTTCTTTCTCATTGTTGTCTCTTTCACCTTGTAAAGCACTTTGAGCTACAGACAACTGTATGAAAGGTGTTATACAAATAAATGTTGCTGTTGTTGTATAAAGCAATATTTATCTTTATATATTAAGTAAAAAGCTATAAGCAAACAATAGTAATTTATTGAAACATTTAAGAAATTAAAGCTGTTCTTTTGTTAGCACTACGTGTTTGATATGAATTTACTGAAATAATTGGGGGGGGGGCACAACATTTATACGCCATTTGTTAAGGACAACTTGGGCCCCTAATGGGAAGCAGCACTCCTTGCTTCCTCTATGAAATACTGACTTTTTTAATATCATGGGATTTCAAGTCACTAACATCAGTGATGGTAACTCCACTATCATGGGTTTTTGTGATTAATGCTGTGCAAAGGTGAAGAACTGATCCAGTCTGATAAAAATCTAAAGTTTGCACATACTGATACAGTCTTCATCTGAAAAGGATTCTTTCCCATCAGCATAGAATCTCAGTTGCCACTTCGCACCATGGGAAGGTAAATGTTCTGCAGACTCTGAAAAAACGTGGTAATGCTCACCCAGATGGTTGACACCAAACTGCATCTCAAAGCCATCTGCTGTCTTAGAATATGGACACATCATGATGCCAGCATTGTTGATTAGTATGTTGACCTCCTTCTCTTCTGCAGAAAATATTACAGACAAAAATATGTGTTTCTGGGCAAATCAGAACATGTAATCTAATACATACTTGCATTTATTCCTCAACTATATTGATAGGAAATGATATGTATTCATGCATTTGCTTTTTTTTTTTTTTTTAAACAAAGCAGTACAAAATAAACTATTTTAACAAGACAGTAAACAATTCAGCTATATATTATACATTTATAGCTAAAATACTGAAAATGTTGACTTTCTACAGTTATGCAGTCATTTTTGCTCCTGCTGTGGGATATTACAAATTTGTTTTGTCTCTCAAATATTGTTTTTTTTAATGCTTATTTTATTTTCTCCAACAGGCTGCCGTCCTTGTTGAGTTCAACCAGCATTTGTTATATACATTATTAACAGACAAAAACACACAATGGAACCTTTTGCTATAACAAATTTTTATCTGTAATAAAATATCCAAATATGGATAAAAATCAAAATATATACAACAAAATCAAATATTTGATACAAACTGTACCGCTTACTGTTCTAAGTTTATCGGAAGCAAAAGTTTGGAACCAGCACACAACCTTGCTGGTGTCTTAGCAACAGTTTCTGCTAGTTTTGCTTTGTCCAAACATGTTTACACTGTATTACGTTTACTTCGCATTTCATTATTTGAAGAAACTTATTTGTACACGAACCCGGCAAGTTACTTTGACACGTCTACCCTTTATTTAATATCTCGTAACACTGAACTCCAACTGCAAGCCCTGCCTGTGCACCCCCTCATCGTGTGTAACACAGTGACACCTGTGGTGGCACTAACATTTGAAATGTTCTGTTCTGTACTGTACTGTGCGTGCATTATAAACATGCAAATTAACAACATTAAGTGTTTTTAGATGGGCTGGAAGTGCATTATTTTTTTCTCCCCTATTTATCATAATGGAAAACAGATACACGGGATCCAAAAATGTTTGTTTCCAACACAAATTTCAGGGATGAATACTGAGGGATTACTGCGTGTGTGTATAAAGAGTAGGGTTCCATCAGACACAAGGCTGATACTTACCTTTATTTATTAATTCTGCAAACTCTCTGATCGACTTTGTATCAGACAAATCAAGTCTCCTAACGACAACATCTTGGTTTGCAGAATCTCCTATGATTTCCTTCTTGGCCGCTTCTGCTTTCTCTACGTCTCGGCAGGCCAGGATGACACGGGCTCCTGGGAAATCCAACAGGTCACTTGTAACAGACTAGGAGAACAATTTTGTTTGTCAGACTGGTCATTTTGCACAGAATTGTTCATAGAGATAAAAGTCTTTTTGAGGTTTTAAAAAAGGTCATATGTAAATGTCCAGGAGTCGAAAAACTGTATTTTATAAGTTTCAGACTGATGTGGTTATGACAGACATCTGACCATCTTACTTCATATGAATTTATGAATTGCATGTCAACAGAGTGGAATAAGGAAGTTGTGCACTTGTGTTCTGTATTGCACAACCAAACCGTCAGCTTGGAACACTCATGGGTAGAGGAAAAGACAAAGAGGCAGAGCTGTCATCTGTGCAGCAATTCCAGTTACACTGTGGTTATAAATACACTAGAGACTCCAGTATCGCACTTTATCTTAAAAACCTCCAGTTATGATGAAAAGAATAAATTAAAAGATTTAAAGGCAAGACTGCTTATTTAAATAAATATTTGTTTATACAATATATTGAAAATTGATACAGAACTGCAATCTCACTGTCATACCTAAATGAAGTTACATTGGTTTCAGTTTGGTTATAACGCCACACTATGTCAAACTTCTTGTGATATATGAATCTTCAGGCTACAACACTTATTTTCAACAAAAGTAAACAAACAATTTCATGGCATATTTGTCCATTATCAGTAACCACTTGTGCAAGTCAGGATCTCAGTGGTTTGGACTCCATCCCTGATACAAAGAGTGGGAGGCAGTTCACACCCTGGGCAGGACACTAGTGCATTGCAGGGATTTTCATGGCACAATATTGCTTAATTTCAACATTTTAAAGTGGACTTCTTTCAGTGATCATTTATAATGCAAACAAATAATCTTTTCTGTGGAAGTAGCTAAATAATTCAACATATGATTATTAAATATCTTACTGAGTTCCCAGATGTAATGAAAAGCATTGTTAAAAGCCTTTCATAAAATGTTATATACATTACCTATGCTGTTTCTCATCAAATATGCTTTTTTCATGTGAGGAACTGATGAGACTGATGAACAGGCAGGATGCCAATGCAATTTAACTTTCTAAGTGGGAAAGCTCATATTTCTAGAAGACACAAAGGAATGAATATTGTGGGATATCTGACTGTCGCTGAAAAAAAGCACAGTACCTCTGTGTACCAAGTCCTTGGCCGTCTCCTTCCCAATGCCTGTGTTGGCCCCAGTGATCAAAACGGTCTTTCCGTCGAGCCTCACAGGTGAAGACCATGTTCTGCCCAGTAATTTTCTGATACATTAAAATTAATAAATACTTTATTAACTCTTTTTAAAACACATCTGACACATTTGTCCAAGGTGATTTACAGTGTCAGATAAACTGCTTTATAATGACATCTATTCACACAACTGGGTAATTCGGGCTGGTTATGAGGATTGTGACCATGTTATCATTAGGCTTGGAAGGATTCGAACCAACAACTTTCATAAGGTAACAACATTGACCACAGTACCACCTGCTGACCCGACGCACCATCCACACCCAGTAAACCACAAGAATACGCGTATAAAGAGGAAAAAAAAAAAAAACACAAACTCCATTAATACAGCGCTGCTCCAAAACAAATCACTTTTCTCGGCGGGTCAGCGTTAGACATTTATTACATTTAAAACAAATTTTATGAAACTTCACGTAATCCAATCCGACTGCAGTTTATAGAGCACTAAATAATTTTGCTTCACCGTAGATGAAACGTTTTGCTAATCTGACACCAGCGTATTAAGTCAAGTATTTAATTTTTATATAAATATTATCTGTATTTCCCAAGTCAACCGCGTCTTTGCATTCCTCAGGACTTACCGTACGAAAGACATGATTGCAAGTGATGACCGGACCTGACCGAACCTGACCGAACCTGACCGACGGCGCCACCCGAAGAGTAAAATAATCTTTTTATTTCCTTGCTGCGCGTCCGATTTCGCACATTTCAGCGCTTCGAAACAACGCGTCAGTTTCCAGTCAGCCAATCAGAAACCTGAGAGCCAGTCCACGACCCAATAGCACGCAGCATCACGAGAGCGTTTCCTGGATGGAAGGCGAAACCGTTCTCTGTCAGCCAATCAGGAACGAGGTGAAAGCTCGACGACTCAAACGCAAGATACGTGATTACGTAATCGGTCGTTTGCGCAAGTTATGGTGAAAAGGGGCGAGGGAGTATTTTGCCAGTTCATCCTGTATGCGTTTTAAAAACTTAAGTTTCGGTTAAGTTTTTATTTCGAGAGAAGTGTAACATCACTGGCTTTATGAACTTGCCATTTATTTTGGCAACATTTTTAGATTCAGACAAAATATCCCAAAGTTTCATTTATTTCACTATCGCTTCTCTCCAACGCAACAATGAATCCATTTATACAAGGAATGTTTTCTATATGAGGCTGGGGTAAATACTTGTACAAGTTTACTACAGTAGGTGATAAGATCCAAACCTGCCTCCTTCAGTCACAAGGCAACAACTCTAAACACAAAGCCACCCCGAGCAGTTAGCAATACCCAGCCCTTCTCATCTTACTCATCTCATCTTACTTACGCCCGTTCCCAGGACAAAGCATAAGGTTTTTAAAACAATCATTATTTCACCATTTTGCATTCCTATTTACTAATCCTGTCCAAAGTACACTGACTCTTCAAGTGCAAATGGTCTATTTATTTATTTAGTGAAAAATACAAAGTTTCTCCAATTATTTCTTCCCTCGTTCATCTATTAAATGTCAGTAAACATGACCTGGGTTTACACGCCTCGTCGGCAGATGGCAGTAAAGCAACGAGGCTACAGGATTGTTTCTCCGTTTTACCTTCTAGTATCGCTGGTCAAAGGTAGCAGATCGTGACTTATTTCTTGCATTGGGGAATTTTAAGTGAATTAAAACTGTAAAAGAGTAATACAGTTTATATGCGTGACTGACATTCGAGGTTCAAGCAACAAATAAATCAGTGAATAAAAGGACATTTGTATTATTAAGCTTGTGTCATTTGGAGTTATTTGGAGAGACTGGCAAAGCGAAGAAACCCCAGTTGCGTTCGTAAGTTCAGAATGCAATAGTTATGATTTAAGCATTTTAAATTTGCGCCCATGTTTATAACTTGCTTATTTTCGAGGAAAAACGAACCCCCACCCCTGAGCAGTACCGCGTTCACGCTGCAGCGCATGTCCATCACCAGCAGATGTCGCTACTTCCTCTTTTTTCGGCTGCTCCCGTTAGGGGTCGCCGCAGCGGATCAATTGTTTCCACTTCTTCCTGTCCTCTGCATCTTTCTCCGTCGCACCCACCACCTGCATGTCCTCCTTCACCACATCTATAAATCTCCTCTTAGGCCTTCCTCTCTTCCTCTTGCCTGGCAGCTCCATCCCTAGCATCCTTCTCCCGATATATCCCGAATCTCTCCTCTCCACATGTCCAAACCAACGCCATCTCGCCTCTCTGACTTTGTCTCCAAACCGTCTAACCTGTGCTGACCCTCTAATATACTCATTTCTAATCCTGTCCATCCTCATCACACCCAATGCAAATCTTAACATCTTTAACTCCGCCACCTCCAGCTCTGCCTCCTGTCTTTTGGTCAGTGCCACCGTCTCCAACCCATAAAGCATAGCTGGTCTCACTACCATCTTATAGACCTTCCATTTCACTCTTGCTGGTACCCTTCTGTCACAAATCACTCCTGACACTCTTCTCCACCCACCCCACCCTGCCTGCACTCTCTTTTTCACCTCTCTTCCACACTCCCCATTACTCTGAACTGTTGATCCCAAGTATTTAAATTCATTTACCTTCGCCAACTCTATTCCCTGCATCCTCACCATTCCTCTGTCCTCCCTCTCATTTATGCACATGTATTCTGTCTTAGTCCTACTGACCTTTATTCCTCTTCTCTCTAGAGCATATCTCCACCTCTCCAGGGTCTCCTCAACCATCATAGTCCACGGTGACTCCTGTCTGATCTCATCTGTCAACCTGTCCATTAACATTGCAAACAAGAAAGGACTCAAAGCTGATCTTTGATGTAATCCTACCCCCACCTTGAAAGCATAGCAGATGTCGCTACTGCAGTTTTAAAATATACTACAGATGAGTCTATTTTTCTACATTGTTATTTTCAGAAACTCTTTATTCAGCTACAACGGTTTGATGTTTACCCCACAGAGAGCATATTTAAGTGTAGTTTACTGTCACAAACTTGCTGAGAAGATCCAGACCTCGCTCATGCGGTCACACTAATGCAAGAAAAGCCAGACTGAAGAGTGGGCTGCTCCATCTGACTATAGCAGCAATACTTCCTTGTGCGCTGACTGCCACTGTGTTCCTCGAGTATCAGTCCTGCAGTGACAACTTTATTTCACTCTTGTAAGTGCCTCCAGAACTGGATTTGAACTGCGTTAATATATTTATCATTAGGGTGATTTGAAAAAAGATGCATTCCTGTTATACATTTACATTGTGCACACTTACCACAGCATGTACACTGCAAACCCAAATAAGAACAAGTGGTTAAAAAACAGCAAGTGAATGAGTATGATACTGCTATAGCACCCAAGATTTTGGATTATTTGTCTTTTGTGTATGATAGAAAGGAGTTTAATAGAATATGTGTTGAATATAGAATTTAGATGCCTATCTGTTTCCCCCCAGCCCAGGAAAGGGGGTCTTGCCTTTGATATGGGGGCTATGCAGAGGGTCTATTTCTATGTTTTAGTTCATTTATGATGGCTTCATGAGTGGTTTTAATACCATCTGTATAAATACATTTGTTTTATTTGGTGGTTTATTTGAAAAATTTCATGTTTTGTTGTTTCGAAGTTGGAACCTTGAAATTTTGGAATGTTATGAAATTTTAATATTAATCCTGGAGAGCTGGATCCTGCTTACTTTCTCAGTGAGAAAAGTGAGTGTGATAAATGGGCACCATTGTGCAGTTTATTAATTTTATTCAATAAAGTTATTTGGAGAAAAAAATATGTTAGCAGCTTGCACATTTGAACCTTTAAACCTGAAATATTAAAAAGTTACCGGCAAAAAATTTTAAAAAGCAGCCCAGACTTTTAAGTACTCAATAATCCTGTGTTGGATCCTGTTCTTGTTGGAAATTCCTACACTAAGGGAAAAGCAGCATCTATGGGCTCTGAGTACACGATGCAGCTCTGTCTCACAAATGTGTGACACCAATAGAGCTGAAGTACTAAACTTGCATGACATAATGAGCTCCTCCAGTGTTTTTTTCTGAGAGAGTCAGTTATTGAATCCAGTTCCCTTCAATCAAAAGGTTTCTAAGAGTAATAATTTTGATTTAATAAACCGTGACTTTGATTGGCTTTAAAATCTGATGCTGTAGATGCTACAAAGCAAGAGCCAAGCTTTTATTTCTTTATTCATTTATTTCTTTATTTATTTATTTTGTTTCTGTCAGTGATTCATGTTCAAAAAGACCACAGGCACTAAAAGCATGCTAAAAGTACGTCCACTATATATGGAACAATTATGAGCATGTTTAATTAAAAGTGCAAAGAGACTTGGTTTTTAGCAGTTAAGTAAAGAAGATGGACACAGAGGAACAGGCTCTTTGAAATGGGTGTATTTCCGGCTACAGGCTGCTGTGTTCTGAGCTTCACTTCCAACGGATCCCCAGCAGGTGACAGCTGATGGACCAGAGTCTGCGGGCCGTGAGGTCATCACTGGCCGCCCTGGAGGACTTCACCGGGGTGCAGTTGCTGCAGGAGAAGGATCTCAATAAGTTTGAGATAAACTGATTATCGCGGAGTGAGTGTCGGAGGCCTGTGGCGCTCCAGTTGGACCTACCTGTAGTAACCGCCGGACTCCAGGTCTGGGGTGAGGGCACAGTAGAGCGTGGTGTAGGCTCCCTCTGCCGGGGTTTTGAGCAGGAAACTGAACGTGTTCACCAAGATCTGCAAGGAGGTCTTCATGTGCCTGATCACTTTGGTATGGACGGCGCCTGGATCCACAGCGTACACGGTCACCCCCGTTCCTGGCAGGTGACACCCCCATTAGCTTTTCAAAGTCAAAACAATAGCTCAGTTGGCTTGTGTTGTTTGTTAGCATAGAACTCATTTCTGTTTTTCCATACAGGTTTATAGCTTGGAGACAGAGATTCTGTGTAAATATAAATAAAAAACAGCAACCAAGTAAATAAAACTTGATAAAGATGTAGGCTGGCACAACAGGCGGTGCTGGTGCCTCACTGTGCCTGGGTTGTAGATTTGAATCCAGCTCAATCTCTGTGGAGTGTGCATGTTCTCCCCCTGTTCACATGGATTTCCTTTGGGTGCTCCTGTTTCCTCCCACAATCCAAAGATGTGGTTTAGGTTAACTGAACACTAAATTCCACGCACTGTGTGAGCGAATGTGTGTGATTGCCCTGATACGGACTGGCTTCTTGTCCAGGATGTATCCTGCCTCACGCTCATACTTCCAGGAGATACACTGGACCTTCATGATCCTGAACTGGACAAGCAGTTCTTGAGAATTAATGAACCATTACTTTTGCTTAAAGTATACAACTACGTATTTCCTTTTTTTATTCTTATATTTTTGCATTTTTCTGGTAGAACTTAACTTCACATTGCGGACAGTCTTATGTCAAGATGCTATCAGTAATTTTGTTAAAACCTGGATGGATATGACTTGTTTGAAAAAATTTGTTAAGAAATTGTTTTATATTTGTTTCAATTGAATGGCGTGTCTCTCTGTTACAAGGTAGACATTTCTCTCAGTATTTGACTAAAATTCTTTTCCTTACATAATGTGGTCCAGTGTGTTTAAACTCAATCCCAGCTGATCAAAAATAACCTTTGTGGCTCTCAAGTTTCTCCTTTGTTTAAGTTTTCCCATCAGACTGCAGGTGGGACTTCCTTGTTATGTTCCTCTTTTAACTGGTTTGTTTAAAGGATGCTTGTTTCTTATTGGTCTGTTCCGTGTTTTGCTTTGGCACCCAGGGAAGGTTGAATCTCCTTATTTATTCTCATCCATGCATGGGTCTAAACTGTATTGAACCTCTGGTTGTGCTGTGTAATTAAAGTATAAATTAGAATGGTTTGGCTTGCTGTTTCTTGTTCATTAATGCAATTCTTTGACAGTTGCCTTTGCGCTTACTGAGAATGAGACAGGCATTGGTAGCACTATGGTCACAATGAAGACACGAGGATCTCACACTGCTGATTCATTATCAATGGTGAGGAAGCACACGCCACCAAAGTACACCAGTGAGCACATCCAGTGGTTCATCCTCTACAAAGAGCTGTTTTATACCAGGGTCTCACTTGGTGCTGCTGTGACTGACCAAGGAGAAATTCATCTAATATGAAGATTTCATCAAAGTGTTGATGTTATTTACAAAGTGAGGAGTAAACTGGACAACTTTATATTCAGCTTCAGTGTTTAAGGGCATCTGGGTGGAGTATTCTGACTGTCCAGATACGTATTAAGGAATTTATGTGAATGTGGTTGTAGAGTCAAGTTCCCAAAATCATTTTCCTGCTCTATGTTTGAAAAACCTCGATTCGACATTAATTTAGAAAAAATGCAGTTTTTTTTACAGAATATGTAAAAAGTTCCGTTTTTTTCTGGGCAGCTGAACACTGTTTGATCATCTGTTTCAAACAGGAAGTGGCATAATGGATAGAGTGTCACCTTGTAATAAAAGAACCTGGGTTCATATGCCATCTCATCCTGTTGCACCCATCAGCAAGGTGCTTACCCTGATCTGATACAGTAAAATTCTTTCAACTGTATAAACAGGCAAATCATTGTAAAGTTCACTATCTAACACCGCTATTACAAACAGCAACAGAAATAATACTATATAAAAAAAAAAACATTTGTACCCTGCAGCCTCCTGGCCAGCTCTCGAGTGAACAGGACATTTGCCAGCTTGCTTTGCACATAAGCCTTCACTGGGTGGTAGCTCTTCTCACTGTTCAGGTCCTCAAAGTTGATGCGGCCCATGGAGTGTGTGAACGACGAGAGGTTGATCACTCTGGAGGGCGCAGATTGTTTCAGTACATCCATCAGCAGAAATGTGAGGAAGAAGTGCCCTGGGGGATAGGAGAGGGAACCTGAAAGCTCTCTGAAGACAGGCAATGCAGCAATTCAGTGCACTGGACAAGACTCATAGTACAAAGGAAAGTACTCTCAGTCTCCTACAAATTCATTTCATTTTTCATTTTCATATCTCACTCTGTGATGGACTGGCAGTTACCTGGCTTCATGCCCTGTGTCTCTGGACCACTGTGGCTCTGTACTGGACAAGCAGCTGTTGACAATGAAACTTATACATTTTTAGCTTTTCTTTCTGTAAGTTTAGTACTTATTCAGCTTTTCTGAAATTGCTATCAGCTGTAAAATGTAGTTTTGTTGAGTTTTTCCTCCAAATCATCTTGCAGTGATTTACTTATTTATACAGCTTGGTTATTTTTACTGGAACAATTAAGGGTAAGTACATTTCTTAAGGGGGTGGGATTCAATGCTGCAGTTTCCAAGACCACAGGCAGCAGCTCTTACCACTGTGTTACCTTCTGTCATTCACAGTTCACTAAGTGCTACGGTCAGTTTCACACTCTCAGGTACATACCAAGGTGATTCACTCCAAGCTGCATTTCGAACCCGTCGGCCGTAGTGGCGTATGGACAAATAGCCACTCCCGCATTATTGATGAGAAAATTCACTGTTTTCTCAGCTGCAGACAAACAAATAGCTCATTTAGTCATTAGTGCCACTAAATAAGGAGTTACCGTTTTATCTGTCATACAAATAGAACTGAACATAATATCAAAAATAACAGCGTGCCATCAGTCACATGGTCATCTGACCATGGCTGAATTAACCCATCAAACGGCCCCTGGGCAAATGTCAAGACCCACCCGCCCAACTCCCACATTTTCACATTGATGCCAAACTACTGTACTTCCAAAATTACAAATTTTAACTTTTTTTTATTTTATGGGGTTAGAGAGCAACCAGTACAAACTGCCAGCCTTTGGTTATTGGGGGCACTAAGTGACTGCCTACCTACTGTAGGTCCACTTGGAGACTATAATATAGGCTTCTTGGATTGACTGAATGGGTCTGGATCCATAGGCAAACCAGGAACAGAACCAAGCTGTGTTTTGTTCTGTTGGCAGGGGCCATGCTGGTGTAATCTGCCGGCCCATCTATATAGTGCAAAGGCCCTTTGTGGGGCCCTAGGTGGCTGGGCCCCTGAGCACTACGGTCCTCAAGAACCAAGGACCCCCAAAGACAAAGGACCCTGGGGCAAATGCCCGGTGTGCCTGGTCAGTAATTGATCATAGCCTTTGACCTTTGCACTTTTGGGAACATGCAGTCAGCCAGCTAGCACACACTGATATTATCTGCATCACTTGGGGCAGAACGTTTATAATGAATCCAGATGAATGAAAGCTGCATCAGTCTGAGCCTGAATGAACCATGAATTTCAACATTGCTAAATTTGCCAGGGACTTCTGGCTCGGGGTGCTTCTGAAAAGCAGCTAGTGTTCACACAGTGTGAAAGAGGTCAGCGATGACACCCACTGTTGTAGATTAGCTCCACGAACTCGCAGATGGACTTGGTGTTGGCGAGGTCCAGTTTGCAGGGGATGGCCTCTGTGGTGCCGGTGTCCTCTGCGATCTCCCTCGCCGCCTCCTCTGCCTTGTTCATGTCCCTGCAGGCCAGGATCACCCGGGCTCCTGGTGAAGAAAGCTGCTCAGGTCCTCCATTTCAGTACATGCTGAAGGGCCTGTTGGCAGGCCCTTCACTGTCATAAAAGGAGGCATGTGTCTATACTATACTCACCTCTCCTGGCCAGGTCCCTGGCAGTCTCCTTCCCTATGCCAGTGTTGGCCCCAGTCACAATTGCTGTCTTCCCATCCAGTCGCACATCAGACGACCACCTCTTAGCAATAAAATTACTTCAAGCAACACAGAAATAATGGTGTCTTATTTAAGGCATGAGCAACTCTCCAGTTTTTGTAAAAAAATTAATAAATAAAATGTTTTAAATAAATATTTTTGCTGAAATTTTAACGGTAATCTGGAGAAAGAAATAAAAGTAGCTTTTTCCTTTGAACCAAAAGTAACCAGAAACATCCATTCTCTATCTATCACTGCATCCATGCTTATATAAATAATTCAAATAACAAATTGAAAGAGTCTTCTAATGTTAAACTGAGCCTTAAACAATGCAGACTGATTTCTTCATGAGCATCATGTAAAGTGTGATGTGTAAAGGTAATTGTCACTTTCCATACCGGATTGCCTTCATCTCCATAGCGCCAACCAGCCAGCCAACCAGTAGGTCCCTGCTTCAGAAGTGTGTCCTGCAGCCTTCAGCCCTGAGGTCAGTCATCCAGAGAGATGCGGTGTGAGGTGTGATCAGCCTCGCTTTGCAGATTAATAACTATCCCACAAACACTGGACTGCACGGCAGTGGGACCAGTGTGCAAATGAGGAGGGCTGGGCATGCCGAGGGATATGACGTGTAACCTTGTGACTTTGGGGTCTGCCTTGTGAAAGTGCCCTTTCTTTGCAAACCAGTACATTTTAAAACAGTGCCGAGGATCAATGCCGCTACTGTTATCACATCTCATTAACAAGCGAGCTAAATCAGAATAACTCGGCTGTGTACATATTCTTATTTTTACTTTTGTTTGTATTTATGAACAATCCATCTTCTGCTATATGATGCATGACTACTACATGGCTTTTAAAGCATAACATGTGGTCTTTCTTATTTTCCTTTAAAAGCATTTATGTTTTATTGTTATGGTGTCACTAAAGTTAAAAAGAGTAGCAGTGCTGATCTCTCAGTTCTGGATGCAAATTTAAAGGAGAGTGCAATTGAAAAAATTTTTAAAAAGAGAATTGCACAGCAGTTTATTCTGAATACCAGAGCTTCCTTGTGCCACTGTAGCACCCTAACAGATTTACAGATAAACATCTAAACATGTTTAAACTGAATAATAATTTTAATGTATTTACTGTTATGATAAATTAAAATTAATATTTTTTTTTCTTTTTTTTCGTGGCCGCTGGGGGTGGTAGGCAGTGCAAAGCTTACTAGTGCAGAGGAATCAAACACTGCTGTGAATGAGCTAATTTTTGCCGTAAACAGTGTCATCTGTCAAATGTGATCAGTATTTTTGGAAATACTCTTAAAAAACTTTGCCAAAGAACAGACAATTAATTCACCCTGTCGAAGGTCAGGGCTGCTTTTGCATGAGGACAGAACTTGATCCAAGTTGATCCAAGATGTGTGATTTTACAAAAGTTCAATTAATATTCATGTACTGTGCTCATTTGGATTTCTATCTGAACAAATTTAAAATGTATCTAAAAAATAATGTGGTACTGCACACATTGTTCAGACTTCTAAAATAAATATTTAACCATCACTTAGCAGTAATTTTGTATATACAAATAGGTAATAATTCTGTAATAAAGTTATCATGATAGTAGTTAACAAGACAAAGTAAATATGAATTTTTACCTTTTGACTCATAACAAAACTGCAGGCAAGCAGGCAGACATAGATAGATAGATAGATAGATAGATAGATAGATAGATAGATAGATAGTATACAGAAGATTGTTTTAAATTTGGTATGAGTCATGGGTACATTTTTAATTTTTATTTATGTACAGTATAATTATTTGTGTCTTATAATTGCAGCACATTCCATAAAATATAAAACACCTTCATCAGCAGTTATTCCTTTTACTAAACTGGGAAAAAGACAAAGCAAGTGATTATGTTGCCCAACCATCTAAGTGGAGAAAAGCTGCAAGTAGATACATAAGAAATAAATATGCAGGGATTATTAGTGATTTTAAGTATTTTGTCTTTCATTGCAATTTATTTGGTAGCTTATTGTGAGAATGAAGAATATTAGCCACCCTCACTGAATATTCTGACACATGAAATCAAAGTAGGGGTAACAGGTGGCACAGTGGTTAGAGTCCTTACCTTGCAATAGACAGACAACCGCTTGTACCCTCATTTCTGCTTAGCACCTTTGAGCGAAGTACTAAGCCACAGTTTCTCGAGTAAAAATGAGCTGGCTGCATGAATGGGTAAATCAGTGTGAGCAGCTTAGCATACAAGCCCTTCGCTCAGTTTCTTTGAAAGGAGGCATCAGCTGAATGAAGAAATAGACCCTTTAGTTAGCATTGAAGAGCCTGTGAGCCACCAGAGGTCAGGGCAGCAACAAAGTTCTGGCCTCAAGTCTGTAAAAGCAGAACCAGCTAGTTTTAGGCAAACCAGCTTTGATTTTTGACAGGCAGAAATACTGTGTTACACCCGGCCTCTAATCCCCGTAGACAGTCTGTACATCTTTGATGGCACTATTGGCTTCCAAGTGAGGAAAAAAATGTCCACGATCCAAACCATGATTGCTTGTTCTTTTTAAAGTGGGAAGTCAGAATAGCTGTGTGCACATTTTTTATACCCTTTCCACAGCTGGTAGCCATCTGAGGTTGTCTACGTATACAGCTTTACGTGCATTTTAGACGGTTAAAGCATTTCAAGCTATCGATGCTTATTGTGTATGTGGGAGCGTTCAGAACAAAATGGTATTTACAGAAATGCACGTTCACACCTTAACGCTGCAGAAAAACAAACTTTTAATATAAAATTGATCTCAGACAAACAATTAAATACACACATTTACATTTATTCATATAGCAGACACTTTTCTCCAAAGTGATGGCAGAGCACATAATGTTGAAAACATCTTTTATTTAAAAATCCATGACAAAGTTGAGTTTAGTCAGTGTGCGCATGCACTTTGGTCACACTGGGCGAGTTCTTATTCAGACTGGTACGATTTTATTTTACTCTCCACTATTGCAGACACTTTCTGTTCTTCAGTGGATCAAAAGCTGAACTGATCATAAACCCACGCATGTTCTTCCGTGGTCCTTCAAGGGGAAGTTCATGCATCGCATATGGGCAATTTCACACGTGACCCTCACCTGAGTTGGTCTTCTCACAAGCTCACTGTCATCAACAACTCCCCTGCAGGCTGTACTCCCGCCATTTCTTTCCTGAATTGAAGACCCGTAGTAAAAACACTGCTTCATACAAGAATGACAGTGCACTGTGGAAGACCTTACATTGACCAATTATATACACATTTTCATATGGAAATTGAACTGACTATATTAATCACTGTTGCCTGGTATCTAACTCATTTTTAGTGCATTTTAGATCATTTCTGAGAATATCGTCTTCTGAAAGTTTTGTTTCTGTAATGTTATACCCCTCCATATTGTTGACAGCACATGGTTATTATTTTTCCCTCTTGCCTGTAGGTCTCAGTTTTGTTTAGCTTTATTCACTGTACTCATCGTATTCCAATGGCCCTAAAGATGCCATACAAAAAAAGAACAGAGTTAAAGTTGTCTGATTTTATAAAGGGTCTGTGCTCTGGACCCAAGTCTGGGCAAAAAAAGACAGAATTTCTCCTTGAAGCAGACGTAAAACTAATCTGCCGACAGCTTCTACACGTACAATCAGTTTGGAATGTATAAGAAGTACAAATCAATCTGAAACATTAATCTGCCTTTTGAACAGGGCTTTTTTAAAGCTCCTAGATATACACATCCACACAGTCAAAATAAGCTTCAACAAATGCACAGCATTTATATAAATATATAAACATACCCTGAAAAGGAATAACTACATTACAAAAAGAGAATCAGTCCAAACTGTTCTGGCTGCCTGCTGTCCTCAGGGCATTGGTTTTAGTTTATTGTTTTTTTTTTTTTTATTTTTACAGCAGTTTCTGCCGGGGCCACTCGTTGCTCTCCTCCTGGACAGGCAGACTCCTCTCTGTCTCCAGGGGGCACCTTGGAGTTTGGTCTTGCAGAAGGATGCCAGGCTTGGCTTTCCCCACTGCCCTGAAGGCCCCATCGCTGGCCTCTTCCTGAACAGGGTTGCCAAAGGCCTCCTCCTCGGTGTCCCCACCAGCTTGGGAACCCTGGCTGACATATACGACGATGACGTCACCGCTGAAGTTCATCACCTGCCCGCTGGAGATGAACGCCGTGTTGTTGTTCCCGGATACGCGGCCTGTCGAGCGAAATCAGGAGAGTGAGCAACAACACAAAGTTGGTTAAAGCACTACAGCAAAGCAGCCTGGTTGAATCACACACGGACACTTGTAGATACAGGGGTTCCTGTCTTCACACTCTAGAGCAAAACATCCAACTTTCTAGAAAAGCCGAAAAAGCAGAACAGCACAGCAAATTTTTTTTTCCTTTTAAAAAAACCGTTTGCGCAATAAATTCTCATTAATTTGAATTCCATTTCATTCACACACTAGCTCTGCATCCCCTCCCAATTTACCCCAGTTCAGCATCCCGAACATTGATGGTTCCTTTCCTTCAGTGAAGGAGAAAATATTTGTCTTTCAGAATCACTATTTTGGCCTGAACCCAAGTTCAATATTTAAATTCCACAAAAGTGGCCTCCCTGGTCCTCAGAGCAGAAATATTTTGCATATTATATAAAAAGCATGGCAGCTCTCCAAGCCTCTGCTTTGCCTATGGTGAGGAGTCCAGTTTAGAAAGAGCACATGCAGCTACACTTGGAAATACACTGCAGCAGTGTTCAAAACAAAGGATTTAATATGTGATAAAAGCCAATTTTCAAACACAAGTTTGTGAGGAAATTCATAGGCACATCAATGCATCGCTGTCTGAGGGTCAACTCCTTCCAGGGTTCACAGAACAGATTATTTTTAAACACTTCTGCCTGAAAATGCACAGCCACTTCCTTCCACGGGTATTTCAACACCAGGCGTCTCTGCGTGGCTTCCACTTCCCCTGCCACCCAGCCACTTTAGTCTCGGAACCGATCAACCCCCAACATGGCCCGCCGAAAGAGCAGGCTGTGTCGATGAGCAACGGTCCACACACTGTTTACTCATCCGTCTGTGACTCTCAGCATTTTGTACATCCGCATGCCTGTTTTTGGCTTTTTCGACAAAAACCCATAACCCTGACGCCGTTGATGTCATTTATACAGGCAGTGACACTCTCTACAAAAGCATAATTCATTGACAGCCATATGTACCCATGTACTACATCACAGGTGCAAATTCTATGACCAACTGAGTTTATGACAAGCACACACAATGTCTTTCCAAGCGTAAACCTTCAGTCTAAAACCCTGCACTGACCATTGTCATGGACAGCGATACGGAAACACAACAACACTACTGAACCGACTGGTCAATCCACTTGTCAGGCACCAAAGGACCAAAAAGTATTAGCAAAGGTGTCATGGACAAATAATTGGGGTAGATCAGGCCTACTGGACAGCTCTGAACTACATCCATTGTCATGCATATTTTATCAGTAAATATGCTTTTGTACCTGTTGCTCTAATAAATGCAAATTTTCCTTCTTTAAACTTGATTCAACAAAGTACTGTAGAATCTGCTGTGGCCAGGAATTTTTATCCCATCTGATTTTTAGTCAATCATTCAACAGAATGTCAGCATGTTCACTGGCTCATCCTCAAACAAATCTCTTTATCCAGAGTGACAACATTCACCCTTCATCACATCTCTCTTTACTTTTCACGGCTTGCGAAATGGCTACCGGATAGTGAAAAATTAAAAATGGAAAAGAATTACTGTGCTTCGCATGTAGTTATTGCTCTGATACTTCTATCTTTGCACATTTGATCTGTACAAGTACAGCAGTCATAAAAGAAAAGCAAAGTCATGTTCACAGATACACTGGATTTAACGTTTTATTAGAGCGTATAAAGAAAACCAGAAACAAAACTGTGTCACAGCACTAGGAGAACTTATTTACAGCAACAACTAACCGGTATTCAAAACGAGCACATAACTTGCCAGAAAACACAGCTGCATTGTTTTAGCAATTAAACAGCATATATACAAACGTACAGTCCAACAGATACAAGAAAACGGCTTTGTTGTACAGTAATAGGGTGGGGAGGCATTAATTTAAGAGTTCTGAATGCATGCTGTTTAAATGAGAATGCGGTCCTTTCAAAGCATTTTGGAGTCTTAGTCAAATATGTCCGTCTTGGACATCATCTCCCTTTTTAAAGTGTTTACACGCTATAGTTACTTCGTTATCTATTGTGGTCATACGAAGATGCCTCGGGGACTTGACTGGTTAGAAAATTACAGGGAGGGACGTCACTGTGGCAACTTAACTAGCACTGACGGAATACTGGTCCCAAAAACAGAAAATGATCCTGGAACAGCACTATATAAACTGGGTGTTTATATAAAGGCAGTCATACAGTTTCCTTCCAAAGGGAAAACAACACCCTCACTTTGCGAAATAACAATAATTCATACCCAAAATTACATATGTATCATTTCACATGAGGTTTAAATTTAAAAGCTGAAGACGCGTGAAGAATCCCGTTGCTTTACAGCTGAGTTTTATCGTAAAAAGTAAAAGGGAACACTGGGGTTGAAATTTCTGAGTTTCACTGCAAACGGTAAACAACTCATTTTTGAATGCATTTCTAATGTTGGGTATAAAAATGATCGAAGGCCTCGTGTGACTTTTGCCACAGTCACAGCAATCAAAACAAAAATATTTAATGAAATACAAAAAATAACAATTTAACATTTTCTAGGCTTAAAATACACTTCCAGTACTGTCAGCAACAAGTGTTCAGTAAAATGTTTTACAGAATTATACAGCAACTATTCTGTTCTTACTGCTTATAATGTAGTAAGATAATCTTATTCAGATAAGGGCAACAGTACATTCAGTTGCCTTACTGAATAAAACAAGTTTCTCCACAGCGACCTGAACCTTTAACCTTAATTCCAAAGTGAAATTTCTAGAACCAAAAGCTCCTACATACCATTACAACTATTCTGTGTCATGGTGGTTAAACAGCAATGAAAAAATGAATACAAACTGCACAAATAGTATAGGAGCTACCAGTTTATGTTACTAGTTAAATTTGGTGCACCGGTGATTTTAGTCCGATGTTCATGGGATTTCACCAGGGATTGACCCTATGACCGAGTGGAATCGAGTTGAGATCTATCACTCACCAGAGGCCAACGGTGTGTCTGAACTGTGGGTGATGAGCTGTAGCCCAGGGTCACTAGAAGTCCCACATGCAGGCAGCTTCTGCTCGTCGCTGTCCTGGAGAGAGAGGCCCATGTCCCCCTCACACTCCAGGGACAGCAGGGGACCCGTGGTGGAGTCCACACTGCAGCAGCGTGGCTCATTTTCCCTGTTGTCTCCTTCTATTTGGGTGTGGAGGCGCTCACCCTCATGACCCATCACTTGAACCCCGAGGTCCAGGCAGGGGTCACACAACCCTTGCGGTTCTGCATGGCAGTCCTCACAGGGTGGTCGCTCCTGAATGGACTCTGCCCCACATGAGCAGGCTCCCGAGGCTACCGCCTGGCTGCAGTCCTCATTCTCTCCCACCTCCAGTGGCCCCCTCACAGGCAACACGCAGCTGCAAGGTGCAGACCCATAGTAAGGTGGAGACTCACTTTCAGCCTCTGAGGACAGCAATCTTTGGTCTTTGGTGCCCACAGCTGGCTGGCTATTGGCTGGTGTGTCACTGGGGTTGACGTGCAGGATGTCTCTGGGGTCTCCCTCGTGTAAAAGGCTGCGGTTTAATGGTCCGCTGGAGGTGCTATAAGGCACCATCTCCTTCATATCACAAGACACAGACACAAAGATAGAGATCGCTTGCATCCAGAAACCACTCTTACACTCTACGGTCAAAAATATATGGACACCCCTTCAAATGACTGAGCTGAGCTATGTCAGCTGCACCCATACAGTATACAAACACATTCTAGACAATTGTGTGCTTCTAGCTTTGTGGCCATAGTTTGGGTAAGAAGCTCCTTTCCTTCTCCAGAATGACTGTGTCTCCCCCCCGTGCACAAAGTGAGCTCCATAAAAACAAGGTTTGAGCTTGAGTGGCTGCACAGAGCCCCGACCTCAACCATACTGAACACCTTTGGGATGAACTGGAATGCTGACCGTGAGCCAGGCCTTCTCACCAGACCTCACTGATGCTCTTGTGCACAAATTTCCACAGTCGCATTCCAAAAGCTGGTGGTGAGCCTTCCCAAAAGAAGGAGACTGTTATAGTGGCAAAGGGGAGAACAACTTCATATGAATGCCCATGGGTTGAGAATGAGAGGTTCAGCAAACACATATGGGTGTGATGCTCAGGTGTCCACATACTTTTGGCCATACACTGCACTTCATATATAATGATGGCTAAGTTAGTATTTACACCCCTATAGTTGCTATTTATGAGCCATTCAAAGTTAGAAAGGTTCCCATGCAAGCTTCATGCATTTTTTTGCTCTATTCCGCACAATATCTGATCAAAAGTTGGGTTTGCTTGTGCAAAAGGCCCTTTATCTTCACCCATTTCTTGTCATGCACCAGTATGAACTCTGGAGAAGTCTTACAGAACTGCACTTTCTTTGCTGCAGGACAGTAAATAAAAATCAAGCAGCAGTAATAAACTTGTCTTTACCTGCTGTATCCGACTTTGTTTGAGGTTCTGGACGCAGGTCCGCAAGTTTCCTTCAAAGAACCACACACAGCTTGGACTCAGTACAATAAAACCAATCCATTTGTCTCCTCTCGACATGCAGTAAGATACACATCTACTATCAAACTAATGCTATTGATAATGGCAGAAAATAAGCACAATTGCTGAAACCAAGTTTTTTCCACATTAGGCCTTTGGTTAGCAAGTTTGGGGTTTGGAGGAAGATCAGGAAATTGGCTGCCATGTCTTCCCAGCCTTTATGCAGCAATTCCCAGAGATTTAAGACACCCTTCTGTCCCATTCATCCCTTATAATTGTCGAGCAGTTTGCCCATGTGTACTCAAAACTATTCACTGGTACTGCACGTCATCAGAATTAACCTTTATAGTTTATTTAATTCTATGACAAACCTAACAATGTGAGTGACTTAAATTACCTGAGAGGGGCTTTAGCTTCTCCTTGCAGCAAAGCAAGAACAGGACAACTAGTGATATAAAGACTAACAATGACAAGACGGCCACCACAACCCATAAATTGGAGGCGCCTGCAATGAAAGCAAAAAAAAGAGTTTAACTGTAACACAGAACATACTCAAGTGACCTTTACAGGACCATTTCACTTAACCAGTAAATGTTACCACTAGCCAAACTAGCCACTGGACTGCCCAGCATCTGTTGCATAACTGACTATTATTAGGTTCTAGAATGAAGAAGTAGTTTAAAACACCAAAAGGAAGATGTGTACATGGTAAAAATTGCATTTCCATTCCGTACTTTGGGGAATATTCTTCAAGGTTGTTTGTCTTTAAAACATTTATATTTGAAACATATATTTATATTGCCTTTTATTTAACTGATTTCTCTGTCCAGTGCAAATTACAATGTTGGGTTTGTACAACAGGCTACTTACGATGTCTGACCCTTTAATAGAGCTAAATATCATTTATCATATCAGTTCATGGTATGTACCTTGCTTGAGGGTAATGCAGAACGTGTACAGAATGCCCAATTACGCCAGCTAACTCACTTACCAGGAATGAGAGTCCCACATTCAGAGTCACTTTTCTCACTGCCAGGTTGTTTTTCAGTCTTTCCAAGTGCTTGGCAGCTGTTGGGGGGGAACATATTTATTATTTCTCAACATGCTGGCCTTTTCTATTTTCATCAGCCCGACTCTCCCAGGCGTCCATTCACCACAAACACTACGGCCGACAGGGAACAGTCTTTTCCAAGGGAAGTGGTGCGAGGATTAGTCACAGCACCACAGTGCGTGTGACCTGGAAATAGCACAGGACCAGCATGTCGCAAGGCCAAATGCTAAAGCGTTGCCCATCTCTGGGCTGCCACTTGCTCTTTATGAATAAACCGCTCTGTGAGCAGTGCATACAGTAAAGCGATGCGCTGCTCTCTTATGAGCTGCCAAACTCAGCCTGAGTTTCCATGTAAGATCAGAACTGAGAATTATGCAGCTCAGAATGGCAACCTGTCTTCTGGAAGTTATGAGAAAGCCGACTATAAAGTTTAAAAAAAGGTATGGTTTGTACAACTGAAATGATTCACAATGACCTCTGCATCAGATACTCAATGCATTTGACCTTCTTTAAATGTGGCATTTCAGCATTTTTTAACACTCAGGCAACTGTATGGTTTTTGCTGATAATGAACATACAGTGTATGCTGCACCAGATAAATTATTTTAGTGGAACTTTTCCAGTTAAAAGTGTACTACAAGGTACTACAGTACATTGCACCTCCACCAACCAGCTGCTTCCTGCCTTAAGCTAAACAATAAAAGATTAGAACCCATGAACTGCACCACAGAACTATTGTTAACGTTAAATATAACAGTGACAAAGTTACCAAAACACTGCTCATCCTGGTAAACAATTCATAGATGGATTTTTTGACAGTATAATTTTTAGTTTCTTTTACAATATTGGTCAGTCAAAATACTGCAGTTCACAAAAAATAGGACAATTTAGACTGAAAACAATTATATTTTCAATTATGTTGCTGTATGTTAAATATATACATGCATTGTAAAAGTATATTATATTTATGTATGTCTTTTCAGCTTATGAGATACCTAACATACATACATTTTAGCTTATTGGATGATGTTACTGATACCTGCATATGCAAGAAAAATGTTTATATCCAATACTAAATTAAATAAACACTATATTTAAATATTTATAGATGCAAAATGTCCTGAATGTAATCCAGTTTTATGCATTAGGATATCGCAACAACATGTTTCCTTTCACATATTTAAAAATATTATGGCTCATGGATTATGGGGGTCACTGCCAGATATCTTCATGTACACTTATTCATACTCCATATGTGTTCGCATGGACAACAAAAACAAGTAGCACAGGTAGAGACAAGATGCAAAACATTAAGATATGTTATAATTTATGTTGTCTAAAAAAGTTCTTTCCAAATATTTCCTGAAAACTTAAAACTGAAATTCCAGGAATACTTACTCTGTCCATGGCTTGCAAGGTTCGTTGGAGGAGGTGTTAGAGAAGTACCCATATTTGCATGGCGCACAAGACCCTGTGCCCTTTTGCTCTTAAAAAAACAGTAATACAAATTAGTAAAAGGTATTAGACAGGGGAAAGCAAGCTTTGCCAAAAAATGCATGGAGAAAGAATAACACTAAGCAGTGTTTCTCACCATTCATGACAAACCCATATCCAGGCTGGCACTTCTCTATCTTAACACAGAACTCGCAGTTGACTAGCGAGCACTGGTAGCCAAATTTACACCGGCATGGAACTGGAGCTGTTCTGTTTTCCCTGAGCTCTTGGATGAAGCCCTTCACTAGGTGTAGCCAAAAAGACAAAAGTCAGAAACCACCCACAAATATGTTTGTGTTCTCATATAGACACAAAAAAATACGCAAACACCTCAATCACTCTAAAGTCGTACTCCACCACTTAATGAAACGGTGCTATGAAAGGTCACTAATACAGTATTCTGCAGAAATGGAGCTTCAAAATTGCACCTTCACAGGATACCTGAACATAAAATAAAATAAATTAGCTATAACTTTAACAATAGCAAATAAACACAAAACATCTGTTTTTGGATAACAAGGATAAAATTTAAAAAAAAAAAAATTTGTTTGACTTTTTTTGAACTATTGTAACTCACCATGATAATTTACTCAAAGGGCTGAAATAAGGTATTACTGTGTACAGTATCTATGTACTGCATGTGTTGCTTTTAACACTTAACAAGCCACAGAAAAAGGTTGTTTTTTATATACAGTATATCACTTTTTTATATTTATCCCTTGTATATCCCTTTTTCTTTGCATTATCAAGATAACTTTTTGACTATGCTCAGATGTACTGCAATTATTTTTACTGAGTCTGTGAGACTAATGGCCTTGAGACCCATGCTAAAGTGAAAGCAGCGTTATTGGTTCCATAGGACCAGAATATGGGATATGAACGACATATGAATGACAGTTTCTCATTTATAGCCGAGAAGGCATCACAGACCTGGGTCACAGATTTTCTGTTGGTAGCACTTTGATTCATTATTCCAGTCAGGTTGGTACTCGTTCTGCCCGCATGGAAGACATGTGGTGTCCGAATCGTCCGAGCACCGTCTAAACTGATATGTCCCTAAGTGGGAGAAGGAGGATCAGGACTGTAGCAGGAGATAAAGATGCTTCATGCTCATCAAACCCATCAGACAGGACATCTGCGCTGTCCTCGAGCACCCAGGGAAAACAGAAATACCATGCATGCATTTTTGATTTAATGCAGTTATAGGCATCTTTTCTCCACAGTGTGTATGGGTGGGCAGAAAATCTGTTCCTGTTTCAGCCACTTCTACACTGAGCTCTGGAACACAGATATGTGCACGTTGTCATTCATGAAAAAATGCTTTTGCTGGATTGCTCTACGGCAAATCTTAAGCAACACTGAGCTTTGCATACAAAGTATCGGAAATACTTCCTGCCAATTCTCAAAAATATTTCATGTGAAACATCTGAAGAATTCTGACAATCCGGAACCGAAGCCCAGTTTTTTAATGAAAATACGTGAAGCCTGCAGAGATCACAGTGTTATTTATTGTATGTCTTTTAATAGTTTTTAGCTGTACCCCAGCTTGCATATAGGTGCAAATACAAACAAGTCTATAGGACATTAGTTTACACCCTTCCAAAAAACCCACTGAACTATTTATCAGTGTAAATAGCTTATGCGCAGTGTAAAAAAATAATACATTTAATAATATAAGTATTATCAAAAAGCATTAAAATTATCAATTTTTTCTCTATCCAGTTCAAATATGAACCATTAGGCAAATTTGTTTACTCTCACCAGTCACTTCAAGAACTCAAACTCTCACTATTCCCTCTTAGCCACTTTATTATGCAGCTATTTTACCTGCACATCTTCTATAAATGTTTTCACAGTTACTGTACAAATTATCCCATAACCAACACATCTATGTAAAGTGTACATGTGGTGCAACTGTGCTATTAAAAGTTAAAATTACTCTCAAAATTCAAAATAACTCAAGAACCTCAATGTGAAGCTGCTTACCTGGACTACACTGGCGACAGCATCTCTTGTTAACGTAGAGTTCCGGGGGGCATGCTGGTTTTGAGGATGCAACCTGAAACAAATAAACAAAAGAATCCATCTATTACTCTTAATCTCTTTTGTCCAAGTGATGGTCATGATGGTGTGGAGCCTATCCTTGGTTCACTGGTTATGAAATTACACTTTGGATGGCGCACCAGTCCATAGCAAAGTAGTAGTGCACACACATTTGTGCACTACAGCAATTTATAGCCAATAATTAGCCTGAAACACATGCCTTTGGACGGCTGGAGTAAACCCGTAGAGACAGAACAAACTCAGCACACACTGAGCTGGATTTGAACACAAACCCAAACAGTCCAGGCACTGTGAGGCTGCAGCACCACATGCTGTGTCATAAATGGTACAGTGTTCTACTAATTTACTGTCCATAATAAAAAGTAACACATAAAAGATGAGCAGATATAACTGCATTTCCATGTTGAACTTACCGAAGGCAACCTATATGACTAAAAAATAAGATAGTACTGATACTATAAGTGTGTTGCTTACCTTTGCCTCCTGCATGTTTCAGTATAATACTACTTTATATACTGAAGGGCATACCAAAATTATACTGCATATATAGGTAAAACATCTTGTGTATAAATTTGTGTGTATGGTATATTTCAGTATAAAAACACTTCTATATGTGTGTATGACGTGCATTGCAGTTGTGCCAAGCTTGTGCCACGCAGGGTGGAGTACCAGTAACTGTATGTGGCCCTCTGATTATTTCATGGCTTCACTACTGATAAACTAAAACTCATTTATAAAGTACTTATACACTTGGCAAAACTGTATAAACTAACTTTCACTAACAAAGCTCCTTAACACATCCTGTTGTCATTATTATTATTATTATTATTATTATTATTATTATTATTACAGCACCAGCAATAATAACTTTATTTACATTCCACCTTTTAAACAAGTATGCAATTCAAAGTGTTCTACAAGCAGAGAAAATTAGTGACACCAGGGAGGCTAAAAATACCAAACCAAGTTCTTAAAAATTCAGCACATCTCTTCCCAATAGTGAAATTAATGCTGTTTATTTAACATTCTATAAAAATCTAAGATTTTTCATTCCATATTGAAATGTTACGCACTTAAAACTGCAAAAAAATATAAAATATATATTTTTTTAAAAAGTCAAAGGTGGTGCTGAAAAGCCAACAGTTTTGAACAGGACAGCCCATGGGTGTGTAGCCAGCTGTGTTAACTTATTGACAATTACCGTATCATACCTGCAGCTATTACCACCAGTTTTTATCTCATCTTGACCATTATTTATGTCTAATTTCCCTGTGATCAGTTTTGACAGTTGACCACAAGGAGTACACTGGCTAATTTATTGGCTTGTGGGTACCAGAAGTCTGGGGCCCCTTTTTACTCTCCGGCACACATTGCAAAAATATACCATAACAAATGACTTTACTTGAAATTGTTCAATTGCCCAATTGTCTATCATTTAATAATATTACTTGAGAAATAAAAAAATTAAATCTAAAGTGTATGTAAAGCATGTAAGGAGCCAAATGTGTTTACTCTGGAGGTAAACAAATGGATCAGGTTTCTGTACTCTGTTTTTAATGTTATAAACATACAGGGGCTTAAACTTCCATGACAGGACAAAGCCCATGTAGATGTCATGGAGCTTCAACCTTTTTCCACCTCATAGATGGTGTGTGGGGGAAAACTTGCCTTGGGACATGTTTGAATAATTTCCGTATTTTTATGCAAATGACTACCTGGCACCTAAACACACGTTTCAGTGTGATGTTCTACACACTCACAACTGTAGTAAAGCCACCTACTGGCTCACACTAAAGCTCTGCCATCCTTTCCAAAAATTATTCGGAACCATCAGCCATTTAAATCACCATTTAATGGAAAACTTTCTTGCAGGCAGATTTGTATGCTATTTATTTTCCACCAAAAAAGAGCCATGCAGCTTCAACAGTCCATTTTCCAATGTGCATGCAATCCATCAACATAGTTTTGCCACAAGCAAAATTTCTGAGTGGCTTGATATTACATTGCTCGACATAATACAAATGATAGTGTTAAAATACCCCAGTATCTATTTATTTCTGTCATTATTTAATTTGCATTGACTGATCCTTTAGCATTTCCACAGGTCTGATGTCAGTGCCATACTGTTTGCCCATGTTGCTCTGGGTGAGAACATCATCCAAATGAACACATGTAAAATGCATATTTGTGCTTCATTTCTGCTTCCCACAGCATTTTCAGAAAAAGGAAACCAGCTAGACGGCATTTGTCTTATTGTTTCTGCTGTCTCAGAGCTTTCAGGCTTTGCTTTGTGACAGGCAGTGTTTTAATTTTGCTAAACATACAAAAGCATGGCCTGTGACGCCCCTAAATTATATGTCATACATTTCCAGGGTGCAACCTCAAGACCCCAGAGCACCTTGTAAAACTGAATCTTTTTTAAGAATTAGCTAAACGAGCAGGGTATAAATGTTGCAAAGTTATATCAAAATCAACTCTCCAAGTATGAAAGAATTTTGTTCAGGTTCATTCCTAAAACTGCATTCCACTCAGGTGCATTATGCTGACTGAATGACAGTTTTTCCAGTTACACCACTAGATGTTTTACTATAGCAATTCAAGTACATTAACCCAACAGAAATGCCATAGGGCTCTTCCTGAGCCTTGAACCAAAAACCTTTAGGTCAACACCATGACTTCACTGGCATAAAAACTACCTGCTGTCCAGTTTATACTTTTTACTATATTAAAAATTCCAGCTATCCACCCAGTAGCAACTTTGAGTAACTGAAACAAAAGTGTGTGTGTGTGTGTGTGTGTGTGGGGGGGGGGGGGTATCCAACACTCCAGTTAAAAGAAGCCAAGGGCTCCTGCATGGGAAATGTGTGCTTGGATGGTTAAGAGGACAGAATATTTGCATAACTGCCACAATGATCTTTTCAACCCCGCCAAACACTGCAACTTGAGATATGGTAATAATTACCCATTTCACCTTGTCCAATTTTACTGAAAGTCACAGTGGCATTGGCTTTATTAAACAATATCCATCTTTAATTAAACAAAAATGCCAATTTCAGATACATGTAGAGTTTCACTACAGACAATTCTATCCTTGCAGAGTAAAACACTGTAACCTCAACTCAGATGGACTTCGTTCGAGAACAAAGAGATTAATTTTTTCAGCTTTTGGCCTCTAATCAAACATTAAGATAGAGGAACTCAGAGCAAATACAAAGAGTACACTGGCTACAGCAAGAATTTAAACCCAGGACCTTCCAACTGCCACACCGCTGAGTTCGCGCAGTGATTTAATCATATGTCAAACCCTGCCTTTACGAGTCCACTGCAGGTAGAACAGCAGCCAGCGCTCAGATGTGCATCAGCACAACATATCAGGTTTTGAAACATCTCACCAGGCCTCTTTTCATGCCTTAACTGGGGAGAAACGCGGCGAGCCCTAAGACGTGCTGAGGCAGGTGAGGCCGCAAACCAGTGTCAATAGGCTTTACCGGGTGCTCCCAACCTGGGCAGCTGGAGGGCAGCGACACTGTGCATACCTGCCTTTCAACAGCATAGTGCAGGTTTACTTTTAAGGTGCTCAAGTTTACATGATCCATAACTATTAAAAGTACTGAATAATACAAAGGCCACTTTATTAGGTAGAAGGACAGTTATAATGTATATTAATATGGATGCTTCAGAAGAAATTTCCCAGGGACAAAGGCAGTTACCTTGAAATCAATTCCCCCTCCTGTGGGTCCCAGCTCCTGGTGTCGTATCCTCGAATAAGGAACTTACCCTGAACTACCATGGTGTAATTTACTCAGGTTGGTAAACGACAGCAAGTGGCTTAGTATAGAAACGCACCACTTTGGAGGAAAATACGGGCCAAATAAATATATTAATCAGTTACAGTTGATACAGGCTGGATGTTTTAATACATTTTTGTCAGTGTTATAACAACACATCGCACAGCTGTCAGTGTTTGGAAACTGACATTAATGCACAGTCAGCCACTGAAACATAAGGGCCGTTTTGGCCTTTTTTTTATTTCTAAGAACAGTTTAACAGCTTTGGATTTAAATATTACAGCTGAAAGCCCAAACGTGATCAGTGCGTGGGTGGCTGCGTGACCCCACGCTTGTGACTGTGTGTGACAGTGACTTCGTGTGCACAGCGTGTGTGTGTTTAGTGCACACGCCAAACCCCCTGCGGAGGCTCACACACACGGCGCAGCCGCACAAACACTCACGAGAAGCTGCTGACTTCCTCACCCGAAATGCGAAACAACTTTAGGAATCGCAAACCACGGACAGAACGGCAGAGGCAGGAAGAGCCTAAGACCCCACACACACACACACACACACACACACACACACACACTTTAACATATACTGTACAAAGCGCTTAGTGTAAACATTGTTACACACTTTAGCTAACTGTAAACGAGCTGTTCTTTAAGTGGGAACAGCCACTGCGCTCTGTTACGAATGTCCCAGTGTGAAAAAGTCGTGTACGTGTGTGTGTTTGGGGGGTGTTAGCGTACCTGTGCGCAGGCGGCGATGACCAGGTGTGAGATCCAGCCGCGGAATATCCACGCGGCGGAGGACACCCTCATGTCCCCCGAGTGCGTGTGACGGCAGCGCGGCGTGCGTGTGTCCTCGGCGTTCGGTGTGCGAGAGCCGCAGAAGCCTCACCGTTCCCGCACACCGCCCTGTGCGTGTGTGCCGCTGTCGCAGGGTGCCAGTGTGTGTGTGTGTGTGTGTGTCGGTGGCGTTGCCGCATGCCCCCCTCGACGCCCCCTCTGTCACTGCCGCTCTTGTCGTCTGCGCGCGCGGGGGCCACGCGGGGCAGTTAAAGAACAACTTGGCGGGAAGCACTCCGCCCTCGCTCTCTCTCTCCTCTCTCTCTCACACACACGCACACGCACGGAGTGTTTAACTCTGTGATATCCGGGTGCGCTATGTTATTATTAGCTATAAAAACGAGCAAGTTTTTTCTTTATCTCGGCCAAACGGCCCGGTTCAACGACCCAGCCTGAGACTTGAACAGCATCCGTGCATAACTGAGGATTTCTGCTAATGAATTTCGATAGAAACAATTTATTTAAAGGTCAATGCTATCTTACCACAGAGATTAAGCAAGTACACGTGCCTTTATGGCAGTTCAATGTATTTAAAAAGTACATTTGAAATCGTGAAACCCACATGTTACAGTGTAAAAAGCCAAACAAACTAATCTTTGTAATAAAAGTACATTTTGGTTGCATAATGCACTTGCTGCATTATGCAGTTAACCAGGGAATAACAGCAGTAATAAAGTCTTTGTCACACAGTCACACCTCCATATCAATTGACCCTTTAAAATGAAATAAATGTATTAAGCACAAGAGCTAAGGACAGTGAAAAGTAAGGAATGTTTTGTGAGTGTTTTAACTGCCTTTATTTGTGTATTTTTACTTTTTATTTCACTGTTAGCAAAGTTTAGGTATGGAAAATCTCCATCACTGGACATTGTAGATCAGTATTTTTGTGGTGCAGTGACCACGGTTGTACCATGATTTTCATGTGAAAGGGGTCATTCCTGTTGTCTCACTATGGAGGAGGGGAGGGGCTGGTGTGTATGAACTGTACATCAATATTTCCCTAAACAAACATGTTAGAAAATTTCACGTGTGTCCACAAGGTAAATCAATTTTTTTGGGAAACAGAATATTCATCCTAGCGATTCACATGCACCTTGCCACACACACACACACACACACACACACACACACTTACCTGCACACTCCCACTCACCTTCCTCATGTGCATTGCCTATAATGACACACATTCACAAACACACACTTAGTTCCTGCCCTGCTGTTCAGTGGAACAGCTCCTAAACATCATGCTTTGAATAACCGTCACCTCAACTCTGTGCCACAAGCCTGGATTGGGAGCATTTTTCCTTCTTCTCCCTGTGCAGTTGTGATTCACTTGGACAGAAATGCAAATTGTGGTCACATCCTTACCTTCACCTGGTGGAGTAACAGGGCCCTGCTGCTGACTCCATTTCCGGAAGGAATTTTCCCCCACCCACAGCACTTCCAACACATGGCAAAGGAAGGTGTGAGAATGGTCAGAAGAGGAGGAGGAGAACGGTGGCTTTCAGTGGGAGGAAAAAGACACATTTTTTATTCCACTCCTTTTGGAAGCTATAAAACAATCTGCCATTAGCTAATCGGATGTTGGACTTTAATGTTGGACATTAAAGATATTTGTTAACACCCAAGAAAAACTAAATTGTGTGTCTTTTTATTTACCTACCTGCAACACGATGCTGGGGCCTAATTCTTTGATTCTGACAAATTTAGGATGGATTTCATGTTTTGTAGACAACATTGCATTTTTTGGTGGCCAAGCTAGAGCTTGTTTAACTATTAAAAAAACATGTATATGATTTCGCAATACTGCTGTGTTCCAGATCATTTGTACGTGCACAGCTTGTATTGCTCAATCGGCACTGGAAAAAAGTCTGAAATATGACCCACCTCGAAAATACAGTTGGTGAGGTCCGTTTGAGCAAGAAGGCTTGATCCACAGACATGATGATGATGCCACAGCCAGATGTTTTCAAGCTCTGTTCTCTCCAGATGTTTATCCACCAAGAAAGTAGTAAACATTTTTGGCAATTTTTGGTTCATTTTTATAATTTTACACATCTTTGTACATCTTACACACCTGTTAGGTCTGTTTCAGTTATCGTAGAAGGGTGCATGCTTTAAATGTACTTATTTAATTTCTTGAGTGTATAATTTGTCAGTTAGTTTACGGTTACATCCAATTTGGGGTCCATCCTTTTACATTTCAAAGGCAAAAATCGACGTCAAACGTTTGTTTAATAACATGTGCATACATGTGTTCGTTTTGACGGTAATGAATCATCAGCCAGTGTCTGGCTGACAGAAGCTTACACATATGGGATATGGTGAGACTTCCCATCATGCATCAGAGCGGTTTCTATAACCACTCAGTGTTTTGCCACAGCTGTACAATGTGTGGTGCATCTGTGCTCATCTGTGTTCAGCTTTTTTGTTCGTGAGACTTGTTAACGTGACCTGACTAGACGTAGAACAGGAGCTATTTTGCTTACACATTCCTCATTTCTTCATCACTGCTATCTAGGAAATTTTGTCTGTAAGTCCAGTAAGTAGATTCATTCTCCTTGGCACAGGTAGATACTCCTAGTTTACAGCTTGGAGAAGAAGAATAGGCAGAATAATGTATCATTTGTCACATTCAGATGGTCATTTCCCAGTTGATGTTGCATACTTACAGTATCTGGAGCTGATTTTCTACTTCTGGTTTTTAAAAAAGTGCATTTGATAGGAAACCAACTAAATCTAATGCAGCTTTTATCTTATCTGTTCAATGATTTTGTGTATAATTTTTTCAGTTAATTGATTATGAATTTATATACGCACATAATACTCTCAGCAGGTACCATGGCGGCTGGAGCAGTTGTCTTATAACCTGAAGGATCCATCTATCCATCCATTCATCCATTCATTTTCAGCCATATGTGTCACCCAGCCAATAGGTATTTTTCGGCGGAGGCCACACCTCAAGCTTAACCTCACAGGTGGGTCCCAGTGACCTCATGTGGAGTGAGGTACCTGTATTGCTTTTGGGCTTTAATAGTAATCTGTTGAATTTTCTTCACCCTACCCCAAGGTAAGGTTACAAGGGATGTAATGTTTAGATTCCAGTCCTTTTATAGCATTACTGAACAAAGTACTTGTCTTGAAATTGGCACCGAAATAGCATGCAAAGGAGAGAATACTGTAGGTAAATGTATGTGAACAGATGTTGAGGGACTAACAAGGTTTCAGGAGCTCAAGAGGGAAATGGATGAGAAATCTGTTGTTTTGAGAACCTTCTTGAATGTTGGAAGCTATTCAGAAGAAAATATATGGCTTTGTAGTTTGGGCTCCTTGTGAGTTTTAGGCTCCCAAGGGATAGAGAAGTGTAGTGTTCTTGCTGAGATGAAGTGAGAAGTCAGGTTTTGTAAGTGTTGGGATGACAGTCCTTTGACTGTCTTGTAGATCATAACCAGTGGCTTGAACTTGATGCATGCAGCGACAAGAAGTTACTAAAGGCAGCACTGAAGACACATGGAAACATTGTGGATTAGGTCGAACACAACTTGTTCCACAGTATTCTGTATCAGTTGAAGTGGCTTGATGCCAGAGGCCAGAATACCAAACAGTCTAGCCTGGATACCACCATCACTGTGAGGCAGTGGGAGATTCAACAGATGTTGAATGGGATGTAAATAAAAGAGTGTGTTTTGACTATAATTTATTTGGAGAAGCAAATCCTGGTCAACTGTTACTCCCAGGGTTTTGACAACCACCGAGGATGACATGTGGAAATGAAATAAGGAGTTCTTTGCAGTAGGAGGCTTTTCTAAGGACTTTAGACAGAGCTGGATAGCAGGTGTGTCAATGCATGTGTATCAGAGAGAAATTCTGCAATGTCTGATCACATATCAGTGTCATTTGGGGGAGAGGATCGGAACAGTTGTGTGAAAAGCAATGGTAATAGACTCTGTGGGAACGATGATCAAGCAAAAAGAGGTGGTATAGATACAGAAAAGTAAAGGGCCAAATACAGAGCCCTGTGGAACACTTGTTCAGAGTAAAAGGGCAGAGAGGGAGCTATACCTAATTATCTGCTAACATCTAAATAACATGTAAGATTTAAGCCATCATTCCTTTATAACATTCCTTATGTTGTACATACATTCTGAGAGATGAGAATTCTTGAGAAGCATTCGGAAGAGGACAAGTAGGTTCCAGGACAGTTTTTTCCCTCACACAATAAGACTAATGAACCACTGACCTATCATCCCTTGGACATGGAGACACTGTCGATCAGAGTCTTTCTGTATGTCCTGTATGCCCTTATCGGTTTGGTTGTTTGTTTGTTGTTTGGTTGTTTATCTAACTCCTGTGTATATTTATTACTTCTTTTTCCTAATTTCATTATTTATTATTTATTTTTCTTCTGTCTTCTTTATATATATATTTTTTTGCTGAGGATGTCTGGAGGCAACACATTTCATTGTCACAACACTGCTACGCTGCTGTTAGTGCACTCATGACAGATAAAACCTTGAACCTTGAATGTTAGCCACATCTGGCTAGGTATTGCTAATAGTAAACAGTTATTATTCATATAATAATTTAATAATCACATTTCTCTTTGGTGACCATATTTCTTTTACGTGAACAAAATACACCGATGACATGGAAGCTAGCATGAAAAATAGTGCACATGGGTACAGCGCAGAACATTTAATAGGAGGTAATTATACAGTATAGCGCACTCTGGACTGAGCCTATTAAATACCCAGAAGTGCCTTGCTAAGGGCTACAACCACCACAGCTTTACCGGCAGTGGAATCCTTTGCAGCTTTCTGGGAATGAGCCATGTTTCTCTAGTGTTGACCAAAATGCTGAATGCTGAACAGGAGTGGTAACTTTCCACATCAAGCAGACAAATACATGTCTCTCCTTTTAATTCTCTCCCTGCAAAGTAATTCACAAAGGAAAGAAATGTAAAAAAAAAACAACAAAAAAACCAAAAAAAACAAAAGAGTACCATCTGCTGTGAACTTTGTTCAGAATGTTTTTACATTGTGCACTCATTACTAATATACAGTTGAATTAAGCTTTATTTCAGTTTAGGAGGAGCCAGAACGCAGTGTTTGATACCTCGTGAAATGCAGTGCGACAGGAATAAAAACAAGACATGGCAAACAATTGGAACAATTTGAAATGAAGTGTTTGACCAGCACAAGCTCTCACTTTCACCAAGGCAAAGGCGGAACATGGCAGAGCAATCTGTGGCAAACCGAAACTATACCCCAGCAGGAGAGCACAAGTAATGAATTGTGCATTTTCGGGAAATTGAGCCTCCACCTCCCCCACAAATAAATGCTATTTCAATTTGCACAGATGGATGAGTCTAAAAGAGGGAAGAAAAACAGAACCCAAAGTGTGAAGGGTTGCTTGCTATTAAAAAGCCATAGATCTGTTTCGTGGTGGAAGTGGCCGGGCGCTGGATTCCAGCTCACGGTTTCAAAGGCCTCACTGGGCTCTTGTACGCAGGTCTAATAAAAAACTATGGAAATGTAAAGATAGGGTTAGAATGTTCCAGCAGCCCCAGTGCTGTTTTCCCTTCCTGGCTTGGGATTGCTCCCCACATTTTCTGACTCATGGCTTTAAGAGATTGAAATGACTAAGCCCCCCCACACACACCCCCTCTCACACCCCACCCACTCTTTGTGGCATTTTCGCCTACAGCCTGCTGCACCAGTCAAGGGTACAGCAAAGCAAATGAGTTTTCAAACAATCTCAAACGGAGGTAAGACTTGACACACCTCGCGTATGAGAAACAACCTTGGATTTACCTTGGATTTCCATCCTATCAGGCCACTTTGACTGGCAGAGATTTCCAACATTTAAGTTTTTATTTTAGCACCATTTGCATATTGTGCAATACAAAGAATCTGTTTGTACATCTGGCACAATATCAGCCATAAATGTTAAATATTAAGCTTCACATGCAAATTTCATTCTTCTCTTTTGGTGCTCCATCAATAATTTACAACCCTGTTGTGATTATGTGACTCATTCATCACAATTAGACAAGAAAATAATTGTGCTTAATCTGCAGCAGAAACACGAGGAGCAAAAGGTTCTTTTTTTCCCCAACTTGGAAACTTTGGACTACTGTACCTTTACCTTTATATGAACACAAGAAAACATTGTAACTTTTTTGGGTGCCTTTGCCAAGCATTTTGCTTTATGGCAACTTTGCTTGAGCACCTGCTGGACTTTGCTATTGAACCTGGTGTTGCTCCCGCAGTCATAAAAGCACTGCACCATCACGTTGAGCCATAAACTGTCTTCTCGAGACTCAGCATTTGACTAAAGGCTTTAAAATAGCTTTATACAAACAAATGCCACAGAAATGGAAAATGTTAAGAAACAACACAAAAGTATATTTAAATACACAAGTGTTCTCTATTTTTATTTTTCTTGACATCAATTTTAAATTTACATATTATGGATACCATTCTAATAAATCAGTGTATTATACAGATATTTACTTTAGAACATATCTGAAAAATAGCATAAAGGAACCCAAATATAAACAACCACTTTTGGGAGAAAGAAAAAAAAAATTATATAAGCCATAAACACTGCAACACAGAACATAGACAAGACAAGGAAATTTTTCAGTTTCTCTAAAGTGACAGTAGTCCTACAAAACCAAGCTGTAGCTTCACAATGCAAATATTACAGAAGAAAAATCAAAAGTAATTAAGTCAAGTGCAAATTTCTTTGGAAGTTGGAATCAAGATGCAAAAGAACACATAAATAAGAAGTTTGACAGAGCCTAACAAAACAAAGTAAAGGCAGAGCTTCAAGTAGGAGGTGCCAGGTGATGGAGGATCATGGGGGGAAAAAAAATAAACTCTTGGAAGGTCACTTCTTTCTCTGGAACACATTGGCCAACATGGCACTGGAAGTGGTCAGCTGACCCATCTTGCTCAAGAACTTCGTCTTGGCATCTTCGCCCACAAGGCTTGCTGCAATGGACATCGAGCTGGAGAAAGAAGGGCAGAGAAAGAACAGCTGGGGATCACAAGCATGGCCCTGCACACAGGAAGCTACAGAGAGCCAATGGTGACCACAGGCCGAGCTCCTGCCATGCACAACACCCTTTACCACACAGTGGGGTGAAATAAATGTCCTGCAGAACCAGCTGGTTTGGGGCTTAAAAAATGACAAACATTTTTTAAAAATGCAGTGCCAAGCAGATGAGACAGGTTTCCAAATGAATGCTTGCTCAGTTTGAGGCAAAGGAATTTTTTCTTTTGACTGAATGAGAAATACTAAATGTACCCTAGGACTGGACAGCACTAGACTGGAGACCTTGAGAACAGACAGTAGTCTGTCAGGAGTGAAAAAATTATCAGTTCAGCCTTCATTCTGTTTTCAGTTTTTAACTGGTAGTGCAATATTTAGGGAGGCAGAGGATAATCCAGGCTTTTGAGTTTGTGGTTTTTTTGTTTAGTTGTGAATCAAAAGATTTTTTTAATGACTACAAACGGGCTTCATTACTCCCACTTGATGTTTTGCACGAAACAGAGGTACTGACACATATGAAGAACTACAGTATGTATAGTTATTTCTGGCATTCATGCTACCTCCTGGAAAGAAGTGTACCAGTGAACCTAAGACTCAAGGGGTTGGGTCTCAAGCTTCCCGTTTCCCATACTTATAAAGCACAAATAACACAGACTCAACTGAGACAACTCTAGCTCTATATTCATGAAGCTGAATCTCTCTTTGTTTGTTTGTTCCTTCTTCATACACAGATTTTAAAGCCACGGAGCTACAATCAGCAGACAGGTACTTCTCACCCCAAGTGATGTTTTTGTACAGTTGGGCTGTGCTGGAAGACACACCCAAACTGGCTACAGGGCACTATACATGACACACTAACAATGGACACATTACTAACGTAAGGGTAATAAAGTTTGAAAATATACATTTTGCTACTACTTTTCTCTTTTCCACTTCACTACAAATAATTTTCACCTTAAAACTACAGTTTTAGATATTTTTGCATAAAAGGCCGTTTATTTCATGATGAGGCTGGGTGCATGAGTTTGGCTAAAATGTTATATGGGGAAATCAAAACTAAAACTGAATTTTTGGCATAAAAAAACAAAATACATCCTATCAGGAGGACATAAATAGGGAGGATGTACACCGGAGGAAAGGTGTATATGGAAAATATAAATAATTGAATAAAAATTCAAACACTTATAAATTTACTATTCAGTAACTAAGTATATGTATTATATTCAGCATCTGTAATATTAAAATAAAACTGAGAGCTACTTTACAAACTGGTTCAGACTATATGTTCATATAATTAAATTTATGAAAGTATTCAATTCTTTTTGAATCACTGTGTATATGAACACAGACAAGCAAAACTATGCCTTACTGGCTATCACAGTTTAGGTGAAGGGAAGTATGTTGGCGACATTAAAATCTTTCCTTTTTTACCATAAATTCAGACCCTATACTGTTACAGAGAATAAAGGCACTTAATAGTAATGAAACAGACCCCACATTCTCCCATGTGTGTTTCCCATAGTTATGAGGGATGCATCACTCAGCTCTGACAGCATCGTTTTTAGGCAGGCCAGCTGGGCTTGGACGCAGGCCACACAAAACGTGCTAAACACAGTCCCAGGCCCAACGCGACCATGCTCGCTTCTGTGAAAAATACCACACTTGACACCTGTTTGAACATCAATTGACTTAACCCACAGTTCTTGTTAAAGGTAAATATAAACATCCATGTTCATCCATTGGTGCTTAAACAGGGACTAGCTATTTAAACACACATTTGGCATTCCTCCTAATCACTAGATGTGAGAGGGGGGCCCTTAGAGATCATCCAAGGAGGGAGAAAATTACAGCTTCTAGCCTGATGTGATTTGCAGTAAAAACGTGGGTTTCGCCCCAGTGGTGTACAATCGTTTCTGGGAAATGTCACAGGACACCAGAGTCGCGGGCAGGACGAAGTGAGCGAGCCGACCTTTGATTTCCAGCTGAGTGAGGCATTTAGGCTCACAGGGAACGGGAAAGGACGGCTCTCACCCTTGCGGCTCCTGGACACTCCTGTTTTCCACCTTCTGCTCGCATTCTTTAATCATAGAGCTCAAAATAACCTGCAAAAAGAGATGCACAAGGTCAGGGGTTTATATAAAGTGTCAGGCCCAGGATGAGCATCCAACTCATAGTTTTTCCTGGAAGAAACCACGTGTTGCTTGCTTGGGTGCCTGATCAGCAGATTCTTAGCTGGCATTTATTTCACAAGTGTAAAAATATAACCTTTTCATTCATTCATCAAGAACAAATAATATGGACTGTGTATGACACAATACATTGCTTTCAAGGAGAAATGATTTCACATACATTTCAACAAAACTAAATTTACACAAATAAAATAAGCAAGTTAAAAATAAATTAAGGGAACCTCTGCCAAACAATTTCATTACAGTTCAAGCCCATCAAAATTAAGATGAGGGATCTGTGACACAGCAGGGCACTAACAAAAATGGGGCAGGACAACCAACCTCATGTTCAGGGGAGAGGCTTTCCATGTCAGCCCGTAAACATCTTAAGCCAGGCATGAAATGATTCACCATGAGCTCCTCTGAAATAACTGAAGCACTCAAGTTAAAGGATTGCCAGTAAAATGATTTTTTACAGAAGGCAACATCACCAGTGAGGGAAGAAGGGCTGGGGAGCAGCTGGGAGAAGAAAAAAGAGGAAAATTTGCATGGCTTATCTCTGTCCAGGCATCTTGTTTTGTTTCATAACTTCAAATGTCAGCAAGTCTATTCTGCCTGGCCTACATTTACTTTGAGTTTTTACCAAGGCTTAGTCAGTACATAAAGCAAACCAGTGCGTTCTTCACGGGGTAAAAAACAATGTCAGACGTTTGTGGGAGGGGTGGAAGGGATGGGCAGGAAGGGGGTACCTGTGATGACATCAATACTGGCACAATCAAGTTCTTACCCCCCCCCCCCGCCCCCCCCAAAAAAAGGCACATGACACCATCCTTTTAATTTAGTGGGACAGGATTTCTGTCCCCGTCATGTTCTGTGCTGTTAACTCACACGGACTGCATATGTCAGCACCGCAGAGTTGCACAAGGAGACCACACCAGCAGCACTGTGGCTCAGCTGCAACACAGAGAAGGCCCCCGGATTCTTGACGAAAGCCTCGCTGAGCCTCTGCGACGTGGGACCTTAGAGAGGCCTCCCAAAAAAAAAAAAAAAAAAAAAAAATAAATAAATAAATAAAAAAAACTCATCAACTCAAAAACCTCACACAGCTGTGTGGGGACCGGTGCTGCCAGCAATGAGGGTCACCCAGGGGGCGCCCTGGGCTCTGCTATGCTGTGGACGGCCCACGCAGGCTCCAGTGCTGGGAACTGAGACCAGCGGCCGACTTTTCCGGCCTGGGAACCGCTCTCCCTCATTACTGAAGAACCTCACAGGGTGGTTAAGTGTACATTCTAACGTCCGCCCTGCAATTTGGTGCACATAAATGCACAGCGTTTATTTTCCCTTTCCTGTAAAGGGATATGCAAACACTTCAAAGCAACACCAACACTTTGGGGGGAAAAATGTGCATGAAAAAACTCCACTGTCATCTCTCCAGTCCTTTCACTTAAAGTAGTGGAATTAGAAGTTAGAGGCAGCAGGTGGTCTGCCGGTTAAGGTAGCGGCCATGAGATCAAAACAGGTCAAATTCCAGAAACACAACTTATTTTAGCAAATACCCAGGTGTATAAGGAAATAAACATGTAAAAATGTCAACTATGTAAATTGTAGCCTCAAATAAACACAATAATAAATACTGATTTAAAAATACCACAAATCCTTAAAAAGCTGCTAAATAAATCTGAATATGAGACATTGTGCCAAGGTATAAAACAAATCAACACAATGTGTGTTAATAGAATGGACGACACAGTACATACAAAAAGTTTTACAAATAGCTGCTTAGTTCAGTCCTTAGCACAGTTAGGGGCAGTAGGTGGCATAGTGGTCAGCCCATTTGTGTTGGGATCTGAAGCTTCCTGGTTTGAAACCCAATTCTGCTACAGTACCCTTCTTCAAGGTGCTTATCCTAACTGACACAGTAAGAATACTCTGCAGTATAAATGGGTAAATAACTGTAAAATCAATGATCTAATACTGAATGTCACCTTGGACTAAGGTGTAAGCCAGGTAATGGTTAGTAACAACAGAGATTTAGAATAAATCATATTTCTTTAACAGGTTTAGTGGGCTTAACTTGTAACCCTTGACTCCTGAGAAACAGGCCAGAAGGATACAACAGCAGGACAGGGCACTGTAGGCCTCGAAGAGCTGAGTTGCGATGTCCAGCCTCTTGGTGTCAGAGGTTTGCATGTTGTTGCTCAGAGCCAACTTGTGTAAATGAGGAAGGACAACTGGGAAAAGGAACACAGGGGAGTGTCAGTCCATCCAGTGGTGTCACTACGCTTGACTTCAGAAGTACAAGCCCTAATACAACATGGCCAAAACACCTCACACAATACAGCAGTAACAACACATTTATACCACTTTTTCTAGAACAAAGGAGGAAACTGGGGAAGATCTGCTCTTCCACAGCTTGTTTACCAACTATTACAGCAGAACAGTGTTTATTCCTCCCTATTGCCATACAACATTGACTTTGTGTTGACTTTAATTCTTAAAGTAACACTGGCTTCTTTATTACTGACAGTTATTATTATTGTTTGTGGGGGAGGTGCTATATAAGGTTAAGACAGCCCTATAATTAAAAAGTGTTAAATTCCAAGAAAGGTACTGTGTTGCTTTTGAGAAAGGTGATTTGACTGTACTTGTGAACATCTCTGCTAAGACTCTATAAAGCTCAATCTCTGTTTATTCTTTATGTACAGCTTTGTTTTTCAAGCCACAGACTTGAAATTTGGTACTTTTCACCTTATAGTTTTTGTGTAAAGGTCATTCAACTCCAAAAAGGTCACTTATTATTCTGAAATTTTAAATTCATTCTCTGACAAGACTTGGAAAAGCAGAAGTAGTAACATCACATGCAAAATGTGCATAAATACTTTGATCGCCACACACACACACACACACACACACGTCAATTCCCAATAACTGCAGTCACCTGTGTCACTTTGGGACATGACTAAAATCACACACAGGTGATCACAATTCGGCTTAATAAGTGACTTATAAAAGCATTTATTTGCACCATATAAATGTCTAAATAAAGGGGTTGAATACTTATGCAGTCTAATTTTGTGTTTTATATTTGTAACTAATTCAAAGCTTATTTACAGGAGTTCACTTTTTTAATTGATCAGTTCATAATTATTCAATTGTTAATTGATCAAAGTCATAAATCCCAATTTTTATTCAATAAAACACGAAAAAGTCTAATTGAGGTGAACACTTTTTATAGGCCCTGTATACAGAGACCACACACACACACACACACTAAAAACAACAAGTTTAAAGGTCATAAAGTTTGTTGACATATAACGTTTTACTATGTGCATGTCACTAGGGCCGGCACATACATTGCTGCCAATTGTAGCTGTGTGGTTGATCAATGGAGCTAGTGGCTGTTGTACGCAAGTGAATGAAATTGCAAAATTGATGAGAAATTATACATGACACACACAGTGTTGCACAAATTAGTGATTTTAGGATAATAAAGTTTAATGATATTTTTATTGTTTCCCTTTCCACCTGACTGTGACCACAGCACATCACTCTCTGTAGAGTTCACCTGTCCAACAGCACTAACAGTACTTTTGTACTGAATGCAAACACTTTAATGGTAAATACCTTGGTGATTATATAACGTATTACTTATTTTTGAAATTTCAGGTAGTTAGTGGGAATGGACATAGACCTACAACCTGAAGATGGTAATACCCCTAAATACTGATCTCTTAAAAAAAAAAAAAAAAAGTAAACATAACAAAGTTTGCTAAAGACAAATTTGATTTCCAGATTTAAAAAGATCACACATCATTTAACAGAGATAAAAAACAAACTTAACATTATTGTAAAACACAAAAATCACTCAAAATCAATAGAAACTGTATTGGATGAAAGCAGAAAATAAAGATGCATTATAGAGAAATGGAGTTAAGAGACAGGGTCACTTACAATCATCCCGGAACCTTGGTTCTGCATTAGGACCCACCCTCCCAAGGGTCCGTATAATCTCCATGTGCAAGGAATGCTGGTCTTGGTACTGTGGGTCCTCCAGAAAAGATGCCAGCTGCATTTTCACTCTTTCCAGAAGCTAAAGAAGCAAGCAGATACTAATGATCCCTTTGACCAGCAAAGAAAGTGTTGAAATGATCAAATATGAACATGCAGGTGTAATAACTATAAAGGCAACACACCTCTTTCTGAGTTACTGTCTCCATAATTGTACCAAATGCTGGAATGGTTGATATCCTTACAGAGCTGTATGAAGAAAAAAACACCTTATTTTCCTAATTTAATGCACTTTGTAGAGGGAAAAAAAAAGCAGGACACTGTAAAAGCTCATACAGTATTAACAACATAAACAATAAATGATACAAACTCCCAGTATCTGTGATTCAGGCAGTAAGCGAAGATGGACTGTGTGAGGAATTCAGTGCAACTCAGAGTGATGCATCAGTGAAACACATCCAGAAAATGCTGAAGGAGGATGCTGGTGTTGGAACCCACGTATGCATTTCACTCACAATTCGGGACCACGACACAAGGTTATTAGGGCCGGGGCTACTCGCTTGGCAATTAAGGCTTCGCTCATGCCTCGGAGAATCAGCTGCAACCAGTCAAATGCAAAAGAAACATGGGTGGGTGAACATAGACATGGGTCAGGAAACACTAGCGGGGGTTCCTTCATTTTATCGAAATTAGGTTGTGGGGGGGGGGGGATCACAGCTTGGGGTCTGCTGAGGATCATGGCCTAGCTGGGAATGGGATTCAACACCTAAGTGCACAGCTGCTCAAGCAAGAGGGTTAGTGAAGACTCTACTGAGGAGGAATGTTAGGTGGCTTGAGCATCACAGACAAGCACCACTGCCCTTGCCTTGGATTCAGACGGAGGGACTGATCCACACCTGCAGTTTCTATATTTAAACCACAGAGGAAGACCTTAGAGAGAGCCATGTATGGCACCAATCATAAGTTTGAGCGCACCTGGGCAATATTACCTATATGGGAGGAACTAGACAAAACAGTGAATGCAAAGCAACAGGAGGTGCCCTCCATCTCTGGAAACTACAGCCGAAGAGCTAGGTTCCTGACACTTGTTCTACAGATGCTAAATGTGGGGGGAAAAACACCAGTCATCACCAAAGGAATTCAAACCTTTTGACTGGAATTGATTCATTCTGGAATTTTTCTTCATTTGCCCTCACCCTTATTGTAGCATAAATGATTCATTTATTTTGCAGTGATCTGTTTTGATTACGCAATTACCAATACATTTCTGCTCAAAATTTTAAAGTGACTGACAATGGCATCTGCGAATTGCATGGATGAGTAAATATACCTTCATAATTTCATAGATAATGACTAATGAAGAACTAAAAAGCTTGCACCAAGTCTGGATGTACCGCTTCATGCTGGTAGGGTATTGTTGTTTTGCCTGCACTCCTGTGTGAATAATTTAATTGAAAACACAAAAAATAAGATTTCCTTCCTGGGAAGCCAAGGCTGAGCTGAGGTGAGGGATGGAACGATGCTAGAAATCCACTTACATTTCAGGGTCGCTGGAGAGAGTGATAAGTGCTGGCACGACTCTCTGAGCTACTAGCGTTTCATTGACCCCCTTCACCAACAGCTGATTGGCCACCCAATGGGGGGTGACATCACAGCGATGCGCAGAAAGAGAGAGCGTAGCATCATGGCACGTTGCAGAGAGGACAAAATAAACAACCATAAAAAAACACACACAGAAAGCACAAGTAATAAGCAAAAGAGAAGCAAACATACATGACATTAAGAATTTTAAAAAAAAGCAGAACACCAAAAATGACGATGACAACAACAGTGAGGCCAAGCAGATATTACTACTCAAAATGCAAGGGGCAAATACTATTTTACTTGACTTTTAAAGTCATGCTTTTACAAACTGACATGGGGGTCATAGTTGTGGGTAGGAGAGGGGCTACACTGCAGTGAAAAGTCACATCAACGTGTTTTACATTTATTGCCCTTAAAATGCATTACATAATATGAATATAACATATATAAAAGTTCCCAATCGACTGATGCTGCCACTGTACTTTTGACATATTCTTGTAAGCTAGTATTTACTCTCAAATTACAGCGACCCATGTACAACACAAAACACAAAATTCCTGCACAAATGATGTGAACATACTTTTAGAGCTCATATTAAGAATACAACTCAACTTCATTTTAACTGATTTATTAAAACATGGTGACCTGATTCTCCCCCAAACTTTACTACATTGATAAAGAGCCTGTTATACTTTATACTGTTCTTTTAAAGTGCTCCGTATCCCCAAGTGCAAATTTGGGTCGAACCTCTTACCTCAAACATGCGAGCTGCGGTGCAGCGCACAAGCGCTGAGGTATGAACCACTCCATACCAGAGTACTGTTAACAGCAGTTCGTGGTATGCTGGATTGGCGCTGCAAATGAACACAAGCCTGTTACACGTAAACTGTCCCACAAAGGTACACAAATCATGGTAAGGCAATCAGATAACTGTAAATGTACAGGCCTATCACTATTAGACCAACACTTGGTCTAAATGAAAATTATGCTGAAACATCATATTTCAGCCTTTCTATGTCTACATTCTTCATCATGTCTTGACACCCCATGCTTGACATCAGTGACACAGCACATCTGATCAGTGACCACTGTTTGCCCACAAGGGAACTGCTCATGCTGATTCGTACCCCAGCTCCACAAAGGACGCCTTCAAGCTGTCCAGAGGCGCATGAGAGAGAGACAGGGTTGTCATCACATCCTCCAAGAAGCCAACTAAAAGCTTGCGGTCTTCTTCCTGTGGGAAAGTGGAGGCACTAAATCCAAAGCCAAATCTAAATCAGGTGAATATTTAAGGCTTCTTGAGGGCAGTAGACACAATTCCAACCTGGTTATAGCAGGTTAGCACTCCTGTTGCATAGATAGGCACCGTGGCCTTTGTGAGAATGCCATTCCCAGCTGTAGTGTCTAAAACACAGGGAAAACACAGCATGAGCGTTGTTTCCTTTCAAGGCTGAGCAATCGAAAATGAATTTTATGATTGGACCATTGTAAACCGTGGAAAAAAAATGGGTTCAGCTAAAATTCTTTTACTGCGATAAGGGGCAGAATCTGTTACACACATCAATGGAATGCATGGTGGAAAACATGAAGTCATCCTCTAAATATTTGTTTAAAAACAGTCTAAATATATTATACAAATGTCTGAAGATACAACAGCAGCAAAACACGCAGCATACAGTGCAGAAAAAAATATCACTGTAAAAATAATACATTAAGACAGTATAAGTATATAGAGTTAAAATGCCATATGGTGTCTTCTCAACCTAAGAACACAGCTGGGACAAAAAACCTGTTTTGAATTCTTTTTGGTCTTACCTCCAAAGTCACTTTTATCAATAATTCATAATCAGTAATACAGATACATTAAGGAGAAAAAAAAAACAGTGTAAAACATCTTTATATTTTCATAATTTTTATGACTCAGTCATTAAGTACATGTGGCTACCTTGCAGTTGACTGATATTCAGTCCAGGGTATACCTTGCCTCACACCTGTGTTTCTAGGATAAGATCTGGATCACTTTAATCCAGTACTGAAAAAAACAATTACTAATAACCAAAACACGAATATCTGGCATCAAGTTACACTGAAATTAATTCAAACAAGTGAGAATAAAAATCAATTTATCCATTCCATAAAAGTTAAAAATTTGCCATTTTTTACTGACAACCAGCACTCATAAAAGAGAAAAGTGAAGAAAGTAAAATAATTAAGTGATTTGGAAAATGTGTATAAAATAATGTATGTAACACAAGGTGCCAGTGTATAGTATGTAGCATGCAAAAATAGCCAAATTGGAAGCATTAGGGCCTGGATACTTGATAATGACTTGTGTCCACATTTTTCTTATTTTTGAAACTACACAAGGACTGGAAGAGGAACCTGCCACTTCTGATTCTCAAGCATATTTAAAATTAGAATTCTCATGCCTTACACATCCTGAACGTGACATAAGACCTGATAATTGTTAACAACAGGCCCCACCTCCTTCCCCTTCTGACAATTTCTGAGTATGTTGTACTTGCCCACATTCTCTTCTGAAAGCCTGAGGATCTCCTGAAATTGTGGCTTGACCTGAGGAAGCGAAAAAGAACCAAGGAACAGAATGTACTTTTATGGCTTTTTCCTCCGCACCGTAGCATTTCTGCTGTTTGCTGAACAAGGGATGTCACAGAAATTGCATATGTATATTGACAGTACTGTGCTGTCGTTCAAATCCGTACCTTGGTATTTGTGAAAATTTTCCCAAATGTTCGACACAACCTCCAGAAGAACCTAGAAAATTCGTGGACACAGGTGCTAGAGGTGACGTTTATCCGGCTTACAATATCGATGAGCTGCGGCAGCCTGTAGGAAGGGGGTACCTGCTGTGAGACCATAGTTACAGGCTATGGCTCTTCTCACATCAGACAGACCAAACAATGGAAAAGTTAGGAAACATTTTAGGGTTTTCCCAGCCATTATTTATAATGTGAAATTTATAGTAACCAATATATAGTGCTTTGCAGAATTAGTCAAAGCACATTTTCTAGATAAAATAAAAAGAATAAAAAAAAAAAAAACTTGTTCAAAGGATCACTGGTGAGACTGAACCTAAAGGAAAGGTGAATGAAATGAAATGAAGATACTACAGAAGTCAGAGATAATTTTAAATGTTTGAATTCATTTGCACGGCACTGTACCTTAAACACATTTTCCTCCAGCGGGAGGTAACTAGTGCAGCCAGAGGAAAGCCACGTGACCAGAATCTATTAATTAATTGTTTTGCTAAAATTAAGCATAATATTTAAAAATTAAACAAATTTTAACAATAAATATTTCATATTTATTTATATTAATAATATATGAGGTACTTCAGTGTATACAAATGCAGAAAAAAAGTGTTGTAGCTGTTGGTGACTGAATGACTGCATTGAATTTGCACACATGTTTAGGCTTCCAGTGATGGATGCTAAGTCATGCACTCTGCAGGTCTGAGACTTTGGTGTGGAGACATTTCAGAGTAGGAGGAAGGACGAAGGCGGGCACACCGAGGTTCCTTGGTCAACTCACAGCTGGTTAACGACCCACAGCAGGCTATCCCAGCCCGTGGTACCCTCGTTGGCCAGCTGGTGGTCGTATAGCTGCAGCAGCACTGCCAGCTGCTCCCGGCTCCCCACGATGGTGGCCACGTCCTGCAGCGGCGATGCTGGCCGGGGGAATCGCGTCACTGGAGATGAAGGGTGGGGGTCATTCAAGGGCTCAAAGGACCCGCAGGCCACTAAACTCAACGCAGAGTCTAGGCTGGCCTCCATGAACATCATCCAAAGGCATAGATAACATCCAAGTATAGATACCGCACTATGAAAATCCCTTTGAATTCCTTCCATAGACCATGATTCCTAATTACAGACCCTACTCTGGCAGCTCTTAAATATAGAGGCTCATTAGACAGCATTCCCTCTAAACAATGAGGTACGAGCTCTCGGTTAAGTTCAAGAACGTCATGTCTCGCTGTTGACTTTGGCCTCTGGCCACCACTGACCCTCTATGGGTGGTGCGTTGCCGTGGAGCCTTGCCCGCCCAGTGAAGGGTGCGCTCTGAAGCACGACAGCAAACAGAGGAGGAATGAGGGACTGCAGAGCTGACAAGAACATGTGGAGCTTGTGCTCATCCAACCCGTGGTCACCATCCTGGGGGGCACAAGAAGACAAAAAATTTGAGAAAAGAAATGAAAAAAAAAAGACACTTTTAACACATTAATGACATTTTACTTTAGGCAAATAGGACAAAATTAATTTGGCTCACATTGTAGGTGAACAAAAACATAATAAGAGAAATCACATAATAAAAAAAGGAATTTGATAGATTTCTCGTAGTCACGTATGTTTAACCACATTATTCTCCAGCAACTATCTTTAATGGGGGACAAAGAGAAGGAAGCATGATTCTGGGAAGAGCAACTGGTTACACAACATTATTGGGCTAAAGAAAACACTGAGTACTTGGAGGTCCTAGAGAGAAACCAAACTCGACACTGCCTGGTTGAAAACTGAAGGCAGACCACTAAGTATTTTGACTTCGGGTCACGGTTCTGTTCTAACTAAGTGTGAATCTTATTTACTGGGTTTGATTTGTGACTTGATATTTTCAGTATCTTTTGCATTCTGGCACGCCCCCCCGAGGTAAGAATCAAAGACAATTTTGTTAAAACCTTGAGGAGCCTCTCGATGCGCGACTCAGCAGAGAAGGGATGAGCTGTGACTGTAGGTTGCCCAATTCCGTGGCCCAGGCAGCAAAGGCCGGAATGAAGACCTGGTGGAGGGCACTGACCACTCTCTCAGATGGGTCCCCCAGGGACAACAGCATCAGTTCAAAGCCCTGGATGGAAGAAGTGAGGATTGGTTTGAGTGGTGCAAAACAATGCATTTCCTGTGATAAAACTTTTTTTTTTTATAACCCGATAAGACCTTATCAAGAACCAGAACATGCACCTGGCTTATCAGGCTTCACATAAAAAACAAAGTGTGCAAATGCACTGTAGAAATATGTCTGATCATATTGAGTCATAATCTCAGAGCTCTAAGAATAAACTTGCAGGTTGGAAACAATTGGTAGAGGAGCTCTCACCTGAGAGTACTTGTCAGGGTCATCGATGTAGCCCATGATGATGCCCAGGCTTTTAACTACTGCCTCCCGCACCATGTCAGCCTTGTCTTCCGTCAGCATCTGCTGCAGCATGGATAGCACCAGCGAGCTGCGGATTTCTTTCTGGAAGGACACAGAGAGGGTAAGACCTTGTGCTTTGGGTAGTGTACAGAGTGGGAAAGACCTCTTTATAGATGGGCAAACACACGGTGGGATCTTTTTCTGAGGGTATCCATCTTCCTGAAGGAACTGAAACCTGAGAAAACAAAAGGTGCCCTGGCATTCCAAACAGATGACCAGTTCAACCAACCATATATTGCTGTCAGTCTCTGAATGCACCCTTCTCACACCTCCTGAGCTCTGGAATACAACAATGTTCATTATACCAATCCAAGTGTAGAACAGGTAAGGTGGGCCAACAGAGTAGAGTTCAGGACAAAGCAAACTCTGACTTTTCTGCATCAAGTTAATGCAGATTAAGTATAGGGGTAAAGTAGGTGCGATGTACTGTAAATGCAAATGGGTCTTACCGGCAGATAGGGCGCCAGGGCTCCACAGGACTCTGCCACCAGAAGTCTCCGCTCTGGGTACTTGTGGTTAATCTGAGGGGCAAGAGACACAACACTGAATTCTCCATCCACACTGAAACCACATGTCTGCATTCCTTTCCAGCTGTGTTTATGGCCATCTCATTGGCCCTGTGACCACCGCCCTTCACTGTTCCCACACATGTTCCTGTATGAGTTCATCACATAAGTGTTTGCTGAAGCTTCTTTGGAATTTAACCAGTTCCAAGAAATGCTGATAATCATTATAAAAACATTTTTTTTACATTAATAATTAAACATAATTTTAGATAAAAATGAAGACAGAATTTCTAAGTTACAATGTATATAATTAAACATTGGCTATCATCTTCAGTCACCTTTAGAGGCCACAGCGTGTCACCAACAGCGACCAAATGAGTCCAACCTCTACTGCTACCAACGTCTGTAGCACAGTTCCCAAATTTAAATATTGCCTCTACAAATCCTACAAACATAATGAAAGAAAATAATGGAAGCAGCTGGTGCATTGATAATAAGAAGGGTAAATAAATTTTGTCTAGCTCCGAAAGTAGGCCAAATGCTGGGACAGATTTTGTTGTGTTTAAGGCCCATGAAGGATGAAAGTTGAGATCCTGGAAAAGATTTCTTGGTTAACAGAAGCAACCTTGGATGTAATACTCTGTGGCCCCTGGCTATACAAGTGAGACCAGAATACAACCTTAATATTATTGTGGCCAAACATTTCTGTCATTCCATAGGCTCTTTTCCAGTTCAAAAATAAATATACAACATTTAGTTAAAAGAACCGGGATGAGCTACAAGAATAAAAGTTTCAATGCATTTTCATAATGTGAAAATCCACATTTTCATTTTCAAGATTAGTCTAGGGACACAATTAAAAACAACTCACTTGTGTTAATGTTAATTTTTTCCGATTAAAATACTGTCTTTCTAAAACATTATCAAAGCTAGTTATACTTCAATAGGCACACAAAGTAAAAATTATTAAAATATATAAATCAATATATAAATCAATATACAGAACCTATACCCCGTAGCCAGTAAACAGTCTTAATTAAAGGCTTTAATGGAAAACAGTCAATCAGTATTAACCAATTGTCGGCTGCAGTAAACCTGCCCACAGAGAGGAAGTAAAAGGACCTGACCTGTTCCCAGCATTGCGGCAGGAGCTCCGCCTCGACCCGTGTTGGACCGACGTGCCTCGCAAATGCCACACAGCCTGTCAAGATCATCTGCCTGGAGACACACGAGTTCAGGCCAAATGGTGTTCAAAGTTATTTAAAGTTATTTTAAGTTATTTAAAATATTTCTGCAGCACTGCTAAGCCTGGTCTATGATTTGTTGACAAATACCAACAGTGATGACCTTTGCCTTATACGTCTGATGAGACACAAATAGATGCTAAAGTGAGCATGGTTAGACTTGTGCTGAGTTATAAAATTTCAAATTTTGACCCTGTTGTTACAGCAATCTCAATTATAATGTCTCATTATAATTTACTTTATAAATGATATACAGCCATCACAACCAGAACCTAAAATAAAGCCATTTAAGTACTCAAGCAGATGTGACATTTTAAAATTGACAAGATGACTTTAAATATTTCAGTCAGCCTTGTTTTTTTTATTTGCAACTTAATTAATGTAAACATTTCAGTTTCCACTGCAAAAAATCTGAATGTCTAATGAGCTACTGAGAATATACTGAATTTAAGCGTTAAATTGTGTGCGTGTGTGTATGTAACAAAAACTCTGAAAAAGTTGCGATGGTATGGAAAATGCAAATAAAACAGAAAGCAATGATTTCAAAATTCACTTTGACTTGTAATCCATCACAAACAGTATAAAGACAAGATACTGAGTATTTAGTCTGGTCAACTTCATTTTTTGTGTAAATATACAACCATTCTTGCCATTGAGGACCTGCAACACATTCCAAAAAAAAGTTGGGATGGGGCAGGTTAGGGTCAATAATGAGATAAAAAAAGAAAATAATAATGTGAGTAAAAACAGATAATGTTTAACAGGTGACTGTAATCATGCTTGGGTATAAAAGCTGCATCCAGGAAAGGCCTAGTCTTTCGGGAGCAAAGATGGACTGAGGATCGCCAATTTTCCCAGAAATACGTGAAAAAAATCATTCAAAAGTTTAAAAACAATGTTTCTTAAAAATAGATCAGAAGGGATTTGGATATTTCACCCTCACCAGCGCATAATATGATTAAAAGATACAAGAAATCTGGAAAGATTTTGGTGCGTAAAGGGCAAGGGCGCAAGCTTAAGCTGACTGGACTGCCTGTGATTGCCGATCCCTCACACGGCACTGCATCAAGAACCGCCATTCATCAATAAGTGCTATAACCACATGGGCTCAGGAGTACTTTGGCAAACCTTTATCAAGTAACACAATGTGTAGTTACATCCACAAATGCCAGTTACAACTGTATCGTGCAAAAAGAAAGCCGTTAAACAGATAATGTTAAAAGTGTCCAGAAGCATCCTCAACTTCTCTGGGCTTGGAGGCATCTGGGATGGACCATCATACAGTGGAAACGTGTATTGTGGTCACATGAATCAACATTTCAGGTCTTTTTGGGAAGAAATGCACATCATGAAGAAAAGAACCATCCAGACTGTTACCAGTTACAGGTCCGGAAAGACATTAGTTGTAACATCAAATAATGGGCTATTATATTGTTTTCAGGTCAAAGATCATTAATTAATGACTGTTTTCTGTTTCTTTTTTTTGCATTTTCCATACTATCTCAACTTTTTGCAAGTTGGGGTTGTACACACACACACACACACACACACACAAAACACTATACCTTCTAAGAAAAGTTTATGAAAATTTTGTGCTGTTTCTCATACATTAAAAACCTGCATGACCCACTGTAATTTAAATTATTTTTAACATTTTTGTCTGTGCCACAATGAACAAGACCTTCTGTTCCTCCGCAGGGCTCATCTAAAACAATTGTGAATATCTGTATAGTTCCTTCTTATGAAAAGAGCTGTTTATTTTGTGAGACTATGGCGGAACCGTGACTGTTGCACGACAACAAACTACACACCAGCTTTAATTGCAGGGTATCTAAGTTTAAGTCTGGCTGGCAACTGCCTTAATTTTGCCGTGGCCCCTGAACCATCCTTAAATGTGCAGATAATGCAGCCGAAGTTTAGGCAAGTAAGGCGGGAGCACCTCTGCTCATCGTCGGGCCTCTTGATGAGGTTGAAGAGGATATGCAAGAGTTGATCGCGCTCCTTGGGCTCTGGGTGCAGGCAGGCAGTGCAGAGGATGAGGGGGATCAGCTCCTGGGGAGGGAGGCAGGGGTTCAGAAGCCTGGGGATCAGGTAGGGCAAAGAGGAGTAGGGAGGCAGGCAGCAATCGTACAACCCCAGGATCACAAACAGAGGTGGGCTTTGGGGATGAAGACTGGGAAACAAAGCATCGACAACATCAACAACAACACAGATGGGATACCTTGAACACACAGCCCCAAACCAAGCTGACATGAACTTGAAGATCAGGATCTGAAATGTAAACCAAGTCACTGCTGCTCGGTTGCATCGGTAGAATGGAACTTGGAAAGTGAACAAAAACAAAAAAGGATGCATAACTATTAATGTTGCCTAGTATCAGAAGATTTTTGATGCCCTACATCCAAGCAGTGGCAGGAGAATTAAAGAAAACACATTGATACCGCTATGATGCACATGCTTTTGTTTTGGAAAATTATTTTAATGAATGTGGAATCAGCTAACATTTAGATGTCCTGTGTTTAAAATGTTAGTGCCTAAAACGGTGTACGGCTGAGGTCTTATTCTGATTTGTACCAAGAAACAGCACTCACTCTGAGGAATATATACAATACAAAAAAGTTACGTAATAAGAAAATATTAAACAAATATCTTTGTTTCCAGGATAGTGGTTAAAGATTTGTGAATAAAATAATTCTTGTACATAGATAGAAAGTTTATGGCAGCTTCTTGGCAGCATAAGGAAAATGTACATTTCTGCACCCTCTAGCAATGCCGTACATTGAAGGGCTTGGAAGTGAGGGTGGTCAAACCTGGTCTTCTACACCACATGTTTGTAGGTGGCACACTTGGTGTGAGGATAAATGCCTATTGTTCTCACACCTGCTGCACGCTATCAGTAACCGACCCTGGGTCATAAAGATTAATGGCTCATTAAAGGAGCCTTCCTTCCCTCAACTGTCCGCACACAAAATGTCAATAAAAAAGCTCCACTTAAGTGTTATTGCCTGCTCCTTATCACTTTACAGAGCTCGGTTGGAGAAGGCGACCCCTCTCATGTTGCGTACACTGCAACTGGAAAACACCTAGAACCTCATACAAAGTTGAGGAAGGCACACACACCCACACACACCCACCAAATAATAATAATAAAGGCAGCACAATGGCTTAATGGGTAGTGATGCTGCCTCACAGTGCCTGAGCTGTTTTCGAGTTTACATGTGAATCCAGCAGTCTGTGTGGAGTCTGCAAGTTCTTTCCATGTCTGTGTGGGTTTCCTCCAGAACATGAAAAATGAAACTGACAATGGATAGAATAATACATTTTTGGAATAATACATTTATCTAGGGTTCAAGCAGAGTAGCAGTTACACAACATGTTTAACATGGATCATTTGTATGAAAGAAATAGCTGACAATATGTAGTGAAAAACATACCATTACAATTTACTATGTGTGCTAAATTCTGTGATTGTCTTTAAAGGGATTAATAAAGTTCTTTTCTATCCTAAATAACGTATCAGAAAATGGCTGATGCTGGTTGAGAGAAGGGCTTCAAATTTACGCTGGAATGTGGTCTCTGACTCTTTTGAACGAAAGCTTACTATTTACCAGTAGGAGAGAATATAGCCAAAATAAACAAGGGTGTGAGGAACAAGGACGAGAACTGTTGGTGGTTATAAGTTGCACGTTTGTTTGGGTGCGTTTTTCAAATTGTTGCCCAGCAGGCACAGGCCACCTGCAGAAAGCGGCTAGTGCCAAAGCGCAGGGTTCCTGCAGCAAGAAGAGCCGCGTCTCACAAAGCTGCTGAGAATGTATCCGCTTTCAGACGTGATGCTCCAGGAGTCATCTGTGGCCAAAGAATCAAATTGACCCCGGGGCGGGTGGGGGGAAAACAAGAAGTATGACATCCCTTTTCAAACAATTGGTCCCCTTGTTAACCTCACTTCCCTGAATATGTGCAAACAAGGTTTAGCCAAAGATAATACTACATGCTACTGCAAAAATTCACACACACACACACACACACACACACACACACACACACACACACGCACACACACACACACACACTCGCAAAAATAATCTAAAAATCTGAATAATAACCTTTTTTACCCCCTTTTATGCATCTCATGCACATTTGTTCATCCCACCAGCCACCTATCACAGCATGGCTCAAATCACATGGCAGCCTCTCTTTTTAACTGGCTGTAATACTATACGTGTACACACATTTTACCATTTTATACAGTTTAATGCTGGTTGACGTTGTGAAAAACACAAGAAGAGGAGGTGCCTTTGGAAGCCTTTAAATTTTAAAATTAATTTCCCATTAGCTACTGCCTAGATCAGTGGATGATTGATTTGCATTACTTGACAAACTGCTGTTAACTTTCTGGATTTTTTTTGGAGTTTGGGCTTTTGGTCACTTTTTTTATACAATGAAGTAGTGAAGGAGAGATGATACATGACATAATATATAATACTACATCTGATGGAGCTATCCTCAATCATCTCCCCCACCAAAACATAGGACGTTTTGCGGTCACAGGTCTGGTCACCACAGATGCCTGGAAATCAATATTTGTTACGTCATTGTCACGTCGAGCATTGGATCAACTGATTTCAACTAGGTACACCTTGTGCAGGTGTGTTAAGCCCCAGAGTGCTGAAGAAGGTGTGACTTCTGAAGTTGACACCTGCCTGCTCTCATGTAACAAACCAAATAAGATTTTCCTGATGCTGCTACGCTGTTTCAAAGCCTCTCACTGCCCTTCATGAAATGGGGAAGCTCCTTCCATGCACCATTTGCTTTCCTAACGCTCTGGATGTGTTCCAGGGCCTTCTAAACTGTCACTTGAACTGAAAAAAAAAAATAATAATAATAATAACTGTGATATGCAAATGAGCACAGCTGCTGGAGGCAAATGTGGCGCTCTGTTCCACTTGTGTAGCAGTGAACACAGGAGCTCCTTTGCGAAGGGGGTGGGTCCACATGATCACGTAAGCACATGCACAGCAGGTGTGGAAGTGACTGATCTTTTCAGGGGGGTCTGTTTAATAGCAAAAACTGGTTTCAAAAAGAATTACTTAAAAGCAAACTGCCTACCATATGCCCTGGTACAGGCTGATGTACAACTGTTTAACATTCATACTAAACAGCTACAGACACAAATAAATAAACCCAAACAAGAAATTAATGCCAACAATGCAGTGAGAGAAACAGAGTGGCATCATTTGTAATTCCTCCTGGATGAATAATAAATACACATATAAACTGATGTATCAAAGAAACAATAACGCATGAATAATCTATATCAGTACACAGCTTACTAATCTTTTCACATTATAATTCTATGCATTCTTGTTCAATTTCATCCATTCTGTTATTCAGTTTCAGGGTATTTAGTTCCCAAGTCATGGATCACACACAACTCCAGGTGTTAGTAGAGAGAGCAAAAACTCACATCAAATTACAAGATAAAATGACAGAGAATTAAAAAAAGTACTGAGATCTAATTTTTTTTACTTAGAGCAGTGTCAATAAAACAGCTAAATAGAGAAACTTGTCATTACAAAAAGTAAAATAAAAGTTTAAAAATATTACGAACGTAATATAGAACCATTTATGGTTTGGACTCATTACTCATAGCACATATACTTAATATGAGTTTGCTGAGAAAACAGTTTTTAATTTTAAATGACTGAAAAAATGATTGAAAAAACTTCAATGTAGCTTGAACTTTATATAAATGTTAGAATTAAATGTTTTTTTTTTAAATTTTATAGCTACTGCTAAGATTTTAAAAATAAAAGTTAAAAAATGACAGCATTTTGTACATGGTGTCCAATGTAGGTACTTCTGACCAAAATGATCACATGGTGTTTGTCAGCAATAATTTCCATCCAATGAATCAGCTAATAATTATTAAATGAATATTATACATATGACATTAAATATGTAATAAGCAATAGTTATGTGCACAAAGCAGGTGTAATACCTTACCTTCATGAATTTTATCTAATTTTAATTTTTTTATTACATTTTTAATTCTAATTTTATCATGACATGATTGTGAGTTTGAATAATGAGTGGAAAATGTGTATACCCACCATAAACAGCACCACTGGGTACTGTGGAACTGATAATTAGGATATTTTTAGTTTTTAAGTAATTTTTTATTATACACTGATCAGCCACAGCATTAAAACTACTGACAAGTGAAGCAAATAACATTGCTTCTCTCATCACAATGGCACCTGTCAAGGGGTGGACGGACATATATTAGGCAGCAAGTGAATGTTCAGTGCTTGAAGTTGATATGTTGGAAGCAGGAAAAACGGGCAAGCATAAGGATCTGAGTGACTTTGACAAGGGTCAAATTGTAATTCAGAGCATGAGCAACATGGCAGGTCTTGTGGAGTATTCCTGGTATGCAGTGGTTAATACCTACAGTATCAAAAGTGGTCCAAGGAAGGACAACCAGTGAACTGGCCACAAGGTGATGGGTGCCCAAGGCTCATTGATACTCATGGGGAGTAAAGGCCAGCCTGTCTGGTCCGATCCCACACAAGAGCTACTGCAGCACAAATTACTAAAAACCTTAATGCTGGCCATGACAGAAAGGTGTCAGAACACACAGTACATCACAATTTGCTGCTTATGGGGCTGCATTGCCACAGACCAACCAGTCAGAGCGCTCAGGCTGACCCCTGTCCACAGCAGAAAGCACCTACAATGGTCACGTGAGCATCAAAACTGGACCATGGCGCAATGGAAGGTGGTCTGGGCTGACAAATCAAGTTTTCTTTTAGATCATGTGGATAGCTGGCTGCATGTGTGTCGTTTACCTGGGGAAGAAATAGCAGCAGGATGCACTATGGGAAGAAGGCAAGGCAGTGTGATGCTCTGGGCAATGTTCTGCTGAGAAACCTTGGGTCCTGGCAGTCATGTGGATGTTACTTTGACACACATACCACCTACCTAAACATTATTTCAGACCATGTACACCCCTTCATGGCAATGGTATTCCCTGAAGACGGTGGCCATGCTACACTGCAAAAATTGTTCAGGAAAGGTTTAAGGAACATGAGAAAGAGTTCACGGTGTTGTCTTGGCTTCCAAATTCCCCAGATCTCAATCCGATCGAACGTCTGTGGGATGTGCTGGACAAACAAGTCTGAGGATCTGCTGCTAACGTCTAGTACCAGATACCACAAAACACCTTCAGAGGTCTTGTGGAGTCCATACCTCGACGGGTCAGAGCTGTTTCGGCGGCACAAGGGGGACGTACGCAATATTAGGCAGGTGGATGTAATATTGTGGCTGATCAGTGTATGCAATTACATTTTTTAAGTTACCATGCCATACAGTGTTTTGATCCAAGGTTACAGTTAAGAACTCAGCGACACTTTCCAGGCAGGATCAGTGATGAGTGCAGCAGCAGGTGTCAAACCCATCAGCTAGCGAAGGGCAAGCAGCAAAGGTGGAAAACAGAGGAAGGGAACAACATGCAGATGTTCCACTCACCTGGCACAGGTGAACAACCATTCTCTAGGGGGCAGAGATGCATGCGGCAAAGTAAGAGAAGGAACGAAAGTGAAGCACAGAAATAAACAAACAAATAAACAAAGATGGATGGATAGATGGATAGATGGAGAGATTGATAAATAAAACAATGGGGTGGGGGGATTGGGGGTAGAGGGGGATGAACACATTGTGAAAATAGTGAAATTGGTCCAGATTCTGAATGGAAGACAGAGCAATGGTGCAAATAAGGGACATGGGCGTGGGGTCACAGCTCACCTCTCGCTTGGCGAGCAGCACGTTGGGGACAATGTGGGGTAGACAGCGGCCCAGCATGAGCGTGACGCTCTCGGCGCTGTCTGCGATGCGAGACACCTGGACAGGGGGGAGAAGTGGTGGCCATTGAGCTGGACAACAACAACAGAGACACAGTCACCAACACAGCTCTACTATTGGCCTCAGTATGGAAATGTATAAATTATTTATATTAACCACTGTACTTAAATTTGAGAAAGCTGACAACTCAGTAGGTGCTTTGTACCAAGATTCTTGACTCAGTGTTGGTTACCTGTTTTTCTTAACTCATCAACCACTCTGTTGGCTTTTATTCTGAGCAGTGCATCAGGGAACAGTCACAAAGCACTTCTGAGAAATCAACAGCAGGTCTGGATCTGTCTCATAAATCCTACCAGTAATACTGAGGAACAGATGATTCTTTAAAAAAGAACAGCTGTCTGAAAGAATTAACTGCAGCCTCCAATCTGTAGTGGATGCTAGAACATGTGAGCCTGCTGTGTGACCAATGCAGTACCAGCAGGAAATACAAGCCAATCTCTCTCATTGGTATAACATTTTTAAACAATAGGGTAGGAAAAAGATGTTATTTACAAGGTTATTTTATTCCAAAGTAGAAAATGCAAAATGTGATCAACACAGATAAATATAAAATGAAGATGATCAGACATGGACTGCACACATCCGAACTCAGGCCAGTAGCTACCACCTCAGGTAGCTGAGGAAGCTACAGGTCTCTCCGGCAATCCTTAGAACGTTCTACTCTGGTGCTGTACAAACTGTTCTGACTCAGAACATTATCTCCTGGTTTGGGAATAGCTGTATTCGCGACATCAAGGCACTGCAGAGAGTGATCCGGGCAGCGGAATGCTGCACGAGATCTGATCTGCCATCCCTACAGGACATCTACACCAGTAGATGCAGGACCAGAGCGACTAGGATCATTGGTGACCTGTCTCACCCCAGAAATCATCTGTTCATCCTGCTGAAATCAGGCAAACGATTCGGAAGCATTATGGCCAAAACGGAGAGACTTAGGAGGAGCTTCTATCCACAGGCCATAAGGCTTTTGAACCTATCACAATCCTCAAAACCACAGTCTACAATATCCTCTAACTGCCCCCCTCCTTCCTGTCACCGTTAATGTCTGTTTACTATTTAATTTTATTCAATTTTATTTACTGTTTCATTTATTTACTTATCTAGTTGCTGTGTGACTTAAATTTCCTTTAAATGTAACCACACACAGTCTCCTGTCGATTCAGAGCACATTTTGCTATATGGTATACCCAATAACCATGTAAGTGATAAACTCTTTTGACTCTTTGACATTATATATGGGAGTTCAAGCAATTTCAGATCTGACTCACACGAGGGCTAAAATTAAAAAAGTCTTCTCCTGTTCTCACTTTTGGTCCCAACATGGCGGAACAAGCTCCTTCTGTCACCCAGAGCTGCTGAATCCTTCCCAGCATTCAAAAAGGGTTACAAAACACATCTCTCCGAGATCTACTTCTCTCCAAATCTACTAAGAGCTCCACAAATTCGCAATAAATAATTTTCTATGGTTGCATATGTATTTTCCAATTCGATTTTCACCTCTGTAGGCGCCTACATGTACAACCAGCACAATGATGGTCTCACACAAACAACTTGTGCTTTCACAATCAGACCTGTGTCTAAACTTTTCTGCTGTTAAACACAATTTTATTTACTCTGAATTCCAAATGGTTTTTGAGTGTTTGAAAATAAATAAATAAATAAATAAATGCAAACATTTTTTACTATTGGCACTTTTAGCCAAGAACACCTCAGATGGGCACACCACTCCCTCATCACGTCGCCAGACATCTGTTAGGAAGCCGCCTCACCTCAGAGCCAAGGCGACTGTCAGGAGACATCCGACAAAAGGATAAAAGTGCTTGGTGAAATGCAGGAGAGAGCATTCTGAAAAAAGAAAGAAAAAATGAAAATAAATAAAAACAAACAAAATTAGATTTAAACCCACTGCAGTTCCCTTCTTTCCAACAAAATTGAGTAAAGTATAAGGATTTCACTGCCGTTCTCTGCCTCCCTCTGGTGGACTGATGAGAAATACATTAAAACACAGTAGCAGTTTATGCTCTGCAGACCCACCTTGACACAAGGATACAAATGAAATGTCACCATAATGCTTAGCAAAATAACTGACATGTGTAATGCTTTCAGACAAAACAGTGTTTGATATGAGAAACCTGAACAAATGGCTCATACATTTGTAAGCCATAAAGAAATTGGATGAAAATGTATCATTCGTTACTCTTCCTCTCCGAACCTAACAATCTGGCCGAAGGTGCTCATTCACAGCCATTTATCATGCACAGCACAGGGATCCCAAAAACACACTTATAGTCTGCACACATGCTACTGGTGACTTGAAACTGATGGCTTTCCAACAGCGTTAGGCTACATTCCGGAAATGTGCCACTAAAATAATCATACATTTAAAATACAAAATGTCCCCAACTGCTTTGCATGAAAAATTACATTAATATTAACATTAATACTAGTACACTGTGCCTCTGTCCAAGAGTTGTCTCAGACCTCACCTGTTGGGCTGGTCAAACTGAACAGGTCCCTTGCTTGGGGATATGTGGCTTTTTAATTTTGCATGTAGCTGTGCTGGAGTAGAACCTGGAGTACATGGGGTAGCCAAGGGGGGTGATGGCTGGCATGCGGTTGGAACAGAGCCCGTGTTAGAGTTTGCTGTTGTGCAGTCTGGTACATCATCCTGTTCTGTGGACTGGCGCATGTCCAGGTACTGTCCGTTTTCAGTAGGGCCAGGGCCTGGAGCTTGCGCCAGCTTGGGGCTTGAGGACTCCACTGGGAGGGATGGAGGAGGGATGGAGACGGTTTCCTTTAGGGTCTGGATGTCACTGAAAATGGATGAGAAATCGCCACTGGATCAATGTAATCTTACTGGCTCAGACTGTACTCAGCTAAATACCATTACATCATAATGGGAGAAAAAGGAGGGAAAGAGAAAATAAATAAAAAAGTGTTGTCCCGCAGAAGAATGACCTGGTTAGAAAAATTTCAAGGACTAAAACTCATTTTTACTACTCTGGGAGGGAAAAAGAGAACTGAATATAAAAGCGATAGTGGTGAAGTAACGTACAGGAGTGACCCAAGTGGATCTGCATTGAGGTGATGCCAGGCCTGCCTTACCTCTGTAGCTGCCTGATCTGCTCAGCAAGGCTCTGCTTCTCAGCATTTAAAAGGCTGATCTTGTACTCAAGCTCCTGTACCATAGCAGACCGCTGAAATATTAACAGCCATGGTGGTGGAGGGGGTTTAAGTACAGTTAGACACAGTGACAGATGAGAAAAATGATTAGGTCATATTGCAGGACCAAAAGTTAGAAATGGCATTATTTCTGTCATGTCTGCCCACCTAAATCTATCATTCTAGACCATTCATGGAATTTAACAAAAATGAAGTAGTACGATTTGTAATTTAACCAATTTATATTGCACAGCATTAAAATGAACCAAGAATGCATAAAAAATTTGTCGTTCCACTCACTGTCACCCACAATCTTTTTTAAATATATATTTAGCCTTTGTTTATGGTGACTCACAATGTTAAGTTTGTACACTAAGTTGCTTTCAATTATTTAATTATTTAATACAACTGAATAATTTTTACTGCAGCAGCAATCAAAATTAATACTAATTTAATAAACATAGATCGTACCAGTAGGTTGAAGGAGTATTTAATATGTGTGACGTGCGAACGTGATGACTGCCTACCTCTTGTAGCTCAGTTTCTTGTGCGGGCTTCTGAGTAAGGGTATCTGACAGCAGTTCATCAGAGTCCATGCCCACGCCAACATCAACTGTGTCCTGGGGTGTGGGCTGACTGGAGCCACAGTTCCGGTAGAGGTGCAGGAGGTCAGGGGGCTTTGGGATGTTCAACCCCACATCGTCCCACAGCTCAAAGTCCTGCAGATACAGGCACAGTCCACAAGATTTCAGATAAACTTACACATAAATGCACATCCACAATCATGCAATTTAGATCAGTGGTTCTTAACATTTTTTTTTTTGTGGACCGATCTATAAAACCATAACTAATGGAACAAATGGAATAAATGCAGAATTCTGCCAATCATCCAGCAGGACTTAAGTGGTTCTGGTCCGATGCCCAGTTGTTGAGGATCTCTGATATAGCTTTTAAATTTCATTAAAATAAAAACACGTATATTTTTTCTGATCACAGTAGAGCCACAGTAAAATGCAATTATAACTTCATATATAACAGTGTAGCCATTACCTGATCATCATTTTCATCTGAGAAAGTGATGGACGAAAGCTTATAATTGTTTTTCAACAAATACTCATTAACTAGAAAATTTAACGCTCTTTTCTCAAGAGGGCGGATGGGTTCCTGGAGGGAGGGAGAAAAAAAAAAAGACAGTCAATACACAGGTTAAAAAGCAAAATCTTTGTTATTTTGTATTAAAAAAGAAGAAACATTTTCCAACCTGAATTTCAGGACTGGATTTGAAGTTCTTCCTCTCTTGCAAGGGAACTTCGCTCTCTGTAAGAAAGAAGGACAGCTGACGGTTGGTCTCTCCTGTGCCCACCCACCCAAGGAGCTTAAGTGCCTCTCAAAGCAGAAAGAACTTGAAGTAGTAAAAGTGTAAAGTACGCCACCTGCTGCCTGAGTCAAGTTGGCGCGCAGAGCCTGAATGGTCTCCTTGGCTTTCCGTAGTTCAAACTCCAGGACTGGACAGGGAGTGGATCAAACACACACAGGCATCCAGCCAAGAAAGGGGAACATAGAAATAATAATAAAAAAAAACAAGAAAAAAAGGATGGCCATGAAAAACAAAACCAAACAAAAGCAATACTCTCTCTAAGAAGCTGAAACAAAAAAGACCAACAGAGGAGCATGCAAACCATGGACGCATGCAGCAGAAGTTACTGGGGAAGCAGATTGGTGAAAACTATCCATACTCTTTTATTCTGGTAGCTTTCAGGGTTAAAGAACATTATGAGCTGTCTGGTCTGGAATCTTCAGTATAAAAATGCAGAGGCAACACTGATGCTGCCAAACAGCACATAGAGTAAAATGGAGCTATTCCACTTCTACTGCCAGAGTTTTTATTCTGAAAATGTAAGAGATCCTGATCTCTTTTATTTATTTATTTTTTAGTAAATAGAAAGTAAGTAAGTAAATAGAAAGGCCAATGTGTTAAAGAAATACAACAGACTGGCTCCTCAAGTTATGAACATTTGAGTTACAAATATTTGAACACATAACCTTTTTTGCCTTTTTTAAGTCTAACTGCATTTTTTCACAACTATTTTTTTTTAAATTTCCATATGTAGTGGAACAAATATGATCTATGCTTATATGTCAACTAGACAGATGGCAGTGAAAGGGACCCAAACAGAATTACTGCATTCAGGACAGTTCCACACTGTTTACAGCTTGGGTCTGCTGTTAGGGTCATCTACAACAAGATGACCAACAATTCATATGTCTGCAGGATAAACTGGTCAACAATGAGGATGTACTAGCAGTTTCTGGAGAAAAGGGTTTTTTTTTTTAATTTAAATTCTATTATATTGAACTTATTACATTTAAATATTGCTTGAAGTTAATAAAAATTAATATAGAGTTTATTAGGTCTCAAAATATTCATTGTATCTTACATTTTTATGCAATTAACTTTCACAAAAATCTAAGCTATAATGAAAATAATTGATTGAAATTGATGGTGAATTGTGGTAGAAGTGACTTTGGAGTTATAAACAAAATGTGCTGTGAACAGAACTCTGTAAAGTGAGGAGCCAGTGTATGACACACAAAATGACTAAACAATGCACTTATTTGGCAGCTGAATAGGAAGTATTATGTACCCATAATGGACTAAATGTATGAAAAGCATATACAAAGGGTAAAAAGGTCATAATTACTGAAAATACAGGTATCCCTGAGCATAATACTTTCCAGGAAATCACCTTGTAAGATGTAATCTTGTGTTTCGGAGAAGTAATCATCATTACAGCCCAAAAACCTTGTTCCTCATAAATGGGGGGGGGGGGGGGTGATCACCTGAATATTTGGTTATAACCCGGTAAAGGTTATTAAATAATTTTGCTTGAATATATGAAACTTAAATCAAAGACTCAACTTGAAGGATACCTGTAAGCTAAAAAAAAAAAAAAAAAAAAAACAAAGTAAAAAAAAGTTAAAAATCCGCTGACCCTCTGCAACTTGAGTCAGAAGCGATTACCAGTAAGTCTGACTGTTCAGCAATGACGCTCCACAGAATAACAGTGGAGGAGATCCGTGCTGCTGGAAAGTCGAAGGAGAAAGGAGATACACAACACAAGGAAAGAAAAATACTAGTGGCACACAGAGCAGTTGTGCTACAAAGCTATGTATGCAGTATGGGTTCAACAGAATGTTGCAGGGCTGAGAGGTAGGTCCACAGAGCCCTTAAAGCACGTTGAGAAAAGGAGGATGCAGAGAGCAAGGTGACGGAGGGGCTGAATCTTTGCATGGCTGTGCACTCGTGATCTGCTGCCCATCAAACCCTAACCCACCTAGCGACCTTCTCTTTTTACTGCCAAAAATGGCCTCCCACCAGTTTACACCCACCACTATAACGCTGTTTAAAATGCTAGCAGTAAGGCTCAAGTAGGACAGTGCCAGCAAGGGGTCATGTGTCCATAACAGTGTTGCCCCAAGAGACAGAACTGGCTTAAAGAGTAAATAAGGGCCTGGACACCCTTTGAGGACAGTACAAGCTCATAAATAAATATATGAAGCAGATCAAGAATGAACAAAATGCAAATGCAACAAATGGCAAAAATTTATATTAAAAAAAAGAAAAAAAAAAGAAAAAAAGAAAAAGTGACTTGGAGCAGGACGGGCTGTTAACTGGGATGACATGTGGTCCAGTATTGGAAATAGAAATACTGCTCTTAAGAAGGATCAGAAAGCCAGGTCTCCCGGAGTCAGACAGCCAAGAGGAAAAAGAGCAAGGGAGCCCGCAGCATCTTTTTCCACCAAAGAAAGCCAGATCGAAAGTATGGAAGCACCGCACTGCTTTCCGCTACTGAACCGAAACCATTCTCTCTGCTGCATGTTTCCCGAACCCCCTATGCTGTCACATGACCCACTGAGTCAAAACTCAGACTGGCTCTGCAATGTTACTGTGATAAATGAACTAAAGTATACCTACATTTCACATATATAAAATTAATTAATACACACAAATACATGTGTTTTATGTTATCAAAATGATTTCTATCGCGGAAATTACCAAAAAAAATAAATAAATAAAAAGAAAAAAAATGACACAAAATGAAGACAGTGACCATGGAAATTGTTACATGTACACTGGTAAAATAACAATAACCCACTCAGAGCTGATCTTTAAAACAGAACTGGAAACTAATACGCATTTTATCTGGGAAAGAAATGACAAATACAGACTCCTGTGCGACTGTATCACGTGTTTATTTAGGAAACAAATGCGTCTGCAGTATTTACAAGTTCTATAGGTTTTCATTCATTTACAACTCAAATTTGATTCTGGTTTAGACAAACTCACTTTTCATATTAGTGTATGTTAAATTATGGGTAACAGATATGTTGGGGTATGGCTCACTTTTCCATTTTTTTCTATTTTTTGCAGTATTAATAAAACTGGATCAGACATTTTTGTCAATTCAAGTAATACAGTATATCAATGAAGACAGACAGAAAAAAATTACACTATTGTGTCATTTCAGTGGGATGGAAAAAAATGTGGTGTGAAAAGATAATTGCCCATTTACAGAAAGTAAGAGGGTGTGCCACCTCTTTTCAGGTCTTGCCACACATCTCAAACATTCAGTGGGAATTGTGACAAGGCCATTCCATAAATTTAATTTTGTTTGTGATGTTCACTTGTTTGCATGGGATCATTGTTATGCTTCATTTCAAGTTAAACTCTTGGTCATTCTCCATGTACAAAGTTCCTTGAATTGCTGTACAACAACTAGGTACAGTGGAAACCAAATATCCCCATACACTGCCACCACCATATTGAGAATTGATTGTTTTGTCATTTATGAGTCAGTCTTTCTTCCAGAGGTCTTGAGAGATCCCATTTTTGCACAGTGTCTTTCTTTTTGTGACACCATGAACACACTTGAGTGAAAGCAACAAGAGGCCTCTGGTTCTTTGGATGTTGTTCTGGGGTTCTTATTAAGCTCATTCATTGTTTTTCTTTCTTGTGAAGAGATTTTGGCTGGATGCCTATTTCTAGATAGATTCACCAGTGTTCTCTACTCACTCCATTTAATAAGTATGGCTCATGGTTCAATAAAGGTTCAGAGCTGTATGCAAATGTATCTAGACTCATGAGCTTCAGCAACTTTTCTCTAAAGGTTTTTAGAAATTTCCTGTGTGTCCTGCTGTGATTGTAGAAATGTACTTTTTTTTTTTTTTTTGCTGGTAAGGGTTTAAGTATAGGTACAAAAACTGTATTGTACATGGCTGGCCCAAATCAGGCCTGACTACGTTCAAACAGCTTACTCTTATTACGGGAGGGCAGGACACTTTTTTCTTTTTATTTTTATTTAAACTTTTTACATGCATGACTGTACATTTCATTTCCTTCCAAACCCAGGAAGTCCCAAAAAAAAAAAAAAAAAAAAAAAACCTGATATTTTTTTCTGTCTCATACATGACAAACTGATAAAAACATCTGATCCAATTTAATTTAGCAGTGTATGTTTGATTTTAAATAATTATTAATTTCATCCAGATGCAGTGTACATCTAAAATCACCGGACTCTTTTTTAAAGGGCAACAAACAACCAAATAACAAAATTATAAATTATTAAATGCATTTTATCTTAATATCTATTAATATGAACAAAAAACCCATGTTACTATTAATTTATGCAGGCTATTAAGAAGAGGAACTGAAAAACAACTCACAGCTGACCTCCTGCATCCTTGCAGGCAAGAGCTGCAATTGATTCAGCGGGATACTTTCATGGGATACTTACATCTCCCAGGTTTCAAATTCATCACAAGCAGTCAGAAAAGCATAGCACACATAAGTGTACGCTACTTTGTATTCAAAGTTACCCAAGCAGAGAAACTTGTGTCTTTTATTAAATCAAGCATAACGTGCTCCTGCCACACTCATAAGTAGTGAGGTACTTTCCATCTAAAAACTGCTGTATCTCAAATTTATGGAAATCAAATTGGCCATTGATCATTCACATCGGACAATTTCGCTCACCCGCAACACGTTCATCCGATTCCCTGTTCCCATCATCAGAGTAACGGGCAAAATCCAGGGAGTCCAAGGTGCTGATGCTGCCGGCTCGATCTGAAACGAGAGTAACAGAAGGAAAACTAGCTGGCCTGTGGTCCTGTGACTGGCAATGACCCATTACAAATCAGTACACAATACTTTAATTTGCAGTATTTCAGCAGGGAGAACAACATTCATACAACCATGTTTACCAAATATTTATTCTGTTAGAGCACCAATGACTTTCCTCATGTCTAACATTTATCTTGAAGGACCACCTTGCGAAAGGTGATGTCTCACAGGCCTGGGGTGTTTGTCCAAGTATTGATGTCTTCCTAAAGTGAAAAACTCTGTGTGGTTTGGAATCTTAACTGATCTGCCACTCGTTGTGCAGTACCACAAAGTCTGAACAAAGAAATAAAAGTGAACTATTGACAGTGAGCAAATATTTATTTGCTCACTGTCAGTCGCTTCTCTATCAAGCTACATTAGTTCTGTAAACTAAAGTAATATACTCATTCATACAGATGGATAATTTATACATTAAGCATTATTTTTCTCCAAAACAATTTCTAATGAGAGTTTTGTACATTAAGCTAGAAATAGTTATTTACTCATCTATACAACCAAATCAATTTTAATGATTCATTTAAGATAGGGTGCTTTAACAGGAGGAGGGATTTGAACCTGGTCCATAAATTGTAAAGCAATATTTAATGATTTTTATTTGTGAATAATTTATGAATGATTTTTATTTGACAACATACTGTATATAAGAGTTGACAACTGAGTCAAGTACAAAGTAGCCACCTTTTGCTGATATAACAGCCAAGCACACATGTGGCATTCTTTCTATAAGGGAAAACAAATATTGGTCAGAAAGATCTTCCCAACACTGCTGCAGAAGTTCCCACAAATGTGTTGCAGTTGTACATTGTTTTCCTTTCACCCTTCTGTCCAGTTCATCCCAAACTAATTCAATTGGGTTTAAGTCTGGAGACTGTGCTGGCCATTCCATAGTTTGAATTGCACCTTCTTGTTCTTTTCTTTTAACGTAGTTCTGACATAGCCTGGAGGTATGTTTTGGGTCATTGTCTTGCTGTAGGATAAACCCCTGACCTACTAGACGCAGAGCAGAAGGTATTGCGTGGTGCTGCAAAATGCTGTGGTAACCCTTTTGATTCAGACTACCAGTCACTCTGTGCAAGTCACCAACTCTGCCTCTAGCAAAAGAACCCCAGACCATGACACTTCCTCCTCCATGTTTGACAGTTGGTGTCACACACTGAGGAACCATCCTTTCACCAACTCGATGGTGATGGCCCTGCGAAGATTTCAAATTTTGATCCATCGGTCCGTAAGACTTCTTCTAGTCTGCAGTAGTCCACAGGCAGTATTTCATGGCCCAGGCAAGCCTCGGTTTCTTATTTTATCCTTTAAGGAATGACTTTCTCACTGACACCCACACTGTCAAACCTGCAGCACAAAGTCTCGTCTTCACAGTAGAATCTGAGACTTGCTTTTTTCGACAACTGTTAAGCTGCACTTGAAGCTGTTGTGCTATGAGGCGCCTATCACGTTTGTGGGAACTTCTGCAACAGTGTTGGGAAGCTCTTTCAGACCAATATTTGATTTCTCTTACAGAAAGAATGTCGTGTGTGTTTGGCTGTTATATGAGCAAAAGGTGGCTACTTTGATGAATCAAAAAAAAAAAAAAAAAAAAAAAAAAAAAAATATATATATATATATATATATATATATATATATATATATATATATATATATATATATATATATATATAAAATTGTACACAATGATTCCTTGACTTATTTATTTTTTTATTTGCCATTGTTCATTTGTTCTATGCCTTGATTTCATGAAACATTAAGACATTAAACTATGCGTATTTCTATAAAAACTGTAAAAAAAAAAAAAAAAAAAAAAGTGTTCTAAAACTTTGTACACACACACACACACACACACACACACACACACACACACACACACACACACACACACAAAATCATGTGCAAACGGCATGACTCAGACATGGTGATGGTTACATTACTATGCTTTTACAACACGGGGGTTAAAGGCTAGTGTGGTGGACTAAGCCCTCGGTATATAATCAAAAGAGCCAAGTTTCAATCCCTGCTCCTGCTGTGGTACCCTTCATTTAGGTAATTTAATTCAAACTGACAGAAAAAAAAATAGTCAGTAGAATACATGGGTATATCACTGCAAGTAGGGTAATGCACAAACCAAACACTATAAGTCACTATAAAAAAAAAAAAAAAAAAAAAAAAGGTAACAGCTACATACTTGTCAAAATACCAAAAACACTTTGGCTAATAGATAACAGTTACTGTTTGTAGTGTGTGAAGAAGACAAGGTATAAACTGAAATCCACCTGAATTACATCACCAGCCTCAGAGAAGGAAAACAGACAAGTTAAAGGAAGACATTTAAAGTCCTGCCACAAGCCAAGTTGAAACACTGCCAGCATGGTGATTCCATGTATAATGGTTTCCAGAGATACTACTGTGCATTCCTGTGACATGCTTTTGTGGGTAAGATTTTCTCACTGCTGTGCCCTTTCTGTTACCCTGGCCATAAATCATAAACCTCTTTTCTCCAGAGTCTAGTGAAAAGTAATAGGAAGAAAAAAAACATAATGGAGAGCAAAATGTAAATAAAAGGAGGATTAATCATTTTAGCTAAATAATTATTAGAGATTTTAATTAATAAAACTCTTACATTATCACTGTAAATTAATACACACCCTCAAGCTCAATAAATGTTCTAACTGCAAATTCATGGGTTCAGGTGTTATAACTACTCATGGACTGGGGTTTAAAGTTGTTACCTTGCTGTAACAAAACCCTGGGTTCGGTTTCCTGTTCTTGCTGTAGTTTTGCTTATCTAGGTCCTTACCCTGACCCTGGTTTTATATAGTAAAAAGTACCCATTAGTGCAAATGGGTAAAGCACTTCAACCAACTTACTGTATAATCTAAAAAGTGTAGGTTACTTTGGAGAAACGTATCAGCAGAGCAAATAACTAGGCTTCAGTGCGTAAAATTTTGGTATTTTAATCCCAAACTATAATGGGTAAATAACTAATGCATGTGACCATTTAAATAACTAATAAACTGTAAAGATATCCCTCAAGGGAAAACATGCTTTGGTTGAACACAGCCTTAACAGTTTACAGATTTTGACATAGTTTGACTCTGGAAGGTGGAAAAAGGGATCAATGAAATTGACAGACATTACTGTCCTCTTGCAGTGCGTTGCTGTTAAAGACTGGAAAGTCATACATGATGCCATGGACACATACGTGAGAATGTGGCCCAACAGGATGCGTCCTCAGATGCAAATGACCTCAGTGCTTGCCAACATGAGACAATAAACAAATGTATTTATAAAGCAAAGTCCAAATACATGATGAAGTGTTCAAAATAGCTTTAGAAGTTCTTCTGATGTGTCATCTCAAGGCAACTTTACACTGATCCAGAAGGATCAAAAGCTACAGCTTTTTCTGCCCAAGTATAGCACATGTAACCATAAAAATGCTCATTTACAGACCAAAACATGGTTTGAGCAAAGGTGGAGACAGCTGTAGCTGCACGTGCGGAAGAAAATGAACCATGAAGGAGGTACGAAGACTGGCAGGGCTGCAAGATCACAAGCGTCATCCTCCTGGTACTCGTGGTCGTCCTGGGAAATAGGTTGACGGAGGTCCCATCTGTTCTTCCAGCAGGGGATAGAAAGTGAGGATGTCCATAATACAGAGAACTGGATATGGGGCTCCGTGCCACAAATTAGAAGTAGACACCTTGCCTTTGCAATAAGTATCCTGCATGGCCACAGTCATATGTAGTCACAGTATGCATATTTGCTCTCTCTCTCTCTCTCTCTCTCTATATATATATATATATATATATATATATATATATATATATATATATATATATATATATATATGGTCTGATGTCATGTGGCTCTCGCTTTATTATACTGAGAATTTAAGGAACTGTTGTGATGGTGTCTGTGTGGACAATTGTCTCAGATCAGTTAGAGAAAGAGTTGTCTGGGCTTCATGTATGTCTTATATAAATACATGCATAGCTGTTGGACCCTCTCAGAAAGGGTCCAAAAGTTAACATTCATGAGTTCTTCATTTATTTTTTTATAAGATTTAGAATGAAATAATTTATAATGAGCCTCCATTGCCCCTCAGAACTGCTGAATTCTTTCATGAGGCAAGAAAGGTCACAAAACCATCTTTTTCAACCCCACTTCTCTCCTGATCTCCAAACATCTACATAAATTTCCATAAATTTTTGCATCACACCATCTGTCACAGTCGTATTTCCTCAATTCCAAATGCAACTACTTGTCTAATGTACTCTGTTGACGGTATGGTATCAGGCAAACTATGCTTTTAGAATGCTGTGCTTGTATGTACAACTCTTTTTAGTGAAATTCATTTTTGTTTATTTGGAATCATATGCCACTTTGGAGAAAAGCATCTGCTAAATGAATTAAGAAGAAGAATAAGGAGGACACTGAATAGTCCACTCTAAAAATTGGGATCCCAGAGCTACACTGAAGGTAGTGTGAAGGAAGGAAGCTTCTGGTTAAAAAGTCATCTCACAAATGGATTGTGCCTGTAGGGTTACAGGTGTCCGAGGGTTACACCTGCAGATCAGGTAGACAGAGCAGGGCAAAGAGTACTGACTAGGTTTCCTTGGAAACCACACCTGAGGCCATTACTGTAGCGCACATCAGGAAAGCTTATCTTCTCTGGTTGCAGTTAAGGAAACCCAGTTACTCAGTAGCGCCTGTTCTGTCTGAGCTGCAAAACAGGTGTGAAGTAAGGGCAGGGCTTGGCTTTCTAAGTTATTAGACAGAGCATAGCTCAGCGATCCCCATTTTCCAGTCATGCACATTTTACCTTGACATCAGTTTGCTGGCAATGTCTCGGCAAAAACAGTAGCTTACTTTCTTATATCAGCACATTGCTCCACCCCCACTGTTGCTTGGTGTTACAGTCATACTCAAAGCACATGAGAGGTCATGGGTGGATCTTTGCAAATTTGCAAACATTCCAATTCATGTAAGGCTGAAAGGTGGCTTTGTAAACTTTACATTGAAATCAGCATCTTCAATATTATTACACTTCTGGCAAGATTTATATTGCTGGTGTGGCTGACGACAAAATCTCCCATCATAAATACTGAGAATTTGCTTCCACTACAAAATTTACTTGATGTGAATCATTATTTTTAAGAATCCTGAAGATTTACTCACTTTTATGGAACTTATTAGTGCTAGACTTCTGTTAAATATTGTAACCTTTTACCTTCCTGCCATTCACCTGCATCTGTATATACTTGACTTTTTCTTGGTATACTGATTCTGGCTCTAAGTTGAAATGAGCCACTTAAGCAAGCTTTTTTTATTAATAAATCAAATAAAAAAAGAATATCTCAACTTAAAAAAGACAATATCCATATAAATTGAAGCCATTCATTCATTGTAGACCAATACAGAAACACAGGAAATAATACAAACAACCACTCCACCACCTGCTGAAACTATAGCACTACACACAAGTAACAAAGTGAATAAAAAGAATCAGCTTAATCCAACATGCTGCCAACAAAATTAAAGGTTCTCTGGTGCCTTATTTCTATTCCTGGTAGTCTATTCCTCTTCTACAGACACAGACACATTCACTGCACTGAACCAGATATCCACAGCTTATTTCAATATTTGAACAAATTAACAATTTGATTTATCCATATCTGCCACAGATGAATGACTGAAGTGAATGAATCATCAGATGTTTATATTCACCTGAGAAATCTGTGAGGATGCAAAATTGTGCTCCACTTTTCATGGTATGAAACAGCTAAACCTGAACAAACATGTTGATATTGTGTGCTGGTAAGAGACATGTCAGTGAACAGAGCTACGCTGTCAGCATCTTGAGTTACATGACGTCCGGGTGGCTCCAGCTGATTTGGTTGCACGGGGTTGGTGGGCCACTCATGATGGACACCAGTGGAGGACACACTTGCAGGGCTACTGGGCTTTAATTTACATTTAGAGGTACTATTCTCACATTTTCTTAACAGTGCAATTGTAGGTCTTTTAATCTTAAATTCTTTCAAACCTGGATTATTCTTCTTCTTGAAAGGTGGTGGTGTTAACCATTGTGTTGTCTGCTACCCCTTAGTGAATTTGACCTCCTGCAATGTATTTACCCTGGAATATGCTGGTAAAATTTGCCAATCTGTATTAAAGGTAAGTCACTTCTCATAGTTTGACATTGTGAGTTGCACTGGGAAAACATCAGCTAGTTATATAAACATAACAAAAAATAAAGGTTTAATAAAAACCTTTGACTTTCCTTGATAATAATATACCTGTTATGAATTTAAAATAATAATAAAAAAAAAAGCCAAACATACATGGTCTGCAGTACACATGGTCAGTATCACAAGACCTAGCATACTAGTTGTTTAATATGTATACCTGATATTATATATTGAAAAATCTATAACAAAAATCCACATTAAACCTAACTTTATAATAATACAATTGTAATTAAAAAAAAGAAAGTGTCATTTATAGACCTGGAGGTACAGAAGCAAAGCTGACGTTTGCTTTGGAGCTGTGTAATGTCTGAAATTGGGTCATGATAAAGTACAATTTTGCAGAAAAACAAATTCACTTCAAGGTGTCTATTATAAGCAATTTCATAAATAGGGAAACAACTGGAAAGTTCTTAAAAAAATATTTTTGCTGTACTTGAAAAAGACAGCATATCTGACAAAGTGAAGGCAGTGAACAGGACCTCAAAGAAAACTGCAAATCTGCAACTGCTTATATTTTACTTCGTTCACTTATGCGAGGCCTATAAACTATATATGTGTCAAGCTTTATTCATCATCAGGATTGATGAACACGTCCAGTGCCAAGAAAAGGGACAACAAAAACAGAAAGAAAGATGATGAGTGAATGCTTTGACACAACTGAAGGGTGAAAGTGTTTGCTACTCATGGCCACAGGCTGCAGGCACAGTCATGTGCATCCACCCATCACACATCTGAGACCCTGAGACAAGAGAGTGCCAATTTAAAGGATGGTAACAAACAAAGACTATCAAACTCGTACATATTATCAGCATGATCATTCTAAACAAAACTGATGTAAACCAAAGTAAAAAACAGTGAAATAATTAAAGACACAAAAAGGCAGTAGTCTGTGTGAGTGTGTTGGCATATATGACACACAAGATGACAGAACAACAGGTAAATTACCTGCTTGGAACAAAGGGTGTCTGAGTTTGGCTTTTGTCTACTACTGGAAACTCTGGTTCTTGCATCACACATGAACCAAAGTCCAAAATGTAATACAAACACCTTGAAATAATGCCAGGAACCATTTACAGGTGTTATTTGCAAGCAGACTCTCAATTACTCTGGTTTAGGCAAACATACACTCTCAGTCCATCCATAATAACATTTGTCCAGTGTAAGACTGAGCCTATCCTGGAAACATAGGAAGTGAGGCTGGGTACACCCCGGTTGGGGCATCAGTCCCTGCAGGGCAAAACGTACTGTACACTAGCATGCTTCATTATCAATTTAATATCGGCAGTGCTGCACAGCATACAGGTCTGACTTTTGATCTCTGTGTCAGGAAACTGCTGAAACTGCTGCATGTTTTTCATGGTGAGTAGCACACAAGAACCTCGCTAACATATGTTCCTCACTGTTCTAAATCTGGCGTCTGTGCATTTACAACCAAAGGAATTATGGATCAGAAATTTTTGACGCCATGCAAGCTAATCAACCGCACCCTAACGGAGGTGCATTCAAACACGGTACGAATTCATGCTGTTCTTCTGCTCCCATGACGCCAGACAGGGATAGCTGGATCTCAGCCCACATTCTGTCGTTTCTCAGTGGTCTCTCACCTCGTCTTCATTCTTCTGCTGACTCTGCGCAGCCATTGGCCATGAATGTTAAATGAGCAGACGATCACGTTAAAAGAGTCTACAAACAATTGTGCACTGTGATATAAACCACTTAGCAGCTACATCAAATACTAACAAAACTTGTGATCCACAATGTATTAGTGTGTCCTGTCTAGCATGTACCCTGCCTCATGCCCTATGCCTCTAAGACACACTCTGGACCAGCACAACCCTGATTTTGACAAGTGAGTATTATTCAGAAATAGATGGATGGATGTTCACACATAACATTATGGTCTAAATAAGATGGAAAAGGACAGGAATTGAACTGAGCTCTTTAGGTTAACCAAGTTCAAAGCCAGGACATTGCAAAACTAGGCTGCAACATGTTTATTACAATGTATATTAAAACAAAATGTTTTGGGAACTTAATTCTTAGACTTCTGCTGAATAAAACTTTTATTTCTCTCCACAAATAAACAGGTCCAACAGAAAGCCATTGCCAAAGTGTAGCACTGAGAAATTGGTATGAAGCATCTTGAAATAACAGCATGCAGGCTGCACCTTGTGGGAGTTCCATTTAATGATGCTCAGTTCAAATTCCAAAAAGCACCACAGAGCTGTCTGCCGCTAAAGGAAGCCCGCATTACTGCGTCCATCCGGCTTACAGTACAAACCTGCACGTGGTGACAACATTCTTCATCGTGCAGCTGCTTTCAGCTTTTCAACTCACTTGCCAGATCACGACAGGGCGGCAGGACTCTGTATTGTCTGTAAGCCATCCAGGAAGTGTATTTAAAATATAAAATACAGCTCAACACAATAGGAGTGTAACTGGGAACCATCTGCTATTTCCTAGCCAAGCTCTAGGCCCTTCCTCATTGGAGTGGATCAATCATCCCCAACAGCCCCTACAGACAAAGACTGTTACCCAAGTTTCCTTGAACCACATGGCAAAATCACAGACCCGTAACTCACCCCTAATGACTTGAAAGTGAAACGGCTAATAAAGTAAACAAATAAACAAACAAGGCACTTTGGCAGCATTTCATAAGCGGTTTGCAGGGCAACAGTGAATGCATCATTAGAGCCTTCATGAAATTTTTCATCATTAATGCCTCCTGCTGATCACACATTGCAGATTTGGGTTTTTTATAGGTCAAATGCATTGATGGTCCCTCACCGAGTTCCCAGTACAAGGCTGTGCTCATGGCCCATCTGTGTGCTGAAGCAGATGTACCCCACTGGAAGAAAAATCTTAATAATGAAGCCAGCAAGAAATGTAAAACCTCCTGCCAGATCCTGCTATGGTTAAATGCTGTATATTTTGCATTTATTCAGTCATTTGTGCAAATTTCTTGAAGTTATGAAAAGACCCACTTAACATTTCCAAAAGTGTAACTAAGATACATGTACGCATTTAAAAAGGATTGCTGCTAAATAATTCTTTTTATTTATGGCTTTAGCTGATGCTTTTCTCAAAAATAACCTTCAGTGTGAGGTTTATATACAGAGCTACTTACCATGATTTATCAATTTAAAAAGATGGGAAACTTTTACTGTATAAACAACACCAGAGGGGGTGTTCAAATAAGGAAACTTCAGACTGCAAAGTAACTTTCCTAACCAGTACTCAGCTTGCTGTCCCATAAAAATGAATTACATTTATTCCTTTAGCAGACACTAACTGAATTTAGTTGGTAAACAAACCAAATATTTTGAAATATACTACAATTTGTATGCTGTTCTTTGTACATCGAGTTACTCATTCAAACAGCTGGGTGATTTTGAGCTGTTCATAAGTCACACTGGTCAAGTGCAGGACAGCAAGATGTGGTATTCAAAGCTGGTCCTTTGGTTGAATGGTGGTGGCTTTAACATCATGCTCTCTCCACCGAGACATTACCGACATGAAAGAAGCCTTAATGTGGCTCATGTTGGTCATTACCAAAGTACAAGATAATTTGAGCAGCTTTTTAATGAAGCTGGGAGCTAAACCATGACATTAAGTTTAAAATCCAGTGCCATAATAAATATTTTTCAGCTCTGTTGGTCTATGTACATGCATTTTAAATCATATTAATTACCCAACAGACATACTGTTTGGCTGCAACCAGAATAAATCTATGATAAGCTCATTATTCTTACCGACACTCAGTTATTTTTTTGTAAGATTTCATATGAAAATCAATTACTCTGTGACATGAACACAAGTATGCTATTAATCTGCTGAATTAATTTATTTTTCCCTAGAGCTTAGTATACATCATTCCAGCAAAAACAAAGTACACAAGCTGAATAGACAACACAGTACTAAAAATTATCTTCAAATTGCTTTTCTGACACTAAATCAATATGTAAAACCAATATCCTCCCTTTACCAATGGCAATTATACTTGCACTGTTAAGTACACAAACATAAAATTGCGTAGTCTTACGCATTTGTCTTAGCCACACTCTCTCCTTCAAATAAGTTAATTTCATTTAACAGATAGAGCAGGTAATCCAGGGTGATTTATGGACGAACCTGAGCCAAGTGCCTTTCTTCTTGATGTGAAAATTAGGAGGAAAAAACAGAAACACAGATAAACAGATAACATGGTTTCTTAAAAGGACATTATGGCCACAAGCAAACAAATACTACAACTGTGTTCAACACCTGCCTTAACGTTAATATTTCTAAGAACTTTTTTATCTACTGACTGCAGTTTCCCTATTATTTTAAAACACTGCTCTTGAGAAACAGCATTTCAGTGTTCAAACCTCTCCCTTTCACCCACCCAACACACACACACACACCTTTTACATACTGGAGTCACATTTGAACCTTTTCCAGTGTGTTTGAACTAAACTATAGATATCAGAACACAGGTCAGGTGGTGGTTAAGAATCTGGGCTTCTGGCTGAAAAGGTCCAAGCTTCCAGTCCCTTGAAGGGAACTACTGCTGAATCCTTTTCAAGAGCTCTAACAAAAAGTATCTTTAGTAACTGTCAAGCTCTGTAACCTACACAGAATGGCTATCATTTGAAAGTATGTAACACAGATCCCTTAATAAAAACAAAGGTGTCTATATTGAAAAATGCTGAATTACATTTTGTATCTTTAGCTGAATGCTCCTGGTTCAAATCCCAGGTCCTGCCACTATAAGAATACCTGTGCTACTATATAACTTATATTATATTTGTATAATATCCTTTATAACGGCAGCAGCTAGAGTAGTGAATTCCTCAATCTATATATCCTCACACCTCACCAGAAATCAAACATAATGTTTACAATCTTCTGTCCTTCCCCAAAGCCATCTATGAACCCAACAAGACTGCAAAAATGTTTTATGAATTTCCTCACACCTCCCATGTGTTCCCTTTACTCCTTCCATAGTCAGGCACAACCTACAGTACAGGTTAAGAAGCCTTGGATTTGAGCTGATGTGGTGCAACTGGTAGGTTGCTGAGTTGAATCCCACCTCCTGCTGTAATACCTTGAGCAAGGTATTTAACCTGAACTGATGTAGGAAGAATACTTTACTGTATAACTGCATGAACAATCAAAAATGCATTATGCATTAAGTGTATTGTGTAGGGCTGTTGCCAAGTATGTTCTTGGTTCAAATCCCAATCCTAACGTACTACCTTTGATCAAGGTACTTACTTGATAATGAAGTCATACAGTAAGAATGCCGGACTGTATAACTGGCTAATTCGTTGTAAAGATATGACACTGTAAGCATCCTTGTAAAAATGTAGCTGAATATTAAGGCATAATCCCACACCCTTCTGGTGCTCTGCTGTGACTGTGTGGCACACGTACAACCACTGCTGTAAACGGACATCATGCAGGAGAAGACGGGCTACTCACTGAGCTGCCCTCCTGCTCCCAGTCCGGGCTCCTTGCACGCGGGCGGAGTCCCGCTTTGCCTCTCGAAGTTGCCCGGGTTCGAGAAGTAATCCCGCAGCCGCGGTAGCTCCCTGCCCGCCTCCAGCAGCTCCGTGTGGAACTCCAGCGCTGTCAGGATGTACTGATCCCGAAGCAGCTGCGCAGCGATCGCGTCGGCCGGCACTCGGGTCTCCGCGCTGGGTCCCCCCGCAGCCACAGCTAGGGCGGCGACACTCTCCACACCGGGGCTCGTCCTGGTTCCCGGACCCGCATCCGGCTGTGGGGAAAGTGGCCCGATGGGGTGACCTGGCGCGGGACAGCTCGGACTGTCCGGGCCGCCGGCCCCGTCCGGCCTTCGCTCAGCCTCCTCCTCGGAGTCGCTGAGATTAAATGGGTTGACACTACTCGCCGCCATTTTTACACTGACGGGCTCGGCGAGCTAGCAACCTAGCTTGCTAATAGTATTTTCACACAGTTTTCCTGGGTACTTAGATGCTTCCCAATAATTGGATAGAATACAGGGATGTCATTCTAAAACCCGCCTTACACTCTATGATTGACATGTGTGATTGCATATGAAACGAACAGAATGAGTTAAGGGGCGTGACGAATCTGACAGATAGGAGTCGAGCCGCAGTATTGAAAGAAATAGAACATTATTAATATGATATATACAGTAACGTTGTAGGAACAATTTTATGAAAGATAAAATCGATCTGTATGCTGAAGGTTTATTATAAACGTTTACTTAAATTGAGAGAGATCGTCGTATCTGAATGCATTTTCAGGACCTTTATAGCAAGTTTGGGTCTTTGGCTTGGATTTTGTGATGAACATGGCAATAATATGTAACCAGAAGTAAATAAGGATATTATGCCGTCTTATTTTTTGTCCTGAAGAAAGCATGAATTAAAGCACGGTATAAAACTACAATTCCCATGGATCTGCAGCCGCGGGTTCAAATGTCAACAAACAAGGAAGTTCAGGCTAAAAACCAAGCTTCTTAAAAGTCAACGTTAATCTTACTGGTTTTGCACAGGATTCAGTTTTTTAAAAATCGTTAAATGTGTCGTCTTCTGAAGTAGTACCGACTTTGAATTGGTTATTCAGTGAGCACGCGGTCGGCACATTTTCATTCATTTCCCACTCATTTGTACCTGCAAATTGCCGGCGTGCTGTACATTTTACTCACTTTCAAGGGAGAATATCAGAACCCCACAAACCAGGTAAGATTTATATATATAAAAAAAAGATAAAAAAAAGTTTATATACGTTTAATTTACACGAACAGCATACTGTTTTGGGATGAAACTGTTTTGTTTAATTAATTAGCACAATTATATTGGTTTAATACCTTGTCGTTATATACAATTTAAGATACCTGTAGTTCTACACTTCCCAGCATGCTGTGCGTTTAGACATTATTCCTGACTATTGTGTTACTGGTATACACTCACTTGATCTGTTTCTGAGTGACTATTAGATGGAAAGGTATGATGGATTTGTTTTTAATTGCTCTTCTTTGGATTTAGTTATTGTGTTTGTGCTTAGGTCAGTAATTGAGGCCAAATAATATTGCAGGGCATGCTTTACAAATATCTTAAATAGTATCATTAAAAGTGTTGACTGTTGCAGCTGTTTACAGAAATTAGACATTTTGACTTGGTCTTTTAAACCTGGTTCCACAAAGTATGATCTTTGGATAACCTACATATTGCGTTTGCACACAGGAACACCCTTCCTGACATGAAGCTGGCAGTGTTTTTTGTAGTGGGCCTCTTTGTCCACATAGTATTCTTCATAGCCATATTTGACATCTACTTCACTTCACCCTTGGTCCATGGCATGACCCCACAGCATGTGACCCTCCCGCCGCCTGCCAAGCGCCTTGTACTGTTTGTGGCAGACGGCCTGAGAGCTGACAGCTTACTGCAGCCCAGTGCCAATGGGACAGTCAGGGCTCCTTATATAAGGTACTGTCCTGTATAGGGAACCCATAATGGAGGTGTCTGGTGCATAAGCAAAGACTATGACAGTAAATTTAAATTCTCTAGATAGTTCTTCCCTCAGCTGTTCCTCAGTCAGAAATAAAGTTCTTGAGAGTTAGCTGTATGTGCCAAAATATTTATTAGTGGAAAACAACTGTTTGCTGAATGTAATGATGATTCCTGCAGGTTGCCAGTTCTAGCCCCAGCCAGTGTTATTGCTGTACTATTTTTGATCAAGGTATTTAACACTGAAGCAATAAAGTAAAAATACACTGTTGTATAAATAGGCCGGATACTGTTTGTCACTTTATATGAAATCACATGATGAAAATAACAATAATAAAGGTGCATGTACATTCCTAATCTTGAATTGTGTCTTCTCATGATGCCATAGGCATATAATTAAAGAAACAGGAAGCTGGGGTGTCTCTCACACTCGGGTTCCTACTGAGTCTCGTCCAGGCCATGTTGCTCTCATAGCAGGGTTTTACGAAGATGTTAGTGCCGTTGCTAAAGGTCAGTGGAAAGCTTTTCATCTGCTCATGAAGAGTGCAGCTTGCTTAACATGTTTATCCTTCAATCCATGGAACTACAATGAAACTACACCCTGAATGGGACAGTAGTCTATTGCAGGATTGCTTAAAGCAAATGTACTCAGTTAAATATAAATTCCAGATAACAGATTAGCTGACATTGTAACTTTGGGAAGGAATAGTTTTATTTAACTATTAACCAACTCTTTGTTTTAGCCATCACAGAAATCTTATATACGTATTATCTATTGTTTGATTTAGATTCTTCCCGAATGTAGTTTTTCTAATACACTTTTGTATTTGACTGTAGGCTGGAAAGAGAACCCTGTAGAGTTTGACTCTGTATTTAATGAAAGCAGGCATGCCTGGTGCTGGGGAAGTCCAGATATCTTACCTATGTTTGCTAAAGGTAAACTCAGGCCATTTAACATACTTTTTTTCATAATTGGGACAGCCAGTTGTTAAAGAAATAGAATCATGTGCAATACGAAAAGAAGCAGTAAACTAGAACTTTTGAGGGAAATGATTTTATTCTAAAATGTGTAGACTGATTTGAAATGATTATGAGATTTGTTTTAGTGTATAATATGTTGCTGGCTGATACCATAATTGTTAACATTTTTTTAAATGTATAGTTTAATATTTGAAAGTGGCATTTAATGCATTAAATCATTAAGGGAATTCCAATTATATTTTATTATTATATATTGGGGAAAACTACCCCATTAACACATGATTTGGTCAAATGACCCTGATATTCAGTGGTTATACTATGTTCTGTGTTTTAAGGTTATCTCAGCTGTACAAGAGCAGGGCCCATTTCATTTTATCTAGACACATTCAGCTTATAACCTTTACACTTAACCAGCTCCCTTCTTTAACTAATTTGTGTCTACAGTAACGTGTGTGTCTTGCAGGTGCCAGTGGGGACCACATTTACACTTACACATACTCTGCAGCGATGGAAGACTTCGCTTCCAAGGATGCTTCCAAACTTGACATGTGGGTCTTTGATGAAGTCAAGGTACTTGCGCACATTGGAAGTTCACACACTTGTGCAGGTCCCTGCTATTGTCATCTAGTGTTACTACCTGAAAAATGTAGTAAAACATTGTTAACCACTCCACATAAAGACATTTATTAGATGCTATATTACAGTTACTAGCTGAGTTACCCAGTGCTGCTTCAGTCAAAAAAGTATAGTGGTGTAAAGGTAAATAGTAGTAACACATTGTATAATCACCAAATCCTTTTACCATTGAAGTGATTGCATTCAGTACAAAAGTATTGTCAGTGCTGTTGAACAGGCAAACACTACAGAGATTGATGAGCTTAGCAGTCATAGTGAATTGGAAAGGGGAAAAAAATGTTTATCGCCAAACAGTTGCATCGCTAATATGTGCAGCACCGTATGTGTGTTCTGTATAATTTCTTTTAATTTTTACACATTTATTTTCACACATAGAATAAATACTGACAGATAGATAGACAAGCAAATTAGATTGAGCTGTACAGATATAGAGAAGACTGGCATGGTGGTGTGGCAAATAGCACTGCTGCTTTATAGTACCTGTGCTGTTTGGGTCTGGGCTTGAATTTAGCTCAGTCTGTGTGGAGTTTGCATGTTCCCAAAGTATCTGTATTTCTTGGTGCTTTGGTTTTCTTCCATGATCCAAAGACATGTTTCAGGTTAATTGGTTATTCTAAATTGCCCATAACATGTGTATATGTGGCCATCCTGCTATGGACTGACATCATATCCAGGGTAAATTGCTTCCATTTTAGTGTAAAGCTGGATGAACCTTTTGAGCCATCATATGGTTCAAAGACCATAGAATGCTGAGTTCTTGAAGAAACACCTAAGGTGTTTGCTCACTGTCTGTCTTTGAATAGGCCTTCTTCAGCTCTGCCAAAGAAAACACAACAATGCTCACAACATTACAGCAGGAACAGAATGTGTTTTTCCTGCATTTGCTAGGAATAGACACAAATGGCCATGCCCACAGACCTATGTCAAGGTGAGACTGAACCTTGCTGATCTGTCTTAAGTAATAATTCCTAACAAAAGTATATTTAATTACTTATTATAATCCATTATTCACTTCTTTGTTGCAGTGAATATTTAAATAATATTGCAATTGTTGACACTGGTGTTGAAGAGGTTGTCTCGGTAATTGAAGACTTCTTTGACAATGATGGAAGAACAGCTTATATATTTACATCTGACCATGGCATGACTAACTGGGGTAAGACTTGTATATGGATATTTGGTATCTGAGTTTCTTAAAAAGGTCTGGAAGATACTGATACATTGATTAATGTTTCTATGATTAATAATGATAATGATTAATATTTTATTTTAGCTTCCTTTTTTGACTATTGCAAATAGGTTTATGAAACCATTTTTTTTTTGTATTCTTTTGTTGTAAATTCATGTACCTTTTGTTGCACTTAACTTCATAAAATGAGTCTTTTATGCAATTATAATCTGACGTGTACATTCTGAAACCCCCCAATCTTGTATTCCATAATCTTTTGTATGTTTGTGAAAATCTTGCTGTTAGGGACCCATGGAGCTGGGCATCCTTCTGAAACCCTCACTCCTCTGGTGGCTTGGGGGGCTGGGGTCCATGGGCCACAGTGGGTCACCATACAACACTTTGATGACCACTATCTGCAAGGTAACCTGTCTCATACTATGAGGTGGATATAGTTTGACTTGTGATTTGGGCCTTGTAGAAAAAGGAAATGGTAAAAAAATATAGCTATTCCACCAGTTTTATTCGTTTAATGGAATTCATTAGAATTAGATAAATGGCATTTTCTTTTAAATTAAATAACATAAATTATTAAAGATGAAGATATAGATTATTGTTTACATGACTTGTATAAAGTGTCTGGTGTAGCCTGCCCTCCCTGCCTTCTCTGTAGAGGGGTGAAGTTTGGCAGGCATTTTGAGCTAGCAAACCAGTCCTCTGTGTCCACAGTGGTGAACTGTGGCAATGGCATGCAAAACTTGAAGAACCAGACTTGGAAATTGCGTAGTATTACCATTCAGAAAGTTGCGAAATACCCAGAGAAAATGCTGACATTACGATAACGTTGCAAGAGTAATACCTCAGGGAGCAGGTGGCTTTATTTCTGCAGCCCTTTGTGACCCATGTTCAATAGAGTAGTGAGCATTCAAATCATAAAATAAAATTTAAAAAAATTAAAAATCATAAAAGAGAAAGTTTAATGCTTTCCTTTTGTTCTTAATCATTTTATTTATATGAAACTTTTTTTATTACACCTCTAAAGTATGCAAATTGTGTGATATATTCAGAGCAGAACTGATCTTGCCTAAAGTGAAATTATTCACATTTTTTCCCATTCCAGAGTGGGGTTTAGAAAACTTTAAAAGGCTGGATGTCAACCAGGTTAGTGTGTGGTTTGGTTGGACAGGTATTTTCTTTTGTGGTGCTGCAATATTATTTTAGACATTTTTTAAGGTATTCTTATGGGTTAAAGTGGAAGGATTAGTTGTTTATCATTTGAATGCACAGTTACTTCATTGACATATTTCACTTTTCACATTGTTAGATGAAACAAACTTGTCAGGTTTTGGGGGAGCCCAAAAATAGTAACAAGACCACTCAGTAGAATCACAAAGAGTAATACTTGTATCTTGAATATTAGAGCCCCTCTGTTACACGTTTAACCAGACAGAGCACTAAAAATTAAAGGAGTGTAGAAAATAAGCCATTCGACTTGGATGATTATTTCTTTTAAGGCAGCACTCAAAATTCTGTTTTATCCTCAGTATTTGTAGTATTTTAATAATATAAATCTAAGGTATATAACTATGTTTTTTATATGCCAAATGTCAATAGTCTGTGTATAAAAAAAAAAAAAAAAAAAGAAGTGGTAAATAATGGTACATTTCTGTAAAAGATATTTGCATAGCTTTTATTTAGCCATGGCTTATGGATAGGGTTTCATCACTGCAGCCCTGTATTGCTGTGTATTGCTGCATTTTGTACCAGGTTTCCCTCCCATGGCTTGTCACTATTTAAAAAAAAAAAAAAAATGTATGTAATGGTTTGTATATATGTATCTGATTGTACAGTAATTTTTCAGTTCTTTGGTACCTTCAGGCAGACATAGCTCCTCTGATGTCTTCCCTGATTGGAGTGCCTATTCCTCTCAATTCTGTGGTAAGGAAACCATCCATATAAGTCAAGAAAAAAGTGGTACAGTCGGGCCCAATATAATGATCATTTAAACAGTAATAAAAAAAACACAGAAATTTTAACAGTGTAATGGACTATATGCAATGTGCCTTTTGCTGAGACTGTCTTCTCTGTCTTCTTACCTTACTATTCTCAGGGTGTCCTGCCCTTGGAGTACTTGAATAACAGCAAACACTTTAAAGCAGAAAGCATGTATGCAAATTCCCTTCAAATTATTGAACAGTTCAAGGTACACTGGGTTTGGTTTAAACATTCTTTTAAATCTCAAAATACAGCATCATGTGCAGTCTTAAGTGTTTTGTATTATACCTGTAGGTGAAGATGGCTCAGAAAAAAGAAACTACACTATCAGTTTTCTTCACTCCCTACCAGTAAGTATTTATTTATTTTTTTTAAAATATGTACCCTTTCATTCAACTTTAACCTATTTCTCTATATTTTTTTGAACCAGCAACATCTATTCATAATGTCGTGATGCTTATTATTGTTTGCAATGTATTAAATGTAATACGTGTGGTAATCTAATGCAAAAAATAGGAATATACTAGCTTCATGGTTTCCTGACTTCTGATGTTTGATCAACCTGGAATTGTCTTCATTCTTTTAGGCTGCTGACTGAGGCCAAACAGCTAGATTTCATGCAAAACACAGCAACCCTGATACAGCAAGGAGAATATGATGAAGTGGTATGTACCACAGCTGAGTGATAAGGTGGTTTATTTATTTTTCCTTGCACAATCTTCCTTCTCTTATTATTTAGAGTACAGCTCATTTGATGTCAAGCAAACAATAAGTATTGCATATCATCAGCAATGTCAGTGAGGTTATGGTGTTTCAAAAGCTCCTCAAGAGTATGTTTGTTTGTTCCAGATCCATCTGTGTCAGATCATTATAGCTCTAGCAATGGAGGGGCTAGCCTACTACCATACCTATGACCGCTTCTTCCTGGGCTGCAGCGTTGTCCTGGGCTTTGTGGGATGGACCTCTTACGTTGTCCTTGTCATCCTAAAGTCATATGCTGGGCTGCACAAACCTCGTGTTCCTAGAGACCTGGTAAGGGATGTTGTGTCAAAAAGCCCGCTGTTCACACCCGCTACAAATGCATTAAAACAACAATAACAACATTTTTATTTGTATAGCACCTTTCATACAGTGGTCTGTAGGTCAAAGTGCTTTACAGGGTTAATGAGACAACAATGAGAATGAAAACACTATACAGGAATAAAGAGACAATGGTAAATAGGAAAAATGAAATATGTCAGACTGCAGTGGAGGTTATACAGATGAAATACAATAAGGTTGTACATATGAATAAATAGGGTCTAAAGGCCGCGTGGACAGAAAAAACATTTTTTTCTAGAACAGTCTTTATTTGGTCATTCTGCCGCACACGTTGATGAGGGTGCCATGGAGACCTAGGACATCCACCATCCTACTGGCAATTGAGGGGGCTTCTCGTTGCTTAGTTTTAGGTGACTATGCCACCACAGATGAACCAGAAAAGAGAGACAGCAGAGATTAATGCTTGCAAACTTTATGGTTTGATGTAGACATTGAGCACACAGTTTTAGAACATACATTTTTATATAACATATGTAGTGTGAGTGAGTGATGGTGAGTTTTAATTTCATACAATTTATCTATCTAAAGGTAACAAGTAAGACACCTGAGCGAACGTTTATTGGTGTGGCACTGGGAGTTACCGTGTTCCTGCTGGTCCAGGCAAGCCCATGGACTTACTACATCTATTGCATCCTGCCAGTACCTGTGTGGTACTTTGTATTCAAAGAGTAAGTATTTACAAATGCTGCTATGTAGCCCATCTGATACCTGTATCTGCTTATCTTATGCAAGGTCAAGGTGGTCTCTTGAAATGCACAATATACCCTGGATGGGCTATGAGTCCATTATGGGATAGGTACACACAAATTACAGGCAATTTAGAGTTCACCTGAAACCCACACCTTTGGACAGTGAGAGGAAACCATGTCAAAATGAGGATACCATAAAATCTCTATGCAGACTGAACTAGATTCTAACCCACATCTGGTCCCACAGCCTAGAAGCTGTGAAGTACCAGAATTACTCATTGTCACACCACTTCCCAGTGTTAATATTATCATTTGTTATTGTTGTTGCTGAAGAAGCACAGCATCACTGATTATTAAGTAAGATGTTTAGTGACATTGCAGTGCATTTTATCAGAGGTGCAAGGCCTGTAATCCTCTAAGCTTTTGTTGGAAATCGGCCTCTGTGCCATGCTGTATTGGATTATAGGATTTTCGTGGTTATTCATAGCATAGCAACAATGTTTCCTACTTTCATATATGAGTGTATGAATTGCTACAGAGCAACTCTGCAGTCCCTTTTTATGTTCAGATGGAAGCAGCATCCATTAGTGTGCTCTGGAACAGGAACGCATTGCACCGCAGCGACATCACCCTGTTCTTATCATTTCAAAGGATGCCCTTTATCCAGAAGATGGAAGCACGAATTGTATCTGAATGCTCTGAATCGGCCCAGAGGGCATTTGTGCACTGAGACTGATGATGATGCATGAAAGAAAGCGGAATTACTTTTATGTGAAGCAAGGGTTCTGTCATGGCGATAAATGGCCTATGTTTTAAAAGCACTTTCATTTGAATATTTTCTTCATAGAGTTATGTGGTTATATAAATGGTTAGATGTGTATATTTATGTGCTCTGTGAAATGTTGGGAAAGATGAGTGAGGTTCCATGCCTAATGGAGTTTTAGTGTTTCCCTGAAAAGAGTGTTGGTAAAGGTGTTTCTGTCACAAATGGCCATATGTAGCACTGACACACAGGGCACTGCTATGATATACAGTATATTCATGTATTCTCCCCTTCTTTCAGGTTTGGAGCTCTTTCTGACTTCATAAGCTCAACTCCGTCACTGCCATTGAGTAAATATTTTGGGTACTTTCTCCTAGTCATATTTGGCATTGAACTGCTGGTAAGCACTGATGCCATAGTGACACATGTATGGACTCTGTTCTGTGTATATTTAATTTGACTTTGGCATAGACAGAAATGACAAAGCAGGGTTTCACCAACTTGTCCTTCTGTCTAGGTTGTCAGCTTTTTCTACAGGGGTATGCTGACTGTTGGACTTGTTATGCTGTCTGGATGGCCATTCATCTCCCCCTTGTACATTAAAGCAAAGGTAAACATTTAGTGCCTGAAAACAGGACATTTATATGCCTAAATGCTGAAGGATCATTGCTGTCTAGTCATGCCAGTAGAAAGTATTCAAGCACTAAATCCTGCATACCTGGCTATGTTGTAAGATATTATCAAGATTGGGGAAAGATAAAATCACTTTGTGTTTAAATATAATTAATTAAAAAAATCTTGTTCTACTGTCCTGCCAAATAGGCCTTACTTCACTGAGTTTAACAGCTTCCTTGATATTGAAGGAATAAATTTTGACCTAATAACCATATGTCTATGTTTGGTTCATGATACTGTAAATTACAGAAATAGAGGGTTGCTTAAACTTCCCATAATATTTGTTTATTATTTTCAAGGTGACTTTTGATTTAATTCCATGTTCTTAAAATATTTCATTCTGTCAAAGTTCCTGAGAGTTACCTGATGTCTTGTGACTCTAAAACAAAATTTGAAACAGTGAATATCTGTAACTACACAAAAAGCTAAAACATGTCACTGGTCTACAGCAATAAAATCAATGTGGAAGAGGGTCAGAAGGCATTGTGGAGGGGTGCTACGTTTGTGGGGCATTTAGATGGCTGTTTCAGTGTGTTTGTGTGTTTGTTTAATATTTCAGGCTTGGTCACTGTGCTGGACTCTGGGCTGCTTGCTCCTGGCAGCCTTCCCTCTGATGCCTGTGGTGGGGAGAGAGCCCAGTATCACTTTGGTGTAAGACCCTCAGTGTGCTGTTCTTAGCATCTCAGATAGACAGTCCAGCTGGTAGGCAGGTACCCAGGGTGTAAGATGAACCACCCATTTGGTTCAAAGTAATGAGTTTAACATTAATTTGTAAGGATCACAATATGTACAGTGTCCTCCAGTTCCTTATATTCCCCCCTCCCCTCCCTAAGGGGGTTATAGTTGTGGTGGTCTGTGAACACACAGCATTTCTGCACTTATGCCTCTGTTGCTTTCCTTTGGCTTAACCTCAGGGTGTGTGCTGGTGCACTGACCTTACTGAGCTCAGCCTGCTTCCTGTCAGTCTCACAGAGACACAGTCCTGCTCAGAGAAGAGACCGTCCTCTGTTTGTCTCTCAGGTAACCCCCCCTACAACAGCAATCATTTTTACCTCAGCAGATCACATACATGGGCTCACTTTTTTAGCAGTATAATATCACCTAAATATGAAGTATGGTTCATGGTTTCAGGTACGACTAATGGTGTATGCAGATAGTTCCCGTTAGTAACTAGTTAATGTATTTTCATGAGCCGCCCTTAGTTGTTGTGATACAGCCCCACTTGCTTAGGTTAAGTTTATATCATATTTGGGCCAGTGGGAGGTGCCCTGGTCAAAGTTGTCAGCTTGCATTCAAAGAATCTGTAAGTTTCTATTCCACCTCCTGCTGTAGTTCTCTTGGTCAAAGTACAGTATATACCTAAAAATTTCCCAGATGTATAAATGATTGAATAATTATAACTTCACAAAGTATCAGCTAAATGAATAAATGATAGTAATAAGAATCTGTTCATATAACTAGATATTTCTAAAAAAGCTTTCAAGGTTAAGTAAAGTACTTTTCTTAAGGGTACAACAACAGAATCATTTGAGACCTGAACCCAAATTGTTTGTAAAAACTTCAAGTCCTATACTTGGACTAAAGTAGCAACAGCCTAAGAGTGCAGGGAGCTGTGGGATGTCACATTGGCTTAAGCAGCTGTGGGTCTTGAAAACAACGGGGTGGTCATGCATTAACATGGCTGCAATATCCACTGTTGCATTTTCAGATGGTGCATGTTGTTCTGTGCATCTACATGGTGAGCAGCACCCACACCAGCCTCAGCCAGAAACAGGGTCTGCCCTTGTTCAACCAGCTGGTCAGCTGGATGACGTTGGGTAAGAGCTCCTGCATGGGCACATGTTCTACCTGTGTTTTTACTTAAGAAAACTCTGCATCTGTTGTATACACTTCCATGTATATTTTAGAAACTGTTTGTAATGTAACAGAAATCATAAGCATTCATATTTGATAGCTTGTATGCAGTACACCAAGTTAAATGAACAGTTTTTCATAGCCATTTGTAAACTCCTTCTGGTCACATTAATCCATTGCAAAATTTATCTGTGCATCTTCTTTGCTCCACGTCAAACTTTTGTTAATTGCAATACCCTGTGTCCACCCCCTGCCGCTGTCACTTTTGTCCTTTCTTTTCCTCCTTCATGGTCTACTCCCTTTAACTGCACCTCTGCAACATCTCTTGATTTTTCCCACAGCCTCATCATTTGTGGTGCCTCTGCTGAGCTCCACACGTATCTTTCAGCGTCTCCTGAGCATCTTCCTGTCCCTGGCATCCACATACCTCCTCCTCAGCACAGGGTAACCATCACCTCCACACCCACCTCCAATACTTCTCAGCTGTTTACTGCCTTGTGTACTCCCACAAACTGTACAGATTTTTCTTGATTCTGTTTAGTGCACATTTGTCATGAAAGTACCCCTAACTGGACAGCCTTAACTTCTGATATCATTTTTATGTCTCTCATTTGAACAAATTTAAATAAAGTACACCCATTATGAAGTTAAAAGAATTGTGTTGTACTCATATCCCAGAGAAATTGTTGTTTTATACACATGCAATTTATGCATGCTGAAAAACTGAATGATTTAAAGTACGACAGACTTCCCTCTGTGGTTGAAATGTTTCAGTTGAGCGATCTGATGAAAAATTTGTGGAACAGACCACATATTCTATAAATGTGACAAAGATAGTTGAAGTGATAACCTCTTGTTACTTTTGTTTCCAGTAACATCTTGACTGCATTATGGTTGCTGGACCCTTGTCCTGTTTTTGTCATGTGAATAACTTGCTCACAGTGACACTATTGTTCTTGAAGAACCTTGGGATTGATTACGACCAACTAAGATGCTCATCTCTGAATTTTTTCTTCTCCGGTCATAAGTCCATTTACCTTGGTCTAGCTGCATTTTTAATTTTTTTTATTTATTTATTTTTTTTATTATAACTGTTTGCATACAGCTTTTTAAACTTCTACAACTCTTTCTATATGTCTCATCCATCTTAATCTTGTTTTCATTGTTTGATATATAGTCATTTTCATTATTGTGGACATTGCTTTTAACTTTAGCATTTTAAAATAAAATAACATCTGTTGTCTGACATAATTGTTAAATAAGTAAAATTCCTCTTTCAAATGTAAGACCTAGTTTCTACATTAAATATATAAAAATGTATTTAAAAAAAAATACTATTTTTTTAAATTAATCATATAATTACTTTTATTTTCATTAACTGTAAGGCCCTTAAGTTGTAATTGTTTTTTTGCATTTGTTTGTTTCTCTTAACAGCCATGAAGCCCTCTTTCCTCCAGTGTTGTCTTTGCTGATGTTTGTGTGGATCCACCTGGAGCAGGAGATCATGCATACACAAACCTCAAAAACAGAGGCAAGAAGACCCAGATTATTTATTAAAATTGATAAAATTGTGTACATGCATAACAACCTGATAGATTCATCATTGTTCACATTGTGAGTAAAAGGTTTGTGTTTGCAGCTTTTCAGCTTCGATTTCTGTAACAGTATCAACATAACCAAGGTCAGGCAGCTGAAGCTTGATGATCTGAGACGCTCATACTTTTTTGTATCCTTTGATTTTGACATTGAAAATGAACCCTTGATGTTTATCAGTGGCCTGAATTTGCCAAGATTTATAACATTACAGTGATTTGTTGAAGTAAATATATGGAAAATATAAAAAACTTGAAAGTTTTTTGTTGAGGTTTAAAATGTCCTTAATGTTCTATGCAGTTTTGATAATGTAGGGTGCGTTTTATAATTTGCAGCTAATGTGCTTTATGAGTTATTTCATTGCTACAGAATAAATTAGTGTTTGACATTTTCTTTTACTGAGATATTAAATTATTCAGTTTTTGTTTGTGGCAGTGAAGTGAAAAGCATGCTGTGGTTGTGTTCGCCTTGATGTTTCCTGCAGATTTTCTTCATTGTTACAGCCTTCTTTGGCACAGGCAACATAGCCTCCATTAACAGGTACAGTGACGATAGTTTTTTTTTTTTTTTTTTTTTTTGGCTGTTCAAATGACAACCTCAACCTCTACAAACCTTACTTTATTGTTCTTCTAGTTTCGACCCTGCATCAGTGTACTGCTTTCTGACGGTGTTTAACCCTTTTGTCATGGGAGCACTCCTGATGTGGAAGGTAGCTGCTGCTCTCATGCACAGGCACTTTGGGTTTCTGCTCTCCTCATGTACAGATTAAGTGTAAATGTGCACCACTTAAATATAACACTAATACATTTACATACTCAGACACATTTGTGCTATCTCCATCTTGCAATTCAAGTCACAGTTAGAACAGTAATGTGCAATTTCTTATATTACATCATTTTACCTGTGATCTGTTTTGATATATTTTTCTCTGTTTAATTTTAGGTATTGCTTTGCCACTTAAGTGTCAGCATTGTCTAAGCAGAAATGAAGATTAAATATTTGATTCTCTTCCCCCAGATTTTGATACCATTTTTTATTGTAATGTGCACATTTGAGACAATCCAGGTCTCAACGCAGCTCTCCTCAAAAAGGTAAACTAATATGTTAATCTTGTACTACATTTCATAATTACTTTAGAGTTACTTTTCAGGTATCCCCCCCCCCCCCCCAAGAGCATCACTTTTTAGTCTTCAGTGGTGGCCTGTTACTGAAGTAGTTCATGTTCTGTATCTTCATAGGCTTGGCCTTTTGAAGAGGCAACAGATAGCATAGTTAGGGCTCTTGCATAGTAATCTGATGGCTCCTGATTTGCACAATGCAACGGAAGTAAATGTTAAAATGAGAACCAGCTACCCTTCTGGGTGCAAGATAACCCCTCTTATCTGCTGTTTTTATTTTACTGAAACACTTTGATCGAGAGAGCTTTAAAAATGTGTTAATTGATGCTTTTATGTTTTTTTTCCAGCCTTTTCCTTGTTGTACTCATCATCTCTGACCTGATGGCTCTGGTGAGATGATGAACAAATTGCTGGCTGTGATGTAACCCTCATCCATACTTCTAGGCCTCTCCCCCAGCACTGACTGGCTACTTCTGTCTTGTTTTTCCAGCATTTCTTTTTCTTGGTTAAAGATTACGGGAGCTGGCTGGATATCGGTACCAGGTTAGACGTCTCTACCAATGCCTCTTTAGATTATTAACTTTAAGGAGTTGCCAAGTTGAACATTTTTAGAGTTGTTTCATTTTATTTAAATACTTGGGGAAAATCCCCACATCTAATTCCATAAAATTGTACGTTTTACAGTATAAAATATGTACAATTTCTACCACCCCCCCAAAAAAAAAATTTTATTTTTCATTCTAGCATCAGCCATTATGTGATTGTGATGTCCATGACCATCTTCCTGATGCTGCTGAGTATTGTGTCCCACGTCCTGACGTCCAAAAGAATACACATTGACAGGAGGATGAAAATGCACTTCTCATGATGGCTGCAAATGGTCAGCAACTACTGGATCTTTTCTCTATGCATTTTTAATAAATTACATCTGTAAATGTAATACACTGATTGCCAGAGGCAGGACTGGTGTCCTGTTTGGATATAACCTGACTCATGCCCTGTGCTTCAAGAATAGGCTCTGGACCATTGTGACCCTGCACTTGACAAATTGACAAATTAATAATGAGCAAACAAATATACATCAAGGTTTAATATGCACAAGCATATTTATTTTTACATTCCATGCTATTTTTTCAATGCCAGAGACAGGTCAATGGCATTTGGTTATTTTCCATTGTAAAATATTAACAAGGTGTATGCTACTGAATTCTGGGATTTTGTGTACCCCTGTCAGACTTTTTAGAAAGAAAATTAAATGAGAAAAATTGGGAAGTTTTCCTTTTTCCCAATTTTTTTCTTTTCATTCTTTTGGGTTTTCAGTTGGATTTTAAATAATTTATTGATAAAGTGGAATGGGTTTTATAGCAAATTGAGAATCTTATGACTTCATGTATTTATACATTTTCTGTTAGAGGAGAGTTGGTAAGTTTGTCTGTTTTGAAAACACCAGTTTTACTAGACTGTTTTCATCTGAGCTGCTTTAACACTTTTAAAGAGGGTTAACCTATGGAGGGAAATGGTGTTTTTTTTTCTTCTTTTTTTTCCCCTTAACACAAACTAGGAGGTATTTTCAGTATTGAATTGTTTTCAATATTTATTGAAATAAATTCTTTAATGTGTTTGTACTCAGTGGTGGAATGAATGTAAATTTTTGCCTCTATCTGTCCCTTCTTTCTTCAATGCTTTCCACAGGAAATGGCCATTTGATCAAAAACAGCAACATGACTATGTGCCATGTAATAGATCTCTAACATGAGCACATGTGATTAGAGATGTTTCTAGATGATCTAGTCGAATGAGGTCACCAGAAAAAGTTGTTAAAGGGAGAAAATCAGAAGAAAATCTGTGTGTATTCACAGTGTTAAAGAGGTGTCGCCTTCTAGAAAAATGTCAAAACACATGAGGTCATGCCTGTAGTTAAAGTAAAACTAGCTGGAACCTATGGCCTCTGTTGATCAGGTTAAGGTACAGGTACTCTCTGCGGGAAGTGGACAGAAATAGAACAGGTGACAGCTCACGAAAACAGAAAAGCATTGTATTTCATGGTCCCAGGGATAAAAAGCTGCCCCACTGGAGACAAGGTTGGAGTAAGTGGTGGTGACTGATCTGTAAGAGTTACTTCCAGGGAGATCTCAGGCAGGTGAAGAGAAGGAAGTGTTATTCCCACACATCAAAACCATAATGTCACAAACCCAGAGGGAGACATCAAAAAGTAAAGCCACATGCTGGTGAGTGGGCGGTAAGTGTAGCTGCTTGCGACTTGCTAATGTGCTAACATTATGTGACCGAGATCTTTAATACACAGGTGCAAGTGGTTGAATTTTGACTTTTTCAGTAACATGGTCTGTGCCACAAGTTCAGTCCGAGCATTATGCTAGCAACTACTAGTTGAAGCTTCTACCCACAACTGGGTTTGTACATTGTGCAATTTTAAGATCTATGCTATCACATCCTGTTCTAGTTTAAAAAAAAAAAAAAAAAAAAAACCCTCAGATACGGGCTGATTTCCGTGCTTTTGCATAGTGTGCAACTTGTAGCAAAATAACTTTTAGTCTCTCCATCAAGACCTTTTATTAAAGCAAAGTGTATTGGTGTGTGTGGACTGTGGGGCTGGCACAGCCTCAGTCTTACTTTATGGTATCGCAACAAATGCTGCTGAATGCTTTATACTGGGTGAGTGTACAGTTTTGTACATAATTTTTTTTTTTAGGTGATATGATTGTCTAGCTATTGCTGATACAGATATACACGTGTTATACATTTAACTGAGGCTTCAGCAATGTTTATTATAATAAAAAACATGTTATAAATAATGTATAAAATTGATTTATGTGTATATATAATCGAATATACATATATTGTTCTGTGTATATACAAACTGGTATACATTTTGACAAGTATTATAAACGTTTAATATGTGTGTGCTTATACATATAGATGTTTACATGGCATATAACCAAAATGTGTATTTCTGAAGTCTGAACTTTAACATTGCACTATGTATTTCTTAATATTTGTTGCTACAAGCAGATAGTACATATACTGTGAATTAAGGGTTCTAGCACTTTTTAAATGGTTCTAGTAAACTAAATAATTTTTAAAAATTACTGTTATCTCTCTAATCTTTTCAGTCACTATTTTCCCACAGTGCTTTGTTTCCTGTGGATAGAAATAAAGATGTGTTGCGTCTGAATTGCTTCCGTGTATGTTAGTTCATTCTGTCCCAGGAGCACTCTTGCTCTACACCTGAGGCAACAGGTGGCATAGTGGAAAGAGCTGTTCTCTTTCACCCTAAGGGTTGCAATCTTGAGCAAGGTACTGACCCTGAATAACTCCAGTAAAACTGACCTAGATGCAAAAATGGGTAAATCATTGTAGGGATGTTTATTTTGTATTGTAAGCTGGCCTCTGCTCACTTTTGCACCATCAGCTTCCTGTTGCTTGCTGCTGATCTTTCCCTCTCCTTTTTTCCCAGCTTTTCTCTTGAGCTCAGGAGACGTACATTCATACCAATATTCATGCCTGTATGATGCAAAACAAACAGCGTCAGTCTCTTCCTTCTCCCTGCAGGCTCTCCCAGGTGCCAATTGTACTCTACTCTGCTCCTCAGTTCACCGTGATACAGTCTTGAGGCGGTCACTGCAGGTTACAAGCCCATATTCCACTGTCTTACATCCACTTGTAGATGCTACGTCCTCATGTCTGCTCTACATCCTGTGGCTTGTGCTCTGTGCCAGTGGCTATACTTACTTATCTTTGTGTGCCTTCCTGTTTTCTCCTCCATGTGGCCTCCAAAGATCCTGAAGTACAGCTCTGACTTCCAGATTTCTGGTGTTTCAACACGTTCCACAACACCAGAGGTCCTTCAGACCATTCCCGTCCGCCTCATTTCGACATAGATCCCCCTATATTCTACCTGCTCCTCTTCAGCTATCAGTCATAAACTATGGATAAAAACAGCACACTACTACTTATATAATTATTGTTTAAATTACTTTCTGGCTGCAACAAGTGGATCATAATAAGCACATAAATGTAAAAAAATAAAATAGTTATTTAATGCACAGTTACTCATTCATTGATCTATATTGACTGTATACAGAGTAGTTAATAATTATTAATCTTTGTCTCCTACATTTGTAGAAGGTGATTTATAATGTTAGATTATCAATTTTATGCTGCCTTACCCATTTATACAGCAGGGTAAGAACCTCAAGGATGTGCAGTAACATTAACCAATACACTATCTGCTGACATAATACAGCAGCATGTGCTTCAGATCAGCTATATTTAAGGTGTTGTAATTTATGACCACTGATTTTTTTTTTTTTTTAGATTTTAATGCAGTTGACTACTGATTTAGCTTTTTGTGACAATGTTTCAAGAGCTGAATATGGTGTTAGTTAGCCCCTGAAGCACCATCCAATGTATTTATTTAGTATTTATTCTATTTCCTTTGCTTTGTGAATTATGTGCCCCTGCACCCTTACTGCAAAGAAGTTTTTCTGGCAGATTATTATGATTACTATCCATAGTGACGTACAATTTCCTCACCTATTGGTAGGTGAATTAAATCATTTTGATGGTTACAACCCCAACTCGGTTTGGAAAATGCAAATAAAAACAGAAAGCAATCGTTTCAAAGTTCACTTTGACTTGTAATCCATCAAAAACAATATAAAGAAGATATTTAATCTTTAATTTGTTCAAACTCAATTTTTTGTAAATGGACATCCACTGAGCCTGCAACAAATTCCAAAAAAAAGTTTGGGCATTAAAGTATTTCCTGCTTTTTAATGTTGCCTGTCTTTCTCACAATACTTAAATGTTTAGGCGCTAAACACATTGAGTGTTTCAGGTGTAATTTTGTCCCATTCTTCCTGCGAATAAGTCTTAAGGTGACCAACGGTCTGGGGTCATTGTAGTCACATTTTGCATTTTGAAACGCTGTACACATTCTCAGGTCAGGGCTGCACCCTCTTCCTATGCAGCGATACCTTAGTAATGCACAGAGAATGTGGTTTTGCACTGTCATGTTGAAATATATGTGGGCATCCACGGAAGAGGTGTCATCTTGAAGGCAGCATATGTTGCTCCAAAATCTGTAAGTAGTTCTCAGAATTAATGGTGCCTTCACAGAAATGCCCTTGCCTTGAGCACTGACACAACCTCACACAATCACAGACGCTGGCTTCTGGACCTGTAACTGGTAACAGTCTGGATGGTTCTTTTCTTCATGATGTGCATTTCTTCCCAAAAAGACCTGAAATGTTGATTCATGTGACCACAATACACGTTTCCACTGTATGATGGTCCATCCCAGATGCCTCCAAGCCCAGAGAAGTTGAGGATGCTTCTGGACACTTTTAACATTATCTGTTTAACGGCTTTCTTTTTGCACGATACAGTTGTAACTGGCATTTGTGGATGTAACTACACATTGTGTTACTTGATAAAGGTTTGCCAAAGTACTCCTGAGCCCATGTGGTTATAGCACTTATTGATGAATGGCGGTTCTTGCAGTGCCGTGTGAGGGATCGCAAATCACAGGCAGTCCAGTCAGCTTAAGCTTGCGCCCTTGCCCTTTACGCACCAAAATCTTTCCAGATTTCTTGTATCTTTTAATCATATTATGCGCTGGTGAGGGTGAAATATCCAAATCCCTTCTGATCTATTTTTAAGAAACATTGTTTTTAAACTTTTGAATGATTTTTTTCACGTATTTCTGGGAAAATTGGCGATCCTCAGTCCATCTTTGCTCCCGAAAGACTAGGCCTTTCCTGGATGCAGCTTTTATACCCAAGCATGATTACAGTCACCTGTTGAACATTATCTGTTTTTACTCACATTATTATTTTCTTTTTTTATCTCATTATTGACCCTAACCTGCCCCATCCCAACTTTTTTTTGGAATGTGTTGCAGGTCCTCAATGGCAAGAATGGTTGTATATTTACACAAAAATGAAGTTGACCAGACTAAATACTCAGTATCTTGTCTTTATACTGTTTGTGATGGATTACAAGTCAAAGTGAATTTTGAAATCATTGCTTTCTGTTTTATTTGCATGTTCCATGCCATTGCAACTTTTTCCGAGTTGGGGTTGTATTATATTTTGCTGATGCCTTTGTCTGATAAAATGCTATGGTTTTTATAGTAAGCAGATTATCTTACGATGCCATATATGTACTGATTTATGCATTTTGTGAGAATTTCTCAGAAATGGTGCTTTTGTGTGCTTAAAACATTAGTTGTAAAAAAGTGTTTTCATCTGATCTGCCTTACTTTTTACGAGGCTTAATCTAAGGAAAGGGTTAGTTTTTTTAAATAAAAAAATGTGTTTATAGTAATGAGTTGCAATTGGCAATATTTATTGCAAAAAAAAAAAATCTTTGCTAATTTGCTTGGTATGTGGTGGTGGAAAGAATAACTGTTTACCTCTGTCTAATGTCTGGCCCTTATTTCTGAAATGCCTTGCACAAGAAAATGAGGCCAGTCAGTGTGTCACAGCTTCTGGGCTGTGTGTTTGTGGACAGATTCAACTGTGGTTCAGTCTGTACTGTGTTTGCTCATTCTCCCCATGTTTGTGTGAGTTTCCCATCACAGTCCACAGATATATGTTTCTTGTTGTTTGGTAACATATACTTTTCAATTTTATATTTATTTACAATATTTCTATATTTATTTTTGTATATATTTATTCTTAATATTTTCTTTCCCTCTATGTGCACCATAAAACGAGGAACTTCATTTTGGCTTCAATAAGAGTTTTTAACAATAAACCATTTTTGGCTGTCGATTGTTGAACTGCCCTTGGTGTGTTCAGCTGTGAGCAAACAAATATGTATAGTTGCTTTGTGGTGGATTAACCTCCCACTGAGGGTGCACCCTACATCATACCCTCTGGACCTAGTATTGGTTTCAGCCCATTGGTGATTCTTGACAATGGATGAGTAGGTGAATGGAGATGTATACACCTTGGTTAATGTAAGTGTGTCTCTCCTTGGCAGGTGAAAGGGAAACAGGATGTCTTCCTGGAATGCCACAACCAAAGATGCAAGCAACAGTAGTTTGCCAGAACAGTCTTATAGAGTTACACTGCTTACTATTTACACCATTGTGTTGCTGGGTGGCACTATTGGAACTGTACTCATTATCAATATTCTGAAGTCCAACCTGCGGTCCCTGACAACGATCGCCATGCTCAACATCATTGTGGTGCACCTGCTTTTTCTGTTGACCGTACCCTTCCGCATTTACTACTATGCCCAGAACTCCTGGGCACTTTCCCAGGGCTTTTGCAAGGTGGTCAGCGGCATGATCCATGGACATATGCACATCGCCTTCCTCTTCTACGGGATTATCCTTGGGATCCGCTACCACACCTTCTACCGGGCTGTGGACCAGCTAGAGTTTTACCACAAACAGCATGCTGTGGGGGCCAGCCTAACCGTATGGGTTATAGGACTGGTCATAGGGTTACCGGTACTCTTTTCCATTTATGGTTCCAACTTGACTGTTGACGAAACAAAGTGCTTCAATTTTGGGAGGAGCCTGCAGACAGATGTGCAGCTGGGGGTCTTTAACTACATCGTGAGTGCTCTGATCATTGTTGCAGCCCTTGCCCTCTTCTGCTGCCAGGCGCACATCTTGTGGTGCATCTTCCACAAGTATGGGGCCATGGTATACACTCAGCAAGAGTTCGGGGCCCAGATGAAGAGCCTGTGCTTCATGATGGTCATTATGGTCTGTTTCCTACCCTACCACATCTTCCGCATTTACTACGTGAGTCACGCCCCAGACCTAGAAAACATAAATGAGGTCTTCCTCTCCTGGACTGCGCTCAGCTGCTTGGACACTCTGCCATTCCTTGGGAGGGGCAGCTGCTGTACCTGACCTGCTGTCCACATTAAAAAAGAGCAAAAGCTCCCTTTACACATTCAACCAGCATTTCTTGTATTATTTCGTTATGATTCCAGCACCACTGAGTAATTGCAAATTTGCTGTAGTGGACATGGACTTTTCTAGAAAACATGAATGTGCAATTTAAAGGGAGTTTCTACACTTCAGTGAGTGAGGAATCAATTCTAGTCATGTCTGTAACACTGAAGTAGAAAAGGTGGCCTGAAACTGGGAACAGCGTAATTTCACTGTTTATAATCAAAACTGTATAATTTTACATTCTATTTATATCTGGTTATAGTGAAAATATATATTTTTATAATCTGTCTGCTCCTGTCTTGTTTTGATAAATAATTGCAAAAATCATAGCTAAAGAATGTGAGTACATAATCTCTGTTTCATATCCACTTCGCGAAGCTTTGATAAATTGGCACATGACTGCCACCTAGCGGTAATTTTAAATGATATCGTTGCACGTGGACTCGCATTACCTGCTGTAACCCAGGGGTCATTAAATCAATAATTTGTAGAATATAATTTACAAAATTATAAATTGAGTATAAATATATATTGAGTAGATATTTACATTGCGACAAAAGCAATGTCTTATTGTTTGTCTACAATTTCTCACCAAGGTGTTCAGTGGGTGGAACTTCAGGGAACATCAGGATTCAGCAGTTCTGAGGGAGTCCATCCACCAATTCATGTCAAAATAAGCAGCAATCAAGTGGACAAGGGAGTCTTTGGAAGCTGTGTATATATTAGGAGTAACACACTCCTCACAACACTGTGCACCACATCTTCATCTTTGTTGCTGACCTTCTCAGCAACTTCCACTAAGTAATGTCAATTATAGCCATTTGGCAAGAATTCCAGGCTGGACACAGCTTAGTTTTTATTTGCTTTGTATAAAATGCAAACATGAACTTAATTTTTGACTCCCCTCACAGCCAGTAAATGAATGTAAACATTTACAGAAGGCTATGGATTAATTTTGACCATTGTGTAAAACTATGGTACAGTATGGCACCCCTTGGCAGTGTGTGTGTGCTCAGATGCTTTTATTCTGTCCATTGTGGTGATGGTAGAAATCCCCTGAGTGAGATAAAACTGTGGTAACCCTCTTCTGACTTCAGGGGCTATTAAACAGGTCAGATTGTTGTCATATGACAGTAAAAATGAGATCACCTTTTTACAAACTTTATTCTTGTTCGGTCTTATATGTCCGAATGAACACTGTTTGTATCTGAGAGCAGAATTTTAAGAGGCCACCGCAAATCCCAACCGTACCCTCGATCATTAAATCATACAAAGTGCAAACGTGACAAGACGTACAGGATGAGCGCAAGTTTAAAAGGGAATACTCATTTAATTTTTAATTTTTTTTGGAGGGCTAAACATGCTTCCTCCAAAGCTTTTTCATTAAAGGTTGATAAATCACAGCTATTGACTGAACAAGCAAGAAGGATGAAGAAACAGATATCACACACGACACCAAGTGCAACACAAAGCAAATTTATGGTTCCAAGGTAAAACAGCTATGCTTTTGTACATACAAAAAGAAAATCAATGCAATTGCATTTTCCGTAACGTGAAATGCCAGTGTCGCTCTTACTGTAAACTATGTTTGGAGTCCGTAAGTGGAGACACAGCACTGCCACCTGGCAACTTATGATTGCACCACATACAATAGATAAAGACATTATAGTTATATTATATTTCAAGCTAACTTACAGATTACTACCATCTACTGTAAATACAGTGTATGCTTCAGAGTAGAATAATAGAAATGTAAGCAGGCACAGTAAGCACAGTTATTGCAGCCTCACTGTGTATAACAGTAGGGTAAATAGTTGCTCGCTTGAGTCCCACATGCTGTACCATTTACAAAAAGTACAGTAGTCTGTTGATACAGACGCAGAAAAACAAATTTCAAGTGCTCATATGGGTATACACTAACCTGTATAATTTTTAAATGCATTTCCTTCTTAGAAAATATGTGAAAAAAATACAGAAAGATGCTAGTTAGTGCTCAGGATACATTTGTAGAAAGTGGCACATTAAACAAAACAGTTTTAAATTGGATCATTTTAACATTATATTTTGCTGGATTGGTGCCACACACACACACACACACACACACCCATACACTCATATGCCCACACACAGACTGGGGAAACACATATACTGTACAAATGATGCTCAATTGTCAGATAACTTAAAAAAAAATTGCGTGTTACAGAGGTAAAATGAACCAAAGCTCCTGAGTAACTTGTTGTGTCACATCACACGGATGCGAGAGTTGGACAGTGAAAAAGATAGACAGGAAGAAATTGACACCTTTGAATTGTGGCGCTGGCAAAGAATCCTGCGCGAACCCTGGACAGCCTGGAAAACAAATGCATCAGTGCTTGAGAAAATCAAGCCAAAGTTGTCACTGAAAGCTCAAATGTATAGGCTTTCACTGTCTCATTTTGGACAAATAATGCAGAGAAAACATTCATTGGAAAAGGCTATCACGCTCAGCAAAGTGGAAGGTCAGCATAAAAGAGGAAGACCTGCAGTGTGGTGGATGGACACAGTCACCACAGCCATGGATGCCCCTTTGTTAAGTCTTAGCCAACTTCCTGAAGACTGGATGCATTTTTAAGGGGACCCTTTGAGAGACAATCATCTCGAATCTCTGCCTCTCCTTACACACTGAAACCAAAGCCTCTTCCTGCAGATACCTTATGCATCACATCCACTGGATCCACCCATATCTCAACAGCACCTTCTAATCCATACCATGGGAGGGAGACAGGCAACTTACTCCTATTTGAGCTTCTGGCCAATGGGAGATCTAACCTCAACACTTAATCCAGTTGACCCAGAATGCTGCTCCGCAGGTTGATTTTGCCTACCTAAAGCATTAGCATGTATCTCCTCTTCTTGCTTCTGTTCGCTGGCTTCCTCTACCTGACTCAGCCAACAAATTGATGGTGGTGCCAGTAAGAGGTCCAAATTCAAAACCCTATTGTTATCAGTCTGGGCCCTGATGTGCTGGGTTGAACTCCCTCTACCTCTCAGAACTGCTGAATCCTTCTCAACTTCCATTAAGTGTCTCAAAACAAATGTCTTTCATACCCACTTCTCTCCTGACAGCCATTTGTCACAGTCACCTCTGCAAAGTATTTCCTGCAAGACTCATATCTGTAGGCAGCTGCCTATGTATTGTGCTCCAGCAAACATGGCAGTACAGGGCGGTACCTGTGCAACACTCATCCGATGAAGCAGGTGGAATGAGCGGCCGGTAACTGAACAGACCAGCTGGCGGGCCAAGGATCTGAGTCAAGATCTGTCTACCGAACAGAAGAGGAAACGCAAATCAACCACCAGGTGTCGTGGAGAACTGCACGACTGCTGCAGAAGATATGGTTCCTCATTTCCTGCTCAACCTTTATGCCTAATGCCTTGGGGGAAGAAATCGGTTTCCAGCAAGTAGACTCAAACTTTTCGCTCACACTATATGCGCTGTTGTGGCGAATTCTAATTGTCATTTTTTATTTTAATGGTTGAGGAGGTTAGAAGTGATACCGTATAACTTTCAAGAAAAATTATTTTAATGAGGGCTGCAATCCTTGACACACAAAGCATTTCATGACTGTGATGCGCCGCTGCCGTGCAAATTTGCATGAGCGTTCATCTCCATCGATGCTCGGCGGTGTCATTAAAATTCCTCATCATCTGCTTGACTACTTGCTGGAGTTTATTTTGAGAGCATCAGCACCCAAGTCTAGGAGATAATGAAGACTCCTTTACAGTGGTTTCATTCTGCTTTAAATAATGCTTTTCCCTTTATTCGGGTTATTTTACTTAAATGCATATTTTTGTTTACATAAAGCCAGTAAAACGTTCCTGCCATTTCCCCTCATTCCATGGCCCGCAGCAGAGTCCATGAAGCAGCAACTTCTTGAGAAGTTACGAAATGGTGGCCCGTGGGAACGAGGAGCAAGACCTTGTGAGGGACTGGCTGGCTGACCAGTAGAAGTATCAAGGGTGAGCAAGAAACTTCACCCCTGTGGCTCAGACTTGTGGTACCATCTGAAGTAAGATTTGAGACCTGTATGCAACACAAAGACATCCTTTCACTTAAGAATGATAATTTTCCCTTTTCAGCACTGTTTGCCAGAAATGATGTTTGTAGAATTAGACGTCATACTTCAGTACTGGACCCCCAGCACATCCCCCTGCCCAGTGTTCATATGAGCATTACCTGTAACAGGTGAACTTAAAAGCCTTCATTTTAGTCAATAAACTAACTAACCTGGCTTTTAATTTATTAATTACTACTATCATTCTATTAATTAATATCTCTTTAACATTTTAAAATGCAGCTACTGCTTAAGGAGAGCTCTGTTCTAATGCATTTAGGACTATTTTAAATGTTCTATTAGTTTTCCAGTTTTTTTTTTTAATTTATATTGCTCAGGCATTCATATGAGCTGGTTAATCATTTCTTTCTTTCTTTATTTTTTCAACGTGTCTGCTGTCGAAAGATGCTTTCTGCATTAATATGTCCGCAATGATGAGAAAAAGATTTTATGCATGTCTTATAAAGGTCTTCCATGAGAAGCAGCTGCTGGGCAGAATGGATACAGTGTGGAGGAGCAAACGCAAGGTAGACCCTGACATCAGAGTGGCCTGGAGGTCTCTTTACAAGCCTCCTCTACCCAAGCGGTTAGGGGATCTGCAGTGGAGAATCCTCCATGGAGCAGTGACTGTCAATGCGTTTGTCAGTGTCCTGACCGAAAGTGTAACTGATATCTGTTTGTATTGTCAGCAACGAAAAACGGTGTTTCATTGCTTTTTAGAATGTTTTAGACTACAGCCCCTGTTTGATGTTCTGTGTGTTGTGTTCGCAGGGTTTGGGGAAACTTTTAATAAATGTACTTTTATCTTTGGTTTCCCATACTCACAGAAAACCAAGGGAAAATGTCAGCTTTTACACTTCATTTTAGGTCAGGCAAAATATGCAATTTATGTTAGCTGGAAGAATAAGTCAGAGCAGAGCTGGGGACATGAGGCTCTCCCAGTTTTTAAGTCCATAGTCAAATTGAGGATTATGGTTGATTTTGCCTTTTACAAAGCAATGTGTGACCTGGTCAGCTTTAAATGAAAATGGTGCGTTAAGGATGTTTTGTGCTCTGTGCAAGGGCATACCCTGGCATACTCTGTGATATTGGTTAAAATGTTTTTCAGTTTGGTGTCACTTGTGTGTTTATTTGGTTTTTGCTGCCTGGTTCAGACTGTTAAATTATGTCCTTTTTTTATAGGTGGGTGGAACTTTAGGGAACATCAGGATTCAGCAGTTCTGAGGGACTCCACCCACCAATTCATGTCAAAATAAGCAGCAGTCAAGGGAGCCGGCACAGAGGTGTACCCCCTTGTGGCTGGATTTGCATCAACACCCAATGGGGGCTCGAACCCATAACCCCAAAATTACAAGTCATATGCTCTACCGACTGAGCTAGCCAGGTAGGGACCAAATACAGCATTTTATTAAAAATTCAAATTCTTTCTTTCTTTCTTTCTTTGAGCTTGTCAATGAGGTACAACATTTTTATTTGAAATACCATATACTATATTTTCCTCCACCAAGGGCTAATACAACCACCTTTCAGATTTACATACACTAAATACAGTACAGTACAGTAAGGCTATGTCGTAGCTACAGTGGGAAGAAATACCTTTAAATCCACACCAAAAAAGCTCAAAAGTAGCACTATGTACAAATAATATAAAAATGTATATAAACTGCAAAGAATTTCACTGCTGGGAATACACAACAGTCTAGTGTTTTCAATTCCTTCATATTCAGCTGAAATAATAATGTTTAAGACATAAAAACATTTCCTTGTTAAACGTGAAAAAATAATCTGAAGTTAATCCCAAGTAAAATTTGTCTTATTTAGAAGAAAATAAAAAGGGAGAAACCAAATGTTTAGTTAAAGCTCTTTTGTGCAGCTGAATGAACCTTGTTCGAGGCTCCCTGTATCTAAAATTCTCAGAATAAATGTGTCAAGCTGCCCTCATCGCTGAGAAAAACTGCTCTCTGTTGTATAAATACTTTATCCTTATAAATATATGAAAGAAATAGATTTGCCATACAGTACTTTTGCTCAAAGATAATGAGTATGCAGTTTTAAAATATAACAAAGCGATGAAACTAAGTGATGTAAAAGATTTCAGATTGTTGAGATTGTTTTCTTATTCCATATATTTCTGGACCGGCAGCCGCAATAGTCAGTTAATGCCCATGGCCATCTCACACCTGACATCCCATGAGCCCTTGCAGATGCTCTCGACAAACCGTTAGATGATTTCCTGTGGTTTTTACTCCTTCATCTTCATATAGGTGGCAGGGAATATTTATTATTTGTTCATTGAGTGGAAACTGTTGTCCAAGGCATCGTGCAATTTTGGGTTTGAACACTACAACACTTTCCATGATTTACCCATTAATACAGCTGGGTAATTTTTACCGGAGTAATTCAGGGTAAGTACCTCAATCAAGGGGACCGCAGCAGGAGGTGAGATTTGAGCATCGCTCTTCTGATTACAAGGGAACACCTCTAACCACGGCACCACATGCCGCTTCATATTTTCAGCTTTATATTCCTGCAGGAAAAATACCGCAAAGCACTTTGCAGCAACTTGCATGGAAAAATGTGCTGTATTAGAATGGATGGATTGAGGATGCACTGCTATCTCTAGGTTTCATCTGCTTTCTACTCCCTATTGGGGCAATCCAGGAATAAACATGAAAAATGGAGTGGAAGAACATTTTAGCAGCTCTTTTTACACTCGTATGTGTATAAATAACCACATGACAGTAGGAAACCGCTGTTGGATGCTGATGGAGCTACAGCAGGCTTTTGGGGGTTTGTTTTACCAGTTTGGGCAAATCAATAGCTCACTCCTTCCTCTACATTTTCCATTCTGCTGTAATATAGAATTTATGTAAAAAGAGAGAATAGACATTAGTCTTAACTAGAGTTTGCTGTAGGACAAAACAATGTGTTTCTCTGCAGAAGCCTTTTGTTTTGTCAAATCAATTACTGCAAACCCTGGTTTCAGTCAAAGAAGTTAATACTTTCCCAGTATGAAATGTCTTTTTCTGTGAGGAGGGAATCTGTTTTCGTCACGCCGAATTGAACTGTTAGATGTGTCCTCCCTGTTTTCCTTCAGCAAGGCTTATAAATAATCGGCAAAAGCTGCCATTTCATTATGTATAACTCATTATATACTCAAATGGGTTAAAAATCTCCATATTCTGAAGAAAGATTCAGATAGCTGCTCGAGTGTCATATAAATAATAGCAAATCTTCTTCGTAGAAGTTTGCTATTGAAGTGTGTCTGAGAAAGAGTTTGTTATCTACCATGCATCCAAATACTTACTGTTTAAATATAATCTAAATGTAATTATAGCAAACTGGAGTGTGCTTTGCTTATTATCTGCAAGGGCCATCTCTGCATTTATAAAGCTCAGTTTCTGTTTTTTATCAACAGATTTGTTTTCCAAACCATAGACTTGAATTTTGGCAGACACACACACACACACACACACACACACACACACACACACACACGTGCATCACTAGTGTCATATACCACCAGGCAGCTACCTTATGAGTAGGCCGTCAAACAATAGGCTGAGAAGGAGGGGTGATGGGGTGATGCTGGAGGAAGGGCTTGAACTACCAACAGGGAAGAGCGATGGGGTATGGGTGCTGGGTGGCCTGGAAGAAGGAGGTGTGTATTGCAGACATTGAAAAACACCATCATCATTGTCATCATAATGCTGGGTGCCAACAGGAGCTGCAATAGGTATGCAAACAAAAATTTTATTTGTAAAATCTGGAACTTAGGTCTAGAGGCACGCATGGTGCTGCACACATTAGTGCTCTTAGAGTAATTTGGTGATGTAGTTCAAAGCTCATCAGTCTTACCTGCGTTTTATACATTTTGAGCTTGACCACTTTCTACCTAAACAATCGACTGCAAGCAGAAATTCTGATTTGCAGTTATAGTAACCTTGGATGTTGAATATTGAATCCTCATGAAAAAAAATTGTTTTCTTGACCTTTTCAGTTTATTTATCCATTAGCAGCAAGTGCTTATCTAATTCAGGGTTATGGTGGTCTAGAACCTCTCCTGGAAGCATCAGATGTGAGGTAGGATACACCTTGCACAGGAGATGAGACACTCATTCACTTACACAAACACACAGTGTGGGCGATTTAGGGTCGGCTAACACCCCTGTTTTTAGACTGTGGGAGGAAACCAGAGCACTGGAAGAAACCCCTCGTGAACATGTGGCATGCAAACATCACGCAGATGGAAATGGTTTCAAACCCACAGGGAAGGCGATTTCCAACATCGGCACCACCCGCTGTGCCACCCATGCAACCACTTGGATGTGTTTGCAGTATAAAATCAGTACATCTTCATGAGCGGACCAGGCTTAATGAAAAACTGTACATAGAGGCTAAAAGTATGACACCTCCACGTGCCTTTCCGCAAAAGTGGCGAGCAGGTTTGAGCAGAAACACACATTCTGTGATTATTCTAGCAAGGAAGAGCATTTGTGGGAACTCGCTGTAAACGTGAAGCGCTGTGTGGAGCAAACACACGACGATCCCTACTCAGCTCAATAAGACAGTGGCCTCCTGCAGCAGGTTCAACAGCGGCCGCACGTTCAGACACGCTTAATGAAGGCATCCATAGTGCCGCGCGGGTCTTGTTTGTATACAAACCAGAGCTTCAGCATTCACGGCACACAGCCCATTTACAGCACTCGGCTTTATGTGACAGCCTCGTATTAAGCACTGACGGGCTGATACTGCACACCGCACAGTGGGCAGAATAATTGTTTCCTTTCTTTTGCACGCTACAGGAGGAAAGGATGCTACAGCCCAGAATCCCAATGAAAGTCGAAAAGTGCTTAAAGCATTCTGTCGATCTGTGTGGATTGTTAACTAGCGAGCGAACGCATTCTACTTTCCCTTGGCCTGTAGTGCTGGCTTTAATCTGGCTTTCAGACTCTGAGTCACACCATCTGCTCTTTTCCATGCTCGCTTCAATTGTGAAAATATATATTTGTGGTTTGCAGAAAAAAGGGAAGAAAGAGAGAAAGAAAAAACCATTATTCCATGCGACCTTCAGCCGTGAGTGCTGATTCTTGCAATGTTTATGTTGGCCAGCAGGTGTCACCAAAACCCTGTTGGCGTCATGAGCTCTTTTTTTCTTAAAAGCCTCGTTAAATATGTTTTTGGACACTTGTACAGTACAGTCCTTATTCTTGTTCAGCCTCAGAATCAGATTGTTTTCTGATAAATTGGCTTTTGCATTTTTGTTTGTATGACTGCTTCAACCGCCTCAATTTTTTTATTCTTCCATCAACTGTCAGTTAACAGAAGTGTGTGTGCGCGCGTGCGTGCTTAGTTTTTTAAACAAAGCATTTGAAACACATTCAGATTCACCTGTAGAATGAAACCCCTCTAACTCAGGTAACGTGTGTTCTCCTGGCACAGGTTTGGTTTGGCAAGGTGGGTCACATGGATTCTGTGGAATGAAAATGGATATAGGTTCATGCAAATCTATTTTTTTAAATAGTAACATAGAAAACAGATTTTCTCATCAGTGTCTAAGACCAGTTAAACACTCAAGGCATCTTTCAGGCTATAGGGCATTTTACAACTTATCCGTGAACACGGGCCAAACATCATATCCCGATATTTTTTCAAAAGTTTGCTCAATTTCTGAGTTGGATCCAGCATATAATCTGCATTTTCCTCATGCAGCGTTCACACTCCACCATTACTCTATTCTTGGCCCACTGCGTGCGCACAAACCACTTTTTTTAACATCTATGTATTTTTAAAATTTGACAACATGTGGTCTGGAAGCTCGAAGCAGTGCCTAAAAGTCGAAGAATCTGGGGTGGAATCCCTGCTCCCATGGTAATGTCCTAACCCTTAATACAGTAGAAATGACCCAGCTGTACAAATGGGTAAATCACTGCAAATAGCTTTGTATGCAAACCTTAAAACTGCACGTCACCTTCAACAGAGGCCTTGGCAAACTGAACGAATTATCAGGGCTATATAAGGGCAACTTGCTAACTGGGACTACTGCTCTCCAGGAATATTTTTTTAAAACCAATGCAAGGTTCAACAGAAGGCCTGCTGGCAACCTGCTGTGTTATTCATTGTCACTCGGAGCTCTCAGCGGAATGTCCAGGCTGCTCCACAGAAAATGTTTGTGAAGCGTGTTCGATTCAAATTAAGTTGATGTAGCACGCCGCAATCTTTCTCCATTAAACATGTCACTTTTTGCAATTGTTCCCTAATATCCTTTACATCTCCAATATAAGATTAGTATTTTCTATGCCGCCGCAGTTTCGCTAACCTGCTGAATTATTCACCGAGGCATAACCTTCAGATATCATGTTAGAAAGACCTTGATTATAAAAGGAAGCCAAGTGAATAAAATCATTCTCCTTTAGAGGACATGTTTCACTCCATGGAAATTTTGAATAATAATTATGAAATACACACAAATAGGAATCTGAAATGAATTATGGAGTGTACAGTGGCTTCCTTTGTGCGTGGAAGAAACTCACTTCTAATTTATGTAAGAAATAATTAGATCTCAAGTCTTCTTATTAAGGGGCTGCTTTGCAAATGAAAGGTAAATTATTTTCACTTCAGTCGTTTTAATATGGGAGGAAAAAAAAATGAACTGGAGACACGGGTATGCAATTTAGGGGCGCGTCACAAAGGTGTCAGAGGCTCCCGGTTTATGAGGCATTGTGCAGTTTGTGGTAATGAACTCCTGGACACCTCATTTGTACAGAAATGACCATGGATCCAGTGACTGTACCGCAGTCTGCTATGGGCTCATACTGTATGCTAAACAGATAAGTTAAGGAAGCTGGAAAAATCAGAGCCTAACTACTCTACATCATAGCTGCACCACACTGGGGGGGGGATCCTACTAATATTGAAGCAGGCCATTGGAACAACAGAGCACTGCTGCTAATATTTTGTCCCCAGCATCTGGCAAGCGGTACCACAACTCTGCTTTTTTTTTCTTTTCCCAACCATGTCCACATTTAATATATATATATGTCTAGCATAAATTATTTGTGCAGTCTGCCAGGAAACCAAAAATATGTCCTTTACACAGGTTTCATGTGGTGTTTTCTAAACACCAGCTGAGGCTGTTGCAGCCATTTGTCAAGATTTCAAGACACTGTCTTTTGAGAGTGTAGGCAGAAAAATGAGTGAAATATCTGTTTGGATATAAGAACCATACACAGCTCACCGAGGTCTGGTTTCTCACCATAGCATTTGGTCATCTGGATCCTTTACAACCATGAACACTTTTTCATCGTGGAACTTCAAACTTCCAGCATTTTCCACGTGTTTTCCCAGGGCCCGGTGGGGTTATCGATATCATCGGCCCGAGACCCTGCGACCACACTGGAGCTTTAATCAAATCCCAAAAGTTTTTATTCTAAAATCATCTAAAACAAACTTTGGTGCGCGTTATAAATGACTTTTGTCTGTGTAATGGAATCAGCATGACTCACATTTGTTAATCACAGGAACGGACAAACAGATTTGTGGTGAGCTTGAGTCACCCATATGTTAGGAACGCTATGCAACATATCAGAAAACTGCAAGAGCATATGTATTTTTCATTAATTATAGAACTAATGTGAACAGATCTTTTATTTTCGCAAAATGTGCTTTGCATTTTCAATGCTTTTTTCGTGCATCGGCACTTAATGAATCGCAATTTACCGTCTCCAAAAACAAAATGTGTGTTGAATTATGGCGTACGAGGAAGCAGCGTGCGTTCACATCGGGGGATTCGAGTTCATTTTCGTGTGCTCGCTGGGCCGGTTATGATGGCTCCTGTCTGAGGGAGACACACACGAACCGTTCCCCCAAAATGTGTAAGTAAACAATGGAAGAAAGCACTCTGGCAATGGGGTGTAAGGGCCAGCTTCGGTCCATGTTTAACTGTCCTTATTTTAATGAAATTTTTTACATTTTAAATTTTTATCGTATTTTTATTTTACAGTTTGGATCTTTCTCAGCAGCAGCTAGAATTTAACATAATTTTTCCCACTAAAATTCTTTGCCTTAAATGGTGTGGTCCAGTGTGTTTAAACCTAATCCCAGCTGATCAAAAATAACCTTTGTGGCCCTCAAGTTTCTCCTTTGTCAAAGTATTCCTTCCAGAGTGTGGGTGGGACCTCCTTGTTATATTCCTGTTCTCATTGGTCTGTTTAAAGGGTGCTTATTTCTCATTGGTCTGCTCCGCTACTCTACCTGTCAGACCGTAACACCTTTTATAAGGGCTTTCTTGCCCAGAAGAGGTAGAACGTCCATATAGATTCCAATCCATGCTTTGGTGAAAACTGTTAAACTCCTGGTTCTGCTGTATAATTACAGTGTAAGTTAGAATGATTTTGCTTGTTGTTTCTTGCTCAGTAATAAAATTCTTTGACAGCATCTCTGCTCCAACAGTGGCTACCTCCTCCAGCAGCAGCACGTCCACCTGGACTCTGCAGTGAAGTCACGACTTTTGGAAAACGCTCCTCATTTAGTTCCTTTAACCTCGAACCAACCTGAGCATGTGGTCAGTGGTCACAAACGGTGGTGGATGTTCAGGGAACAGGGTTCATACAGAAGGAGCTCTATGGTGAAGCCAGGCCATGCTGCCAGGTCAATCCAATCTGACCTGTTCAAGAAATTTCAAGAAGAAGCAGGGGAACCTTCATTTCGCTCTAGCCACTCACTCACTCACTCACTCACTCACTCCTTTATTTATTTATTTTCACATATGTTCACCTTTCGACTTCTGATCAGCCCCTGCACTCTCATCAATTTAATGCACCCCAATGCCCCCCGAACTGGCCGTTTTAATCTTGCGCTCGCTTACATAATTTCATTTTCTTAACCGTCTTTAATAATGGTTTCTTTCCAGTGACCGATGGCGGTGATCTTTTTTAATATTGTAAATCCTCTGCCGCTGCCTTTCAGACAAAGGCTCTTTCTTGCGAGCTGACAAGGTGGTTTGAGATCAGGGCCTTTGTGCGGTGGACTGGTGCAGGGACTACCTGACGTACCAACACTCGCAGGATGGCAAAAACAGGGAAAAGATCACAAAAGTATAGCCGCATTATACAATTGTGCTCTGCATGCCTCTCGGTGGTGTGATTAAACTGGAACGTGAAATACGGAATTCATGGTTTTATTCGCGGTGCAGGAATACTTTAATCACACAATTACAATAAGAGCCTTGTTAATATTCAGTGCTTCCCCGCATCGCTGTGCTCAGGTGAATTAATCCACTGGGCCGAACTCCGCAGATCCGCGTGCTGTGCTGCCTGCAGCTTCTGAGCTGGGCCTTCTTGACAAGCCTTTGCCAGACTTCCTGATTCCCAGGGATGTCTATGGCTGTGGAAACAGACTGTGTCATTCCCTCTGACGCTGGATTATCTTCCCGTCATCAGCATTAACTACTCATGCCGATTTGTTGCGTCGAGAGCCGCGTTCCTCAGCTGCCTCACTGTAGTTATCGTGTCTTTAATGGTGGCGACTGCAAACGCCAAACCGATTCTCTGTAGAATCTCTTTTGGCGACCACTCAGATGCCATGCAAAGATTTCCCACAATGCAGTTGTGATTCATTTCCATCTTATTCCGTTCTGGATCCTTCTCTCATACTGAATTATGCATGCAGGGCAAAGAAACTGGACTTAGGACCAGGGAATGGGTTATTATTCAAGACCTTACTGTGTTAAATCCATGAGAATGATTCACTTTTCCTTGAAGGGCTGGCCAAATTTAGGACTGAGAAAATAATTAAAAATAGATAGAACTGCAAGGTAAATCCACCCTTTATCAATATCTGCTTATCCATATTAGGTTTTCAGATGGGCCTGAGACAGTACACAGGATGCCAATCCATTGCAGGCCAATTGCACTTACTCATTCTCTTACACACACACACGCACGCACGCACACACACACACACAAAGTAGAGCTACCAGTTCGCCTGAAGCACATGTCTTTGGACTGTGGGTGGAAACTCCAGATAGTTGGACTTGACCTCACAGTCCAGGAGTTGTAAGGCACCCACTGTGCACCCACTGTTAAACCCACCTACTACCCACTGTGGCACCATGCTGCTGTGAAATTTAGGAGTCTATTAAGTCTTCCTAGGTATTTCAAGAGATATGTGTCAAAAACAATGTGAAATAGTGAAGTGGACCGCTGAGTGCACTAATTTTTTTACACAAAGGGACTGGCAACCAAATAATACTTGGCTAATGCACATGGCAGTCCATAGTCTGACTAAAGTGACTGCCTTGTGTTGTTGATTTTTCAAACTGTTAAAAATACTTAATTTAAATTAAAATGTTAAAAATAATGTTATATTTTTTAAGTATCATGATACCTATGAAAACACGCAATGATTATCGGATACCTCTTTCCAAGGCAACTTACAATCCCTTGGTAATGATTCTTCTGTTATTTGCCCATTTATTCAGCGGGGTATTCTTACTGTATTATTTCAAGTTAAACACCTTGATCAGTGGGAGCGAGATTCAAACATTTGAACATTTTAAACCAAGAAGCAACTTGCTTGTCTCTTCCAGGTGCGGCTCTGCATTAGCTGCAAATCTGGTGTCCAAGGGCTTGCAATAATCACCCACAATCCCACTGTGGAATCAACTCTTGTATAGATTTTTCTTATTAGCTTCCAGGCAGCTTATAATGTGAGGTTTGTACCATAAGTTGCTAACACTGAGCTACCCATTTAAACAGCTGGGTACTTTTTTACGATATCAATGCAGGGTAAATACCTTGTTTAAAGGTACAGGAGAAGTGGGGATTTGAACCCACGTCCTTTAATGTTAACACGATTTACGTATATATTTACTTTGTGCACGTTATTTGTCTTCATGGCAAATTGTCACACGAAGAGCAGCATAAACAATGGGATGCAAAGTTGCTGGGATGTTCGAGTGCGTACATTTTCGGCTGAGTGTTTCCTTTCTTCTCTAATTTAGTCAAAATACATTACAGGTCTCTGAACACAAGGTCATTGGTATAAATTCATTTTACAGCTCTTTTGTGAATAATGAACTATAACGCTCAAATATGATATTAATTATTAGGTCTGCTTTCTGTACTACAGAGCCAAGAAAGATATGAAAGTCAGTGTGTTTGATCAAAGCAACGCAGTGTAATGTATATTTAAAACGAAGTTGTCTGCTCCGTAATGTTGCAAAGGCAAATTATTTTGTGCGGGAGATGCAGTTTTCACCTTTGATACAAACCGCAGAAAATAATAAACAAATTATTTATGCCCATTGCTTTAGATCAAACATGCTTCTATTTGTGACACAGAGGATCTCTGGAGAAAATAACATTTTCAGGTATGTATGTGAACGCTGTGGTCTGTTGTTGGGTCTCAGAAAGTTGCGAGCAAGTTTGAAAAAGCTTTTAAAGAAAGCGATGTTCCGTTTCCAGGTTAATACAATTCATTCCTGCAAACCATACAGTCAGCAGCATTTAAACTGAATAAAACGCGGGTCCCCTTGCGCAAACTTTAAAATTCAGTTAAATGTAGATGGTACAGAAACTGTGAAAAAAAGAGCGATCTTAACTTTGACAAAACAATGCGATTTGTGAGACATAGTTTTTTTCCCCCAGTATCAAAATAAGATTACATTTAACAAGAACGTCTCCCCGCATGTTGCCGCGCCCCAGTTTTATTATATTAAAATACAGCACTTTTCTTCAAGACCCCTGCTTTTGCCTGCATGCTATGTCATACAATAACATTTGCAAAGTTCATTTGGTCATGAAACTGCACTCCCACTCTTTTGACCTTTATAAGAATGCGCCTTGTCAGTCTTGGGCTAACAGACGCTGATAGCCCTGGTCAATTCTGTTGCGCTGGTGTGTACTCAAACGGTCCCCCAGCTGTTTAAAATCTCTTCTCAGGCAAAGAGGCTTTGCAATTCTGTCGCAACATCTCAAATTAAAATACATAGTTAGCGCGACAAGACAGGGCTCCACTCCATAACTGCCATTTGTGCGGCTGCAGAAACAATAGCACGCACTCTTCTCCGTGTTATTGGCAAGAACCGGCCACTTCCTGATATAACAGGTGAATGCAATGAACAAAGACAGAAAAAAAGAGAAAAAAAAATTACTTGTGGGTCAAAAAAAGGTGCTCCTGAAGCGGATTAATGGTTATTTTTTTAAATAGATATTATTTATTTATACGTCTTATCATTTATCTAAAGCGACTCGCTGTTGCACACTAAGCTCCTTGCAATGATTATACACCTGGGTCATTTTTACTATAACAGCTCAGGGTAAATATCGTGATGAAGGGCATTACAGCAGAAACAGAGATTCAAGTCTGGGTTCTTTTATGTCCAAAGCGGCAACTCTTAATCACTGCGCCACCTACTGGCCCAAATCAGATTATTGTTTAAATCAGAAACACTGAGCAGGGGGAGCTGCAAGCTTATTGACTTGTCTTTGCATAGGGGAGCCCATCAAAACGTCTGTCAAATGGCGGCACGGTTCGCCCCCTCATCCCGCTAGGGCGAAAGTGGGAAAAACGCACAGAACTGTTGCGAAGGAAACGGGTTAAAGAGTGACGCAGGCTAAAGTAATCCGTACAGCCATTCCCCCGGTTAAATTACGATGTGTTGTGGCGGTGAGCGCACTCCGCCGCCGAGCACACCGCGTGTTAAATTATGGGCAGATGCCTGCAATCGTGAGCGCCCTCCATTGTGGCAGCGGGCTGCTAGCGTTCATCAGGCCGACCTGTCCAACGGGATTAGCGTAAGCCTCGGCAGCAGCACTCCGCCAGCCGCTCATCACAAATTCATATCCCTGGATGTTAGATTGCTCTCTTCATTCTGTCCTTGTGATAGCTGGCGTTGCTGTCATGGTGTCAAGCAAAAAAAAAAAGGAAGAATAAAAGAAAGAAAGAAAAAAATTTGCATTTTTCTGGCCAAATTTTGCTGTCCGGCACATAATCAGAAAAGAAAGTGGGTGAATGGTAATTTGGCCTGTCAGAAAATAAAAATGGCCACACGGCAGCCGTGGGGCCGTTGAAGACTTCTTGGTCAGGGGGGAGAGGGAGAAAATTTATTGTAATGTCTGCAGTGGCTGAATTGCACCCGGAGACCCATCGCCCATTCCCCCCCACCCCCCTCAGCACATCCCATTCTAGTCTGAAAGCCCCATTCGCCAGATTTCCTTTCCATGTATTCTTGTATTTTTTTTCTTATTCATAACTATAATGACTCCCAGACTTCCTTTATGATGCAAGGTAGGGTGTTTGGAAGCCCGGGGAACGTCGACGCATCACGCCGCCTTCAAGGGCACGCTGAATTCATCACAAAGGGAGGAGGGGGTTCGACCGCCCGGGAGGTCATCCCCGTGGCCTCCGAGCATCATTTTTTTTAGGGGCGATGCCGGCATGTGTGCTGCACCGTAATGCCCCCTTTCCGGTGTGCCGAGTCCAAACGGGTGAAGAAGCACGCGCGCGCACACACACACACACACACACACACAGACACACACCACACACAGTGAGTGTTGCGGTTGAAAAGGAAGGACTCACCCTGGTAAATATACTCGTGCCTTTACTATATGTTTTCCTTCTCACATCCTGTCACATCTGCAGTCATGCATTCCCACTAAATGCACGCCGTATTTTCATTTCTCCTCTTTCATCGGAAAAAATATCGCGTGTCGAACCAGCGCTGTCTTTCTTTCCATCTCATCACAAAAAGCCATCTCTGTGGGGTACAGTCAGCTTGGTTGTGCACGTGTCCCTCAATAGATGTTCTTTGTGTTTGTAAGCACGTTTTTACTGGTTTAGATGCCTTTCCCTAATTGGGATGGAGAACAGTTTGGCCTATTTTAGCTTAAAGAAGATTATGACTCTTTAAAATTTGCCTTGTAATTTGCGTCAGTCTCATCCGGATATGCCGGTTCTCCCCATCCTAGCAGCTAAGACACCGGGAGGCAGGGTGACATGCAGGGCTTGTCGGGCTGCTCTGGTCCCGTGTGCTCAGGTTATCCATCATCTTTTATCAACGGCACGGATTTCCTCTTTCGGGGCGTCCGATTGGACGAGCGGAGGGGTCATTTACATATGTTGCATGGCGCAGATGAAACGCGCAAGCGCTCATCTGCGTATGCAAGTCGCAAATTTTGCGGCAATGATGTGCTGTAGTCGCACCACGAAAGCGGAGATGTTTCTGTCCGTCGGAGCGCGATTCCCGGGCCTGCCTCTTAATAGGTGTCTCATCTTAATGACATCATCCATTTCTAGCTACACACACATGCGCGCCGTAGCTGATGGCTTTACTGTTTTATGCCATACATTTGGACAAGTGGAAGGGGTTCTGTTGTTGGGTTTCATTTTGCTTCACTAAAACCATTTAAAAAAGATCTGGATGATCTTTGTTTTTCTTTTTGCTCGATGGTGAGGATTTCAATGCTATGTGCATGCAGAATGATACTGAGGACAGTCATGAATATTGTATGAAACAGAGAATGATAGCTAGAATTGTTATTCGGTGTTCTCGGTAAAAAAAAAAAAAAAATAGAGCATTGTTGCTGTATCATTTTACTATGAAATCAGTATGAGGAATTTTAAAAAGAAATGTTGCTGTAGTTTCATTTGAATTGCTTCTGGGGGGAAGAAAAAAAAAAAAAAAGCCTCTCTCAAATAGTTTGCACCAGCGATGCAGAGGCATTTTAACAGCGATGCAAATAAACGCACAAAATATTGTCAAGGTTTCCAGTGGGTGTTTATATCACACTGCATTAATGCAAACATATCTAGAATCAGTTAATTCCGAGATTTAATAAATGTAATATTTTGAATCACACAACAAAACATAGAAAGGTAAATGCCCTTCTCGTGATCTTGCCCCGGGGGGCGAAATGCTGCAAACCTTTCAAACATGTAAACATTTTCCTGACTTTACATGTGCCTCCGTAACATATGTTTTTGCTTTCGGCGGCGCACCGCGTCCGAGTTGTCTTTTCTAAGGTCTCCTTTCTAAAGCGCATTTGCAAATGTATCCTTTAAGCGGAAACAGATGCAGGACAACACACGAATGTCCAACTTAGCAGCAATTACGGCCACTGCTCGCATTCGTCCATAATCGAGCAAAACCAGATTTTCAAGTGGGTTACGAAGTGCACGTGTTGGCCGTGTCCCTGCATTTTTGCATAAGTGTGAGTAAACAAAAACTCGCAGATTAGTCAGAAATGTAAACTAAATTCGGTTACTGCTCGCTCCAAGGAAGGGCCGAAATCACGAAAAATCGTGATGGCGAAAACAAGAAAACATCCCCGTGTGTCCCAATGCTGGTTCCTAGCCTGAGTAGATTCAGTTGATTTTCCTTCTGTGCGAATCATCACCTTCTTTATTTTCTTTACGTAATACATTTGGTCGCCAGCTGTAGGATGAGATGTAGAACGCATAGGTAGGGGGAAACGAAAAGGAATTTCTTTCCCGTGCACATCTGATGGGTAGCAAATGGAAACGGGGTGTCGGAGGCCCCCTTAGCTGCACTTCATATTAATGACAGCGCCGCGGACACCCTGGCTGCCGTGTCCCACCCCACACCTGGTCTACGTGTTCACGGGTCCGCATCTGAGTGTGCAAATACGAAAATCCCGAACGCCAAGCTACAGGAGGTGTCAAAAAACGCTCAACGCGCCCGACTCATTATTAAAATTCCTGTCTGGTTCCATGAACTTTCGCTGCGGCCTTCTTCCCGACTGCTTCCGCTCGCCACTGACGGGCTTCGCGTTTCCGGTTTCAATGCTCGGAAACGTGACAACATTTATCGGTCATTTCGTGTATCCCTTAACTTCGTAACTATCTGGCTATCTGGTTAAGCAACTGTAACGCGCTCTTTTTTTTTTTAGCATTAACACAATTCTGAAATGCCACCCATTCAGTGGCAGTGCTGTACGTATGTTAAAACGGATCACGTTTTCAGATGATCTGTAGTTAAAAACATGTGACGTCCTTTGTTTTTCCATTTACTCTAATTTGCTGTAGGCATATGACTTTGAGACTTGCACCGGAATTTTCAAGCCCGCTCTCTTTAGCCCTGGTCCACGCGTGTGTCCGTGAATGCGGAATGGAAAGGATGGGACGAAGGGCGAAAGATGAGCAACGAATTTGTTCATCTGTGCCTTGCATCTCCTCATGTGACCAATAGGTGACAGTATTTCCTTGGGCATGTAGTAGCTTTCACACTGCCGTCCCAAGAAATTAGCAAAAACAGGACTCGGAATTAATAAATGCATTTTAGAACAGTACAGTGTAAACATAGCATTCTTCAGGTCCATTTGCAGAGCATGTTAATGTGACAGTGTGACATGTTCCCTAGAAAAATGTCCACTGTTATGGAGACGGTTTCTGACTTCACAGCATAAATATTCATTACGGTGAGTGTCCACAAAATTGAATTTGCCCCCCCTTTCCACGGCAAAGAGCAAGAGTCAACGCGAAACCCAGTGCATGTTTTGAAAATATTCCTTTCTGCAGCAAATCTGCTTACTGTATTATATGAATAAAAATATTAGGAAGTCACAAAATAATTAAAAACTTCCAAGAAAAAAAAAAAAATTAAAAATTGCTTATCATAAAAAAGATAACGGTTGATTAAAATCGGTCGGTATCTCCGAGTGCACACTTACTCCGCATCATCAAATCCATTTCTAATTTTATGGGTTTTTGGATAGGCTGTACCAAGACTGACCCTTAACTTTGACATATAATGTTCTTAATATCCAGATTAAATTTTCTTTAATCTGTTTTACAACATGCGAAATTATTTTTGCAATCAAGAGAAATGTCCCGATGCGAGGCCGATCACTGTTTAGTCCCTAAATTCCGAGCCACACGGATACACTACTTTCATGATAGACATTGCAATTAGAGAGCGAAAAGCAAGAAAAGCAATAAAGGTGGCATTATATGGTCATAGCACTTAATGAAAGCGGGAGATTAAATGCAGACCGTATTAGAATGGATTAAAAGCAACCATACTGAGACAAAAGATTTGAAAGGCCCTCAAAATACTGTGTATTAATACACACGGTTTCCGGGCCCCATTTGCATAATAAAAAACGTTGCGATATATGTGGACGGTACACACGGTCACTTAAAGGGTCTAGAACAGGGCGGCAGCTGCAGGTATGTCTTTAGACAAAGAAGCGTAATTCCGGAGATGTCCGACGCATGTGCGAAGGACGCGGTTTTATTCCGGAGCGTCGACATTTACAAGCGAGCGACCTGCGACGGGGCTCCTCTCTGGCCCCTGTCGGCTCCCCGGCTTGCCCTCCAGAAACTTCAGAGCCCAGCTGAAATATTTGGCAAACGTGCTTTTGAAAATTGCAATGCTGACAAGAGGAATCGGGCGGGCATGCGGCTCACGCGCTCTGCTTACGCGGAATAACCTGTGCGATATGATCAGATCCTGCACCTTTTTCAAAAAGGAGGCTCTGGAGCTGTTGTGTAATCTCATATGCATTAAGGAACCATTAATATCAAGAAAATACTGCCCTAGAAGGCATACATCTTTATCACTAGCAAAAACACCCCCCCTACTAATGAAACCAAAAAATGTATCATAAGTAGAGGAATACAGGCCTGACATTTTATTAGACAGCATTAATCTGTAGAAAATAATATAGCGGACGCAACACACTATTTGCTGTTTTGCTATACACAATTGGTGACAGACGCTAAAGGAAACAAGTAAAGCCGAAAGTTGCTTTTTTTATTTTGCACGTTGTGATCACTCACATAGACTCAGTAGGCCCATCATTTTCAGAATGGGACATATTAATCCCAGTATAGATTGTATGTTTTTAACCAATATTCTAGGCGGTACCTTGACGTCGCACGCAGCAAATTCAAACTGAAGATTGCTTTCCCGCAGACTTTATCTTAAAGCACTAAAACAAGTAGCTGTGACTACAACTGCAGCTATTGATTTTGTAATTTCAGCAAATTAAGAACAAGACAGGAAACCTATTAAACCTTGCAGTGATTGCCATTGGTACTTTTTTTGGAGATGCTGGGGTTGACGTTTAAATTAGACCCCTGGCCTTGTTAGGACCAGCGACTGATTTCCAAGCAGAATGTTCCTATTCATGCTGGCGAATTAAAGCAATATATTTTTTGCTCACATTGAAATATTGCTCGTTCTGAGAAAAGAATAATTCATCATACACAATATATACCGTGGATGTATATTGCCCCAATGAAATGTAATAAATGGTGCATTTTTGCCTCCTTCAGAATTTGGTAATAAAGGAATGAAGGCCAGCTGTACAGCAATAATATCTGTCTCGATATTAAGAGTAATGATAAAATAAAGAATTCTATAACAAGGATTAGTAGGTTGTATGATTAAATTACATTTTGTAATATGGAGTAAAATACAGGCAATATGTGATTGTGCTGGTGCACGAAAGCCTGAGAAATTTTAAGATTATTCTTAGTAATTTACTAAATTAAATAAAGCATTAAGCAACAGTCTAGGCGCATATTGCATTTTTAGATTTGTTTTTAAAATCATTTTTTAAATTATTCAGAAACAGCTCTTGTCAGGGCCTAAAATTTAGGGTGCATCGGTATTATATTGTGTATAAGCGAATGGGTTTTAATGGGGAGAACATTGTGATGCGTCGTAAATTTTTTTCTTTTTTTGGGGACAAAAACTGCTACGTTTTGGCGCACTTTGCATCAGAGCTATCATAAAAGCACTACCAGCGCGCAAAGGGCCACGACGAAAGCAAAACGCACTTAAAGCTCAGCTCGCGAAGAAGACTTTCGGAAGATGCCCGCGACGCGAGACGGAAGCGACTCCAGCAAAACTCGGAGGAACATCGCGGCGGAACCGTACGAGCGCGAGCAAATTTGCGTTTTGCGCGTCAAAGGTGTCGTCGCGAATTGCAGGTTTTGCTCCTCGGGCGCCGAAATTGGCAGAGCGGCGCCGAACGCGCGCGGGGGGGGGGGCGAAGTCTCGGGCTCATTCGCGATCGCCCCTTGGAAATTATGGCTTCTAATTGTTAGGCAATTAACATGGCGCTGCAATTACGATGGCCTTAGGGGGCGATTAATGTTTCAACATGTCATATTAGCAGAAAATTGGCTCCAAAGGCTCCCTCTTCATGCGGGATTTGGTGACAGATGGCCAATTGTCAACAGCAAAAAAAAAAAAAAAAGCGTTTTGTTTCGCAGAAGTTCGCGGTGCGTCGAGAGAGTCGCCTTTTCGAATGCCGGCCCATTGATGAAATGCTAACACGCGCCAATTATTTAGGGCGTCGCGGGCTGAATGAAGACATCAAGTGTTTCTGAAAAGATTATGGCACTTTATTCACAACATGCTTTAAGCGAAAATGTGGGAGTTTCTCAGGTTTTTTCTTTTTTTCTTACCCCCCCCCCCCGCACTCCAAGATGTATTAATAATTCAGTCGCGCTTTACGCTAAACTGTTTGCTTTTTACGGCCTTTGTAAGTTGTAAACATTTTAATTTGCGTATTCTTTTAGATGGTGTACAATTTATATATGTATATAATTTAAAATTTTATATAAAGGGTGTAATTGCGTGATGCAAATACGCTGAAGGCAAACTGTATGCATCTTAAGGTCAGACCTTGGTCAGTTTGGCTTCACATCTTTGCAGAATGTCTGCATTTGTTAATATTAATAGGAGCCGCTTTACAAAATCAAATAGGCAGTATTGCTGTGCCTTTGTTAAATATTTCTAGCTTTTATTTATTATGCTTTTGATTGCTGGTTTCCTTTGTTCCTTTAAAGGTCAGCAATGACTGAAAACAGTTAAGTAGGCTGGGTCCTTTTTGTAGTTTCCCATTTCCTTTTTTTTCCAGCCATGGAACTTGTCAATATATTTATGAAACCTTTCTGTGGTGTGTTTCTACCAAAGCTTCAGTCTGACATTGATCAGATAAGCAATGAAGTAGCTTTGGCAGTATCCTTAACATTAACACCTCCAGCTAATCGACATGACAGAGTTTTGACCTGACCTAGAAAGTCTGATAGCTTCTCCATGATTGACAAAGCCACCATCTTTTAAGGTCACATGAACTGGAAACATGAGGTGCCCACTGAATTTAAATTTATTTTAGCAATTACAATAAGAGCGAAAGGGTCGGGGTTTCTTGTGTCTGTTTTTTAAAAAAAAAAAAATAATAATCTGCCCTATTTTTACACTGTATTCACATTTGCTTAATAATAATAATAATAATAATAATAATAATAATAATAATAATAATAAAGTTGCATCCAATCCAGGGGCAGTTTCGTAGCCTAGCACCCAGTGATTCTGGGAAAGACTCTGGACCACCACTCTGGTCAGATTAAGTGGTTAACAAAAATGGATGGATGGATGGATGGAATAACAATAATAAAAATGATAACAATCACATTGCACTTGTACTGTACATCAATTATATGCTTATCTGTAGATTAAACATTACACAAAATGAATACAACCTGAACTGAAAACCTCTACCTCTGTGTCTCAGTGTTTTACATACTGCGATACTGCAGCTATTTAGTCTCATAACACAGAATAATTTTTAGTTTGCTATGCTGATTTTCTATAACTGCATTAAATTAAGTTATAACATTTTGTCTTAAGTTATCTGTTCTGTATTTTCACTTTAAACATTTGCAAAGCATTTAAGCAGCCTAATTTTTTGATAGCTCTATAGCCTGCAAAGGTGGACGAAAGAAAAAAATTACCTGATTTTACAATTGTCTGAAGTCAGTTTGGTGAAACCCTGAAAGCGAAATGTGTTTATTTGTTGCCTACCTCAATAGCCAGTAAGTGTGTGTTTGTGTCGACGCGAGATGAGAAACACTTGTTTGCCCACAGAAGCCATTGTGAAAGGTGCACTGGGGGACCGAGCAAGGGTGCATTCTGGGAACATCACCTTGAGGTGATGCGGACAAGTGCATCAGGCCGTTTATAAGCCTGGCTTTAGTTGGTATTCTGGCCAATAATTTTCCACCGGAGGTCAAAAAGTAAAAACCAAGCATGTCCACTCAGGTTGAAGACCGACTGCTGTGGACGATTGTCCACTCCAGGCTGTTTACAGGTCCCAGCCGCTTGTGTGAATAAATTTGCAGTGTTTTTTTGAATTAATCGCTATCTGCACATGAGGAGTTAAGGGCTCCCCTACGTTAAGCACTGTGAAGTGACTTCCGGAGGGAAACGGCACGACTTCACCCCCTGGTCAATTGTAGAATTAACATAGGCTGGCAGCATCATGCTGTGGCCACTTTGTCTGAGGAGACATGTTATTATTTTGATTTGGCCACAGAAGCACAAAAGTGAACGCACCGGTCCTTGGCGGCCGCGGAAACGGTAAAATTCGAGACTGCAGGTTTCCGCGTCATTTCAGGTACAAATAAACAGAGTCACAAATTGTTCTTATTCCGCGTGTGAACTTCATCACTCATAAACGTTCTTGTGTTTGAATACCGTTGCCGAGCTGGGAGGGAAACATAAAATAAGTTTAAAAACAAGAGAGCATTGGGCCAATGCACACACGCTGGAAATAAAATAATTTCAATATCTATACTTTGCCCATCAGTGTTAACAAAGCAATACTGCAGCATTTCTTCAGAATTTGGGCTTTGCATTGCGTTTGGTTTTTAACAGCCGGATGTGAAATGTCCCCTTTTTTATCATAATATCACGAGTGATTTTTGTTCAGGCTATATTTAAATGTTCAAGTGCTATTTTTACATTCTTTAGGCTACAGACCGAAAATATTGATTTGGGAAGTCATAAAGTAAATGTGTTGCTGCGTATTCTCGAGGGCTTCCTCGGATAATCCCCAATTTCATTAAATTAAAGACTTGCCACAACAGATGGCAAGTATGTGAAATGAGGTTAGTTTGTTAGATTTGAGCATTTCCAGCACTTTCTTACTATTTTTGAGCGATCGTGTAATTTGCATACTGAAAAAGATTAGTTCCTCTTTGAATGTTAAAATGCCAGAGTTATTAAAATGTAGCCGAGATTAAAGTGAACATTCGCCTAGATGTCAAAAAGATTGCGGAAAAAAAGGGTCACAATAATCATTTCTTACATGTAATCAGACAAAAATATGGAATATAAATTATGGATTAATACAAAGTTGTGTTTATGGGGTTTCTACAGAAGTTCTATAGTTCAGGATTCTAAGAAGCTTAAATTGTGGTGGCATTTATACAGGTTACAAATGAGAGCGTTTCAGTTACTTTACAACCTGGATTATGGTACTGACTTTTTCAGATAATTTCATAAAGGCCTCTATTTCATGAGGACAGAGAAAGAGAAATTAAACCATTGAGCAAAATTCTTTACAGTGCGGTAAAGACCGCCACGATGCCCGTGTGCTCAGCACTGTTTTCTGCTCTGATGGTCTCGACCGTGTGCGTGTTGGTGAAACGGTACCGCTGCTGCATACGCCTTTGCACCACTCCTTCCTCGGCCTGCCGCTCTCTCCTGCCCTCACACTTCACCGTGAATGTAACCGACGAGAAAATGGGAGCGTGGTCACCCCCCCCCCCCAGTTGGCTGTGGTCCCTCCCTCTTTGCCCTGCTGGTGGTGGTGAAGTCGGGCCTCCAAACCAGGGGCCCAGCAGGGATGAGGAGATGAGTAGGAAACGGGGTCAATAATCTACCTGAGCTGCCGCACGGCAGGAGACCGAGATGAAGCGGCACGTCGAAATTATTACGATAAGCACTCGAGCACAGCCGATGCATGTCGAAGCGAAGAGGGAAGGAGAACGTCTGCTTTCATAACCCTCTCATTTCAGGGCAGAAGATGACCCTGTAAAAATGCCTCTCAGGTGCTTCCCACCCCGGAGAGCCACAATCTTAATCATTTCTCAAGTGATTCCTCTTTTTACATTTAGGCCAATTTTGCATTTTTGTAAAAACGTAAACGTGACACAAACAGTAAATTCATTTATTTACAATATATCGTTCTCCACATTAACTGAAAGTGTATTTAATTGTAATATTTAGTTGCTTGAAAAGCTATGCTGAAAATTAATATTAACGGGGCAACGGTGAATGCTATTACTGAAGATTTTGGAGTGAAAAGTTGCCTTAAAACAACATTAAATGTTTTTAGAAAAAAAAAAAAGATTTGCATATTACTGATAAACAGTTAGATAGGAAAAGTAATGTCGCGAGTAAACAGCTAAAGATCGCTGAAACCTAGAAGTGCGATGCTTTATATTTTGTGATAAATTTTTATTATTTACATGGATTTGGTTCAAACAAGTAATCTTACAGCCCAAGAAGCTAATGAATAACGGTAACCACTGTAAGAAATTTTCCATTAAAATAAGCCTTTAAAATTTACAGACCGTCTGCCCCTTTTCATCACTGAGTCATCACTAACCTACAGTCTTTGCATCTGTCGATTGGTGTTCACAATTGGTTTCCTCCTGCTGGTTTGTTCAGGCAAATTTAGCCATGATATATCATTATCGTAACTTTTGGAGGAAATCCATAGGATCAATATGTTTGTAGGCTAACTGGGATTTGGATTGCTTACATGCTGAGCTGCCTGTTGTACCACAAGTCAAGTACATTGAGCCACAGGCAGCCAGAGAGCAGCTGAACCTGAGGCTGCGGTTTGCTCTTATGCTTCATCCCAGGAAACAAAATAAGCTGATTGTTTCAGTCTTTTTGGGGTGCTGGGGTGGCCAGGGGGTATTTTTAAAGCTTTATATTTTCCTATCCTTGCATTAAACTGGTTATTTTGTAATGAACAAATCAGATATATGTACTTCCATCCATTCATCCATTATTGTATAACCACTTAATCGTGGTCAGGGTTGAGTCAGGGGGTTTGGAACTTATCCTGGATTCACTGTAGGCTAGGCCATGATATTGGCCCAGTCTATCTATCTATCTATCTATCTATCTATCTATCTATCTATCTATCTATCTATCTATCTTTTCTAGTTTTTTTTATCAAAGAGAAGTGCTAAGAATATGCAAATCTTTCTCCTTCTGCCATGTTTAGAGAATCTGAAATCTGTTCATCATTGCAGCACAGTAACACAGCAAAAACAATAACTGTAATCTTTAATATTCTGACGTATTCTAGTTGCGCGAACGCAGTTCAAAGCGCTAACAATTTCCTAGTTGCATGCATAGCAAAATGAAACCATAGTGTTTGTGATGAAGCACTGTGGAGCATAAAGAGAAAAGATAAAAAAAAAAAAAAAACCACAAACCAAGCAGCTGCTTTTGTAGGCAAGTTTCACTTCAGTTCACCCTTCCAGGGGGAAATGTACTTAATCGGGGTGCAAAGAGAGGCTGCTTGGATGCAGATTCATCGTAGTGGTGCAGCAGTGTCTGGAGTCTGTTGGTGTTATTTTTTTTGCCTAAACATCCTCGGATAAATGTATAAGCGCTCTTCGGTCAATCTGAGCCGCGTTTGGGCCGCTTCTGAGACAATTAGCGTGTGACAAACAGGTCAGCGGCAAGTTCGGGCACAGCTGTTGCTGTTTGCAGTGGCGGACACTTGAAGCGGCTGAGCGTCAAGTATTGATTGGTCAGTATGTGACATCCCCTATGCCGTGTCACCCAAGTGAAAGAAGACTCCAAATTGACCAATAATAAAGTGTTGGAAGTTGTAGCCGCTACCTCCTGGGACTTGGGCATGTGGAAGAAAGCAGGCCCCCTCCTCCCTGACCATCAATCCTCCCTGAAGGCTCAATATAGTGCTAAATTTGCCAAAGGGGTCGCTGGACATCTGTTCTGGAACTCTTGTAATATTCCCCTGTATAATTACTAAAATTTGCCTTTTTTATACAAATACGGTATAATACAAGAATGTACAGTTACACAGGGGCAGATTTTTAAGCCTATAAATTCCATTCTCAAACAGACCAAACCTGATGTTGCTTCAAAAATCCACACAAAAGGAATTTCAGTAGTAAGTTTTATATTGCAATGCACACATGATGTTTGGAAAATTTGGGGGGATAGTTAGTGCGTTTATGTGTGTGTGTGTGTGTGTGTGTGTGTGTGTGTGTGTGTGTGTATAATGTTTTTTAAAACAAGTAAATAAATAATGTAAAAATGGAATTAAAAAGAGAATCATTCATATTTTCGCTGATAAATAGTGTCAAATGCTAATGGGCCAATTTGCTGACCATTTTAAAGCGCCTCACTCTACACATCAAGACAAAACATGCCAGCCCTGGTTAACAGTTTTGTCTCAGACTTATCCAGTTGCATTGTCTTCAGGGTTTATGGGCCACTGATCATTCTGCAGCTCCGGAGATTAACTATCAGACACCCAACAAGCATGGGACACTTCTGTTGCTATACCTTGAATTATTTATTCCGTAAACAAAGAAGTAATGAAACCAAATAGACACTACCAGTCTCTTATGAAATATTTAGAGGTTTAAGGTTGGAACCAGAACAGTTAAATATCTGTGCGCCTTTGATGGGTATAGGTCACAGGTTAGAGAATTTACGTTTTATTCTAAGACCATCGGAAAAGAAATGGTGATTCCCAGTCACAGTTGGCTCATTTCTGCACAAATTCCAGAAATGTGGTTCTTCTTTTTTTTTTTTTTTTTTTTTTTTTGCTGTCCATTTTGGAGTTTTCTTTTTATTGCTTCAAGAGCAGGAGGATGCTGTTATTTAGATTCGGCTTTGTCAGTTTAACGAATAATCAGCGAAATAGCAGGATGGATCTGGTGAGATGATGGCTCAGTTTCTGCTCATTGATTTTGCATTATTGCTAAAGACATACCACAGCCCTACTCAACACCGGGGGCCTGTGGTGAAGGCAGCGTTGGGGATTGCTGATGTATTAATGTGATGCTTGAAAATCAATCGCTTTGTCTTGCATAAAATACTGGGTACAGATGTGAGCTGCCCTCTCGCTTTTAAATTGGCCCATTAGTTCCATAAAAACTCAAGACCCAGGGACTCATCTGCCTAAAAGTTTAACTGGGGGCTGAAACCGACACGATCTGGCATGCTGGCAACGACAAAAAATCTTTATTCTTGCCACACGTGCAGTACAGCAACACATTTGCCTCTGGGGTATGTAAACGCTCGGAACGTATCGATACCGCTTTGTTATTATACTTATGTGAAAATATTAAACGTGTTCATACTGTATTTATTGGTGTCTCAAATCTTTCATTCGTTTGCACGCAAGCCAGCTGTGCCATCTTTACACGTGACGCTTTATAAATGAACTACAACAGATTGCGTTCTATCTTTTGTTTTCTTTTATTCGTTGCGAGGGCGTCAAAAATCAAACCGATTATAAAAATCCAGATGTACGTTAATAATGTGCGTTCTAACACTTTCATGCAAAACCGTATCATTATTGACTGTTATGTTTGAAGACGTTGCTTGGGGTCATATTGATTTGGGAGTCAAGCCTGCTGTTACGGGATTATTTTTTGTCAACATGCTCACGAGTAATTTTACACGCTTAGCTCTCAGTCACTGTGCTGCAGAAAAAAAAAAAAAAAAAAAAAAAAATTACCGTATAGTTTCCTTTTCGATAATAGGTGCCGCGTCGGTTTGTTAATTGTACGAATTTTTTTTTTTTCTTTTTGTGCCACGCGCCTTAAAGGCTCTCGGGATTTAGCGCCGCTTCCGGCTTCCGTGTGACTGAAGGGTTCAATTGCCGTGCGGAGTAACATATGGGGCTAAATTGCGCAGACAAAAAGACTTAGATGACTTGTAAATCAGCCGCTTTCAATTGGCTGTCTTGGCAGATTATCAGCATCATTTGCATACCTTTCAAGTATTTGTACGGTGACAATGACAATAATTAACATCATTGCTATGTCAACTGCGCGATGCCACAAGGCACCGCCATTATGTCTGTGCTAATTACAGATTGATTAAGCTTTTATAGAACAATTACATTATTTTGACGATCGCGCGTATGAGCCCCGCGGATATTCGGCTCCCGCGTTGCCACGGCGTCCCCCCGGCGCCCGCCCCGTCTTCCCGTCTAGTCTGTGAGGGACACGCGGAGAGCGGGACGGAGGAGCGATTTTCCGTCCGATTCATTCCGAGGCCTCATCGCTGTGACGGCCCCAAACGGGAGGTTGGAATTAGGGCGCCGTCCGCGCAGGCCGTTTCCCTTCGCGTGGATGTAAAGCGTTTGGGCTTTGACGCTGATCTTAGTAATAAAGTCGCAGCAGACCTTGCCCGCGTTTGGTCTTCGTCGCTGTTTTTGGCGGATCTTCAACGATCTTTATTTTTGTTGTTCGGCGCCGTCGATGTGTGCATATCTATTACTAGATGCAGCTTATGTCAGGGTTCACCTAAAATTCTGCAAAATTCTTGCTTTTGTATATAATGAATGAATCCTGTTGTATTGCGCATCTACAGTATACAGTAGCCAAAAAGAATGAAGGTTATTCATTTTTTTTGCTAAAATTGCCTGCATTTTGCTGTTCTACCATTAGGCCACGAAGCTGCATTTCGCCGTTGTACATCTGTGTAAGTGCAGAATGGCAATAAAGTGAACCTTGAGCCTCGAATTTATGTTGAGTTTAGCTCAGTGCCTCACTTACCCACGTCTAAAAATCCGCCCAAATTAATTGCATAGTTCAGCTATGATCGCAAATAGACCTTGAAACACAAGTTGACATGTCTCTTTTTGGGAAAGTGTGTTCCGCTGATGTCTAAGCCACTCATTCAGAGGATTCGGCATGGAAAAATGGCTCAACGGAAATGATCAGTTGCACTTTTGACTTCGGTTTCTGCCTTAACTATACATGTTGAAGCTTTTTTATCCAGATTTTTACATTTAAAAGTTCAAATGTTGATTCTTGTTTCACAAAGTTTAAAGCACAAAAATGACAAATTGGTTGCTGATATTGACAACCGTCAGGGATAAAATCTCACGCCCCATCACGCAGCGCGCTGTTAAGTACGTCGGTCCCTTAAGGGAAGACATTTATTATCTGTGGCTGAAACTGGAATGATCTTTGGTAAAACAAAAGAACTTAATTATTTGCCATTGCAAGATCAGCGCACCGTGAGCCCACGACACGTGGCTTCATTTTTTTGCGTTTTGCTTCTGCTTCCAAAGAAAAAAAAGTGCGCTACAATTGCAAGGTGTAATTCAGACAAACAAGGTTCAGTGCAATCTTCTAGACCTTCCCTAAGCGAAACGCAGATTGATTTTTAATTCCCGAAATCATATCGGAAGCAATCTGCGGAGAGTCGTCGCACAGTGAGCCCGCATTCGTGGCGAATTTGCCAGCTCCTTGCTCCCTGTGTCTAGATGAAGTGTAGCACTCCCTGGGGCACAGTGAGCTCATTCATTAATCTCATGACAGCCTTTCACCGTTTGACAGCACGGGCAACTTCCCCTGCAAAACACGGTGTCTGGATGAAATCAGCCGGGCCCTTGGCAGGTCCTGGGAATATTCCAACATTTAAAAAAATAAAGAATCCTGACTTCAAGCTTTAAGACTCATCCATCACCGATTTCCCTGTTACATTCATAATAGGCTGCATATTCGCACGCAATTATTTCCTGAGCTTCTTTTGTAGCTCCTTTTGGTCAGTTCAAGCATCAGCTGCTTGCTTATCTATTTATTTATTTATTTATTTATTTATTTTTTCAGTTGACCCGCATGTACACGCTTCAGCCAGGCGAGCCGGCGCTGCCGCTTGGATCCCAGATGCGGAGCAGTGATGCCGTTTCATTATGCAAGAGCAACGCAGGCCGTGTGATGTCAGCCCGGCAACTGACTCGCACCTGCCCACATGACAGGGCGTGCACCCCCCTCCCGGCTGGACCCCGATGAACGTCCCCAGCTGCCGCTCCCCGCAATGTTTTAATCATGACGCGGCTTGTTTTTAATTATAAACACTGTGAAGTGAGTAAATCAAAGCGCTTGGAAGAATTTAAGCCTATGGGTATCCTTTTGTACCCTTGAAATTACCCAGAACATCAAAAGCCACCCCGGCGTTTGAGGTGTCCACATTGCTCTGCATATACCTTTAAGGCCTTTTGGTGTGAGCAGCAAGGTCAATATTTTGTTGTTTGCTCATGCGGTCAAAGAAGTCTCTATTGCAAGAAAACAAAGCATTGCGACTCCCTCCTCTTCTAGTCCAGCAAAAAGAATAAGGGTTTTCAGTAACTACGTTAAAATACTGTATATGTACATAGCGAAATAGTTTTGATTCGAGAAGAAGCTTCGCAAGCTCAGAAGTGACAAGAATTAATTTTTTTAAATGGTGGAAAGTAACGTTTTTATTACACTCAACCACAGAAATATATAAACATGTTTTTCTTTTATAGCTTCCGTCATGTGCGCTTCCTTCATAGCACAGCTCATATCCCAGCTGCTGCTTTACAGAAGAGGTATCAGTTTGCTGATATTTTCTGTCGTCCTTTGAAAATTAATATTTGAAACGTAATTGTGTCCATCGATCGCTAGCTAGTCGGGCGGTAAAATCCCAAACATTCACCTGTTGCAAGGGGGTCCACCTATTGTGGCTAACAGCTGTATTGGCTTTGACTTTGTTTATTTCCTCTTCGGGTCTCTGGCTGTGCTTCATCCCTCCCTCCCTGTGCCTATTCACAGGTAAATATTGTTTTGTGTTATTATCGCAGTAAGGGTTGCACGCGTACAGGTGCGCCATCTCGGTTTAATGCACAGTAAGCACAGACTTAATTGCAAGAAATGACAAAATGACTCTGTAACCATTAATCGGGCTTTACTCCCCACTGTCCCAGCCCTGCCACTTTATTGAGGCTTGCTTTGTCACTGGCCTGGGAAATACTCGTCTTTTCATTCCACAAACATGCGGGAGAGAAAAAGATGGCTTGTAGAACTCGTTTTTTTCCCCGCGCTAAATCACCTTTTAAAATGAACTCCAAGTCTCCTTTGCTGGAGCTTCTCACCAGCTACCAGCTATCACCCTGCTGCCCCATCTTCTCTCAGGCCTCCTCTGTCCTGCCATCTTAGCATCTTGGGGAACTGTGACTGCAAAAGCAGATGGCCCAGCTATATTTGTGCCGTGGCGAAATAGCAGTCCTCTCATTTGTGTAAGTTTCGCAGATCTATGCATCCCTCCATCTGTAAGGGCAAGGTACCCTCGGTAATAATGACACGCCATGTCTCCGGTCCATAGGGACTCACGGCCTGCAACCATTCTCCTTCGGTCTCCAGCGGCAGCCAGGTACACGCAAAGATATATTTTCTGGCGAAAGCTCTCTTACACTGCATTTCACACTTGTTTCTGTCTCCATGATCTGGAAAAAGACAACATTCATACCCGCACGCATGGCACGCATCTCCACCACCCGCTAATGGAAGACAGTCACGGAGCTGAGAAAGGTGACTGGTGGGATCTCACCCTTCTATTAGCCTGCAAGCTGTTGTTCATTCCTGTATTCAAAATTTCACCTCAGTCCTATGCTGCCTGCCTCCTGCTACGAACTCAACACTAGTTGTCACATTCCTATTTATATTTAGCACTGAAAATGTCTCTCTGTAACTTCTATACAACTTTGTAAATTGCAGTTTGGCTGAATGCACAGGCAATTGGGCAGACTGATGCCTGGAATAAATTAAAATGTACTGAGTATTAAAAAAAGTTAATATATCTGTTTATGTTGAATTTCCATTTATTAAACTTTTTTCACTGGAAAAAAAAAACGCTTATTGTACACAAATGTTGTCAAAACACAGAATCCTTTCTTTTTTAAATACTGTACTTGAATTTCTGTGCTAAGGAGACTGTGGTGTGTGGTTATAGCTGGTGTTGGGTTTGCGACACACCGACAGAACACACTAGGTCTTTTGTCCTGCAGTTGCCATAATGAGAAGGAGATGAACACCCGGTAATTTCTGGCTATTAGTGACCGAGTTTTATTTTTGGTGCTATTCCAGACTATTTAAGCCATAGTAAAAACCGGGCCCTTTGTTCATGCTTAAAATTTTGTTTCTTTCCATCCTTCCAGCGTCAACCCCCTTGGTCTGATCTTTGGTTCTTGTGTTCGCCTCCTTCCTGTCTGATTCGTCTGCCGTGTTAAGTTTCAGGACACACTTTGACTCCTGGCCGTGGTGTACAACCAGGTCCTCCTGCACTGTCCTGCACATTTGAATACGTTCTGACTGCGAATCTTGCCTTCTCCACTTTAGAAACTCGGAGCGGCGAGTATCTTGTCAGAGGTTTTTCAAGTTTGCGCTTAATCGGCGCTCCGTTGCTGCTGCTACAGTCAGGGGAACAAGCACGCAAAGTTTTGAATGTGACACCAGAAACACTTAACCTGGTCACAGGAGATGACAGTCTTAACACAACACACTTTCATGGAGGACAGAACATCTCTGGTGGATTTTGGAGTGTGTGTATTTCACATTTAACTTATTCACTGATCTTGCAAATCCTCTGGTAGTTTGCATATGCAAGGCAATATTTCTGAATAACAATGTGTGCTGGTAAAGGAAAGAAGCTAGAAAATATAGAAGTTCAAAAGGTTTAAACATAAAATGGTACAACAGTCACATTTTGGTGAATGACGGTTTCCCCAGAAGAAATTGCATTCTCCTGACACAGGTTCAACGGCCCAAACACCTGTAAAGAAATCTGAGGAGTGCAACAAACAGAGCGACCTCAGAAATTCAGCACAACCAACATTTTTGTCAATACAACACTTTTCATTGCCATTACAATCCATTTCTCAGGATATATAGACTGGAACTATTAACACTGAGATCAGTGTTCTTGGGTACCACATTGATCATGGTGTCATCATCCATGTCTTCTCGTGATAACAACTTGTGGCTTTGACATCTAAAAGAATATCGATTTACATTTGTTTTCACGTATGTTGAATCAAATTTGTATTCTTTGAGGAGCATTTATTATTATGTACATAAATTATTTGTTTTCTTTCATATAAAAATGTGTACTATTTCAATAAAACCATTTTATAATGATTATTTGTTTAATAATTTTAGCCATTCAAAATTTTGCTTAACATATATGTTTCTGATATTATATATCATATATCACCCTATATCATATATAGCTTCTGATAATTAAGTAATTTCTTCAATTTTTCCCCATCCATCCATCCTTTGTTAACCCCTTAATCGTCAATAAATTCCCAGAATTGCTGAAACTGCTTGCAGTTTCTTTAGTTGTTTTTAAAAAAATCTCAAGATGCACTGTACTTGTGCCCTCTGCTCATACATTTGATTCAGTGTCTTGAACTGTGCGTTTCTTTCCATCAATAGCTCTGTCAACCATCATTATTTGGAAGTTCAGCTGCAAAAATAAAACTCAAATGAGTTAAACTGAGGCTGATACGTGACCCCAGTAAGTACTGTATATGGTACACTAAATTGGCTGCAAACAGGTGGAAACTGCTAGAAATAAATGACCAAATATGAGCGCAAGGGTAAGGTAGCTCTCATACTTCATGAACAGTTTGCCTGTCTTTTTGGGTCAGTTCATTTTGGGGATCAAGAATGCAAGGGGCTTCACAGATGATCATCTATGTTTTACAGCACCTTGATAAATTCTGAACAGGTTATCTATTGCTGTGACCTTGATTTTTTTTTTTTTTAAGTGCGCAGTAGATTTATGCTTTTTCGGTAGCAAACTTCTTCAACTCTCTAGAGTAATTTTCATTCACAGATCTTCTGCACACCACAAAAAAAAGCACTGGTAAACACAAGGTGTTCAAGAAAGTGAGACATACTTGATAGTGATAAGAATTTTTTTTAATGCTCTCTCATGCTGTACGTGTAGATCAAACGTATAATGCATTTCTGAGTCATCACATAGCCTGAAGCTGTGAAGTATAAATTTGGAACAAATCGTGCCTCCTGTTACAAGGTATTATTTTAATTTTTACCTTTTCTTTTTTAGGTGGGACGAGAGTATAAAAAGTAATATATGCTGTGTCTTATTCTAACTTTATTTTTGATCAGGAAAAATGTCATGTACCACCTGCTCCTTATTTTCTTTAAAATCAGTTTTGTTTCAAAATAAAAAGCAATTTCTTTGGTTTATAATCCTTAGTAATAGTCAACCATGATTTTTAATCTTTAGATGCATTTTAAATCCAAGCTGTAATGTCTTAACTCTTTGACAAGGTCAAATATCTTAGCAAATAAAGCTTAAGCTTTGTTTTATATGAAAGAATTACATGATTAATACCAAAGAATTAATCACGTACTATTCAGATCTACCAGATTGGGTTTGTGATAAGGATTATTCTAATAGTTCCTGGCCTACTTTTTCACATGCCATAAACTGACATGCAGTTAGTTTAGCAGTGTTGTGATAAATGAACATTTTAACTCCTAATGTTACATATCATTTAACTCCAGGTCACAATTATACAAAGTCATTAGTCAAATACAGACAAAAATGCATATACAGAATCCATAAAGTGACCATAAAGGCTTTTCTAATATATAACTTAAAGATTTGCTGAAGTTTTTACATCAAAGAATGTGGAGTTAGTTTGTTCAGGAATTTACTTAATTCTTAATGATGCAGAACATCTTTTATTCTAATAATAATAATAATAATAATAATAATAATAGTAATAATAATAGTAATAATAATAATAATAATAGTTGGGCAAAATAAGTTTTTAAAAATAGCAGATTTAACAAGTGAAGCACAGTTAAAACCATGTTCAGGTTATTTTGTGGTTTTTTATAGCTTGCAAGAACAAAATCACCCAAATAATTTAAACATTCTAGTCAAGACTGTGAACCTGTCAGCGTGTCTCGGTGAAAATATCACATAAATGTAATTATAATTATCTGGTGTCCATCCTTTTCACCCACGTGACAGTGAGCTGTCGAAGTGCTTTGAAGGATGGTCCAAGTGCATGTTGCAAGAAAGGCACTTTACCCATGCATGATACTTGGTTTACGCTTATTTTTTGAACTAACAACACAGGCATTTTGCACAGGCAAAGCAGCTGGGTACACATATCCTTCACAGTAAAGAAACCAGAGTGTGAGAAAGCAGAGGAGAACTTCAGCAGCCAAGGCCCCCATTCTTCTCACTGAGTGACAAATGACAGCACACTGATACAGCACTGGCAGGCAGGCAGGTAGAAATCTTCCCCGCACAGTATTTTCTGTTTACTTCCACAGTTTATAGTGAGTAAATAATAATTTCAGATCTTGCTTTTCCATATTTATGATTGCCCCAGAGGGCATTTTTTATTTATGTTGACTGCTTTTATAAAGTGGACAGCACTTTTCTTCCCCATGCGTCAAAACAAACTCTGTTGTATAATTTATGTGATTTACGGTGTATCATAGAACTTTGCCATTACAAAAAAAGTTTTCCGTAACAAGTTCATACTTTGTTTGTGCTATTTACAATAAGACCTCAACTTTTTCAGTTAAGTTTTCTCAACATCTTAATTCCAGATTTATACGTTTAGCGATTCAGTAGACTAATTTAGAAATGTTATGTCGTGTGCAAGTCCTACGTCACTTCCACTTTGACAAATGGAGAAACTGCACAAAAGTACTGCATGCCGTGCAGCATGAATGTCAAAATCATGCAGACAAATGTTGGATGAGGCCGATTTGCATACGTGTGGGAAACTGAACAGGTGAGCGTCTGCCTCGGCTCTAATCCAGTCCATAAGTCCGGTTCTGAGTTTCCTGCGCCTGGTGAAGCATCGCTGCGTGCATTGCGTATCCCTGTTTGCACACAATGACAGCTGGATGTGTGCAAAAACCAATGCTCACCATTGGCGAATTTGAAAAAGAAATACATTTGCATTCTGACTAACTGTCGCAACAAAGGAAGGGAAGCATTCGAAAGCTTTTATATGCGTAGGGGTTACTTCTCCCTGCACTTTACAGTTCAGGCTGTTTTTATTTATCGGTACAGTCTGGTACAGTCTGGTGAAAATTAAAAAAAGGACATGGAGAGAATTGGCTATCAGGATGACAATATTGCAGTTCATATTTGAAGGAAAGGGCAAAATAACAGGCAGCACTTCTGTTGCCTCGGTTCATTTTCTGTAGGTTTGTGTAAATGATGTGTCATAAATTTCAAAGGCTGGTCGAGCTGTATGCACAGCCACTACAACACCTGCTATGCCTCAGCTTTGGCATTCATTCCTGAAGCCGTTGAAAGCATTTGCACTTCCCCGCACACATACCTGGTGGTGACGGTGAGTCAAATTGACTATGATATTCTGTTTAGCTGACAGAAATTACATAATGCAAATGTTTTAGCTAATGTGGCCGTTTCAAATAACCAGAGCTTCTTAAAGATGCATTGAGCTCAAAATAATAAATCGTCTTCGCTGACCTGTCACTTCTCATTAGGCGTTAAGTAATGGCACCCAGCATTTTGGACAACATTAAAACAGCAGCTGCTGATGGAAGAATAAAAAAAAATCACTCAGGCAAGATCTGCGCATCAGCTTGTGTCCTGCGGTGTAGAGATGTGGCTGAAATAAGGAACAATTATACATTTCAGAGTACATTTAGATCTATTTTTAGCTTAAAGTTTAATCCAGCTTAACAAAATGTATGTTTTAGGAAGTGGCACATTTCCAGCTGAAAAACACAAATATGTTTTGGTTCTGTTTTCCTTTTAATAGATCTTGTGACTGCTACCAAAGAATACAGCATAATATTTTGACATTATAAAACGTGTGTTGACTAATTTGACCATTCAAGTACGTTTTTACTTTTACTTGTAATGTTGTTTGATGTTGGATAACAAATTCTATAGTTTACTTTGAGTTTTGTTTGGATACTGAGTCAGTGGTCTTATTTACTGTCATCTAAAAACGGAATGAGAGAAAGCAGCATCCAAATGTGCAATGCTGTATGGATGTTGTGTGATTGTTAACTTTCAGCAATGATATTTTTGCTGGTGTGACACAGATGTGATGCTGTGGTGTAATTTTCGTGCTACGATCCTTACTGCCCGCTGAATCCCAGCCTTAAAGCAAAGGTTTTGAGCAACTTTTTTGGACAACTTGGACAATTTCTATGAAATGATCTGAAATATTGTTCATGACATGAAGTGTACTAAATTAATCATCTGTAAGTTTTGCTACCTTATGCTTTTTGTTTAGTTATGCACTTGTTTATCCAGTGTTTCCTACATGATGTTTGATTTCCTTCCCCAGTGATTTTATTCTTTCTTTTAAAAGAAGTTTCATGGAACAGCTTTCAAACACTCTTGCTAGGCCTGACAGACAGCCATACCACATACACAGCCATTAACTAATTTATTCACAGCTTGTTGGGGTTCCTTTTGCACTTCTGCACTTACTGCTCTTGGCTCTTGACCTGTTTAACCAAAGGATGGCCCACACCTCACCAGGGAAAAACCTGGTGATTATTGAGGTTCACTGCTTCAGCAGGGTTGTTATGCCTGAACCATTCTTTTAAAACATGACTAATAATTCATTTCCACACCAGGGATAACATAGTCTGCATTTAAGATCTTCAGAATTCATTTATAAAGATATTCAATGTATGTCTTCATTGTGCAATTGTATCTTCTTCAGATATAAATGGCTTTGGTAGACTATTTGCTTCAGCGGGCCACCCCTGTTTTGGATCATTTTAGATTTAAATTTATATGGAGGATAACTTCCATGCTTTTGATTCACCAAAACCTTTTACATGGAAACTCTTCTAAGAAACTTAGGAGAAAAACACCCTCTGCCAGGTTCAGAATCTTGGTCTGTTTTTGGTCACAACTCAGAGTTAATATTTGACCATTACAACTTTTATTAAAGTGTTTGTAATTCAAGACGTAGGTTTGTTGCTTCGGTACGTGTGTGTAGGCAGGTGAATGGCTGTGAGTCTTATAGCCACAATCACAGGATGCCCAAAAGGTCAATCTTCCATCGAGATGCGAACGTTTCCAATCAGTAGATCTAAAGGTCACCTGTCTTCTCTATTATGAGGTCAGCAGAAGGAGGAGGACTGCTCACTTCACTTTCACTTCCTGTCTGAAGGTGCTTCACTGGCTCTTAGAGGAACACAAGTCAGCCTGGGAGCCTCCAAGGAGCCTCAGCATGAGGATTAGCGCTTCTCCTAGTCCTTCTGGTAGGCTTCTTCGTGGTGCCTGGGCTGTTCTATCTGCAGCGTTTGCATGTCCTCCCTGTGCCTGTCTGGGTTTCCTCCCAGAATCCAAAAACATGCATTGTGGTTCAAACATGGCCTCCAAATTGCCCATAGCGTGTGTATGAGTGAGCAAATGTGTGTGTTGCTAAGCCCTCTGCAGTCTTTCCCTGCCAACCCAAAAACTGCTACAACCCTGAGAATAAAATTTGAATCAACAGCTATCTTTTTCTAAGGATTTTGTCATCACCAAAAAACAAAATAAAATAAAATAAATAAAAATAAGGTGAATAAAATGCAGTTTAACATAATTTGAGACAAGCTATTTGTAATTCATTTTTTCACGAAACCAAAGCCACTTTTGCTGCTAGGTCACAATCAGTAAAAGCTTAATTTATTCACCAGTTAGGTTCTGTAAAATTCTTACGTATTATAATTATATAGCTTTTTATTTCTGCAGTTAGCAGCTAGGATAGTGGTCAGTACTGTCACCATGCAGCTGATAAGTTTATAGCAATTAAAAATAAATAAATAAAGTAATAGGTCTTTGCTTTTTGAAATGTCCAACTCAACTTTTTGTAACAAGAGGTTTCATTTCACCTTGGTGTACACCGTAAATTATTAACAGCCGTATATGATTTAAATATAAATCTGAATCTTACAAGTGTCATACAACCGTAACCGTTTAACCTTTTAACATGGATGCAGTAACCAAGAAGTGTAAATGGAGCACAAGTAGTGTTTAGCTACAGTTTCACTGTTTTGTATGCAGAATGGCCAGGCTTTGTGCACACACATACATAAAAGAAATTCATTGTAGAGTCCTGTCTGCAGCCAACCAGGGGTGGCCTACACCAACGCGTGCTGTGGAAGCGCTTTTCTGAGGTGGAAAGTCGTAGTTGCCGGTTCAGCTTATAAAGCTCCTTAATGGAAGAGAGTCTGAGTTATTCCTTGAGATTCTTTTTTCCTTTTCCCTCCTTTTATTCTGAGATTTCAAACAGAAAGGAAATTGGCTTGAAGAGAGGTCACTAATCAGTTTGTTCCATGAAACAGAGCTGTCACATCTCTGACCAGGATAAAAACGTGCAATGGTTCCATCTTGCGTCCTTAATCGTGTCCCTGTTTATCTACTCCTCTTTATTAGACCTGAGATCAAGTTTTTTGTACATTTTATTCCATGCAGAGTAGTGTGCATAGAAGAACACATATACATCACCTGAGATTAACTATGTAAGTGCTACAGTAGGGATTTTTGAGGATGAAAGGGATTTTTAAAGTTTCTCACTGCAAATTAATTTAATTTAAAATAAATATAATATACTGGTGCATACTTTTTGACATTTTTCAGTGTTTATAATAAAATATTTTGGTGTTTCAGTGGTCTTTTATACCCTGGACATGACCTAAGGCATTACAAGAAAGAGACAGCACTCGAGAAAGGTAATGGCAGTTTGATGCAACTGAATAGAGGTGTGACCCCAAAATCCCGTGCATTCTAAACCATTATCGTTCTAATGTGTTAACTGTTGTGCTTTTTTTTTTTTTTTACAGTTTTAGCTGCTGGGGAGGATATAAACAACACAAAGGTTAATCTAGGTGTTTACAAGGAATCAAAGTTGTAGAACAACTAAAATAGCTAAATAAATTACTGAATCTGATTTTAGTTACTTCTGTGATTCAAAAGTAATTTTAAAGTTTTGTTTTATTTTGAATGAGGCTCTGGTAACTCTGTCACTTGCAGCATTTTTTTGTACTGGATTTCAGCCATCAGTCACCTTTGCTGGATTTGATCTGATGTTTCCTTTCACAGCCAAATTTGGTTGCTCCTGATTTTCAGTGCAATTTCTCAACAGTAATATGCACTAAATTTTAAATGATCTGATTTAAAATATGTACTAAATGCTTAAATTCAATATCCATACACAGTGCACTTTGAATAGGGCCATGTATTGTCTCGTGGTTTTAAAATCAGTAAGAAATAACTTGAATGTTACTGGGAAAAACAGAACTTCCAGTGCTTTCACCAACTGTACGTAACCGCCACAATTGATGTGAGAATGAGGGACAAAAATCAGAACATCATCCTTCATGTAAATGGTACTTCACTGCACTCAAGATCTCGGGGTACATTTCTGCAGGTAACATCAATATGCAATTTTAAAACCAATTTTATAATTCCTCTTCCCTCTTATGTTCACTATTAACAGTAGGAGGGGTGCTTGCTGTACTGTACGTGAAGTGTTCACTATCACCAAGTACAGTCAGCTCATAAATAGGACAATCGATGTGAATCTTAACATCTGCCAATCATGCTTTAACAAAAGTCATATTTGGGGACGAAAATGCCTTATCAGCTGGGGGCCCTCTGTGAAGTCTAATAAACGTCCTCTGTGTTCAGAACCGATTAGGTGAAATTCCCATCAAAAGTACAAATTCCCATCCCATAACAAATAATTTCAAGAGTTTATTTCAAAAAGCGTCATTTCCCAATGTACATGCATCTTGACAATTGACAGTGTTGTAAATAAAGTTCCTTGATGAGCATAATATTTTTTTGGGAGTACATTTAACTTTCAGGAAAAAAAAAAAAAATATATATATATATATATATATATATATATATATATATATATATATATATATATATATATATAAGATTTTGATTCACTCAACACTTGAAATCTCAGATGAAATTTTATGGCATGCATAAAATATTTACATGCACGTTCAGCTACTTTTTTCATTTCTGCTCGTGATTTTTCATAAGCGGCTTTCAGCACCGAGCGCCCAGATTCTCAGCATATTTTGCCAACGATAATGGGTGCCAAAAAGTAATACGTATCAGCCCTCATTGCTTTTTATGATTAGAATTTGTGTCACTGCACTCTCATATCTTTGGTGGCATTGTGGTATATTCTCAGCGCCGCCTCTAAATGAATGTCAACTTGTTTTACCTCGACCGCAGCCGATCGATACTTCATTAGGCCGAATTGTCTTGTGTCCATGCAACCTTGAAGCTGTGGCTTAATTACCCCCAGCATTATGCAGAAGCGGTGTGAGCTGAGCTCAGCTGCGTCCAGCCCTAACAAAACCCCTCCACTGCCCAAAGGTTCAGCTTGGGGGTGTGGGGAGGGGGGTGGCGTTGGAGCGTGGGGGAAGCGAAGGGAGGGTGGCGGTGAAGCTGGATCACAGCATTTTCCACACAAGTCAACTGGCTAGTTTATTCACTCAAGATGAAGGACGAAGGACAAGAAATGAACATTTTTAAATGTCACCAAGCTTGGAGTTTGATTCTCTGGGTGCATATATGGTGCGGAGTGCAAATCTAATTTCCCCTTCGCTGGTTGAAAAGGTTTCGAAAGTAGAGGGTAAAAAAAAAAAAAAAAATAGGAAGGTAAATAAATTTGATATCCATGCTCATGCTAGACGCAGCTTGGCAGATTTGGATAATTTGGAATTAATGGCCATCAAGGTAACATTCATCTGAGGCTGAGAATGGAGTTGGGGGAGGGGTGGGGGGGGTGCAGTGAAATGGCAATCATGACAAATGACATCTCCTGTCTGAGAGTCACGTCTCCTCACCGGCCTGATTTGTCATCTTCACTTTTGACATTTTTCATCCTGATATCAAATCCCAATGACAGTCTGATATTTTCTTATTCTCCCTGCCCAATAGCAGGCCAAAATAACGCCTGCTGTTCCCTTTCTCTTCCCTTTGCCGCATCGCCGCAACTGGAGCAGAGGTATAAGCAAAGGGATACGTAAGTGTTTTACGCTCCAGAATGTCAAATTATTCGCTTTTCCACCCAACACGGTAAAAACTTATCACACTTTATAGCACACATTTTGCAGCAGTGAGTTGTTACATTATTTGTATATAATTTATGGCTAAAATATGGACCTGTTTTTTTAATACACACACACACACACACACACACACACACACACACACACACATACACACACACACGGTCTGAACAGCTTCTAGTAAAATATCTGGTATTCAGCTGACAAGCAACAAAATAGTTTGCCAAAAATGAGTATGGAAATTTTAATTGATTGCAGAGATATGTTTCTTCTTTATTCATGAACATAAACATATTTAAAGAGTCACACATAAATATATACTGTATGAAGTCAAGCCAGTTTTTGTAAAACTTTTGATAACAACAACAACAACAACAACAACAACAACAATAATAATAATAATAATAATAATAATAATAATAATAATAATAATAATAATAATAATAATAATAATAATAGAACTGAGCATCTGTTAAAAGAATGACCTGAAGTATGACCATGACCTTGCACGTAGCTTGGTGCTGTGAAAATTTACCATAGTTATTAAGCTTAGACAAAGACATCAGCTTCACATTTTATTAAAATAAGCTGCTGTCAAGAAGAACTGTAAATGATCATTTTTAGAACACAGCCTGCACATTTCCAAATAATCTCATTCACATTCAAAAATAAACAACTCAAGCCAGCACATAATGTAGCAGCAAACAATAAGCAATGAAGATTTTATTGGTCACTGGGTTTTAGGGGATATTGCAGGTTTTAATTTTTGCATAAATTTTTGGGGTTTGGAGCTGTGTAGACGTCCATGGTGGTGGCAAGACAGGCCAAGCCAAGCAGATGGCCCCACTCTTCTGGCACACTGAGGTGACGCTGCCCCGTTGTCATTTCAGCAGGGTAATTATTGCCCGGCACTCTGGAGCTCCTTGTTTTATGTAATAAACGTTCCACATGCACGACTTGGCAGCCTTTGTCTGAAGCTCAATAATGGATCACCAGCTGTTTCCAACAACAGATAGCACATCATAACAACATGCATAATTACCCCAGCTCCAACCCCCCCCAAACATCACGACCACCATCATAGATGGCTATGGATTTGTCCCTACCACTTCTTAGAAAATGCAAAGTTGAGATTCCTTCAGCAAACCACCATCAACCCCAAAAGATCTGTTCTCACCGAGAGTCTCTCTTTTATTGACTATGACAAGAACAACCATAACCCAGCGCAGTTTAACGCGAAGCACACCCCTTGGCGAATCATAGCCCTCGGAGGACCCCCCCATCATGCAGTGAAAGCTTTTTTTTTGGGACCTGGGACCCAGAGTAGCCTCGGCTCCATTGTAATCGTGATTCCCTTTGCACACCGTATCTGGAGGGGCCAAGAGGAAAAGGACCCAAACCCAGCCGCAGGGGTGAGGCGCTGTAATGGATTTCTATCTGAGCGACTCTACAGGGGCTCTGCCCTTAGCTACTCCGCTGGGGTTGCAGAGCACACCTGGAAAGTGCAGAGCATTCAGCTTTAGCTTTAGATGTTAAAAAAGTCAGACTGGCATGTTGCAAAGTGGCTACGGACATCGAGCTGTAACAGTCTGAAGGTTGCTGGTTCAAGTCCCAAGAGTGGCTCTGCTGAAGTCCTGCAGAGCAAGATAGTCTTGGCTGCCAAAATGAAATAGCCAGGTTTTACCCAAACAATTATGTTATAAGTCAGTGGTTAGATGTACAGTGCTGGCTTCGCATAATAATAATAATAATAATAATAATAATAATAATAATAATAATAAAGAAAACTCAAAAATAGACTCATGTACTATATTTTTGTTACAATGAAAAGGTTTTTCATATGCACAGCAAAGCTGTTGTCGAAAGCTTGTCCTGAACTTGAGAATACTCGAATTTGCATGTCTGCTGAATATAACAGTCATGTAAACTCCAGCAGAACTGGCAAAAGATGTTTCCGATTCATCGTCAGGACAAAACATTTGTCTTCAGCACCGGCAGCTGTGATTGCTCTTGTTTCCATATCACCTCAGCCATCCTGGAAAGGAAATGATTGATTTTTGAGGCCGCACGATGACTTGCACTTGGAAAATCGGGGTGGCATCAAAACCCTCACTCATAAGCTCCCTGTCTAATCCCTGCACAGCTTCCGTTATGATTGCTTTTTGAATTACCTTTTCCAAATTTCCTCCATGCTTTCTGCACCCCCCGCCCCCGACCCCACCTCATTCCTGGCCACTAGGGGCGCTGCTCAACTTCTTGTTATGGATCCTCAGAGGAGGGAGCTCAAGATGAGCGCAAGGGGTTTATCTCGCCCTTGCTGTAGGGGCAGGGGTGGGTGGCGGTGCGGGCAGAGGCAGGGGGCGTAGCAGACGGGCATGTAAGCTCCACAGCTCCTCGCGGCAAGGAAGCAGGCAGACTCCTTCTCACTTTTCCCGGCACCATCCTGTTCAGGCACCTTTATTAATGTGCATTATTACTCCCACTGTGTCAGGAGAGGAGACAAACAGCCGGAGACTGGATTTTTTCTTCCTCTTTTTTTCCTAATTTAGTCTGCCAAGCCAGCAAAATATAACACGGAATTATTCAAGGGAAAATACAATTTTCTGTCATCTCTGCCATATACTGATAACAAAGCTATAAGCTAATATGTTTTGATTTGTTTGTCACTCATTTATCATGTGACCTTTCCTGGCATTGCTAATACAGCTGTGGGACGCGACAGAGATGCTGAGATGAGTGGAGGGGAAAGCCAAATTGCTTTTATAAGTACTAGCGGTCAGCTATAGCAATTTATGCTCTCATTCAATATAGCGGTGGCTGCAGGAAAGGAATTGTTATTAAAATTTGAAATTACTGTCTAGGACCTGCCACCTAGAATTTGCAACTTTTGGTGGTGATACGGGTGCCATGGGAGTTAAATGAATTTCTATCTGAATTATGGTATTAATAAAAAGCAACATGGTTGTCTACGGATGCGCAATAAGTGAGCAGATTTTTTTTTTTTTCCCTTGTAAGCCAGCCTGTGACTTGTTCATATGCAAGTGGTGTTTAAGATTACTTAAGCCACCAGTCCCAAAAGATAGCTGCCTCATGTAAGAATAGTTCACAACATTAAATGGTTCCTCTATATATGACTATAGAGAGGGATTTATGTAGAGCGTTAAATAAAACATTGTAGTTTGCTTAAATTTTGGTTAAAGTGGATATTAAACATTTCCAATTAATGTTCTTCTGTTCATATTGAGTTTGTACTGTATATCAGCATTCCAAAAATAATGTTCGTGACCCTAAAGTGTAATACATATGGGTGAAATTAAGATTTCCTCTAGATGCAAAATGAATTATATGTGATGCAGTTCACAAAACCCCATTTTCTCAAGGGCTTTTGTTGAAAGAAGGTCCATGAAAGCCTTATGTTTGGAACAGAGAGCTTGCAAATAAGAAGACATTTTTCTTTAATGCTGGACATTTGGACACCATAATTGTCGAAGCCTAATTTTTCATCTTATCTTTAAACCTTTTAATTGTGCTTACTCATAGGAGTTGCGTTTTGATAGAATCGACCAGTTTCGTACAATTCCTGCAAATTTTTGCGCAAAAATTTCCTTTCAGGATTTAAGTATAGTCTCAGTCCAGACTTGATGCATTTCCCAAGAAGACAAAGGGCACGTCTAAAATTTCAAATAAATCTTGCACTGTGTTTATTTTAGGCAGATTCACAGAAAAATTTTACTGCAGTTCAGCACTACTGTCAACTGCCTTCATATTTCTCACATTCTAGCGTAAAATTAATTTTCTGTTGCTGAAATTTCATATAACGCTGCAGCGCATTTCATGCAGGAACAAAAAGATTAGTTGGGTGAGATGCGTGATAGAAGACATTTTACATGTTTGCTGAAGAATGTCCATTAAGTTGATTATCGCTGGGAATCAATGAGGAAGCCCCAGGAGCTGCAAGTTTCCATGTAAATACATCAATCTCCACAAACAAAGCCAGAGACCTCAAACATATCCCCTCAGTGTCAAAGCCTGCTACCAATCACCCCCAGGTTGCCATGGTTACAGTGTCAGGAACCATGCCTTTTCTCCTCGGCTGTCCAAGGCTTCCCCGTGTCACTTTTGCAACTATGAATTTTATATACTGGCCAGGAAATGCAAAGAAATAAGCAGTGAATCAGCTGGTAATGACAGCTCACACTCAAAAGTCCTTGCAATTTTTGTTAAAAATATGAATTCATTCTTGTTTGGGATGATATGTTACTTTTAGGCAGGATTTAGACTTTCTGAACATATTAAAAAAAAAAAAAAACGCTAAAGAACAGCACGAAAGAGAGCATTTTTAAGAAATAATTTGTAGGTCTTTTCTTGTAGAAATTGCTCAGGCTCTGAACTGCATCCCTGTGAGAAGACTGTTTTTAAAAAAAAGGTTGCAGTGCTTTGTTGATAATTGTGATCATTTTAATTTTCATGCTTTTCTAGAAATCAGTGCCAGGTCTGTTTTTATTCTTATAAAGTTTGTGATGAAGACCTTTCATAACACAGAAATGAAGGCATAAAATAAGAGATTTTATAATACACCCAAGGTTATATAAATTCCTCCTTTACCTTAAATTTCTGCAGCAATTTTCATTGATTTTCATGTAGGAAGAGAAGCCTTAAAATGTTCCTGACTTTGTTTTAATGGATGCAAAATAATGAAACAAGGTACCATGTATCGGCGTAATATGTATCTACAGTAATGTGGATTAAATGTGCTGGTTTCACATACAAAAGATTGATTTTTTTAAACATAAATGAACGGTAAAAATAAAAAGATGTTTAGGTTCTAAATTAAATTTAAACAACTGTATTTAATTTGTTAATATGCCATATAGTAAGTTGGCATTAATGCACTGATTTAGCATTCTGTGAAATGTTCCCTATTTATTTGTTTTATCCTGCTGAGGTTAGATTAGTTCTTGCAAACAGTAACAACCTCTCATGTGAGCAGGATTCAAATCAGCAATGTGTACAGTAGGTTTCTTCTCAACAAGCAATTTACCGCCATGACAAGATGTTTCTCCTTATTGTTTCTGACGTGCTCGCATGTAACCGGCAAGCAGGTGTCTTGGGGTTACACTTCGAATGCAGGCTTGCCAGCTTCTTTTATTTATAGATGGGTCTGTGACTAGAAACCCCACTGCTGCTCTATTTACAATTGCCTATTAAATGATGCCCGAGACATTATAACATCATGAAATTAAAATGTCTTGTTACAATTATGAATGAAAAATATTTCTTACTGCTAAACTGATCATTAAAAAACTTGATCCAATTTGGTCTTCAAAATTATTACCTGTTACAACATCATGAGGAAAGTATATGAATTAAAATGATATACTGCATTATCATGTCATTACAGTCGGAAAGTAATGCGTTGTATTACTACCATGTAATGGACTGCAGAAAGGGTAGTTGAAAATGCAACTTTTTTTGAGTTAATTATCTTTTAATAATTTAAAATCCATACTGAAGGCTCCTGTTATGACCCTCAAATAAATCTCTCACCTAATGCCAAACAAAAGGCGGTTAATCAGAAATATTTTATCCAGCACCTTACAGAAGTGACCACTGACTCTCCCTCTCTGGCAGCCTTTTATGACGGGTCGCCATCATCTTTCCTCTTACGCTTTACCCTTTTCTGACCTTTCATGTGCCCAAATGTGTCTGGGATATATATCTTATGGCCGTGGCACAGCCTTAGCCATTAGCTAGTCCCTAAACCGCCAAGGCAGCACATCAGCCCCACATTTTTTTTTTTTTTCCCCACTGTTCATTCATTGCTCTGCCTCCTAACCATCTCCTGCAAGGGCCCTAAATCCTTCCTTTATTGTAGACAGAGCTGACAACTGGCAGCCACGTCTTTCATCTCCTTGATGTACTTTGTACTGCGGTGCAGTTTTTGTTCGTATCGATGCAAACATTACCATACACCGGCACCCAGGGACCAGAAAACAATTGAATAACTGTTCTAAATCCAATACACTTAAGTTGATCAGACGCTAAGTTTAAGCACAGTTGGTTAGTTACCACAAGGTTGCCCTGCCAACCATGATGTGCTCGGAGAGGGGAAAAGGCCAGGTGAATGCATTTGGCAGCAAAAAGCAGTCAGAGACTTCAGGATGTGACTATTTGATTTCTGTTTCACTACAAACAAATTTTGTGCGTAAGCTTCCCACTCTTCCCTTTCTTCCTCCCTGTTTTCTTCTTTCTTTTGGCCTCTTTGGTTTGCCAACCTTTTTAAGTTCCAACAAAAGTGGAATTAATGTTAAAAAGGGCACCATTTATGTGAGATTTAAGCTTTGGGTGGGATGAGCAACTTAAATAGACTGGCTTTGGATTTTAAAAAAAAGATCTCAATTAAAAGGCAAAAAAGAAGGGAGTAACAAATAGTGCACTCATTACAGATGAATGTTGTGTAGGCCTGTGGAGGAATTTCAAAGTTAGTTATTTTGTGAGGGCGAAATGGTGGCCGACCCCTATTGTGTGGCCGGTAATAGTGGGGTCATTTGCTTTTGGAAATCAGGGTTATCCTGGAGTCAAGCTTTCCGTGAAAAAGGACCATTCACGGTTCCGATTTCTGTAACACGCTTCAAAGCTATCAGCCACATCTTTGATGTCGCCTCTTAAGTAGCTGAGAGAAACAAGGGAAAAATGAGAAATAATTGTTTAGATTGTGTACAGTTTCTTGCCTTTTAAATTATTAAAATTTTATAATTATTCACAAGCACTCCAGCCAGTGGTTCCTTGGTCCTGAACAGTATTTCAGCAATAATTTTAGATGAATATCCATAAAAAAAGCTGAGAACAAAGACAAGGTTTGTGTGTGTGTGTGTGTATGTATAACAGCAGATTTATGCAACTATTGCAACTATTATGTTAAACACTATTACATGTACATGTTGTTTAAGGAATGAAAGCACAAGGAGGCTTTTTCATCGACATCTGTCACATTTTAAAGAGACTTTTGATGAAACAGTATAAAGAAATTAAGGCCCAAAAAACATGAATATCTTAGTGGGTTGCCTTTCTGATGCTAAGCATTAATAATCTAAAAGATACGCACATATATTCTTAGACTATAATTATTAGGCAAAAAAAAGGGAAATATTACTATGCCTCCCTGCAATGCTGCAAATCTATGTAAAGAATAAACAACAAAATATGCAGATCAGTAGCTACATACTATCGCACCAATGCCACCATGTATTATGCATTTTTTGTTTCATGTGTATGTTAACTATAAATGTTTTCATTAAGATAACACATATTTTTAAGGAGGAATAAATTAGTATTTTTGACATTTTTCAACTGCGTGATGCCCTCAGACTACAAATCTGCAGCTGCACAGAGTGACACTGCTGTGATTTAAATCTTTGGTACAGGCACATCTCGCCTTTTCTTCACTTGTGCTTCATGCATTTTTTTTTGCTTTCTGCCACAGGACTGTTTCGTGACACACAGGATGCCGAAAGAAATGTAAGCTCTCCCCGTATCCCCTCCAAACACACACAAACACACTCCTCTGATGCAGATGCTCTTAAATGACACTGCCAATTCATCCTCAGTTCTTTGGCTAAGCTGCAGAAAAGGCTCCTTTGACTTAGTTAATGTGCAGATTTATGTAGCGAGACATTAGGCGACGTTGGCTGCAGAGGAGGACCGTGTTCCACTGTGCCGGACTCTGCGAACAGCACACAGTTCAGTGCCACTGAGGGAGACACACCAATAGGAGGCACAGGAAGACCATGAAACTATGCAGTTCCTGTGCTTATTAATATGATTTTTTTATTAATCAAGACATTGAACCTCTGATTCTGAAATGATGCATTATTGATGGAAACTGAACTGTATGGATTATGTTTACTTTATTGTATAGATCCTCTATATCATAATAACAATAATAATGTTATTGGTTTTACTGCTCAACCAATGAATATAATCAAGTCTTTCTCTCGCTCTCTCCCTATTGTCTGTCTACCATTATTACATATGAAATATTTTATATTACTTTCTTTCATTGTTATAATGTACACAGTTGTAAATGTGTGGAAATGTAGGCCTTACATTTCCAAGTGCACAGAATTATATAACCTGCAATTTAATAAAGCCATTTCACAGAATAAAACCACGTTACTTTTGTGAGGGGAATGTATTTTGGCAGGTTGGCATTCTCGTGGCAAAATTACTATGAAAAACAACTGCAGTGATCATTGCTCTAATGGCAGAGAGGAGCATGTCTCCGGCTCCCCTTCACACTTGAAAAAGCCCCTTAAGAACGACACTTTGGGTGTCTGTAATTGTTGCAGATGAAGTAGAAAGCCTTCGCCACTGGGTCTGTGCAGCTGCTGACCTTTTTCTTCTCAGAACACTGATGAGTTAATGCTTCTCCACACATGGATGCCTTGGTTTTGCACATTTTAGGCCTTTCTCTATGTCCTGTGAAAGAATGTACTGTACATACGCACGGCAATGCTGATGTTACTACTTATTCATTTACCATGTGAGGTTTATAAACCAAACTATTAACTATAATATAAGCATAATGCCTTCATTGGGGCTCTAAATGTTTCAAAAATTGCACATAATGCGCAATAGACAAGTTACACCTGCAATAACAGCAAATAACACAGATTACAGTCTATCTGAAAGGATAATTATTTTTTCCAAACAGTTTTTTTAACATAGTAATTTTTTTTTTTTTTTAATAATAACAGATTAACAAAAAAGAGCACTTTTGGAAAAACAGCACTGTAGGCGGTAGTGCTAATTTTATTTTATTTATTTATTTATTTATTTATTTATTAGCAGCTGAACTTTTGCATAGCAAATTTAACTGTTAATATTACTGAGAATAAATAATTTGCCCAATAAATGTAATATCTAGTGCAGGAATTCAAACCTGACTCTGACTAAAAGTTGAAGGCTCTAAGCATTATTATTATTATTATTATTATTATTATTATTATTATTATTATTATTATTATTATTATTATTATTATTATTATTATTATGGTTTTTAAAGCAAAAACGAAGAGGAACTGCACTGAAAATGTGTAAAGACATGTTTAATTATATTGGCTGCCACTGTGACTACTGCTGCAGTTTAATTTATGGTGACCAGGAGAGAGGGGAATACATTTGGGAGGACAGGAATGTGAGTCTGGAGACAAGGGGTGAGAGAAATGGAGTCAGGAGTCATTGCAGGAGTCAAGGACCTTTCAAATGACTGAGCGAGATTATCAATAAAATCGGTCGCCTGACCCGGATGAGGCGCCGGCCTCATTTGAAAATGGCCTCTATCATTATAATTAATGCCTGCCTGTATGTGACGAACTTTGTGAAAATAAAATATAAATGTCACCTGGATTCATGATGAAAAGAAAAGAGAAAAAAGTCTGAGTGTCCAGTTTTATTCAAACCAAGAAAACTAGAGCTTGAAAATATTTTTTTTTAAATTATTGTAACTTAATCGCATGTTGGTCTGATGTGTCAAATGGACTAAAATCACAGTTTCAAAGCACAAGTATTACTAATTTATGCACTGGTGTACCAAAATCAGCAATGGACATGAACATCTTGACTTTGCACGTTTTTTCTTTTTTCATATCTGCAATATTTTTCATTCTTAAAGCAAAAAGTTCATTTTTTGCAGTTATTTGTTCCTCAGCACATTGCTATGTATATTAAGCAGTGGGTGAACCTATGTGTTAAAATGCAAAATAAACAATGGTGGGAATAAAGACTTTATGATCCAAAGCATCTCCTGTCCTGGAGGACACTGTTTAATAGATAGCAGGATGCCATCAATATGAGGGACAGCCCGTCGATATACACACACGTCAAAACCTTAACGTAATTACTATAGACAAAGGCAATAAAGAGGCGTGTGTGAGACATATTGTCAGACAGGAGGACGGCCGCCTGAGGTCCCATCGTGTCAACAGCGGGGCGGTCTATAAACCACGGCAGTCTTGAATGGTGGCTTCCTTCACTGCCTTATCTTCAATTGCTGTACCTGTACAAAGAATAGAACTTGGCTGGGAGAAGCTGGGGGTGAAAGTGTGAGGCCCGGGCCTTTGTAAACGCTCACAGAGTACATGGAGGCTATCAGTGCTAAGGTGGAATCATAATGTCACATCCTTTAAAGATGAGCTGCTCAACGTGAACCCTGGATATGTTGTTTTCAGACCCCCGGGCTAGGAATGATGTGGGGACTCCTCCAGGTATCCTCCTGAAATAAGGGGAAGGCTCCATTGTCTTTAAGTGGTCACCCTCATTGAGGTGAAGACAGGGGAGAGCACAATGGCCAACAATAGCCCTTCTTGTAGGGTCTGGGGGCTTCTGTAATGTTCATGGTTTAGATTTTTCATGCCACGCTTGGAGCTCAGGGAGATTTTGTAACCGCTACTGCTGGGCAGTGTTGGAGTGGCGGTGGGCGTGGGGCTCAAGATGTGCTGACGCAATTCATTTTTTAGTCAACTTATGTATTTCCCTCACTTCTGCATCTGTGATTGCCAAAAAGAGGGAGGATGGGGGGGTACAGGTACAAAAAGATTTCATTTATTTCCCTAACATATATTCAGCAATTGTTTTTTGGCCCACTAATATGTTGGCGGGGTAAGATGGATGACCGGTGTACAAGTGAGTTGACACACGGGCGTGTGCCAGGAGGCCGCCCAGGCAGCCCCCCGTGACCTCGGATGCAGGAATCAGATTATGGTTGTTCATTGTTTGTGTGCAGCATTTTGCCACCACTGCTCAGCAGCCAACTGTTACCGTAAACACTCCATCCAGATGAGCCCTATTCTATAGTCACTTTAAGGTTGTCTTTAGTGTTCCTGTGCTTTTTCTATTTCTTTCTTTCTTTCTTAACCATCTGGCAAGCTATTTTCACATAGAATGTCATAAGACATCAAGGTCAAAGGGGCAGCCCTCCCTTCCACCTGTACCACCCTTCATCTTTTTACATAATTGTGTTTTTCTTTCTAGCATGTAGGTAGCATGTGGCACGACCCTCTTAACAAATTAAATTTAAATTATTCAGCGTACTAGGTATTCACATCTCACTTAAACAGGCATCTGCAATGCAAAGCATGAAATATGTATTATGTTAACACATTTTTTTGACCATCTCAGTATCAAATGGCTTTGTGTTTTCACCCCTTTTTTCTCTGCACCAGAGTACATGTAGGACAATGATACGGTCATTAGTGCCAGCTGCCGAATTTCCTTCCTGAGTAGCACCACAGCCACTAAAAACACGCTATGATGCAAACCAAGATCGAGCATCAAAGGCAAAGTATATATCCATCCCCTCATACAAATAAAAAATTGCGTGCTTCCAGCTTTGTGGCCACAGTTTGGGGAAGAAGCTCCTTTCCTGCTCCAGCATGATTGTGTGCCCCCCCCCCCATACACAAAGTCAGCCCCATAAACACATGGTTTGCTCAGGTTGGTGTGGAAGAACTTGACTGGCTGCACAGAACCCTGACATCAACCCCACTGAACACATTTGGGATGAACTGGAACACCGACCGCAAGCCAGGCCTTCTTGGCCAGCCTCATTGATGCTCTTGTAGCTGAATGGACATGAATTCCCACAGCCATGATCCAAAATGTGATGGAAAGCCTTCCCAGAAGACTGGGGGCTGTTATAGCAGCAAAAGGGGGTGGCAACTCCATACTAATGCCCATGGGTTTGGAATGGGAGGTTCAACAAGCACAAATGGGTGTAATGCTCAGGCGTTGACATACTGTACTTTTGACCATACAGTGTATTCCTGTAAAGAAATGACCAATATGATCATACACCAACAGTGGACACCTTTGCTTGATATGACTTATGTGCATAAAAAGCATGTATTTGTGGACAATAATATGCTTGAAATATTTTAGATCCAGGAACTTGTGAAAGTTAGTTGATTAAAGTCATTGTTCAGGTTGTTTGCCTTATTGCACATGTCAGAATTATTTCAAGGTGTTTCAGTCATTTTCAAATTATGTATAAACTTTACATCAGTGATACCAGTTTGAAAATGTATCTTATTTCATTTGAGTGCAATAGCAAAATGTCTTTGGGGATTAATGCTTAAATGCTTTAATGTCAGATAAGGTGATGGCTAAAACTAGAAATATATGACCACATTAACCTGCTTGAGACTCACCTTTCTAAATGCCTTTGATATGAAGTAGCAGCTCTAAAGACATTAAATTAGTTTGACCCTGGCTTACCTTCAAAATATCTCTCACCAGGCCAATCCAATTGTAAATTCATATGAAGAATGACTGCAGTTCTCATTCCATAGCGTTTTTTCAACGTGGCCGGTGTAAACTTGTTTGGAGCCCAGCTGGTGAGCAGGTTTCACTCACAGCTCTTTTACAATCACTGCCTCACCTTCTTCATGAACATCTGGAACAGACCAACGATCACTTGCTGATGATTTTTTTTTTTTTTAATGGATTTCTCTCGCTCCTGGTTTCCATAATTCCTGGACTTTCTTCTTGTGTCTGTCTGACTTTCTTTCATGATTCCCACAGACAACATATTAGAACTAAATCTTGGGTGTTTTCTCTATTAAAAACCGAGCTCATGAGTGAATATTCCTCTTAAGTGGTTACAAGTCATGTTAAAGCAGACAAATTATTTACTTCTAGCATTCAAACTTGATTTATAATCTCACTGTTTCAAATCATTTTAGCATCACCGTTGCTTAGCAGGCAGATTTCATTCTGCTTGAATTTCATGGCAATGTTTTACTCACGTCATTGACAACCGGGCCCTTTTCTACAGGCCTGACCCGTGAAGGCCCTTCAAACACCTTAACTGAATATACAACAGTGCGCTTCCTGCCAAACAAGCTCTAAAATTTTCCGTCTCTCCAGCCCTCCTATAACCAGCACTCTGCCCTAACTTAGTCTCCTAACCACGTTGTGCTGCTGGGGTTCTGGCTTGTTTGCCCCGTTGTTGGCAGCACCAAAGGCTGCCCTGTTGTTCACGCTTTCTGATTCATTACATGGTGCCTTTGTTCATCGAAAGCCACTACGCTAAATAAAATTTGCTTGGCTGACTGATGTGTGGCACCCTGAGAATAACCGTGCACATGTAAAACAGGGCCAATGATCTGTTCGTGTGGGAGGGGATGGGAGTACTTTCAGCCCGCTGTGATCTCCAATGCCCTCCGGATCTTCCCGGCACCATTCCATCTTTGCCTCTTAATGACTTAATTTATCTAATTATTTGTTCAGTTGAAGACAATTAAGATATTCCCAAGGTTTCACGCAGCCGATGATTTAAGGGATAGACTAAGTGTGAGGTTCAATCTTCGCAAAGCAGCCCCAGAGCAACCCGCGGACAGGGGGGGGGGAGTTTGGTTTAAATCGTGCAGATAATCAGCAATGGCCATGAGCGGTGGTGGAGAGAATGCGCCCAGGCATTTCAGACCTCTGGGAATTGGCTGTGACATCACTGATCTATAAGAGGAAGTCAAGTCACTTTGCGCAGTCCTCCCTTTCTCACTACGACTACCATGCTTTGCATCATTTGCTTTCTTGCATTCTCATAAAATTAGCGTTTTTTTTGTGGAGTGTGCTCTTTGTCAACTACTACATCAACCCATAGCAAATGATATTACATGCATTATACATTCTATATACATGCATATGTGTATAGCATATAATATATTTTGTACAGAATTTAATGCACCGTGTGTTGTATACTCTTTACCTCTGCATATGTACGTAGCATACAATGTACGCACATATACTGTACATTTAGTATGTCGATATTTACGTACAGTAGGTCTACATCTAAAGCTCTTCATTGGTTATTAAATGCACGTTTGCATATCATGATTTGTGCACCTCTTGGGAGACAAGAGCCTACCCAGTAGATAAATGTGAATACTGCATGTGTGCACACTGTAGGGACATTTGTGCATTCGGTACTGGATACAGGAAATACATATACCGACATATCTGCGGTAGCCTATTTTCGAATTAAAACTTGCCTTATCCAGAACCCTGCTAACAACCGCCCAGCAGAAATGGCGTTCCTCCATACAATTTCACATCTGGCTAACTGGAGCTCCAACCGTAAAATGACTACCAGAGTGTTAACACTAATGATTCGGTTTGTGGAAACACGAGACGCTTTTGTAAATGCCTATATATTTAAATCTCACGTATCGCGTGTGGCGGTGGGATTCGTCTCTGTTGTGTGCATCCCCTGTAATTCTGCCCAGATACTGCGACTTGATACACACTGACCTGAGACTATGTCCTATTATGCCCCATGAACACCACTGTACCTTAATGTATTTGGAAAAAATCAGACACTGGGCGTCCGCGAGAAGAGGCCCGTGAATTCCATTTCCATTAAGAGTCAGTGGCCGTGAAATACATGGGTTTTTACAATGTTTTGGCACGTTGCACAAATGAACACCCTTAAACATTTAATCTCGCTCAGATTGGATTCAGAGCTCTTTATTAAACCTGATTTAGGGGAGGCCATATGCAGAATCAGCAAGACTGCTTTATCCTAGATAAGATGTTCCTACACAATGCGCAAATGTCCTTGTCAAAACGATGTAATAATACTGATCTAAACATATTCTGGAAAAAAAAGAAAAACGCCGGAGAGGTACGGTGTGCCTGCGGTTTTCAGGACGGGACTGCCGCCGGCACCGTAATGACGCTGAATCCTGGGTGCGGCTTAAGAGACGATAAATATGCACGGTGCCTGTGTGCGAATGGTGTTTTAGTCTCATTATACATCATTTCAAGCTGCTCACCTGAATTGCAGACAACTCAGCCACCAGCAAAGGCAGCTCTAATCGGCTGTCAATGGTCCTAAGCACAGTACATGCTAACACACTCTGCTGCATGTAGTGCAGACTGTCCCAGCATCTGCTGCACATCTGTTTCACTGCGGTGCTTCGAATGCAGGTCTATTAATTGCCGCTGAGCACTGTGACGTCATTTCATATCCACACTCCCCCGTGAGAGGGATCTTTTATTTATTTTTATTTAGTACGCACTTATTTGTTGCACATTGTGACAACAACGCAGATGCTAGCACTGACACGATTTGGAGGAGAATAAAAAAATACCTCGCACGTTGTGTCATCGGCGTTCTGCATTCGAGAGGAGCTGCGAATGGCAATGGACGCTTTAATCGGAAAAAGCTGGATCATTTTGGTGTGAAATAGTGTTGTGTTTTTATGGAGAAAAGATGTGGCCTTCTACCATTTCATGCGAGCCTGTTGAGCTCTGCGACCGGCCAGGGCCCATGGCGAATGCGGCCGGTCTTGCTCTTCAGTGGAGCAAAGCTACCCAGGACATGAGGCTCAACAAGAGCCTTATTCCCAAAGTTGAGTTCCTGGGATGTGGCCTTTCTGCGGGGGGGCATAGCGATGCAGTTGTTTTTAATACCTTGGGACCCGTGGAGTGTCTCTCCCCTGACCAAAGGGGGGGGGGGGGGGGGATGTTTCACAAGCGGCTCCCCAGCCAGGCAGCTTTCAAAGGATCTAAACACTGACCTACCCATTCTCCAGCTCAGCGACATCAGCGCAGACGACAGATTGACCGCGGTAAGGAGTGGACAGGCCTGGCCATCCTCCGTCCCCGGCATGTGCTCTGGAGCGCCATGGAAACCGATGACAACGCACTGCTGTCAAACGAGAAGGCGTCTTAAAAGGACAAACCACACTTGCATAAAGATTTAAAGGTAGAGACAGCACTGCCGGAAAGCACTACAAATGCACAATACGGCGCACAATTCATAAATTCACGCGCATTGTTGTGTGTGTGCATTTATATCGGGTGACGTACACAGTAGTTAAACATTTTAACACAAACTCCGACTTATTTACTGCTTTAGCGCTTAATTGAATTACGCATTGGCTGCATCGGCACGCAGACGTTCAAATGCAACCCTTTTGAAAACAATATTTTATAGCGACGTTGTTTCATTATTGGCTTTTGTGTTTTGCTGGCAACGCGCCACGTTTTATTTATATCGACATCATGGCTGTTCTCCACCTGTCAAAGCACCAGCAAAACCAGGAAGCAAGATTGTTTCATCAG